>JAOXNZ010000001.1:10298378-10317488 GCA_028566095.1 Kryptolebias brasiliensis | reverse complement strand
TGTGTGTGTGTGTCCAGCTGGTAAACCACCCAACTAATGCAATTACTGGAATAAATACAACATAATATAACATTGCAAAAGAAGCCTGTTGAGTTGAAAATTTAAGATAAATGATGTTTTGAATTAAATGCCTGCTTTTGCAATATATGAGGCCAGTAAAGCTGACAAAGGACAAAGAAACGTCTCTGGCTTTGGTTTTCTTAAACACACACAATCTGCCAGTCATTCACAAGACGTTATTATTCAATTACTACTTATTTTCTAAACAGGAAAATAAATAAAAGAGCATCTTTTTGAATTTAGCAGTGCATTTCATCACATCTAAAGCCAAAAAGGGGTAAATTCTAATTTCTAACACGTTTATCCCAGTAGGGTTTTTTTTTGTCTGTATTTCCAAATACTGTGAGTGGTACTGGCAAAGCAACCATCAGGAAAAATTAAGCCAACTCATAAATGCAGGTCCTTGAACGGCCACATGAGGTTGGCTCTTACGGCAAACCTACAATGTTTTTTTCAGGCTGGTACCATTGGTTACAAGTTTACATCTTATATCCATGTAACATTTTTTATATAATTCACCTTGTTAAATCATATTAGGGATAAACATAAACATCATAATGGTATAATGAAATACATCGCCACATGGCAATGACAAATGAAACAGCATAAAAACATATAAATGTGAACTCTGACTTACATTGAACAGGTTTGTCTTGTTTCTTTCACAGAAAAGTCCTTGTGCTGGCATGTGCTTCAGCTGTTGCCATGGGACACTGCTTCCTAGCAACACATCTCTGGCCCACTGTAGGTTCTGTGATAGAAAATAAATAAATGAAAAAAAAAAAAGAACAAAAACATGTATTTGCATGTAGATATTTCATACACACCTTACACACACTCGCAAAATGAACACCCGATAACTCTTAATGAGAAGAGGAGAAGAATTGCTCATTTGCAATCAGGAAAACGCAGCCCTCTTCACAGCACAATGACTCACAAATCAGTGTCGATATGAGCGTTCTGTTTGAAAAGATAGCAAGCCAAAGCCCCTTCATATTATCTCCCACAATGCTGCTGGTCTACAGCACCAAATCACAGGCTCCCTCTCCTCCTTTCTTCAGAATGAGGGTAAAATGGACAGTCAATGTGAGAGGGACAGTTTTCGTCAGAACGCAGAGGCTTTTAACACTGCGAGGGCGGCCAAGCAACCTGTGGCAACAGCAACACATCAACCGACTCTCGGGGTACGTTTGCTAACAATGAAGGTAAAAAAAACAAGGGAAGCTTCCCTCAATCTTTTTAAAATCTTATATCAAGTCTATAAACTTTAAAAGAGCTTTGAACACAATTTTACAGAACTCTATATTAGTGCATAAAGAATATGCAAATAAAATTTCAGCCACTACCTCTAAAAGCCACGAAACTCCAATGCTTGAAAAGACTAAGGTCAAATGAGGATGCAACACAACAGAAAGGCCTTTCTTTATCCAGATTAGCTCCTAACAAATACGAGCATGGGCTGTATTAAACTGAACAGAGTGCTGACAGAAGGTTGCCATCACAGTAAAGCTCAACTCTCTCTCTGTGCCAAACTGGCTGATAGAGGACTGCGCAACCACCCCCACACACACCTCTGCCCACAAAGCCTCATAGCCAACACAGTCTGTGCATCACAGCAGTGCTCACAGATCCAAACAAAGTACAAAACATTAAAATAATAAAATGACCATCAATAAAAGAATTCATCAAAAAGATCCAAGTGACCCTTGAGGAAACTGTAAGAAAACTACAATGGTATCAGTTAATGTGGCAGACTGACCTGATGCGTCTTGCTGTTGGTATAGAAGTAGGCCAGGCGGTAGAGACTCTTGTAGTGCTGAGGGAAGCGGCTGAGGCAGAGGAAGAGAGCGCGGACGCACATTTCCACCAGCATTCGTCTCTGATCCACTCGTTCCGCAGGCAGGGCTTTGGGCACTTCGATCACCTCAGCAGGGGGCTCGGGCTTCTTCTTGTTCTCGCTGACTGGGGTCTGAGCAGCGGCCTGCTGTGAGGGTGCTGGTTTGGGTGGGGTGGCGAGAGGATTCAGACAGGGGTCTGCAGAGACTTTAGGAACTGCGGCTTCAGGGTCTACCACCACCACCACCATCATGGTTTCTACTTTTTCCTGGATGACTTTCTCCTCTGTCTGGATGCCTGTGTGGGCTCTATGTAAAACTAAAAATATATATATATATACATAAAAAAATAACTTGAAGATTTTAGTTTGTGGTTAAGTGGAGTAAAAATGACTTCTTTTAAACCCTGCCTACCTGTAGCCTCAGATGTAAGCTGCCCGTCCTTTACAGGGGTTGTGCTTTCTGAGGACGATGGGCTGGCTTTGACTGAGGCAGGTTTGTGGCTTGTGTCTTGTGAGCTGGCGGGATCCGTGAAGGCATCTTGGGTGGAGTTGGAGTCAGAAAGCAACACCACCTCACTGTCCTGACTTCGCTCTGCCAAAACAAGCAAAAACACAGGTTACTCTGCCAGCTGCATGATCACACACAGAGAGATAATCTCAGCATCTAGGATATTATGGACAAATAAACGCATCAATGACTTAGTTTTCTTGACAAGAAAAAGTACATTTTTAAAAATGTCTTTTGTTTTGAAAAAGTTATAATCTTGTAATTTCAACTGATGGTGATGATCAAATTTAGAATAAGATGAAATAACTGTGCTGCTTAGAGTTTGACATGTTTTTCAGGTTGCCTAACATGCTGCGTTTGCCTTTTTTTAAAGGTAGTTAAGTTGTTTTAAAATGCCAAACATTCCCTGTTGCAACAGGAGAAGACAAGGAGCGAATAATTATTTTCCAAAAATAAGTCACAAGCTGCAAATCCTTATTAGTGCTGAACTAATGTCACGTTGTTATAAAGGACAGGTTGTTTTTTTTCCTGTAAAAAAGGTCCAAAAACAAAATGCCAGCATTCCTCTTAATTGCCACATTCTGCAGCCTCAAAAAAAAAAAAAATCCTTGGCAGGGAACTGTTAATCAGAGAGAGAAGGTCGCTTTTCTTTTCTGCTATTCAAAGACTGATACAGACAAGGGTATTTTCAAATAATTTACAGCAAAGTTACTGTGGTACTGTAAAGATTGTGCAAACTGACAGCTGTGTATTCAGTGATTCCTGTCAGAGAGAACACTTTATTTTGGTGGTTTGGAGGAGCAATACCATTGAGGGAAGCCAGCCACTTTGCAGACCTGGGCAGGCAGTAATCATGGTCAAACCCTGGTGAGGCTGTTGAAGATATGGGGAAGCTGGTTTACAAAAAAAATAATATGAAAGCAAATTTTCACCTCTTAAAGTTAATAAAATATTATCTCTCAGTAGTAGTAAATCAGAAAATGCAAAGCCACTCCCATTGAAGATGTAGAACTTAATTCAGAGAAGTATTTTCTTGAGAGACAATACAAATTGTGCAGAGCATAAAACTTCAAATTAAAATCAAAAGCCTTTAAATAAAAAGCTTTGGATAAAACTGAAAGCCGTTTGTTTAGTTTTGTGCAAATGTCTGAGGAAAAAAAATGTATCTAATAATTCATGTTGACATCTTTAATTGCTGAAAATAAACAGCAGATCACAATTACCTTTAATGGTCTGAAAATACTCATCTGAATCTGGTTCTACAGTCATCTTGGTGCACGTTCAGCAGGGCTCAAGTTAGAAGATGGACACCTTCCAGCAGCAATGAGCACGGTGAGGTGTTTTCCAACTTAAGTCTCAGAGTTGTGTGCCAGTAAACGGCTGCCACATTCTTTCTGACTTGGCATTTTCACAGTAATTGGCCAGAATTAGAAATTGTATCCAATTAAAAAGAAGGCAAACATGATTCGAGTATGATTTTGAAGCAGCTCTCCTTCTCACTTTCTGTGAAATTACCCACACCAAACTGAAATTAAAAGTGACGTTACGACGCAGAAGACAATTTAGTGGATTGTGATTTAAAAAATAAAAAGAAAAGACTGACTTTGTCCAGCTGTGAAGACAATAAACACCCCATTAGAACTACATGCAGAATATGGCAAAGCAGGTGGTAAAAGCAAGCAGGCAAAAGAGGTAGCAGGCAGGTAGGTAGGTGGGTAGGTAGGTAGGAAGGAATCTGGAAAGGGTGACATAACTGGCAACATGGACAATATGGCTGCGTTATTTGCACATTGAAAACTAAACACCCCAACAAGGATGAGGTGGGTGGACAGATATCACAGATTTTAACTAATGGAAACAATGACAAGGACTCATTTGTACCTGAAACTTAACTTTAGGTTTCCAATTTAACTTATAGATACAGAAACAGATAAACTAAGATAGGGCCACTTTTTCTTGTTATCTTTTTTTTAAAATGCCTTTCTGTTATTATTGCATACTTCTCTTAACATCAAACAAAATGGTATTACAGAACTTCAAGTGCAAAGGATAGATAAATAAATAAATAAATGTAAGAGCTGCATCAAGCACATTTTTGGTTGCAACTATTACAGTAACTCAGATTTTCAGGAACACCAGCTATGTTGTATGGTTTGGAGACAGTGGGACTGACAAAAAGACAGGCGACAGAACAGGAAGTGGCAGAGCTGAAGATGTTGAGGTTCTCCTTGGGAGGGACACGGATGGATAGGATTAGGAATGAGGCCATCAGAGGTACAGCACAGGTTGAACGACTGGGAGATAAAGTTAGAGAGGCCAGACTGAGATGGTTTGGACATGTGCAGAGGAGGGACAGTGGGCATATTGGTAGAAGGAAGTTAGAGAGGGAGCTGGAGACATATGGATGCAGTTAGAGAAGACATGGATGTAGTTGGAGTGAGGACAGAGGACGCAGAGGAGAGTTAGATGGAGGAGGATGACTTGCTGTGGTGACCCCTGAAGAGGGAACAGTCGAAAGAAGAAGGAGATCCTCTACTCTTATCTGTAGATTGAGAAAATTACATTTCTATGTAGATTGAATAAACTTAGTTTTAAATAACACATCTATTTGAATTAAACAAATTTGAAATACTTCTGAAATAAATGTTAATTTTTAATCAAGCTACTTTAAGAAGCATCAAATTCTTAGAATTAATAACGGCTATAATTCTATCAAAAACTTGACATCTAAAACAGTATAGACAAGCCCCTGTAGTATCAAACATCACAAACTATTATTCAGGCAACTGCATTAAACATGCTTTAGCAAAATTGGCCTTGTTAGGTCTTTGCTTTGATGTGTTGTGAAATAACAGCAGCTGGATTCTGAAACAGCAGCACAAATGTGTGCAAATGTGACACAACAGGCTGAAGAGGGTTTAAATGAAACAAATATTAACTTACAAGCTAAAGCAGGATGACTGAATAAAGCAGCCAGAACACCACACACACATTTACGCACACACAGAATGCTCTCAGCAAAGCTCAACCTAGAAATCAATGGGGGTTTTTTAAATCATGCAAAGCAAATAAGTCAAATAATCAGCAGCCATATTGCCCATTTCACCACATCCCAATCACCCAGAGCGTGGGGACCATAGTAACTGAAAACGAAGCCTTTGAGCATGGTGATTAGCGTTCTGAGCACACCCCGGTGGGCTTCCTGTCCCAGTGCAGAAAACGGCAAAGAGCCCAACCCCAGAGACAGTGTCTAGGACTGGGACTGTACCATCAGCCTGCTGCTCCTCATGCCACTGCTGCTGCCACTGCTGCCTTCGGAGTGTTTTGCGTTTGGCGTAATCATGGTCAAATGGCGTAGCCACGTAAGGAGGGGAAGTCAGACCTGGAGTGGCAGCAGATGGTAGGGAGGAGCCAAGAACGTTCCCTAAACAAACTGAGGAACAGTTAAAGTCTTCTTCCATCATTGAGGAGGGCTTCTCCCTGAAATTACATCAAAACCAGAATGAATGTTTTACTGTCAAATCAACCTTTGTTTCCTTTTTTAAATAGTTCGTGTTGGGTTTTATTTATAAAGCTTACTTTTCATTTGACCGTGGCATGCTTGGCATACTCTTCTCCTCCCCCCTCGCAAACGGCCCGGTCGCTGCCTCAACCAGGAAGTTAAACAAGAGCTCGTGGTCCAGATCAGACTCATGAGATTCCAGTAGTTTAAGGATGGTGGCACTCAGACGGAAATGCAACTAGAGGAAGTTAGAAAAAAAAAGTTTAATGCTTTCTGGCACCGATCTTACAAGACACTGCACCGATTTAACAGTTTGAGCCATCAGACGTCGACAGCTCACCTCCAGGGCCTCCATAGCCAGGTCAGGAGGATTATGGTAATGAATTTTCCGGGGATATCTGGCTGCTTCTTCGTGCAGATAGTGTGCTGCCTATAAACAAACAAACAAAAAAAGCAAGCAAACAAAAAAGACAAAACAAGAATAGTTAAAGTCAGTTTTTTAAATCTGACAATACAAATTAACTCAAACTACAGAAATTAAGTTTAAAAGCAGCAGATGCTGTGAAGGGTTTTAACACAATTTTTATGTTAAAACTTCATACTTTTCCAGGCTCCAATGTGCCAGGGTATTTAGGATATTTTGGGTGTATTTCCCATTTTAAAGCAACCCAAAAATATCAAAGATGATACAAATGGGCCAATTTATTCCCTTTTGTAAGGGTTTATTTTAACAATTTATATGAGGGTTAAATTGAGTCCTCCTGAAACTTGATCAGTCTAACAGCTGACTTATAATAAAAACCCTTGACATTTCTCACTTTTAAGGCTACTTAGGTTCCACCGGTTCTTCTTTGAATGGGTATTAGTGAGGATAAAATGTTATTTTTTTTATTTTAATAAATTAAAATGTTGCAGCATGAGGTGCTTGAATTTATGCATTAATGATGCCCAACACAAACTTTTATCTCTATCAACAACTTTGTTCTAATTTGTATTAAATTCTCTTATATGTGCAATACTCAATTTTTCCTCATTTCTGTGCAGGAACCGTGCAGTAAATGAACTGAACTAACTTTGGGTCAATTTGACTGGATGGCCTGGAGGGTTAATGTTTTATGCAACAATTCCAAAGAGAGTAAGAAAACAGCCCTAAAAGGTGCTGCTGATTGTTTGGGACCAGGTTGATTAGCTGATATTCCTGCAGGTCAGGCAGAGTGGAACGGTTTTCGTGTCACAATAAATGGGAGCAGATATTAGGAAACCCTGACCAGCTACTGTTTGAATCAAAAAGAATGACAAGGAAAGGTTTTTAACCTCTTTGTAAAGCTGCAGATAATCCACAGGAGGCTTTTTGCGCTTCTCTGCTATCTTAGCCAGCATGTAGTGAATGAGCCACTCTTCTTCATCACTGTCACCCTCACAGCGAGAGGCACCCTGGAAACACTGAAAAGCTGTCTCCAGCATTGAGTCTCTCCTTTCCTCCATCTAAACCAACAAATATACACATACAATAAGAACTCTGTAATTTATCTCAAGTTGGCAAATTAATCAACTCCAAAAGATTTTTAAAAAGCAACAGTGACACAGTGTGGGTGTTAAGCGCAGATCTGAAATGAAAGTTGACACAAGAGAAACTGTCATGTGAAACAAATGAGCTACACGTCTCACCTGTTTAACCACCTCTGGGGGAAGCTCGTTTCGCCACTGCTTGAGTTGTCGTGAGGCGAACGAGTGCAGGGCGTATGATATGGTTCCATACTCAATCCACAGGGACAGGTTGGAGCGGTCTATCTCCAGGGCTCTCTTGAAGCAGTTCAGCACGGCCTGGGAGTGCTTCCATATGGGCACGTCGCTTTTCAGCTCGTTGGAATTGAGCTTCTCTTGGATGCGACTGGCTCTAGCTAAAGCCATACCTGCCCAGGAGTCAAACCTAAGGGGAGATAATTTAATAAACCTCAGTACATTCGCTCAGAATATTTTCAGAAAAGGCAAAGAGAAAGAGCAAAAACAGCAAGTCTATGTAGTACAATTTAAAACTAAAAGATAAATATTTGTAGACAGGTGCAGATACTGACATAAGTGTAGAGAAATAATCTACCTGTTGGGACACTCGCATATGTCATGCATATAGAACTTGATGGCTTTGGACTGCTCCTTGTTCTTAAAATGATAATCAGCCAGCAGGTAGTACATCTCATTGATGATCGGAGGTGGGGGGGGACTGTCTGCAGGAAGGCTGGGGGCCTTAAAGAGATCAAATTTAAACAATCATAACTATGACTCACGATGACAAACCCATAAATTTACTTATGTGCATCCAATGATTACTTTTTTTTGAGTTTCATTAAAATCCATTCTCTGGTTCATGAGATATTTTGCTAACAGGAAAACAAGCGCACACACAGACACAGGAATATATTGCCTGCTTTTCATTGTAGCGGGTGACATTGGTGATCCTCTAACCTTGTCTGTCATGCCCTCAATGTAGGCTGCCACTTCATCCACAGTGAGGTTGGGGGTGTCACTCGAGGGGGCTAAGGTAGCAAACCTCCTCAGCAAGTTGGCCAGTTCTGCAGAAACTGTGCTCGTCTTATAGCTGTCAAACTCAGGCAGCGACTTGGGTTTGAAGTATCGGAACATAAAAAGGGCATCAGTCCACAACAGCTCAACCTGTAAGACACAGATCAGGTCCACAGAAAACATTAGCATCAAACCCACTTAATTAGTTTGTTAGAAATAAAAATAAGTGGAGTTCTGTTGTACTGTGGCAAGACAAAATACACTCAATCTGGTGATCTAAATCCAATGACTCCCCCTGGTGGCTAGACACAAGCATTACAAACATAAACAAAATGATTAAGATTGCACAGAACATCAGATCACTCTAGTTCCTATAAGTTTTTTCAGTTCACATAATGAGTAAATGTACTCTAGGGAATTAGGATTATAAAGATCTGCACAATAATAAATAACAGTGAGATCACAGCTGAGTCTTTGCAGGTATGTTTGTTGCTTACATAAATTTCCTCACTCAATGAATTGATGGTATTAGTCCTACGATGCCTTTTCACAACCTCAAATTATTTTGTTGACACCCACTGAGCATACCTCACCAACAAAACAACAATAATGGACATGGTGGAGTGTTTCTGCATTGTGAGGGTCAGTGTGGGCTCATGTTTGAGTCATCAGCAGTCTGCTTCTTTTCATGCACTCCTCTTACATAAGTTTGGCAATACCACCGAGAAATACCAATGAGTCAAAGCTTTGAGCCACCTTTTCACTGTTTCACCGCCTCTTCATCACCGTTTGGCAATTATCTTAATAACAGCTCCGCTACATTTGTTGTTGTTTGTTGTTTTGTTTTTACAAATTTTATTAAATATGCTGGGTAAATGGGACACATAAACTGGGTAGAAAAAAAATTAAAAAAATAGACTTTTTAGTGGATAAAAGGTTCACTTCTCATTGGCAGGATCACTTCAATAACATGCAACAAATTATATTTGCCACATAAAAGGAACAACCTGTGGAGATGAGTGGTCCTCAAGGTAACGGGCCTTGCTCTTCTTACTGGGGTAGGCATATAAACAGAAAAAACATTGCTCCAAGGCCATTTCCAACTCTTCTTTATATGGATGAGAGTCATTGTTGGTTATAGCAGCAAACTCTTTTTCCAAAACTGTAATCTGCACAAAACAAAACGCACATAAGAGAATAGTTACTAAAATGTTTGCGGTTTATTTTTATATTTGACAAAAAAAGTCTAATGAAAAGCTTACAAAGAACTTGAGGAGGGCGCCGTCTGAGCTGCAGCATATAGAACGACGACCAAGATACTCATGGGCTGTGTTCAAAATCATCAAGGAGGAGGGAAGCATGGAAGTGTCTGACTCATCTGAAAATCACACCTGAGTGTCACTAAAAAGAAACACCTGGCAATGCATTAACACTTTCAAAGTAAAAGCCTGAGTCAACATACCTTCATCATCATCTAAAGACATATGCTGTCGAAGCAAACAGCCAAAAGCAGCCTCCTCGTGTTTGATAAGGCGATACAAGATAATCCAAGGCAGAACTGAGAAGAAATAAGGCTCCTTTGGATCATCTGAAGTACTCATGCTCAGGTCTATAAGCTGGAAGGAAAAACAAATTACAATTAATTTTTTTTCCTGCTACAGTTTTAGTGCATTTTATTGCATCCAGTGTTTCTTTCCTCTCCCTTCACACCTGAATTAGGTTGTTTGCCAGTCGAGCCATGCTAGAGAAGTGAGGGACGTTGCTTAAAAGCTGAGATTCCTTGGTGAAGCATACTTCGATGCCATCCAGTAGCTTTCCAATGGTGCTGACCCACTCCTCCTTGCTCAGAGAAGAGCTGCTTGGAGCGGAGTTCAGTTGCTGCAAGGCTTCATTCAAAGCCAACTCGCTGCACTCCAAACACTGCTGGTAGTCCTGCAGCTTCAGCAGGGAGTTCTAGGACGGAGAGGTAAAACTCAGATCCTCAAGGCTACACACACAAACATGTTCAATTTAGAAACACAGTTAAGATTTATCCTTTTCCACAGCAAAAACACATGGCAGGTATGAGAAAAACACATTTTTTTCCTCCTTACACCAACAAAAGAAACACAAACAGTTTCTATGTTGTTAAGTCTATATGGCAGATTTCAGTGAAATTTGTTGTTTCTGAGGTGGAAAAAGGTTTTCCGTTTCATTTCAAACCTGCAGTAGCATCAGCTGTGCTGGACGCTCCGGTGCTGAGCTCACAAACTCCAAGGATTTGCTCCTGTTTCCATAATTTAGAGTAGGCTGCAGCAGGCGCACAACAGACTCAAAGTCTGCGGACTCAAAGAGACGCTGGATCTCCTCTAAAGACTGACAGCGTTCCAGCGACTTCAGTCTCTTATCAATCTGTTCAAGGGGACAAAGCAAATGGTCAAAGCAAAAGCTGCAAAAAAACATAACATTCCTATCTCAGTTCAATTACTTTTAAAATGTTGTGTAATAGTATTTTGAAGATTTGACAACAAACAGGAAATTAGGGATCAATGAAAAAGAAAAATTGACCTCCTCAACAGAAATGGCTGCATCTACACGCAGGTTAGGCAGGTTGATTGTGTAATGTTTCCCGTCAGGGGTCTTTGGTTTGCTCTGCAACAGGCCTATACATACATCATAGCTCTCAAGGGCTAATTCCATGTCTCCCTGTCAAAAGACAAGAAATACAGGCTTACAGGTCACATCAGGCTGAGCTGTGTGAAAAGGTCTCAGACAACAAACCACAAAATGTAAACTTTACCTGCAGAGCCAAGAATCGTGCCTTTAGCCAGTAGACGCGTACCATGACATCTAACCAGTCATCCTCAAACAGATCTTTTTGGGAAGAGCCGAGGGCCAGCATTAACAGATCACTCTGGAAGTGCTGCCCAGGGAACTCGGAGTCAGCTGCGTCGCTGCTTGGACCCCCTAAGCTTATTCTCAGAGTAACTAGACAAGATATAAGCAAGTTAATAAAAACAAAACCGTGTAAAGATTATTTTACAGTAAAATTAACAAATCACATGTTGCCAAATTCATATTAAGCATTTACCAAAGTGACTTTTAGGATAATGGATACATTTATTGTAAAGAAAAAGAGACAATTTTATATTTTTAACATTTAAGTTTAGTTAAAAGTTTGCTTGTTTTGTTCAGAAAATGACAAGAAACACAGGATAACAACACAGACTGCATTTATCAATTCTTAAAAAACTGTGGCACAAAACTAACCAGTCAACTTAGGTTTAATAATAAATATCTATCCAACATGATGTCAGTGAGCACACTGACTTACCAATCTTCCCTTTGTTGTGTAACCATTGTTCCAACTGCAGCTCCATGCAGGCCAAACTCATTGCCAACATTTCCTGTGGACGTAGTCAATAAAAGATCGTACACAGGAGGTCAGGGTGGGTGGAAAGCAAAAAGCACAATCTGACAAGTACAGTTTTGTCCCTGGTTCCAAAGGAAAACAAACTAAAAAGTTTTTTTCAAATAATATCAACAACAAAATGTGTTTTAAAAGGTTTTGTTTTCCTTTTTTAACTGTCAACATAAAAAAACTGCCTTTCATGCATCAAAAATGACTTAACAAAACAGTTCAGATAGTTTACTTTACTTTACAGTTGTTTACAAAGAATTCTGTGTTTATTGGCAAAAAAATAGAAGCAGCAGCAATAGCTGCAGCTTGGGCACTTCCAACAGAAATATTGTGATATTCCTGTCAACATAACCACTTAACGATATTCTGACTGAAGTCAAGGTTTAAAAAGTGGCATTTGCATGACCACTATAAAATTTAGGAGATTAGAGTTCTTTTAAGATAGCAGCATTCCATTATGATCTTGACTTTGACAACACTAGCCATTAGCTTATCAGTTTAGTCAAAATTGAACTATTTCCCCAAATTGAGGTAGCTCAAGGAGCTGTCTACAACAAGTAAGATATTAGTTGTTCATATCCTTCCCAAAAAACTCCAATTCAAAGGTTTGAACTATCCCTTTAACACTTTTCATTCTGAATTTTGCAAATCTAGGGCAGACACAAAAATCAGTTATTTACGTTTTCCTCAAAATTATGAAATTCATTTACACATTATGCAAGATTTTGAAAAGTTCTTCAGTCACAACATAATAGTTTGGATTTGCACTTTTTGGAAAAGAAAAGAACAGAACAGAAAAGCTTTACTTTTCTTGATGCTTGATAATTCTGAATCAACCTCTTCCTCCTGTCGGTCTTAAAAGAAAACACCCCTAAACCTCAAACATCTCTGTCTGGATGAAGTTAAATCATTAAGAAAACTAAGCTCTTTTCCTGTCACTTACCCGGATGTGTTGGTTGCTGCAGTCTCTGAGAAGAGGGTTGGGCAGACCGCCGCTGTGCTTCCTCCAGGTCTGATAGACCTCCAACACCACAGCAGTCAGCCCTCGAGGCCACTCTTTCATAAACTTCTGACCAACTGCTTTCAGATAGCGCATCATCAGATCCAGTACACCACCATTGGTCATACTACCGAGCAAGAAGCTGTGGACATCCTGCTGCTCTAAAGAAGGGAAAGCAATGTTTGTTATCACACCACATACGACAAGACAGAACGGCACTGTATTGTAAATACAAAGAGAATAGATTACAGACCAGACTCCATGTATTCAACAGAGTCAAGCGGTAAACAACTCCCATGTAGAGGCTGATCTTCCTTCCCCTCACACTGTGTCTCAAGATTCCCTAGACTCTCATCATCATTATCAGGATCAAACTTCTTTAGCCTAACACAAACAAGCAAATAGTTAAAAAAAAAGTAAATAAATAAGACTAGCTTTAGATTTAAGCTGTGTATGTTAGATTTAGTTCAAGATACCTAGAAGGTAGATATTTAAAAAGCAGTTCCTGGAAATCAACCTTCTCTTCCTTCTTGCATTTTGTGTTTCGAACTCGTGCTGAGCGACGCTTGGCTGTCTCCCCACTTTCCTCCACTGGGCGTTTCCTTTTTGGAGCTTTCTTCATTTTATCTGTCAAAGAAATCTCCATTCCTGTTGCTGTAAACATAGTAGAATATCAAAAAACAATAATAATCTTGTATTAATAGCAAGACGGCAACATTTTCAAAAGATTTGTTCAGACAAAAAAGACAAACATTTCACTTTACAAACAACTAACCAGCTGGGGGAGCAGAAGTAGTGACCTCCACAGTGGTCTGGCTTGCTATAATTTGAGGTTGAGAGGCAGACTGAGGCAGCACTGCTAACTCAGAGAAGGTTACAGGAGGCAGGGATGAACTGGGGCTGCTCAGCATAGGGGTCTGACCCACACTGACCGGGCTACTCGGTTGGGGGAGGTTCTGGAGGAAGTTGGGGTCACGGTACTCGGACAAGTCAATTCTGCGGCCCAGACTTGGTCGGGATGGCTCACATGTAGTCTGGTGTTTGTACATTGCAAGAAGGCTTTCACCAATCTGCTTCCATCTAAGAATAAACAGACGAGATGGGTTGCATTCACAGATGAAATCTTGTAGAGGAAAAGATAGCGAGCACTTTATTCTAAATAGTAAAGAACAGATCAAACAAAAAATGCAGAATAACATTTTAATTCTGCTTTTCTTTGCTTTATAATAAAGTTATTACCAGAATGTTGGTTGTATAAAACTTCAACAATCTAAATAAAAAATACTAAACAAGAACTCACGAGAGGCAGCGGATTGGCTCAATCAGAACAAGGTCAGGTCTGGGTTCACACTGAGAGAGAGCCTGCCTGCGCCTCCTCATCTCCAGAGCCTCCTCCACAACGGATCTGCGCTCCTCTTCCTCCACGTCCACATAGTGGATAGACATATTGCTGCAAATCATTCACACCAAACACAAGAGGGTTTTCAGCTAGAGTATACTATAAACACATGGAGCACCAGAATGTGAGCTGGCTTCACCATTTTGTGAACATCTGCATCGTATCTTTCTTCAAACAAGGCTGTTCTTCAAAGATTTTTTCCTTTAACACCAGGCCTTTAGTGTAACAGTGGTCCTTTTCGAGGGCTTTGGCAATAAAGTACAAACAGTCTGGAAAAATGCAAATGAGAGTGAGTTTTCTTCCAGTACTTGAGCTGTTATGGTAAACAGAATTGAGTTTTTGATGATATATTACACACAGGTATAGTCGCTTAGTGTGTACAGAATAGTTATGAGGTTGTCCAGGCACGGCCAGTGATCCGGGTTACAGTGCAATCCCTCTTCAAAAGCGTGACGGGCAAGAGGAATGCGAACCAGCCGCACAGCCACCTGGCCAATTTTGTACCACAAGTTCACATCAGTGGAATCCAACATGACTGCCTGAGGAGAGTAAAAAAAATAAATAAAAAAGAAAATATGGCGTGAACACTTTTTTTCACTTTGCTCAGCGTTTCACTATGGGAACTGCCTCAGCTTGACAAACTACAAAAGCTCCAATGACATCACGCCTGTCTAAGACAGACCAGTTGAGCCGTGGTGGCCATCCAAGCCCTGGGTGGCAGAGATCATTCAGATGCTTCAGAAGAACCACGGCCCTCCCCATTCACAGAGACCTGTTATGTCAGGCGAGGGGGGAAATTTATCACCCTCACCCAGACTACATGGCACTATGGGCCTGGCCCGTGAAGATGGAATATAAATGAGGCTGGCCTCCCCCCAGAGGTTATTGACACAACTCAGCTGTGGGTCTCTAGGCCTCTGGGCCCATTGTGGGACCTCTCATTGGTGCTGGCCCTCTGTAATCATCCCTTTGAACCCGTGGAGGGGGCAGGAATTAAATTTTTCTCTTTTAAGACTGCTCTTCTCTTAGCTTTAACCACAGCTAAGCGAGTGAGTAATTTACACGCTCTGTCAATCAGTCCTTCCTGTTTGCAGTGGGCACCAGGGCTCTCTAAGTTGCATCTGAGGCCCAATCCAGCTTTTGTGCCTAAGATGATGGATTCTTTGTACAGATCTTCCTCAGTGGAGCTGCTGGCTTTCCACCTACCTCCATTCTCCTCAGAGGAGGAACAGAGCCTTAACTCTCTATGCCCGGTGTGGACACAGAGTTTATTTGAACCGGACAGCTTCAGGAAGTCAGACCCGGTGTTTGTTTCATGGGCCACAGCTCATACAGGCAAACCAGTGTCATGCCAGGGGTTAGCATACTGGATTGTGTAGACCATAGGTCTCCGTTACAGGTGTAGGGGCACAGAGCCCCCAATTGGTGTGAAGGCCAATTCCATCAGGAGTATTCCCACATCATGGCCCTGTTTCGAGGGGTATCTGTCCAGGATATCTGTGCTGCAGCTAGTTGGGCCACATCCCACATGTTTGTGTGCTTTTACAAGCTGGATATAATCCTGGGGCAGGATAGCTATGATTTGACTTTGGGACTTTCATGCAATACGGGAGTGGACTATATCTCCCATAGTGAGACACCTAGCGAAGTTAGAAAAAGAACGTTGAGTTACTTAATGTAAACCCTGGTTCACTGATAACAGAGTGGGGTGTTTCACCAACACTTCCCTTCTTGCATAGGCATGGAAAGAAACCGGCCTAGAATGAGAAGGTTGACTGTGGTAATATGAGGGGGTGGAGCCCCAAGCACGAATCAACCGGTCTGTCTCAGACAGATGTGATGTCATTGAAGCTTCTGTAGTTGGTCACGTTGAGGCGGTTCCCATAGTGAAACACCTCACTCTGTTATCAAAGAATCAGGGTTTACGTTAAGCAACCAAACATTTTAAAAATATGAACAAGCAGCAACATTTCCAAAATACACAAACTATAAATTAGAATGTCATTAATATTCCTTTACCTCCAAATAAAACTCCACTGCAGTCTCCAAGTCGTCACGTGACGCAGACATACTGGCCAGGTTTTTGAAAGTTGAATATTTCAACATGAGACCAGGATGCTTGAGACCCACTTTCTGATCCTCTGAGGGCATGGCCTAAAACATAACAAGATTTATTAGGATTAACATCAACACTGCTGTCTAAAAACATGAAAGATGTACAAATTCTGTTTGTGGGAAAAGCCTGTAAAATTCCAGTGTCATAATATAAACACAAACTTTAAATGTTGCAAGTAAAAACCACTGGCTCTGTTTATGTTGTACACAAAAACAGAGTGTGTGTGTGTTGATTTAAACTAACACAGTCTCTCTTATTATTGAAGTAATGAATAAATGATTATTTGCCTGAATGATTCTTTGATGTGTTTGCAAGGTTAATTTATTCAATTTTCCCTTATGCTGTAAAACAGTGGTATTATTAGTTATTTTGTCAAAATCTAATTGCAGCACATGCCTACTATCTAATAATAAGTTAATAATATTGCAAAACTGGCAACCAATTAACAAGTTAGTTTGTTTTTTTTATTAAGCCATGCGTTTATAGGAACTCAAGTCTCAGCCACTGAGTGTGAAACATTACTATGGTTTAAAAACAGATCAGTACACAGCCCAAAACAGCACATTACCAAATTTTCCTGTCTACACTGAGCAACGTTTCACAGTAGCTGTGAAAGCATGACTGTCGTTTCACAACTTTAATGGAATTATAAAATGTAATGCATTTCAATTTGACCTCTTTGAGTAGTGGAGTTTTGAGAAGCTCATGATAGGCCTTGGCAGACTCTTCAAACTTGTCGTGTTTTTGAAGATCCAAAGCCTTGTGATATAAAGCAAATGCCTCAGCTTCCTACAGAGAGAAACAAACACACAAACCAAAAAAAAGAGGACAAAATGTAAACTCTATGCATTTGAGGAGTATGCATCATGTAGGTAGAGGTTGATTCAATGCCTATATTCATCTGCATTTAGTCTGTACTTGGGCCTCTTTTGTCTGACTCTTGTTACTTCTCAACGGGTCCAGAGATTCATCTACAGTGGCTGAAGCAGCATTTAGAGCTGCAATTCGAATCTGGAAAGATTGACAAAGGAAAAAGAGTGAATGAACCAATCAACCAATTCAACCAATCAATACAAAACCAAAACAAAAAAAACTCTTCCAATATTAGATCATAAACCTGGGTGTTGGTGAAAACAAAAATCTTACCATTTTAATATTTGGAAGGCAGATATTCCACCTTTGAGGATATCAGTTTCTGCTTGGTTCTGCAGGGGAAATAATACATGCAAAGACCACTTAAGTCATAATTCTTAAAAAGACTTATTGCTTATGTCCATCATACAATAAGTTGCCAATGCAAGTTGCTTCTGGTAATGTTATTTACTTTGTTTACGTGAACAATTATGTGACTTGAAGGCTAAAAAGCCATGAAATTCAGAGAGGAGAGAAACTTATCTGTGAGGAGGGTTTGAAATTAACTTTATAACATACAGAGCTGCTGTAAAACTAGCCTTGTTAGCTTAACTGTTTAACACGAGATATTTCAGGTTTGAGCAGGTGTGCAGAGCCAGCACAATCAGAACCCAGGACAGGACATACTAATTCAACCATGCCCAGAGAGGTTGTAAATGTAAATTGGTGAAAGCTCTTTTACCCCACAGAGTTACGAGCAATGTGCATAAGACAATGGCGTTAGCTAGCCTGTGTTTAAACCATCCCTTTCAAAGCTCCGCGTCTTACCGTTCATTCCCGGACAAACTCCACTTCTCATTGCAAGTTTAACTTCCGCATTACATTAAACTCCGATGTATGTAAGGTTATAAATCCGAAAACGATTCAGAAACTACATTTATTCACCACCCTTTGTTGTTGTAAGTCATGGACGTGACGTATTTGCGTAACAGGAAGCCGTCTGCTACCCGCCAATTAGTAACGTCATCACTGATTGGTCAATCCTCAGGGGGCGTATAGATGTGACCAATCACGTGTCTTGGTGTTAAATTAAACCACGGCACCAATAAACTTTAAAACAGCACGGAACGATACCACCATATACATAGACATAATACAGTCTACGATTGTATAAGTTAGGCAGCATTTTCAATCAAAAGGCGCCACTTCTGCCCCTTTTTCTAACAAATAAAATTTGTCCAGAGCAAAACCTACTGGCAGATTGAAATAAAAGTAAAAACTGGAACAACACAACTCATTATTAGGTTTTATATGAATACTACAAATAAAATACTAGCTTATTAAGTACTAAAATCAAAGAATTATAATTAACTGTCGACATTTATCAGCATTTTTACATTTTAGGACATCATCATAACCTTTATAAAAATCTTGTTGAGATCCACAATCTCTTTTTCAAGAGGGACCTGGCAAAAGAAAGGACAAAAGAAAAGACCAAACTATCATGAAGAAGGAAACAACTTTTTTGTTTATACCCCTTTGATAAAACTGAACCACTGAACAGTTTAAATTTGCACATGTGGATTTCCTAAACCAAGCTTTAAACTAAATTTTTATCTAAATAATTACAGTAAACCTTGAATTGTGTTTATGTGGAAAAAAAACGTTTTCTGATCAAAGCTGTTCATTGAACTAAATTTTATATTCCACATTTATCAAATATGATGCTTAAGCAGGCTGTGTCACTAAGATTCTTTGAAGAAAACACAAAATCTGACATATCATATGAAGACAAGGTTCATAAACAACCTAAACAAAGTAAAAATATGAAAACCTCAATAAACAGCAGCATTCTGAGTAGCTAATAAATGTTAAAGTCAAGACCCTAAACACTAGTATTAGCATTTAACAGTTGA
>JAOXNZ010000001.1:10280860-10296918 GCA_028566095.1 Kryptolebias brasiliensis | reverse complement strand
AAGGACGCAGGAGAAGGCTGAGCTCCAGGACCTGAACGATCGCTTTGCAAGCTTCATTGAGAGGGTTCATGAATTGGAGCAGCAGAATAAGTTGCTGGAGACTGAGCTGCTGCTGCTCAGGCAGAAGCAGACTGAGCCTTCGAATCTTAGGGGGCTGTATGAGCATGAGATCCGCCAGCTCCATGCTGCTGTTGAGGAGGCCCGCCACGAGAAGCAGGCAGCCCAGGACCACAGGGTTGAGATGGAAGATGTGCTGAAGAACCTGCAAAAGCGCTACGAGGATGAGGTTCTTGGCAGAGAAGAAGCAGAGGGGCGGCTCATGGATGCTAGAAAGGGAGCAGACAATGCTGCCCTGGACCAGGTCGAACTCGACAAAAGAGTTGAGACCCTGCTGGATGAGCTGGCCTTCCTGAAGCGCCTCTGCGAGAGTGAGATAGCAGAGTTGCAGGCCCAAGTGCAGTACAGCGTGGAGATGTCAGTGGGGATAGAGGTCTCCAAACCGGACCTATCCTCTGCTCTTCGAGACATTCGAGGGCAGTATGAGAAGCTGGCTCACCGCAACCTTCAAGCAGCTGAAGAATGGTTCTGCAACAAGATGAGCGTGATGACGGTAGGCTCGACTCGCAACACGGAGAGTGCACGCAGCGCCAAAGATGAAGCTGGAGAGTATCGCCGTCTGCTGAAAGCCAGAACACTGGAGATTGATGCCTGCCGTGAGATGATTCAAGCTCTGGAAAACCAACTGCAGGAAGTAGAGGAGAAACAGAGTGATGAGATCTCTGCACTGCAGGTAAACAATATAAGAACACAGACACAGAGAAACAATGAGTGAATGAGTTTTGCAATTGATGTAAGTCTGACTAAATATTTTAAACTGTTAATGAGATTAAAGATTTGATGTACTCCTTAAACAAATGTGGCACTTTTGTGTTTCCCTTTATTCAGGACGCAATAAGTAACCTGGAGGAAGAATTGAGGGCCAACAAGAATGACATGGCTCGCTACTTAAAAGATTATCAGGACCTCTTGAATGTAAAAATGGCACTGGATATCGAAATTGCAGCATACAGGTGTTTATTTAGTTGCATTTATTCCAGTGGTTTATGCACAAAAGCTACTACTGTGGGTTTCATGTGTCTCAATGTGTGTCTCCTTCTATTAGGAAGCTCCTGGAAGGAGAAGAGGATCGTTTGAGTGTGGAAAGACAGGCCCCTTTCACCGTTTACTCCCAGGCCATGAGCAGTGCTCCGTCCTACGGGAGACTCCAGGTCTCCATGCAGTCTCAGCTGAGCTCTGCAGCTCCGTACCTGCTGAGCTCCCGCCTGTATTCATCATCACTTTCCACAGAGGACGCGATATCTGCAAGCCAAGCACAGCAGGCCGAGGCCAGACCTCCTCAGGAGGAGGAGGAGGAAGAGGAAGAGGAAGAGGAGGGAGAACAGGTGGAGGAGGAAGAGAAAGAGGAGGAAGAGGAGGAGATGGCAGAGGAGAAAGAGGAGGAGGAGGAAGGGGGAGATGAGGAGCAGGGAGAAGAGGGGGAGGAAGAGGAAGAGACAAAGGATAAACAAGAAGAGGAAGCAAATGGAGAAGGTTAGTTTTGTCAATTTGCTTTAGTGATGTTTAATAAAGGAACTCTTTCTAACATTTGTTTCTTTTTTGCAGATGAAGCAGGTCCAGCAGAGGAGGGAGACAAAGAAGAAGAGGAAGAAGGAGAAGAAGAAGACAGTCAACCTCAAGAAGAAGAAGATGCTGACCAAAAGGAAGAGGATGGCAAAGAGGGTTTAAAGGAGGAAGAAGAAACTGAGAAAGAAAAAGAGAAAACTGGGAAATCAGTCGATAAAAAAGTTTAAATGAACTTGTGAAAGTTCTCTGCTGCTCAATATGCAGAAATGCCTCATTAAAACCAAATAAAAAACACCCTTGAACTCAGAAATGTTGGTAAATGTATGATCCCCTTGAACAACTAATAGCATGTTTGCCAGAATGTGCGCACCGAAAGCAAAGAATAGCAGAGATTAAAAAACAAGAGATGGCAGGAGAATCCTGCTTTGTGGCGATCTGTTTGCAGGTGCTTTTCCTGTCACCAAATTGTGCTTACACAACTGTCTTTATGTGCAATACATGCAGTTTGAAATGCCTTCAAGTTCCCACTGAGTGCTTTTAAGTCTCATCATGTGCTGCATTGAACTACAATAAAGCCTTGAAGCCTTGTCAACCTAAAGCTGGCTCTGGGCTTTTTCATTTGTGCTCATATAAACCAGCAGCTGCAATGAAGAGTCAAATCAAATCATTTTTTACCACATACACACGCACACAGCCACAAAATGCATAACCAGAAATAAATGATTTTGCATGCTTTCCAGCCTGAAGCCTTGTATTCAGACTTTAAAACAACATGCTTCTTTCTCAGCAGAGAGTTAATGGAGGTTAATGGAAAAGTGTGTCAGGCACAGACCTTTGGTTGATTCTACAGTGATATACTGCTGACAGCAAGGGAACGCTGCATGCACAGTCAGCAAGTCAATCAAAATTTATGAAACAAAAACAACACTAGCGTATTAGCTTCAGAATTTTAACTTGACACATTCACTGATTTATTTTGTGTTTTAGAGAATCAGAAATTAGTGTAAGAGTTGAGTTACAGAAGCATTTTATTTTGTCTTTATCTGAAGTCAGCAGATTGGCTCTGTCCTGACATGTGTCTTTGTGATCAGCAAGCTGACGCCAGTGCTTTTCCCCTCTTCATCACCCACCCCCGCCCCATCCACATCACTGTCCATAAATCAGGGCACTGAAACCTTTATGACTCAGCTTCTGCTGCACCACAGGATCCGGCCAAGTGTCGATTCAGGCAGGGCAGCAAGATGGAAAGTAGAAGGAGGAGGGAGAAAAAAAAGGAAAGAAAGCAATGTCATTATTTCATTAGGAGAGGAAGGAGAGGAGAAGGAGGAGGATCTGGGCTGAGAGAGCAGAGAGGCAGAGACGTATCTCACTGCACTAAACCTTGACAGAGGACAGAGCGTTTATTATTCAGAGACGAGGTGGGAGAATCAGGGGTGCCTCTGAGGCAGAGAGGCAGTTTCAATCACTTAAGAGAACCCAAAACACATACAGCCTGACCATCTGTCTTTACTACTCACTGACTCAGATGAACATGCACACATTAGCGAGCGTGAAGGGGAAGCCTCTGTTTGAAGAGCCCTTTAAAATACTACATCATCTTATTACATGAACAGAAGCACATAATTTCATTTTTGCAACATGTGGTAAATGTTATATGAAAACAACACTGGGGCACTCGTCTCCTCCTTTGTTTCAGTTCAATTCAGTTTATTTATACAGCATCACTACACAACAAAAGTCATCTCAGGCCGCTGTTTGATTGAATATTTGATCTTTAAAAGATTTGAACTTTAAAAGTTAAAACAAATAAAAATGTATACACTATTAATATGGTATATACATTTATATATAATAATTCAGTCAATAACACACACAAAATGAACATTATTTCAATAACAGTATTCCAGTGTCCGAAAGGGAGTAGGAAGAAGTATAAACTTATGCAATCCTACCCCTGTCCATTCAGATATTTACAATTTTTCAACAGTCATATTTGGCTATATGCAAGAAAAAATACATGCAGATGTATCTACTTATAAGCACACATACATATTTACATAAATGTATAAATAAATAATTTACATTTACCCATATTCCCTTATACACATGCTCATCTTCTCTTAAACTATCTTAAGATAAATATTAATTTCAAAATTAGTTAATTACGATTAATCATATCAGACTTTTCTTCATATTAAAACTTTTTGAACATCTTTAGCCTGTATTGTTTTTTAAACTGGAAAATGTTTAGACATTCTTGTAATGCAACCTTAAGTATGTTCCATAATTGAACCCCACAAATGGACATACAAAATGTTTTCACTGTTGTTCTTGTCTTTAAAATTTAAAGTTAAACACTCCTCTGACATTATAAAAAAGTAAAGAAAAATACACAAGTGCAGTTCAGTCCAAAACAGAGCCAGCAGATTGTGTTGAATCTTCACTTCACTACAGTCTCCCATCCTGAGCAGCACGCTGGCGACAGTGGGAAGGAAAAACTCTCTTTTAACAGGAAGAAACCTCCAGCAGAACCAGGCTTAGGATGAGTGGCCATCTGCCTTGAGTGGCTGGAGTTAGAGAGGACAGGAAAGAGACACAGACAAATGCCAAAGGATTGGCCCAGGTGTACTTTCTATTGGAAGAAAAACAAAAAAAAAACCCACAGGTTAATAGTGTTAATTACATGCAATAGTTACATGTATAAAAGTGAAGCATAGAGAAAATAAAAACAGCAGCAGAGTGAGGAAATGTGGTCAATTTGTCCTCCAGCAGTCTAAGCCTAGCAGCATAACGAAGGGATAGCTCAGGAAACTCAAACCAACACTAACTATAGGATTTATCAGAAAAGAAAGTTTTAAGTCTAGTCTTAAAAGTAGACAGGGTGTCAGAAACTGGAACAGAAGCTGGAAGTTGGTTCTGCAAGAGAGGAGCCTAATAACTGAAAGGTCTACCTCCCGTTCTACTTTCAAAACTCTAGGAACCACAAGTAAACCTGCAGTCTGAGAGCAAAGAGCTGTTAAGAAAAAAATGGAACAATAAGATCTTTAATATTAAATGGACCATGGCTGTTCAGAGCTTGCATGTTATAAAAGCAAGCTTTTAAATTATATTCTGAGTTTTACAAAGAGCCATCGGAGAGAAGATAAAATTACAGAAACATAATCTCTCCTTAAAACTCTCATTAGAATTCTAGCTGAAGCATTTTGGATCAATTGAAGACTTTGCAGAAAGTGTTTCAGACACCCAGATAATAAAGATTTACAATAGTCCAGCCTAGAAGTTATCATTTTTTTTGTTTGTTTTTTTTGTGTCATTTTGGGATGAGATCTATTTTTTAGTAATATTGCACAGGTGGAGAAAAGCAGTTCTGGTCATTTTTAATGTGAGGGTTAAAAGACATATGCTGATCAAAAGTAACACAGAGGTTCTTTACATTAGAACTGGAGGCCAAATTAATGCCATCCAGAGAAAGTGAAAGGCTACAAGATTTATCCCTAAGATACTCAGGTCCAAAAACTACAACCGCTGTCTCGTCTGAGTTTAAAAGCAGAAAATTAGGAGTCATCCAGGTTTTCATGTCTTTAAGACATGTTTGCAATTTAAGTAACTGATTGGATTCATTGGGCTACATGGATAAATATAGTGGACATTCACTAGCAAGGACCACACCCCAAAGATATAAGATGAAAGATTTATTGTGGGAAGGGGATGAAGGGGTGAAGGATGAAGGGGTGAAGGGACAAAGGGGTGAAGGGATGAAAGAGCTTGGCTTGGTCATCTGGGGAGAATGCTGGAGGGCTAGAGAGACGAAGACTCAGCATGGGGGTATAGTCTTCGAGAAACTTAGTTCTTTTATTTCCCGAGCCCGTATAGGACCCCCCCCCCCGCCAGACGGAACCTGCAGCAAAAGGAGTAAAGTATGGTTATGAGAGGATGATGGGATGAAGGGAAGGAAAGGGGAAGAGGTGACTGGATGAAGAGGGATGAGGTAAAAGTGGTAGAGGGTAAGGGAGGGTGGGTTTGATGAAACGTAACAGACCGAGAGGTGTGGGTGAGCAGAGTATAAATAGGCTGCTTGGGAAATTAGAGGTGTGCTTTTGGGCCCTGCTCCCAAACCTAAGTTAACATATTAACTTCATATCATCAGCATAACAACATAAGTTTATCCCATGCTGCCTCATAACTTTTCCTAACGGGAGTATATATAAAGTAAAGAGCATTGGTCCAAGCACTGAACCCAGGGCAACTCCATGAGTAACTCTGGTGTATGATGAAGATTCATTTTAACATGAACAAACTGGGAACTATCAAATAAATATGATTTAAGCTATTTTAGAGCTGCTCCTATATACCCAATATCATGTTAAATCCCACTGAGATAAAAACCTCACTGCCTCCTGTACCTTCTGCCACCCTCACTTGCTACAGATAAAAAACAGCCCAAAGGAGCACTCAGTTTAATTGTCAGACATTATACTCTAATAAATTTGGCTTTGCTCTGCACACACATTTCACCGCTCAAGGAGACAGCAGTACTGTAAATGCGTTTCTATTGGATTAAAAAAGCAGCAATGATAGTGATGAAGCTCCTCACAAAAGACACAGTAAACCACACACCCACCTACCTGGCAAACAGTTAGAGAGGCTCTGTGAACGCGTGCACATGTTGGAGCATCAGTGGGACACAGACCCCCTGTAAATGCAGCATGTCAAAGCGGCGCTGCATTATTTTTATCACATTTCATCTTTCAGGTATCAGGCTGCCGCCTGTGTTTCATTTGCCACATTTGGGCTGTGAGCTGACTGCTACATAAATCCTATGACTCTTCCTCAGGGCGTTCGCCACGTCAGAGGAAAGAAGCCCCATCTGTGGGGGTCTACAGAGACCTCCAAGACTTACATTTGTATCATGAAAAAAATAAAATAAAACAGAAGGTGCAGCAGGAGACATCCACAACAGCTGAGTTTACTGTGATGTGAGAGAAAAGTAGTGCCCCAAGACAGAAAAAAAGTGTGGCATGATAGTTGTCAAAGTTTCTGAGGTAAACCTCTTTCCTCTGGACTATATTAACAGCAAACTTCAAAAGTTAACCCCACCATTTTCATTTTCATATTGCTGTCAGGTGTGGGCAGAAATGACTCACAAGTTATTATTTATCAGCAGCAAATTAGTATTTCCATACCTAAAGGTTGTTGCAGAACATACATAACAAAAAGACTTGAAGCTTTCCTTTCCAGCAAATGCACATTTTATTGCAGGAGGGTACAAAAAAAAAAACCCAGCGAAATATTGATTTCAACTGTCAGAAAGCTAATCAGCAAAACAGACAGCCAGCAATACTGCTGCTAAAACGGCAGTAAAGTGCTGCACTCAAGGTACATAAATACATAAAATTGCAGGGGAAAAAACACATTTTTACTTTAACCTTTTAATAAATCTTGGTGCACAGAACTAGAAACTAGAATTGGTGCCTTTTTTGGGGTCTTTGAATAGAGGACATTTTCAACCTTGGAAGAAGCACTTTTTATCCAAATAATGGTGTTTAAACCCCTGGTGGTAGCGTGCCGCCCTCTCAGGCTTTTGTCCAGACAGTGATTGCAGTCACACTGCAGTCTGCCATTTTTTTTAGACATCACAGAGCCTCACTTTGTCTACACAAAGAAAAGGAAATCTAGATAAGAGCTGGGGCTCCCTCTGCTGAGCTGAGGCAATCACCTAATTAAAAGCCTGTGTAGAAAGAGCCAATTTTTATGTCCTGGAGGACAGAACATAGAGAGACTATTTCATGTAAAAGACATTTCACTTTAATTCCAGAGCTAGATATTTCTTCTTCTGGCGTGCATAAAGGTTATGGCTGCACTCGTTAGATTGCTTTTTGTACTCACCGCACTGAGAATCATGGCCTCAGGGTCAAATCCTCTGTCTTGCAACACAGCCAGGAAATGAGACGTGGATAAAATGGAGCCATTTCTTTTGTGCCGAATCAAATTCTGTAATCACATGCATTTAACTGTACTTTCCCGCGGTCATGTTAGGGAATAAAATCTTGTATCAGTTCTACCATTATGCTTGCATCATTGCACAGTACTCATAATGACCCACAAATGACTACGTATTAGTAAAAATAACGAAGCTTTTCTTAAAGTGAAAAACTGGGAGTGACTCACTTCACAATTTAAAGACTAACCGCCACCCCAAGAAGTTGAGTACTTGTGCACACACGGTGCCTTCAACAATCCTCAGAACGGGACTGAGCACTTATCTGAACCTGCAGCCAGGCAGCCAGGTGGATGCCTGACCCCTTTTTGCCTCTCCCATCATGTGGTTCTGGCGCTGTGGACCCGTAAATCCATTAGGCCTTTCTTTCTTCCTACCTGCCTGTGTCTGAGGAATTGAACCCCCTCAGAGTGGGCTGTACGCCGACGTGTTAGATCCTCCTCTGATCCCTCTGCCTGCCTCTGAGGCTTTGTAGTTTTGCACACCATAAAAATAATAATAAAAAATAAGAATCACAGTTCATTGAGTTTAGTAATGTCAGCCACTGATGGAGTCAAGTTAGGTCAAGCTTTGTTTACACACTACAGTTCATACATATGGATGCTTTATGTCCTTCATCTTTATGCAGCCCATGAAAATAAAACACTCACGCAGGCACAGGCACTCAAGCACAAGAAAAAAAAAAAAACTGCTGTGGAAAAAGTGGGGAAGAGGCTGGTAGAAGGGGAGCATATTTATTAGTCTGTCTGTCACTGTAGTTGTTCATTCATCTGTTTGGCAACACACTGAGAAGGCCGTAGGCAAAGTAAACAGACAGTATATCCCCACGCGAGGACAAAAACAGCCCCTCCATCTCTGCGTTTAATCTACAACGACTGCAGCCAGCACTCACTAAGTCTTCCTTGAGCCTTTCATGCTGAAAATGAGCACAAGCAGCCTTTTTACGTCCCAGCTGTTCAGGCTTTCACATGTGCACCTGTTTCTTTTTTTGCCACACACACTCACATCTGGTCACTGTAAATTCAGATGTATACAGAGGCTGGAAACCTGTTTTTAGGAAAGTGTTGCACAATCAGCGTCTGAGATATTTCATGAAATAGGCCAAAATAGAAGATGAAAGGAGGGAGAATGTCAAGGAAAAGTCTCAGGCTGTCTCTTCCTGTTGTGCAAGTCTGGATAAAGTCTAAAGTTCAGGTTTGCATGTCAAGCTGATGCAATGTGGAGGTTTTGACCAACGCAATACCACAAAGCAGACAGGTGATGGCAATGTTGCATTCCTTTTCAAAATCAAGTCTTTTTTTTTTTATGGTTTTGTTCGCCTCATAGCAGCTTTTTTTCTTTGATAAGGAAGATTACATTTTAGGAAAATCAAAGGTGAAATGGGCAAGAGCAGATAAGAGCCCACCATATGATAAATACAAATACTAATCGAGCACCCACAGCCCAAGCAGAAATAGGTCACAATAATCTTTTGTAAAGTCATAACCTGTGACAAGACAACATACACCTATTCAAAATCAGCCCAATCAATAAAACTGAATGCTTTAAGTGTGCAAAATACAGCGCTCCTGGAACTGAGAAAAGAAAACATGAATTACAAAAAAACACCCCTGAGTAACTTTAGGGGGGAGAAAAAAAAGAGACGTCATCAAGAAAACAAGCTTGTATTCTGGACAGTAAAAAAGCCCCGAGCAAAAGCTGTTGATACAGTACATAATTCAAAAGCTGTGCTTGGAGGTTGCAAAAAATTAAAATATTCAATAAAAGCTCCCTGTCAGATTGGGTGGTGTTAGTTCTAAATCACCACAAGCTGTTTTTTAGAGGCAGCCATATCACAATAGATGGATATTGATTGGCACCATCCCTGAATGACAAAAGCAGTGAACGGCTAAATAATCCTGACAGCACCATTTGGTTGACTGGTGACAGCAGGAATATAAACACAACATGACGGGCAAACAAAAGGCTGAGCAGACTACCAAATCTCTGAGCCAACAGCTGCAAAGGACTTCGCTGGGCTGCTGCTGTTCGGGAGCCTCATCTCACTGATGGACAAGCCACCAGATGCATCAATTAATTGTGAGGACGGTATATGAAATATTCTGCTGTGTTAAAATCGAATGAAGCCTGAGCGTGAGGGACGTCTATTTCATTTACGCTCGCCCAGAATACAGAAGGCCTCATTTGAGGCGCTCGGTTTTGAAGTGTGAGCCGCAGCATTTGCAATTCATCTGGATTTAATTAAAAACAATAACCGGGTAATCATTTATTTATGACGTGTCAGTGATTTATAAGACAGTTTCGATTAACTGCGCTCCTCCAGACTGGCAAAGTTGCGCGCAGTTCAGGACTAAAACTCAACGACTGACACTTAAAAGAGTCCTTGAAGCGACACAAGAGATGGTTGTCTGGCTGTAATATGACTAATTCAATTTGAGCTCTTTATGAGAAACTGTTACAGTTATTGACTGATTGATGCCTCTGGAGCCAAACGCGACAGAGCTCCCGGAGGCAAACGAAGTGAGGTGTGTCTAATTTATTTATTTACATTTGTATTTATAATAGGGACAGTACTAACAAGAGCAATGTTACATGTTAAAATCAGTGTGACCGTTCAGTGTTTTGCATATTAGACTTAATTTGCATAGGATAAACTGAATAGGCTGAATGAAGAATAAAACTAGACATTTCACACATACAAAATATGTACGTAAGAATGTATGTAAAAATTAAAATTAAAAGGTTATTCTCAGATTATATGTTGAGGATGACCCTCAGCTACTACCACACCAAACCTTAGCTCAGTATCTGTAACACTGAGTTGCAGCCCTTTTCGTGTTGGTGATTACTGGTAAACTGTCGCGGCCATCTTGACTCCAAAAGTTAATCAGTTGTAGATCCAATGATTACTTTTTGAGAGTTTCATTAAAGTTCATCCAGTGGTTCGTGAGATATTTTGCTAACAGACAAACAGGGTTGACAGCAACATTTAATGCTGGGGTTTTAAGTAGAGATGCTGCAATGTGTAGTGGAGTTTTTGGAGTCACACATATGGTAGCATCGTCTGCACACTGTCCTGTTGGTACTGAATACACCATGAGGTAAATCATTAATGCACATACAAAATGGATCCTTGTGGAGCATCTGTTCTGTGGTTTTGGAAGTCATTGATGAGCCTCTGTTCTTTAAATAGGAACTGAACCAGTGAGGAGCTTTTTTACAAGATTTGAACTTTTTAGGGTTCATGTAGGAGCATCTGGTGATGACTCAGTCTATCGGGAGCCGTTTTTAGGTCTAAGAGTTCTGCTCCGACTACATGACTGTCATGTTGAATGTTTTTATGACAGTTCTGTTGGATATTCTGGGAGAAACTCAAACTGTTTGAGACACAGAAGCTGGTTTTTATTCAGAAATCTGATTCATTGCTCTGACACTGACTTTATAATGAGGGAGTAGTAGACGCTCGTCCCCCTTTGCCCTCTCCCCTCTGCCGTCCCCCCTCTGTATTCTTTTCCTCTTTTGTCTTCTCCCCTTTGTTCTTTTTCCCCTTTGTCCCCGATCCACTACCCCTCTGTCCTCTTTACTATCTTCTCCCCCTCTGTCCTTTTCTTCTGTATCCCCCTTATGTCCTCCCCCTTTTTCCTCTCTGCTTATTTCGTCTTCCCCCTCTGTCTCTTCCTCTTTGTCTTACCCCTCTCTCTTTTCTCCTCCCTCTGTCCCCCAACCGCTCTGTCTTCTGTCCTTCCCTCCTCCATCGTTCCCTTCTGTCCTCCTCTGTTCTCCCCCTCTCTGTCCTCCTTCTTTCTACCCCCCTACCCCAGTCCTCCCCTCTCCTCCTTACTCCACTGTCCTTCCTTCTCCTCTCCTGTCCCTCTGTCCTCTCCACCGTCTGTCCTCCCTTCTCATCTCCCTCTGTCCTCTCCACTGTCTGTCCTCTCTTCTCCTCTCCTCTCCCTCTGTCCTCTCCACTGTCTGTCCTCTCTTCTCCTCTCCTCTCCCTCTGTCCTCTCTTCTCCTCTCCTCACCTCTGTCCTCTCCACTGTCTGTCCTCTCTTCTCCTCTCCTCTCTACTGTCTGTCCTCTCTTCTCCTCTCCTCACCTCTGTCCTGTTCCCCTGTCTGTCCTCCCCTCTCCTCCTTACTTCTCTGTCCTCCCTTCTCCTGTTTGTCCTCCCTTCTCCTCTCCTCTCCTCTCCCCCTGTCCTCTCCACTGTCTGTTCTCCCTTCTCCTCCTCACTCCCTCTGTCCTGTTCCCCTGTCTGTCCTCCCTTCTCCTCTCCTCTCCCTCTGTCTGTCCCCTCTCTCTCTGCTCCCCCCTCCCTTGTCCCCCCCCCTCCTCTCTGTCCTGTCCCAGTGTCTCCCCTCCTACGGCCCCCCCTCCCCCCACGCAGCTCTCCTCCCCTCCTCTCCGTCTACAGGAGTCATGATGGCGGAACTGTAGCTTCGGGACGAGCAGGAGAGCACCGCCCGTCCTCTCTCAGCAAGTGTACATAGTAATTTATTTATTCAGACAACTTTTACATCCTGTGCCCCTCCCGTCCCCCCGCTATGACCCGCTGGATTCCCACTAAAAAAGAGAAGTATGGAGTCGGTAAGTGCTCTTCTTTAACTTCGTGTTTTTTTTTTACTAGAAGTGGAAACTAACAGCGGCGGCTCTCCGGGTGAACTCCCAACTTCAGCTCCTCTCACTTCAAAGGAAACAAACGGGACTCGGTCAGAAAGTTGTTCTTTCGACCCTGTTGTTGTTGCTGCTGTTCTTACTACGTACTGGGTAGGATAATAAAACACAGTTTTGTTTCTCAAGCTTTTCGGAGCTCTTGACATCTCCCCTCCTGGTTGAGTACTTCTGGGTAATCCTGTGGAAGAACGGAAAAGAGTCAGAGTTCAAAGAGCATACCAGTCATTCTTGTGCTTAAACTCACTAAGAATTTCCTGTGAACTTAAATGAATCTTTACTGTGCTTAAGGACCATTTATTGGCCCCTCAAGGACTTCGGTTTTGACTCCACCTTCATGGAGCTGCAGTCTGTATGTGTGAATAGTAGTTAAATGAATGTTAACACCTGGAAAATGAACCACACCAGTGTGCTTACACAGAGCTGTACAGTGAACCCTGATCACGGGGCATATTTTTGTTTTGCTTAAAAAAGAGGACATTTAGAGCACAATGTTTTACAACAAGGTGTGGCTCTGTCACCTGGATTTGTGTGGGATATTCTGCAATCTGCAGGAAGCTATCAGGAAGTAATTCACGCCCAAAAGGTAAATCTGCACAGTTGTGTCTGTGGGAAAACTTTTCCTGCTGTGCTGTGAAGACTTTATAGACCCCACCGTCTGACTGCTTGGTTTGTTGTGGCCCAACAAATATTTATTTTTATTCAACGCTCACTCTTAAGCAAAAACAAAAACGGAAAAAAGTTTCCCGCCTTACAGCAAACTGTTTCTCATGCATATCACCCACTCCCAGAGTTTTAGACTAAGATGTTGAGAAATGATGGTCAAAACCATGAAAAATAACATTATGCTCAGTTTCATGCAAGATGGGTTTTGGATGACTCTCAGCTACTACCGCATCAAATTTAAGCTCCACATCTGGAAAATTGACTGAGTTAGAGCCATTTTTGCATTGGCCAATGTCCGTTAGCTGTAGGAAACATCTTGGATTGGGTTGACTCCAGATGTTAATCAGTTGTAGGTGTACATCCAGTGATTACGCTCTGCAAGTTTAATCAGATTGGTTCAGTGATTCGTGAGATATTTTGCTAACAGACAAACAGAGAAAAAGGTTGATTCCAGCACTTAGAAATAAAGTTTTAAGTATAATCATGTGCAATGAGTTGCACTTGGAGTATGTGTTGTGAATGATTCTCAGCTACTACAATGCTAAAATTTAGGTCAATATTTGTAAAACTGGATGCTTTTTGTGTTTTGGCTTTGGGGGCCATCTTAAATTGTTGGCGCCAAAGTTAATGAGTTGTAGATGTACAGCCAATAACTACTTTCTGAAAGTTTCATTAAAATCTGTCCAGTTGTTAATAATATATTTTGCTAACACACAGAGTTCACTGCTAAGAGTTCATGGCAATGCTCTTGCAAAATTTGTCAGTGCTCAGAATATCTGATGGGGATCAGTCTCAGCTACTACCACACTAAATTTTAGGTCTATGTCTGTAAGGTTGACTGAGTTTTAGCTGTTTTTCTGTTTTGTAATGTCAGTTGGCTGTGGCGGCCATCTTGAATCAGGGTGATTCCAGAACTAAATTACTTTGTGAGAGTTTCGTTAAAATTCATTCAGGGTTCATGAGATATTTTGCTAACAGACACGGGTAAAACCTTTATTATCTACCTTCTTCTTTTGGTGGCGGGTGATAAATACTGAAAACATCCAGTATGTATTTTCTGTGGAGCAGGTATCAGTCCGTACTCTCACCTGACTAACCTCTAACCTTGACGTTTTCAAGCTCTCTGTTGCGACTGAAAACATTTTCACCTACAGTTTTGGGAGAAGCTGTGCAACACGCACCGTCTCACCTCGTGGTTGGGTGCAGCGTGACCTTGTTTCAGCTGCTGGTGCTGAGGATTTCTTCCATGATAATCCATATAGATCTCAGTGTGGCGTTCCAAACCGTCGGTGGCGCCATGTTTTTTTTTTTTTTTTTGGTGATTGTGTCCTCCTCCTGCCGTTCGCCTCAGAAACAGAGCAGAAGTCACGGACGCTATACTTAATCCTTAAAATGCCATCGGACCCTGCACAAGGACTTACATTTTTAATCCGATTAGCTAACCTCCGCTGAGCCCAAGTACAGGCAGCTACATTTACTGGTGAAAAAAAGAGTGTTTAAGATTTCTGATAGCATCAGACGTATCATGCTTGCTAACGGGGAAATGTTGATAATGTGAGGCTTAAATCTTTTATGGTGAATGTGTGACAAAGTCATAATAGGATAGATTTCTAATTTTACATCCTGAAAAGAAGCGCTACACTGGAGGCTCCTATAAACTGTCAGACAGTCTTGGAAGAGGATGATGCATCTGCATTAACAGAAGGAGCTCTGTTAGGACTGATGAATCACCTCAGGTGATGTCACTTCAGCTGGAGCTTCAGATCTGGGATGGAAATAAATCCGGAGCTGTGGTCCAGTAAAGTTTACCAGATTTACTGGTTTTGCTCCTCAACTGGGCCTGAGGCTACATGTTTGTCACTATATAACACCCCTGTTACTCTGCAGACATTTCACAACTGTACAGTAAACCTGCTTACACCTCACAGGAAGATGCTGTGAGGGTTCCCGAAACTAGATTTTATGGTTAGAGCTTCTTATCTGTCGTAATTCTGTCATCTGTGCAGACTAAAGGTAGCACACAGCTGCTTGTATGTGAGCCATGAGAGAAATATGTCTCCTGCTAGATCTTCTAGAGTTTTCAAAACATGTTTTGGTAATGAACGAGTCAAACTAAAGGCCTGGCATTTCTCGAATGAGTGCATATCACCTGCTCTGTTTCATGCCAGAATTTTAATTGAAGATCATCTCGTGTCGAGAAATGACAGAGTTGAAGCTGTTTCGCTCAAATCTTGAAAATTTGAGCGAAACAATCTCATGTCACGCCCAGAGTATGTGTTCTGAATGACTCTCAGCTACTACGACACCATACTGTAAAATTGACTGAATTATTGTCATTTTTGTGTTATGTGAGGTCAGTTGTCTGTGGCATCCATCTTGAATTGGATTGGCTCCAAATGTCAGTCAGTTGTAGACGTACGTCCAGTGATTACTTTCTACAAGTTTTATTAAAAGTCGTCCAGTGGTTCATGAGACATTTTCGTAACAGACAGGCACTGGCAAATAAATACATAAATAAAAAAATAATCATAAGCCTTTCACTTGTCTGTGGCTGGTGATAATGTTTCTACCTGTTTTTTTCAGAAACGGGCATTAACATTTCAATTTTCACTGATTATTGGTGTGGAAAAATCCCTTTTATGTGTTTTATATAGCACTGATTTCAAATATATAGGCAGCCATGGAGCATTTCACTGCAGCGTTCATGGTGTTTTGGTGTCATTAGCTTAATTTCCACTCATCAGTGTCCTTATTGACTCTGAGAAATAAATCAAAGAATATACTGGCATTAAATATAGAATGTTTTGCCTATTCTGTTTTTAGTTGATACTCTTAAAGCCATGATAGCTGTCAAAATATGCAGTTTTTCAGTGTTTTTTTTATCTGAATTTTTATGCTTCTAATACAGTTTCTACATCATTAAATGATTAGGCGTTAATGTTACTCAAACTCATCATGGTTTTGGTAAAACGTGTTAGAAAACAGCAAATACAACTAATGTTTACAACTAAACAGTTAGGATAAATTACAGAAATTTTCCCTGTCATTTCATCTGATCTTAGCCCCTTTTCCTTTAACGCTCTCCACCGCTCGCTTT
>JAOXNZ010000001.1:10263120-10280744 GCA_028566095.1 Kryptolebias brasiliensis | reverse complement strand
TCGACCTGGCGTCTCTGATTCCATCGTTCTTCCTCCGACTATGTTTACATCCAGGGATTATTTTACCGACTCAATATCCATAGAGGCTGTCCGAAGTGAACTCTTCGATGTTCAAATGTAAACAAACGACTCGTAATTGTTGGCAACAAAACACGACTGCTGATTTCGGTCATTTATTACAAATTATGCAGTAAACCTTTGGTAATGAATGATGCATACTTTTTTTTTTTGGTCATGGATGATTCACATATCCAAAAAAATTCAAACCAAAAATCTTTAAAAAAATCGTGTGTTTTGACAGCTATTAGGCTTGAAGCACCACCCTCTGTGTGTTCAGTCATGGCTCCAGTAAACATGATGCCATTTCAGAAGAAGCATTGTAAACCTATGAGAAATATCTAGAAATTGTACTACTTGTGATCTTCTGGCTTAGCTTCAATTTCTAACTTTGTGGAATGTCTTTCTGCAAACCATAATTGGCTGCATGCAAAACATTGTTGAAGATTCTCAGTCATCGAGGTCAGAGAAAACCTTTTACTGCTCATCTCTTTGTCTTCTATTTGGGTGCAAATAACACAAAAGTAATTTTTTGTTTGGTTTGTTGAAATTTAAAAGATCGAACAGAGCTAACTGTGTCATTTTCTGCAAACTTCCACCAGTTTACAGAGTTGCTCATTTCAAAATCTCCAGGTTATTAGACGGAGGAATCCATACAATTTGAATCCATCTAAAAGGACTTTTGCCTCTGGTGTTTATTGGGAAACTGGTTTCTGCTTTGAACAGGCGTTCAGCTGGTTTTCTGCGTTTTTATGAAATCAGATTAAATCAATCTGAAAATGTAACACCTCAGAAGGATCTTCTGCTTGTTATTTCATATTTCAGGCCCAGATCATGTGTCAAATATCTGACAGCTCTGTGCTTGACTGTAAAAACTAGCTGGGCATCCAGAGCCTGTTTTCAGTTTGTACTTGTAATAGGTTTTTATTCAAGTACTGCAGATGCCAGTGAAAGATAGCAGAGACTTTTTTTTTCAGTCTGCTGGCTGTGCACTTCGGCACTTTTGAATTTTTATTCAAATTGATTTTGTTAGTTCTGAACAAATCATGTCCTCTAGATTCAGTGGAAATACCTCCTCACCAGCGCACGCCTTCTTTGTCACAGTGTTTGTGCTTTAGTGGTCAGAAATGAGATTTTTTATTTTTATTTTTTCCAGCCTGATCCGTTTTTTAAAAAGTGATAACAAGTCAAGCTGACAATTGTCCAATTCTGGTCATTAGTCAAACGATTTTGCACAGCCCTGATGTCAAAGGTCCGCTGTACATTTTAGTAGGAGTGGGCAATATAACCTGGGAAGTATCTCAACACAATTTGCAGTAATGATAGTTGTGACAAAATAGCTTTTAAAAAGCCCAAAATAGCCCAACATTTTTTAATATTCTGTTTTGTTTTTGAGGGGCTGCAGTAGCTTGGTGGTCAGTGTGATCCTGAGGCTGCAGGTTGGAGCTCATGTTGCGTCAGGAAGGGGCATCCAGCATAAAACAGTCACCAAATCTTTTGTGGAAAGTTCTCTTGCTACGGCGACCCCTGAGGAAGGGAACAGCTGAAAGGAAAACAACAACAATCTGTCATGTTTTTCCCGGAAACTTCAGTAAAAGTATAACAAAACTGCTCATCACATTAATTTAATATTTAATGAAACTAGCATTCCTTGAAGGAATGCATATCGCCCGCTGCCTTGCATGTCAAAGTTTTGAACAAAGATCTTGTGTGGTCTGTTGGTGCTCAGAGTATGTGTTGTGGATGACTCTCAGATACTACCACACCATAGTTTAGCTCAATAGCCATTTATGTGTTCACTAATTTTGATTATCTATGGCAGCCATCTTGAATTAAGTTGGCTCCAAAAGGTAATCAGTTGTAGAGGTACATCCAATGTTTTTGTTTTTTTTCTTTCCTGAAAGTTTCATTAAAATCCATGGAGTGGTTCATGAAAGGGTCATGTGGTATTTTAATTCATAATATAACCCTAAAAGTTCAAATGCATTTCTTCAGTAGCCTGAATCACCTAATAAAATCGACAAATGTAAACAAACCGGAGCAACACAAACCAGTTGAACAGGGATCGTATCCTTGGCTGAACAATATATAAGAGCACCAGTAGTTTCCATCCACCAGTTGCCCTTCATGTCATAACTGAGTGTACCTGGAGCGATTAGTTCAACCTTGTTTCACTGGGTCATTTATTTACCTTCAGACGGTAAATAACCAGCAGTTTTTGTCTCCGGGTTGATGTCAGTAAGATCAGCGTAAAAGATTTTATATTTCCACTTTTTATAATCTGTGAAAACCTGTGCTCCTAAATAGCATAGAATCACTGAGTTTTCTTACTCTATTCTGTTTCATTCCTAACCAGGAAAAGACGCCGCAAGTATTTTCTCTCATCTTCACAGCTAAATGCCGTCTGACTAGCGAGCTAGCAGATACCGGGGTTCGGCTGAGTTGGACTGAACCAAGTCAAAGCTGAGGGAGGGGGTTGCAGAATGCAGCAGTTATTTGAAATATAAAATTAGAATCAATAAACACTACATGCTTTGAATTTGCAGTAGGGATTGATAGTATGTTTTTAAGTAAAAAAAAAAAAAAAGGGGGAGCAAAAACACAAGTTTGCACCCCCACTTTAGAAAACGGGGGAGCAGCTGCTGCACTTGCTGCACTGAGCAGCAAGTGTCTATGTGCTCAGTATTATTTTCAAGGTTTGTCGAAAACAGCTACAGCTTTGTCCCTCCACAGCATGAGATGACTTTAATTCAAAACTCTGGCATGAAAGGCAGCCAGGATATGCAGTCCTTCGACAAATACTAGGCCTTCAATTTTTCTTTTTCTTTTCTTGTGAAAGAATCTCATGATAAATGTGGAACTTCTGTAAATGAGGTTGACCGCATCAGAACTAACATGCAGCTATTTAAAATCACTAACCTGTCACCTGTTGTTTCCTTGTAAGTAAATAAATCCTCCCGTTTCCGCACAGATAATGGACCCTTTTCAAACAGCAGCTATTGTGAGTCAGACAGTGTTTTTTTTTATGTATGTAGTTAAAAACTCAAACCAAAGATGTTTGAAGGGATAATTACTGTTTTAGCCAACTACTTCATTTTCATTACAAATATTAAACATCTTCTCTTTTACTGAGAAATCTAATTAGATTTTTGACTGGCTTTTCAATCTAGATGGAACAAAGTCATTTTGCACTCAAGATTTAAACTCAAGGTTAACACTGAGGAATTTTCTTTTCAAAGTGGATAAACATGTCATGAAGTTTAGACAGGAGTGACGTTATAAGCATTCATTCAAATATTCATTTTCTAAACCCGTTTTGACCTGTTATCTGCACAGGTTGTGCTGGAGCCTGTCCCTGGTTCCATCCTAGACAGATCACCAACAATAAGTTGAGTTTTAAAGTAAATATAAGGAGAATATATTTGACAACATACAAGTATTTTTCCCTAAGGCAGTTGTGGTTACAATAAACACCACAAACATGTGGACTATACAGAATAATAATATTTTACACCTTCATACTGAAAACTTTGCTATGTTCCTTTATTATGACTATAATTCAGTCAGTTTTACAGATATTGACCTACAATTTAGTGTGGTAGTAGCTGAGAGTTGTGCACAACACATACTCTGGGTGTGACATCTTGCGATAATTCACAAGTTTGCGCATAACGTTGTTTTAATAATTTGACCAAAATGGCATTCCTTCAAGGCTTTTATTGTGTTAAGTTTTTATGACCCAGCCGTTTAAACCTTGAAAGCTGTTAAATGAACTATGGCTCTTCCCACCGGGGTTGAGTTAAATGTATTTTAGGCACTCTTTCACTTAATATAAAGCATGTTTCCAATAAGTTTGTTTATAGTAATGGAGAATTTTAGAATTGTTTTCTACACACATACTATTTTCTTATTTGGCACGTTGTCAACAAAATATTTCTGTTGCTCTTGAGATCATCATCTTATCCATAAATCACACCTCTGATTGCTCACCTTGCAGAGTCAAACCTGATTGCAGGTTTTGATTCAGACATAATTACCGTCCTTGTTCCCTGTTTTGATGGGCTGACCTGAAGGAGGGTCAGTTGTGGCTTTTATAAGCTAAAATTAAATAAATTATTTTAATACGACTGCATCCTAAAACAAAGCCCCCCCTCCCTCTTTTTATTTTCCTCCTTTAAATTTTGTCAACTTCTCTCTGTTAAATGTCGAAGTGGGGTTTTAACCTGAATTAAGACATGAAGCTTACACTGATCTAATTTAGTTCCTTTTTGCACTATTAGCTCTGAACTTTAGAGTTAACTCTCTGATTTATGGGTGGCTTATAAGGTCTTATTAGCTAGAACACAGTTTTAGGAGCCACAGATCATCTCTGGCTGTCTAGACAGAAAGTGGCAGGCACAAGACACACTGCCCGGGGAGCATTGGCTCAACCAAAAAAATGTATGTTTACCCAGTGGCAACATGTCCTTCTTCCTGCTTAGTGTTCTTTAGTGGTACTCAAAGTACTTTACATTATATGATACCCGATACATGGTCCACAATACAGATAATATCACAATACAGCTGCGATACAATAAAAAAATAAACTTCTAGACGATCATAAAAATCTTTATTAGATAATGTCCCTCCTACTACAAATAAAAAAATGCCCATAAAACGTTAAAGGGATAGTTCAGATCTTTTGAAGTGGGGTTTTGTGGAAAGGTTATGAACAGTTAATATATTACCTGCTGTAGATAGCTCTTTGAATGACCTGAGTTTGAAAGAAATTGAAATTATTTCTGACCGGCTTGACAAGTTAACAGCTAGTCAGAGTGGGGCCAAGACCAGAGCAAATTGCTGCCCTCCATAAGCAACTCTGATTTCATCAATGTTCATGCTATGTTCAAAGCTACTTTATAAATCTTTACATCACTGTCAGTTTGGAATAATGTGGTTTTTCCAGCAGAAACTTTTAGGGGTTTGGGGTAAAATCTATTTTTAGATGCGTCGCAGACATGGAAAATTCTGAATCGATTTTCAAGTGTCAAAAATCAATTTTGGTAACTTTGGCCACAAAATCAGCAGAATAATGGCTGCGCGGTGCTGTTTGGCCTAGTAGAGTTATCGTATCATCCTGCAGTAGAAACATAATGCTGTAAAACTATATGATTTCACATGTTCTTTTAATCTGTTCTTTGCTTAACCCTGAAGATCATGTCTTTAAAAAATAGCTGAAGCCATCAAACCGTGACTGCTTTAGTAGTGACTTTAAAACATTTGATTTGTGTACAGATTTTAGTAATAACCATGATTCTAACTGCGTTAGTTTCCTTATTTTCATTTTCAATTTTAAGTTAGCAATAAACTCTGTTTCTCCAGACTGAGGCTGTTCTATAACAGGTAAGATATTAATTGATTAATTCACTTTACATGTTGATGCTGCTCAAGAAAGACAAAACATTATTTTATATAAATACTCCTTTTCTGTTGGTTCAATGTAAACGTCTGCACTTTTCAGTGGGATGATTTTTATTGTTTTCTAGTTAAAGTTGAACGTTTGGCTCTGTCTAAATTAACTTGGCTTTGTATAAATGAAAATGATGGCTGCTAGCTTTTTGTTACATCAGACACTGTGCAGCTGCAGCACAGCATATGCCCATCTCATTTCTGACTTTGATTGTATTTTTCCCAAGTTTTATATTAAAGGTTTTTCAAGCCGAGAATGAAATGGAAAATAGTCAAAGTCAAGGATTATTTGCTAGTTTTTTGTATTTTGCATCATTTTAGATGTTTTTTTATTAGATTTTGTGTGTGTGTTTTATATAGATCCTAATGTGAAACACACATAGTTTTCTCCTTTTTCACTGGGTTGGGTGATGCGAACAATAGATTCTCATTGCATTGTGTTAACTTTGATGAGCTGCCAGCTGCTGCTCAGATTGCTCAGCTATGGTCTTCTTTAATTGTTGCCTAATCTACTTTTATGCTAAATCATTTAGAGTGAATCGGGCTGACTTTGATGTAACATTAGTATGCACATAAAACCTGAACTTGAGCCAATGAAGCTTTATTAGAATTTACAAGAGCAGCTACAAGCTCCGTGTTTGAAGTTTGAAAGGGAGCGTGCATCTCTGACAGAGTGGCACAGATGAGCTGTGATGCCTTTAAGTTAAAACTGTGTGGCATCGCAGCGTCTTCATCACGGCTCCGCCCACTGGCTCAGCGCCCTGCTGTTGCCGGGCCCAGACGCTGTGTCAAGTTGGTGAATGCACTATTGTCACTCCTGGCATGACTATAAACAGATGTCATTTCTTCAGCGTGATTTCCTGGTGATTCATACGATTGTCTGTATTTGAGAGAATCATTTCTGGCACACATCTCTTTAAATTACAAATCAGAAGGCAAGAAAAACATTATTGGCTTAATTTAATTTGCAGGATTTTTTTTTTTCTTTCCTCGATGACTCTATAAAGGATCTCACAATTACAGCCAAATTATACTCAACTGTGGACACGTACACAGATGACTGCAGGCACCTTGGATGAATGTAATTAGGTCAACACACCATAACAGCGTACTCTGTGTAACCTGATATTTAATAGCTCATGAGCAGGTAACCCAAACACAATCTTAGCCTAAAACCTGATTCTGTATGGAGATGTTTTTCTATGCATTTGCTGAAAATTTGGGGGCAATCTTCTCCTGATGAAGGAGTTATGGACACATAACGCGTGTAGCCGCTCCCATTCAATGATCTGTCAAGTTTTTCGTATTCCGACTGAGGTGTTATGAGCCGAGCCAGTTGAAGCGTGCTGTGAAATCTGGCCTCCAGTAACAAGCATTATCACCATGCAAGTCAGGGCAGAGCTCTGCTCATAGTTTCTCTATCTTTCTGCCAGAACAAGTGGCTGTGTGTGCTATTGCAGCTCCCTCAAGTCATGACAAAGACCTTTGCTACAGTATTGTTTGCCAAGGTTTCTCTTTTGCAACATTTCTTTGGTTTGGTTTGTGTGTGGACATTTGTGCTCACAGATTTGGTCTTGAACATTCCCTCCCATAAATGTATACATTAAGAAGCAAAAAATAGGTGTCGCTTTAGCGAAGCCTGTAGGTTAAAGTGAATTTGCCCAAGGACTGTGCAGGTGTGCCACTTGGCAGGAACATAACTATTGATCGAAGTCCACACTTGTGTGATGATAAAGGCTCAAGTGCCATCAAGCCTGTGGCTCACCTGTGCAGCTACCTGCTCCAGCACAGTCCCTTCAGAGGAACTCTTAACGCAGCCTCCAGGCAGCAAATTCAATTAAAAATAGTCAAAACTCTTTTGAGGTCTGACTCACGCTGGCTTGCTGCACAAACACTCAGGCTGCTGTTTGAAACAGCAGTAAGATGAGGAATAAATCAAAGCTCCAGATCCTCTCTGGTGCGAGTTTAAATCCTGCAACAACAAGGGTGAATTGGCTTCATTTTCTTGGGAGTAACTGCAATCCTTTCAAGCAGAACTTTTTTTTTTTTTCCCCAAAAAGACTTGCTCCTCTGTGCAGAACGTGATTGTAAAGGGATTTCTTTCTTTAATCCAGTGGTTCATGAGAGGGAACAAAGCTTGTCAGTCAAACTGTCAGGTTTTCTTTTTGTCTAAATGTTGTTGTTTTTTATCCATATAAGAAGACCCCTTTGCTTTGTTCCCCAGCAATCTACAATTATGATCCCCGTGGCGAGCAGGAGCTGTGTCTACAGGTGGGGGACACGGTGCACATACTTGAGAAATTGGAAGGTGAGTCTGAGAACACGACAGGCCGTGACACATCCCTTCCCTTCTCCAAAGCATGCCGACACAGCAACTTAAATAAGATGTTGAGCTAACTGGTGCACAGTGTGCTGTGCATAATAATGTAAACGTGTCCACCTCCTTGTCCTTACTCCAATCATGTCCAGTTCTCTCATTCTCTCTGCTTTTTTTCCCCTCCTATCTTTTTATATCCTCAGGCTGGTATAGGGGCTACACTCTCAGAAAGAAATCACAGAAGGTATGAGCATCATTAGAGATTTATTTTGCTATAACATATGCTATGATGTGTACGTATATAGTGAGACTTCTTGATTGTTTCCTCAGGGCATTTTCCCTGCTTCCTACATCCACTTAAAGGAGGCTACGGTTGAGGGAATCGGGTGAGATCACATCTCAGTAAACATTTCATTTTGATGATAATCCACTTTGCTTTTGGTTTGCCATTTGCCAATAACATTGCACTACTCTTGTAATTATCATAAGTAAGAATTCAGTAATGCTTTTCTTTGGCCGTGTGGGGCAACTGACCAACTATTTTTAAAGTATAGAAATGCACTTGAGTCATTCCAGATTATTTGACATTATCTGTGAGCAATGAGCCACTTTTTTCCAATATCTCATTGCACCTCTCTTCTCCTGGCTCATAGCCAACAGGAAATAATTATTCCGGCAGATTTACCCCTGGTGCATGAGATAGGGGCTACCCTGAGGGAATGGGTGCAGATATGGCACAAGCTCTACATGGTACGTGTAGATTAGCTCTCTGGATTTACTGCTGTTACTAGTACACTCAGTTCTGAACACCTCTCACCGCTGAGATACTTTTTCTATTTTTGTTAAAAAGTTGCCTTGCTGTTCATTCCTCCAAAGGAAGAATTATTTATAACAAAGCGTGTTTATCTGACAGGCGAACAAGATAACCCTGTTCAGGAGTGTGCGGCAGATGGCCTACAGCCTCATCGAATATCGATCTCAGATAGTGTCAGGAACGCTGCCCAAGGATGACCTTGTGGAACTTAAAAAGAAAGTCACAGCGAAGATTGATTATGGAAACCGGTAGGAGTTCTGCTCTGCAATGAAATACCCGCTATTGTAAACATGATTGTAAAATTTTATATGCTTGACTAGGATCTCTGAGATTGCCTTTTTCAGTTGATGCTGCTTGACCCTCCGTGCTTCTCAGGATATTAGGGTTGGACCTGGTTGTGCGAGATGAAGCAGGCAACACTCTGGATCCTGACCGCACCAGCACCGTCAGTCTGTTTCGGGCGCACGAAACGGCCTCCCGCAGCGTCGATGACAGGATACAGGAAGAGAAGGCACGATTCAGATGTGTTTGATGCCATCAGTTTCTTATTTTCTGTTTCTGCTGCCAGTCAATCATTGCCTCTCTTCACTGCCTTTTGTTCAAGCAGACACGACTTCAAAACTTGGAACTGAGGCGTCAGACCCTGTTCAGCTCGGTGCATACCTACAGTCTCCTCATGAGCCTGAAAAACTTTGTATGCAACATCGGAGAAGACGCTGAGCTGCTCATGTCTCTGTATGACCCTGACCAGTCGGAATTCATCAGGTTTGCAAGCAGAAAATATGAAGATATGAATATAATGTAATAAGATGCTAATCTGTGCTCCAGATATTTGCCTCCTTAAAAAAACAAATCAACAAAAAAAAAGATTAGTGTTAAAACTTGTGCAATCGTGTCAGCTTTTATGAGCTTTTATATTAGGAAAAATAAAGATTAATTCACAATATAGTGAATCATTTTTATTGACTACTAGACTACATCAAATACATACATAAAAAGTGCATACAGTATTATAATGTATGTATGAGTATGTACAGTGTTTGTTTATTACACCTTGTTTGTATGTTATAGCCATTGTTGCCGACATGGCATTAAACCAAACCTACTACTACTACTACTACTATGAAGGAGCATGTATTTAGGTGTCTAAAGTCATTGCTAACTCAAAATCTTTAAAAAATGCACAATTCTGCCACTTGTGTGGGTCTGATTAGGTTTGAAAATGTTGTGATAAGTGAGCATTTGCTAAGGGAAGTGATGTACTTTGCTTCTGAAATTAATCTGAAGTTATATATTTTACTTAACTTCAGAGAAATATTAGTCAGTTATTCTCTTGAAGTTGTTTTGTATCCTAACTAGATAATCCGATCTACTGAGTCTGTTCCTAAGTGTTTGTTTTTCTGTTGGAAATGGGAAATTCATATTTATGTATTTATTGTTGAATAATTCATTAACAGAAGGAGACACATTGGGGGAAAAAAAAACAGTTGTTTGTCCATCTGAAAAACAGTTCTTAACATTTTCCTTTAAAAATCTAAAGGAAACACAGAGGAATAGACTCCCTCGAAGCGCAGGGTTTAAAGAGCCCATATTGGACAAAAAAGTGCTTTCATTCTAAAAGATGGCCTTGTTGAATTAGCTGGATGACTAGAGTGTTGTCACACACATGCACACACACTCTAGTTTGGCTCTGTGATCTCATGTGTTGCTGTCTCAGAAGCAAATCAGTGGTGGATTAGGTTTGATGCCATCATTCTACCTCTGTGCTTTCACACATGATGCTGATGTTCGACATCAGGCTCGGCTTGAGAGGTGATGTGTGAAAAAGAATTGTCATTGTAATCCTGTTGTGTTGTTTTGACCAAAACATAACACAGATGTTTTATTAGGAAAAAAACGTTTTAGCTGGAATAATATGACCAGCGGTCAGAGCATTTAAATAAAACAGTCAAGATGGTCACTTTCAGAAATACCGTTGTGGATTTACAAACTCCTACATCAACAGTAATCAGTGTACGCAGCCGTAAGTCTATGCAGGTATACAACTTTCCTATTTCTTCTGTTGCCTCAGATAATGTGATATCTAACTGTGATTCCTATTTGAATTCATGCAGTGAGAACTTCCTGGTGCGCTGGGACAGTATGGGAATGCCTAAAGAAATTGAGAAACTCAACAACCTGCCAGCCTTATTCACGGTAACTGAATCCCTGTCTGCTGACTGCACTGCCTCTGCCTCACTTCTACACAGCCCAAACGCTGCCTGAAATCTGTGACAAAAGAAGAAAATTTGCTTCTGGATGGCTCCTAATTGAATGAAAGTTTGTCTGAATGGTTCACTTTCACGGCACATCACTGAGTACTCAGTTGGATTTCCTTCTGTTGTACTGATTCTTTGTGTTTTAATGACGCAGTCGGCAATTTCTTTACACAAGTTGTTGTGCCTGTGTGATTAAACCACATTAATCAAGGAGCTTTTGTTTCATTTGTTACCTACTGTAGAGACAACCACACCACAAAGTAATAGTATGGATTGTTGAAGTTTTTTTTTTTTCAGCATTTGCAGCTGCTTTTATTCTTTACCATTTGCCTTCTGGTCGGCATCTCTATCCGGATGAATGTACACAATGAACTGCTGTTGACAGAAGAAGGTCACTGCCTTTTGTATCTAATGAACCTCATGTGTCATCGCAGATCATCTTTGTTTGTCTTTTGTGCCCAGGACCTGAGCAGCAGTGACCTGATGAGGCAGCGACTCTTCCTGGTGTGTCAGATCATCAGAGTGGGCAGCATGGAGCTCAAAGAGGGCAAGAAACAAACCGCCGGGTTGAGGAGACCCTTCGGTGTGGCTGGTGGGCAGCTTTTTCGGTGTCCCGATGTTTATCTCGTTAAAAAGCCAGTTAAACAACAAAAAGAAACCCCAAAAACTAACAATTTGTAGTGATAGAGATGCATGATTGATGAGGTGCAGAAATGAAGGATCCATGTGTTGAGCAAAATGGGAACACCTGCTTCCTGACACAGAAAACGTCTTCACTCTGCCTTGGCAGCAGAGTTTGTGGAAACTGATTCGGAAACTGTCGTTTTAATTTTGGACGGAGGATTTGCGGGTAAAATGAGAAATGGTTTCCTCTGGCGTTTCAACAAATGAGCTAAAACCAGAGTCTGAAACAACATTTAACTTTGAAGTCACATTATTCTCAGCCAGGAAAAAAAAAAAAAAACACACTCACACATACACACACACGTTGGCAAAAGAGCCGTGTGGAATTTCAAGACGTTTATAAGCTGGAGATCAAGAACCCTCAATCTGTTTAACTGTGCTGACTTGTGGTCGCGCCAAGCAGCAGGCGATTCCGATTCAACACTTGGCTAAGTTCCTTTAGTCACAGTAAAGAATACAATTTCCAGAGTTCTAGTAAATACATGAACTTTTGGAGCTATTAAAATGAGAAAAAACTCTCATTAGAGGTTGTTTTTATTTTTTTTATCACAGGCGCAAAAAAGATGAAAGGAGGGTCATAATGTTTTTGCCTGAGTCTTTGCTGTCTGTTAGCAAAATATGTCATGAATCACAGTACAGATTTTAATGAAACTCAGAAAGCAACCATTAGATGTACATCTACAACTGATTAACTTTTGGAGTCAAGCCCATTCAAGGTGGCCACCACAGCTGAGCAACGTTAGTGAACAAAAACATGGCTGTAGCTCGGTCAGTTTTACTGATATTGAGCTAAAACTTGGTCTTGTATTAGCTAGTACTTAACTTCAACACGTACTTTGAGTGCTACTAGATTGTGCACGATCTTAGTTTAAAAATATTTAAAAATAATAAAAATGGCTATAAACTGTTATTTCTCATCATACCATAACTTTAGTCTAAAACGGCAGGTGATATGCATTCATACAAGGCCTTTAACAACTCTTTTGTGCCTTTCTGGTTTCCTTCCAATGTGTGTCGTTGCAGTTATGGACATAACAGACATCGCCCATGGCAAAATTGATGATGAGGACAAACAGCATTTCATTCCCTTTCAGCAGTGAGTCTTTTTATCTTCTTATTCATGAGCTGAAGCCGGCTCTGTCAGAAACAAACTTCAGTCTGACTCAGAGAAGGACTAGAGCTGTACGCAGTCCTTACTGTGTTCCTCTATTTCTTTTTCAAGGGTGCAACTTAACTTTGCCTCTGCTGCATTTCAAGGACAAATAATAATAATAAAAAAAGCCTCTTTGCAATCCTGCCTTAGCTCTTCTCAAAGGCAGCAGGCTTTCATTGCGACTGCACGGTGGGGGGGTTTAGGACGGCGTGTTCACAGAGATGGAAGAGCCTCAGAAACGTCTCAGCTGGTTCTTGTTACCTAAACCACATATCGTCTGTGAAAAACCACTGTTTGTTTCTCTTCACTGCTTCACAAACAGCAGTTTCCTCTTGAGGAGCAACACATGAACAAACATTATCAGAACAGAATATTAATCAGGAAGTATCGGATGCTTGGGTAATTTATTTTAAAAATTAATTGTGTATATCTTTCAGCCAATGAAATCAAGTGGTCATAGGAGAGATTTATGCAAATTAGGGGGTTTTCCTTATACGAAGAACAAATTACACCACAGCACACTTTGTTAATTTTTGCTTCCTTGACAAATTAATTCCTGTTTCATTAACCCCTATCGGCTTACTTCCTAACAGTGAATTGGATAGGTTGAAAATTAAGAACAAAAAGGTTGTGCCAAATGGATTTTTAAAGGAGCAGAAGATTAGAGTAGCAACAGGACATTGATATTTACTTGATTCCTTTCGAAACACTCTTAAGGTTTCTAAAAACATCTCAAAGAGCAAGGAAATCATTCAGACAGGTTTTTAGTGCCGGTTCTCTAAAAGAAAATGTGTCACTGCCACTTTTCGTTTGAGTGCTTTTTAATATTATTCATCATATTCCAGTAATCAGAAAACCTATTCTCAGAATTCAGAATAAAAGCCTGTTTAACTACAGCATTGACCTGTGCTTTGAATTGACGCCTCTCCTTTTTTATTTCGTTCATACAGTATTCCGTACTTTTTTGTCCTGGTTCTGGACACATGTTTACGTGGAGCTGACCCTGGGGTCATGTTTTCTCATTATTGCTTGAGCTTATAAATAATAAAAAAAAGGGTCTACATTAAAGCTACTCGCATACGTCTATTTCCAGCAACATTTGTTTAAAATGCAACAACCTAAAGTGGATGTAAAAATGTTGAATTTTTGGGTTTTATCCACCTGAACAACAAACCTCTCAGCGTAGTGGCCCTTCCTTGTTGTTACTCCTCACATCACTCCGACTTAGGATAAATTTGTTTCACCTGTAAGATAAATGCAAAAACAGATGTTAGAAATAAATTACAATTTGCATGTTGTAAACTGTGTTAAACTGGGAAATAATTATCTTGGTTGTATACATGGATGATAATAGGCATAAATGTAGCTTCTTCTTTCACAAAACATCAAATAATTCAGTTTGATTGTTTCTTTTGGTGAAATATTCAGCAGATGATGACTTATACTGAGAGTGGGTGGCAACAGTATTCACCCCGTTGGAGTTCTTTCTATTTTGTCGTCGTACAACCTGAAATTTAAATGGATTTTTAGTTTGATTAAAGGTAACAGACCTGCACAAATTACTACCTACTAATGAAAGTAAATGGGGAAAAAAAAAAAACCTTGTTTTAATCATTCTAAAAAATATAAAACTGAAAAGTGACGTGTGCGTATATATTCACCCAAGCTCTGGTTAAGAGCTGGCATAAAAGATAAAGGAATATAGAAAGAGCATAAAAAAAAACCTTTGCTTTAATCAAAGGCAGCAGCGAAAAGGACGGTCTTCAACCTCGGTTTAAAGGAACTCACATTCAGAGCGTTCCGTCAGTTTTTTGGGAGTTTGTTCCACATATTTGGTGCTATAAACGCTGAATGCCGCTTCTGCATGTTTGGTTCTGACTCTGGGGACAGAGAGCCGATTTGATCCAGACGACCTCAGAGGTCTCGATGGTTCATAATGCAGCAGAAGATCAGAGACGTATTTTGGACCCAGACTGTTTAGTGCTTTGTAAACCAGCAACAAGATTTTAAAGTGTAGGTTCATTACTTCTAATCAAATTCCAGGTTGTAAGGCAAAAAAAAAAAAGAAAGAGTACCCAGGGAAGAGGGGGATACTTTTGCAACCCACTGTAAGCTCCTCGGTGAAAATGGCGCAGTTTCAGTTTCTCAGACTCAAAGGTTAAATGACATGACACAGGATTACACCCAGATATTTGCATTTGAATACAGAATAGAGAAAATCACACATTGTTTCGAAAACTGATTGCCATTTGATGATTCTATCAAGACAAATGGGAGCAGTTATTCTACTAATTGTTTATTTAAATATTGAACATAAATATTCTTGTACCTCAGTAGAGCCTGAGGTGCTTAGTGTTTTTCTGTTGTAGTCTCCTGAGGTAAGTGACATGTTTGAAGGGATAATGGTGTGTCTTGTCAATAAATCTAGAAGGCCTCACTGTGTCTCCGCAGCTCTTCCGTCCATTTATTTGTCACCTGTCAGCGATGGCGATGGCAGCTGATATTTCTTATTCCCATATGTCTCCCCCAGGATTGCTATGGAAACCTACATTCGCCAGAGGCAGCTCATCATGTCTCCTCTCATCCCTTCTCGAGTTATAGGAGAGAACGAGCCGCTCACGGCTGTCTTCAACAAAGTCATAGCCACGCGGGAGGTCAATCACAAAGGCCAGGGTAAGATGAAGTGCTCACAGACGGCGCTGTCCCCTGTGATTTCAGAGGCTTGCTCCAAATTAACCTTTTTGTTTTGGAGTGAAGTTAAATGTGTGTGAGGGATCGGCTACACGTACCCTTTTAACGTCTGCCTCATTGAGTTTCCTCACATGTCTGCCGGCAGGGCTGTTTGTGACCCTGAAGCTCCTCCCAGGGGACCTTGCTCAAGTCAGGAAAGACTTCCCCCACTTTGTAGACCGCAGCACGGCGATTGTCAGAAAAATGGGTTTCCCAGAGATCATCCTCCCAGGTGCAGTAAAGTCTTTGTTGCTGGGCACTGCTCCATGCTCCCCATGATCATGTTCATTTTAATTGTGCACAGAGCCGTGAGAGGGCTTCGTGAATTCTCTTCCCATTCACCTGACGATCTCTTGTTCTTTGTCCAGGAAACGTGAGGAATGATATTTATGTAACCTTGCTTCAGGGAGAGTTTGACCGTGGTAAAAAGAAGACCCCGAAAAACGTAGAGGTTATTCTGAGTGTGCATGATGATGAAGGCAATCCGATGGAGGTAAAATAGCTGCGTCACTGCAACAAGGACTCTATAGTTTTGATTTATAGTTCCACTTTTTGTGCTTAATGGGGCAAAATCATCACACGGGCACAGTTAAAATGCAGCTACACCCTCTTTCAGTGTGAAGGTTTTATGTATCAGGATATAATAAAACAACTATCTGGTTCTTACCAGTTCTAACCAAAGGCCTAGCATTCTTTTAAGGAATGTACATGGCCTGCCACCGTTCATGACAGTTTTAGCTCAGTATCTAAATATCTGTAGTCATAGCCATTTTGTTTTGGCTAATGTCGATTAGCTGTGGTGGCCATCTTGAATTGGATTGGCTCCAAATGGTAATCAGCTGTAGAGATACTTTCAGTAATTGGTTCCTGAAAGGTTTATTAAAATCTGTCTTGTGGTTCATGAGTTATTTTGCTAAAAGACAGACACACAAACGTATACGCAAAAACGTCTTGGGTGGCGAGAGATAAAAACAAGGTAGATCCAACCTCAGCTAAGCTACAAAACAGGAGATATTAGATTGTGTCAATCTTAACTAAAATCCTAAGAAAAGAAGGAGAAGCGTTCTGTTTGTGGAGCCACTTTTAACAGCAATATTTTGAAGTCATCACCTGTTGTTGGTTGTTTTTTTTTTTCCCTTTTACATCGCTAGAGAAACATTTTTGTCCCCTATTCCCTGCAACAATTTTCTCTACAACCTTGGAATGGAAAGTGAAGAGCACTTCCATTTTATCCTGACCATAATGCATAGATCCTGTGGCATGGCCCTAACAGATAACATGTCAGGTGGTTTTGTGTGGGTCCATCAGCATGGGAGAAACTTGATTTATTTTCTGTTTATGACCAATTCACAGGAAAATTAATGACCCTGACATCCGCCTCAGATGTCCTTAGTTATTTCAGTGACAACATGCTGACATGTCACAAGAAGATGAAATGTAAAAAGTGATATAAATTATCTGATAAAACAGCAGCATCTCTTTCAGCACAGCCTCCCACGATCTGCTCGCACAGCGCCCGTTTCTGTACTAATAACTTTTCCGAGCAGGTTTATGTCTCCAGCCATGCCTCCATTATTTTATATTTGCGCTGTAAATATTTTGCTTTTGTCAACGCAAACATGAAACATAGGAAAAGAGAAAATTAATATTGTTGTCATGTAAACTAATTGGCCTTTCTTCATTCTTCATTCTCTGTAGAAAGTGATATTTCCTGGTGCCGGCTATGATGGCATAACAGAGTACAGGTCTGTCATTTACTACCAGGTGAAGCAGCCTTGTTGGAATGAAACCGTAAAGGTGAGTCTACATCTGTAGGCATCACACTGCACACATTATCTGTACTCTGGTTATTTAAAAAAATAAAGGCTTTGCTACAGCTCTGTGTAATCTTGTGGGTACAATATGAAGGAAATCTACCTTTTTGTGTTTGTCATTTCCCCTGAAGGTGACTATTCCCATTGAAGATGTGTGCCGCTGCCACCTCAGGGTGATGTTTCGACACAGATCCTCCCAAGACTGTGAGTTACCCTTATTTCTGTGACAGATCCTGCCACCATGTTAAAGGGAGAGTGGCAAGTGGGGTTCTATGGACGGATGGATGGTTGGTTGGATGGACGGATGGTTGGATGGATCGACGATTGGATGGTTGGATGGATGGATGGA
>JAOXNZ010000001.1:10250367-10263020 GCA_028566095.1 Kryptolebias brasiliensis | reverse complement strand
AAACAATTATTCATTAAGTTTAGAAACACATTGCTTTTATTGCACCTAACACAAATAAATAAAATCAGCAATATAGTGCACCTCTACTTTCAGTTCTGAGTTCCATGTTTTATGGTGTAACATTTTTACACCTAAAATTGTCTTATCATATTGTGGATTATTAAAATATCAATAAATAAATAGGAAAATATATAAGAATGTATGAATATTGAGAAATTCAACAAAAATCCAGCAAAAAGTGTTTGAGTTCAACAGAACATTCGATTTAGTAAAAAGTGCTTAAAAATCTGCCTGTGAGTAATTTATAAATAAATAAACCTTCCAGACTTTTAAAATAAAATTCCTCACGTTTGTTTCACATGAGAATAAAGAAACAACCAATCCTTTTGCAAAATTAAAGTGCTTAATTTGAACCTAAAATTTACTTTATATTTCATAATTGTTACAGTAAATATACTGTAAAACTATTGTTTTATATTTATGTCCCATATTGACTGACTGATGAAGATGACAATGATGATGCCAAAATGGAGAGTCTTTATTAAACTCATGTCAAGCTTCTCCTGACGTGTGTTTTAGGCAGAAGAGTTTTGCTGAAGTGAGGAATAACGGCAGCTGTCTTGATCTGATTGACTGTTTGGCATCACATATTTCCCCATGCGCTCCCCTTCAATCATTTACCGACTAAACTTATTGAGACGCGAACCCCTCAAATCACAGACATTGCTTGTTTGCTATAAGCTTAGTGCTTGGTGTTAAATGTTGTAGTTTCTAAACACCTGCAACAGATCCCTTCTGCCCCCGTCCCTCTGCCTGTCTCACACACATCCTGCAGCGGGGGCTCGGAGTTACACCTCATAAGGGAGGCAAGACAAGAAGAGAGCACGCTCGCAAAGTGAAACATGGCAACATATTGCTAATAAAAATATATTTTTTGACAATTATACTATTTTTGTGGTTGTCTGGAGACAAAGTTGAAACTACAAATTTAATCATTTGCGCAGCCCTAGTTTATATGAACCCTATTTTATAAATATTGTGCATTAAATGATTAGTTTAGCCAAAATATTGTGATATTCCTGCCACATGTGCCTGAGGCCACGCTGGAAGTGCTACAGCAAACTGCTGCTGCTGTTATTTCTGCTTGCTTGAAAATTACTGTGCAAGGTTAAATTAAATGTGTAGAAAGGTTTATAAAGTAGTGATAACATAAATTGCTATGAAATGTTTGAGGTTGCAGTTGTTTTAAGAAGACAGAAATACCCTTTAGACATGGCTGTGATTGGACTAGCTGTTGTCAGAATTTAGGTCTATTTCTCCAAACTGAGGTCGTTCTGAGCTCTACCTACAACAGGTAGGATATTTATTATTTGCAAAACCTTTCTGCAGAACCCCACTTCAAAAGAGCTGAAGCATGTCTTTAAGAACAGAGCCGGATTTACTTTTGTCTTCTGCTCCTTCAGCCAGGGACAAATCAGAGAAGCCTTTTGGCATGGCCTTCGTCAGGCTAATGAGAGGAGATGGGACCACGCTAAAAGATGGCCGACATGAACTTATCGTCTATAAGGTGGTGCCACGGGAGAACATTTTATTATTTTATAGGTTGAATTGAATTCACTGCATTTAAAGATAAGTTTGATAATCTAATTATGCAAAAAAAACTGTCACGACTATCTGACTGTGGTCAGATGGATTATGCATGAAGCCCTCCTCAGTCAATAAATATGAGATTACATCTCCATCAATCAATACTCTTTATGATTCATTCTCTGTGTTCTGAATTTCTTAGGTTGACGTGAAGAAGGCAGAAGATGCAAAGGTTTACCTCACTGTGCCAGCAACCTGGGCTGAAGTGGAGGAGAAGGAGAAGCAGACGGGGAAGCAGTTTCACCACTCAGGAGCGATTCCTGTGACCAAAGACAGCTTCCAGATCGCAACGCTCACCTGCTCCACCAAACTCACTCAGAATGGTACCGCCGGGCTCATTTCTCATTCCCCCTTTTACTTCCAGTCTCAAACTAAACGATAATTAAAAAATGTCCTGTCGCAAGTCATTCTGTGATGGATGGCGCTGTTACTCACTCCCCCTTCCCCCACAGGTTGCTTTAAAATTCATTAAGCTGATATGTGTTGCTAATATTTTGCTGATGCTTTCTGATGCTGGTTTAATTAAGTTTTTATTGAAATTTCAAGTTTAATACAATTACCTTAACTGATGTAACCGAGGAAGGATTACTCTTACTGCATTTGTTCTCAGGTGTTGTTTTTGTTTTTTCTTTTAGTGGATCTGCTTGGCCTGTTGAACTGGAGGTCTAATCCTGAAGCTCTTGAGCAGACTTTGCAAAGACTCATGGAGGTTGAAGGAGGGGAGATCGTCAAAGTAAGTCCTTACACGTTAAAATAATAAAAAGTTTTACACTAGGGGTAAGAGTGCAACAGTACACTTAAGTCATGGTTCCTTATATACCTTGGCATGAGTGTCACGGTTTAGTACTGGTTTGGTACAACATTAAAAAAAAACAAAACAAGGTAAATGGCCTGCACTTGTATAGAGCTTCATCAAGTCCGAGGACTCCAAAGCGCTTCACACTACAATCAGTCATCCACCCATTCACACACTGATGGTGGTAAGCTACATTGTAGCCACAGCTTCCCTGGGGCAGACTGACAGAAGTCAAACATTGATCTTTCTTTTCTTTTTTTCTTTTTTTTAGCAGACATTGACTCTCCCAAAACCAGAGACAAAATTAAAGGCCTAGCTTTCCTTGGCTATCACCTTTCATGCCAGACTTTTAAACTAAATCATTTTATGTTGAGGAGGGACAGGGTTATAGCTGTTTTGATCAAACCTTGAAAAAGATGTTATCCTCATGTGATATTGTGAGATCTTGCAAGACATATTAGAGCTCAGAGAATGTCAGCTACCGCCACACCCTATTTTAGCTCATTGTCTGTATAACTGACTGAGTTATAACCATTTTGGTGTTTGCTAAGGTCACTTAGCTGTGGAGGCCATCTTGAAACAAGTTGACTCCAAATGTTAATCAGTTGTAGATGTCCATCCAGTGATTCGTTTCTTAGAGTTTCATTAAAATACATTCATTGGCTAACACTACAGACAAACTAACACATACAGACAGACACGGGCAAAAACATTATCACTTTTATCAGTGGGTGCTAATAACATCTTTCAATGTTAAAATACAAAGTAAAAAAACACACCTAGGTTCACAGCAAGTGAGTACAAGTGTGGGAAAATGACTCCTGACAGAAAACGGCCTGCCATTATAGTCTCAAAATGTGCATTATATAACATAACATATTGCCATACCTGCACATCACATTTCTCACACAATTGATTGGAAACAAACTGGTAGGACTTAAAGTTTCTCTGTGTTATTTTAAACTAGCCATTCATGCTTTTTTTGTTGTTGTTGTAGAGCATTTTAAATAGTATGTTCCTCTACTTCTTTTCTGTCATAGCTGTTAGCAAAAAAACGGGTAAAAAAATACATTTGCACCCACTTCTAGATTGGAGTGCTGATCTTCTGCTACTAACGTTTTTGTTGCCTTGTTTAATGTATCCATGTCTGCACTTTGATGGTTTGGTACAAATACATGTACGGTTACACCCATACTTTATACTGTTACACTGTGTTTAAGTCTTAATGTTTTATTTAATGACAGGTTTGTGTTTCTTTTTCAGTTTCTTCAGGACACTCTTGATGCTCTGTTCAACATCATGATGGAGACTTCAGAAAAGGACACCTACGATACCCTGGTGTTCAATGCCTTGGTTAGTCCTTGTTAAAACCATAGTGCTTGTAGGGGGGAAAAAACGTAAATGCTTGTTTGGTCGATACATATTTTGGATGGATGCTGTTAGCACTTCCTACTGTGATAAAAGCATTTCCTCTGACTGCTTCTTAGTGGCTACCTTCAAGACATTTAGGGTCACAGTTTAGGTCATCCCAGAGTGCTTGTCAGATGATTGAAATGCTACAGATTTTCACAAATAAGCCTTTCATTTTATCAGAATCTTGAAGGTTTTGGGTCCATTTCTTTCTTGTGGCTTCTGAAAAAAATTTATATATAATATAAATAATAGAGTAATATTTGTACTTGTGTCACTTCATGTGCAACAGCTGAGTGCAAGACTATGTTTTATAAAAGAAACAGCCAGAAAATGGGTGTTGTCAGCTCCATATTTAAATTATATCATGCCTTCACCCCCCCGCCTGCCTGTGAAGGCTGCTTCTTGACTTCAGCTGCAAATTTGACAATTTATACAAACTATAAACATGTTTGCCTCTTGATGCGGTCTGACAACCCATCATATTAACAAGCACTTCTTTTTCTAATGCAAAACAGCAGTTTTTATTGAGTTCTTGTTTGTGTTAGAAGCACAGTACAGCTTTGATCCAATATTAGTAGAGTGAAAAAGAATATTTATATAAAGTTTTAAACAGGCAAACAGTTTTACCTTGCACAAGACTCTGATTTTTGTGTCCTTCTTATGTTTTTTATCAGGTTTTTATTATCAACCTTATTGGTGACATCAAGTTCCAGCATTTTAATCCAGTCCTGGAAACATATATCAACAAGCACTTCAGTGCCACTTTGGCTTACATGTGAGTTCTGGCTTTCCTACTTTTGACAACTTATGGATGCTTTTTATTTTTGGTACTTTTTGCTCCTCTTCTCCGCCTACGCCCAAATTACCCAGAGACCCTAATGCCAGACTCCTTCGCTTTCTCAGGAAGTTAACCAAGGTGCTTAACTACTATGTGGGTCACGCTGAGGAGCCCACCCTGACAGAGAGGCTCTACGCAGCACTCAAAGCTCTCAAGTACCTTTTCAGGTTTATTGTTCAGTCCCGAGTCCTCTATCTCAGGTACCCGGAGATCTACCACACATGAATACACTCTGCATTTAAATATTTCAAGGATGACTTTTTCCCTAATGTAGTTTCTGACTTTTCCTTCTCAGATTCTATGGGAACAGTGAAGATGGAGACGCTTTCTTCAACTCCATTCATACACTTTTCCTTTCTTTCAACACTCTGATGGACAGACCTCTGGATGAGGGAGTGAAAATAAAGGTAAGATTTATATATTCTTTGTGTTACTAGAAATGTTTTGGATACATTTTAGAATACCATGTTTTGTGCTTTTTCTTGCTTAAAAATAAAACTGATGCAGTTGATCACACAAAATGAAAGTGTTACCTCTATTTTCTGTCTGGGTTTTTTTTACACTGTGTTTATGTGCAGTAATCCAGCTGTGAAAATGTGTTATATTGTTGTGAAATTGTTACTGAAATGTCATACAAACTGACAGCAAAAATAATGTGAGCTCCCTGTTGGTAGTTTCTGTAAAATGAGAAAAAAAGAAAAAAAAACAAACAAAAAAAAACAATCCTCCCTAAGCTTCAGTCTGATAAGAACTGATTCTTTGTTTTTTCAGGGGGCAATATTGAAATACCTTCCCAGCATCATTAATGACATCCAGACTGTGTTTGATCCCGTAAAGCTCAGGTAAGTCACCAGAGGGTTTGCACAACAGGAAATGATAATTACCTGTCTCAGTGCAAATTATCAGACTTGCTTCTGCGTAAGGGTGTTCTTCTCAATTCTTGCTGCTCTAAAATCAACCCATTTTGACTGCTGCTTATTAGCTCTCTGTGACAATAATTACAAGTTGTGAAATGAATTTGCATTAGGATTGTCTAGACAGATGTTTTTCTTTTTTTCTTTGTTTTCTCTTCAGTGTTCTTCTTGCAAAGTTCATTGAGAACATTCCTGACTCACAGCTCGTGCGTCAGAAACTGGGCTGCATGTGTAAAATTGTTGAGAGTGACCTTTTCAAGCAGCCAGGTAGGAGCTTTTGAGGCCCCATGACTTCATAATATTTCAAACAAGATGAAAAAAAAACAAAAAAAAAAACTTTCTATATGCATTACACTTGAATATGTTTACTAGGTAACCTTAATTTAAAAGAAATGTGCTGTGGAATCCTGTAAAGACGGTTTTTCTCTTCTTTGCCGCTGCAGAATGTCGAGATGTGCTTCTGCCGCTTGTCACTGACCAGCTGAGCGGGCAGCTGGACGACCACTCCAGTAAACCGGATTATGAGGCTTGTGTCCAACTGCTCAGCACAGTGCTGGACAACTTGGACCGCAAAGATGTTGTGAGGAGTTAAAGTTTATCTCTACACATAAACACATCCAAGCTAGAGAAAGAGCAATGTGATCAGATTATTGTGGCGGATATCAGTGACCAAAGTGAGTTTAATTCTCTTAGTGACTCTGCTCACCCTTTGAGATGGGGTCTGAAGCCCCCACACAGGCACCCATGGGGAGCTCAGAGTAAAACTGTTGTTTTATGGATCCTGTGGAGAGGATTCAGCTCCTCTTCAGAGGGTGTCCAGGAAAGTGTGACTTGGAGGGAAGCCTGTGGGCAGACCCCGAGCATGCTGCGGGGAGGTCTACATATTGAATCTGGCCTGAGAGATTCTTCAGTTGTGGTCGAACAGTAGTTTTGGTTTAGGATTTAAATAATCCAGGACTATGAAAATGGCAGACCTAGGACAGAATTGTGATTCATTGATGGAAAAAGAAAGGTGCTGCTCCACAGGTTTTTGAGAGGGAGTATTTAAACAAACATACATTTGTAGCAATAATCATAAAGAATTAGATAGAAATTTCTCTTGAAGGAATATTAGTTGATGGCCAGTTATAATGAAAAAAAAGTACAACCAGCTGGTTTTTGTCCATCCATTTCATTTAAATGTTAATTATATATCAAGACATTCCTTCTACTTTTGAAAGAATGTCCTAATATATTGTATAAACATTAACATTTTAGAGCGACCTGATGGAACGCTCTCTGCAGGTTGGGAGTGAGTTTTTGTCTCCAGTGAAGGGCTTCATGTATCTGGGAGTCTTGTTCATGAATGATGGTGGGATGGAATGGGAGATGAACTTAGAGATTGGGGCTTTGTTTGCAGTGATGAGAGCTGGGGGTATTGTCCCAGTCTGTCATCTTGAAGAAAGAGCTGAGTTAAAAGGAAAAGCTCTCGGTTTACTGGTTCATCTGTGTTGCAACCCTCACCTATGGTCATGAGGTATGTAGTGTGACCAAATGAACTACATCCCAGATACATGCGGCTGAAATGAATTTCCTCTGTAGGGTGGCAGGACTCAGCCTTAGAGAGAGGGCGAGAAGCTCCGTCATCCTGGAGGAGCTTTGGGTAAAGTCACTGTTCCTCTGCATCAAAAGAAAGCCAGCTGAAGTGGTTCGAGCATCTGATTAGGATGCTCTGGAAGGTTTCTGGGCATGTTCGATTGGGAGGAGACCCCAGAGGCTGACCTAGAACTCGCTAGAGGAATTATATATCCTCTCTGACCCCAGGATCCCTCAGGAGCTGGAGAGGGATGTCTGAGTTTTCCTCCAGGACCTGTTAACTCCAAAACTTGACCTTTAATAAGTGGAGGTGGATGGATGGATGGGTGGATTGATGAATAGATGGATGGATATCAGGACATTATAATAAAAAGATAGTCATTCCGTTTTTACAAGGTCTTAAAATGAGCTCATTGCAATCTCAGATGAACAACACATGACACATTGTCTTGTTGTTTATTTGACAAAAAATAAATCAAAATGCAGAGTGTGAAACAACTTAGAAGACCCTCACTGCTTCCATGGGAATAAAGAGGGTAAGTAAGAGCCAAAAGCTGCTCATCAAATCCAATTGATTTATTGATCTTCAGTAAATGTAAGAACCTCTATAAAAATAGGTTTTGGCAGTTTGCTGTTTCTGGAGCCTTCAGGAGTGGTTTAACACATAACCAAAGATGGAAGATATTTCTTCACAAATAGTGGAGAAGCAATTATTGTTGCCCATCAGTCTGAGAATAATTGGGACCATTTAAAGCCCATTTTTCCGCTGTGAGAAAGATTATTGACAAGTGGAAAATGTTCAAGACAGTTGCCAATCTTCCAAGGAGTGGACATCCAAACAGATTCACCATGAGGTCAAACCGTTCAGCGCTCAGTAAAAATAATAAAACTCAAGAGGGAGATCCTACAGGTCTCAGCCAGTTCAGCCTTAAAGTTTAAGACGGTTGTAGTCATTGTCACTTTCTGCTTCTGCATTTAGACTTAGTTTTTAGTAAACAAATAAAAAGACCTGGTTATGGTGATGTCTCTTTGTATTAATCTGTAGAATTACAGACAATGTACTTAGTTTTAACCACAAATGCCTCCAGATAAATAAAATTAGGATTCATTTTCATTCAGTCTCACTAACTGGGGCTCATTTTGTTAAATGTTAGTGAGCAGAAAGGTGAGCAAGAGCATTGCCAACCAAAATAGGGTTCACTGCACATGTTCAAGCAGTGAGTGATGGAAAGAGGTACCACACAGCTGAAGGACAACAAACTTCCAAAATGAAAAACAAAAATGACAGCTGGAGATCAGTAATCAATTTTTCAGCTTTGATTGTGCACACAGAAAATGACTAATACCTGTGATGAATACAGCAGTGTCGATATGTTAGTCTGTTTTTGTTTGCACAATAAAAGCTGAAAAAATAATCAATAGGCTCCAACTGTTCTTAATGCTTTGTGACAGCCTTTTTTTATTTTAAGCTTAACTTTCCAGGTCGCCCATCTTTTTTTTTTTGTTTTTTCATTTGTGAAACAAATCATCATGAGAACTTTATTTTACAATTGTATGATTTTACAGTCATACAATTGTTGAAATAGATTCAGAGTATTTTTGCGTGGTTCGGCTAGTTAATTAGCTGGTTTTTGTTCACTCGTTTCATTAGTGAAAACTGATGAAATAGTGGAAATAAAACAACAAGTACGTCAAAGTCTGTGGAAATAAACAACCAAAATGTGACAGATGCGGTGTGAGTCAGCCCATGTAATCTGATTGCACACTGCAGCGGCTGTGTTTCAGCTGATAAGTGTCCCGGGTCTGTTGTGTCTTTGCAGGGTCCAACCAGAGGGCACATTCAGCTGATAATGGAGCGGCTTCTTCGCAGGGTTAATCGCACTGTCATCAGCATGGACAGATCCTCTCCTCTCATTGTAAGCCTTCACCACAACATTACAGCTCGGATGTGTCCAAACACTGACACTGACAACAGCTAATTTACTGCGATATATGCTTTATTATGCAAATGTGTTTGTTTTTTCTTGAGGAGTGATTTTCTGTGAAATCTTTCGAGTATTAACTGTCACTTTTTTGGCAGGGCCACTATCTTGCCTGCATGACGGCCATCCTGAAGCAAATGGATGACATGCATTACACCCACTACATCAGCACCTTCAAAACGAGACAGGATATCATTGTAAGTGTCTCGGCTCCTCTACTGTTGGCTAGATCTTGTCCTGAAGCATCTCATCAATAATGAGCAATAAACCACCCTGGCCACTTACTGCTCCTTAAGAGATTATTGATTAGAGACATTTCATGCAGCTGATTGCACTGACAGGGATGAGGATGTTAGTGGGCCCCCATTAAGCTCAGGAGGGCATCATGTGTGACTGACATGTAAGGGAGGTGCTGCTGATTTACCTCATGTGCTTTGTCATCTTTTGGATGTTCCTCACAGCATTTCTGAGAAAAAGAGACGCCACTGCTTCATCTGCAGTAAAACGTTTTGTTTTTCTCCTGACTTTAGGACTTCCTCATGGAGACATTCATCATGTTTAAAGACCTGATGGGAAACGTCTTCCCTGCTGATTGGATGATCATGAACCTGGTGCAGATGCAGGTCTTCCTGAGGGCCATCAAACAGTACTCAGATGTGCTCAACAAGCTTTTCCTGGACCAGGCCCACTTTGAACTCCAGGTGATTATCGTCCTTCTCTTTCCTATACAATACTAAATTAAAGTAAGCATCACAAGAAGATAATTATAGTACCAATATTTGACAACCCTTGTTTCCCTGGCAGCTATGGAATAACTACTTTCATTTGACCGTGGCGTTCCTCACCCACAAGACGTTGCAGCTGAAATCCTTCTCTCAAGAGAAACGGAATAAGATACTGAACAAGTGAGATTACTTAAGGTCATCAGAAAAGGTCATTTAAATTATGAGAACCTAATTAAACCGTTCTCTGGTTTATATTTGCTGCAGATACGGAGACATGAGGAAGACGATTGGATTTAAGATCAGAGATATGTGGTACAATCTCGGTGAGTATTTTGCACCAGCAGATAACGCTGCTGTTTATTCAGCTCCTGCTGGTAATGCAAGAGGAATAACAAGACAATATATATTTTTTTTTATTGTCCAGTTTCAGTGAGTGCTGTTGTTTTTCTTTGGCACATTATTAGATTTCTCCTCTATTTGTAGAGAAGTGAAGAGGCAGCCTTTTCAAATCAGACCACAATATTTCTGCATGATGATGTTTTGTTGTCCCTCAGGCATGCACAAAATGAAGTTTATCCCGGCGATGGTTGGGCCCATTCTGGAGGTCACGCTGGTACCTGAGCCCGAGCTTAGAAAGGCTACCATTCCCATCTTCTTTGATATGATGCAGTGTGAGCACAACTTCAGCCCTACACGCACTTTTGAAACGGTATACTTTTTTGTTTCAGAAGTTGACTTCTTTTGGCCAAGTCCTATTTGCCTTTAAGCAAAGCTGCTTTTGGATAAATATGACACTTGTTTTTACAATAATCTTTTTTTTTCATTTTCCTTTTATCTTGGCAGTTTGAGAATGAATTGATAACAAAATTGGATCAAGAAGTAGAGGGAGGCCGAGGGGATGAGCAGTACAAAGTCCTGCTGGAGAAAACGTAAGGCCGAGGAGAAGATCAAACAAAATGTTTTTTTCATTATGAAAGTTTTTTTGTTTTTTTTAATAAAGTACAACCCATCAAGCAAGCTTTTATTCCAACCTAGTTTGGAGTTAAAAAATACACTAAACTCCTTTCTGACTGCTTTGTAAAAAGTCTTCAGTTAAGCAGATTGTGAAGATAGTCCTAGAATTATAAACAGCCCCTGACCATTGGAAGTTTCTTGAGCACACAAAAACATTCAAACATTTTCCAAAACAGAAAACAAAAAGTTCTTGCATTTATTGAAGGAATGCATATCGCCCGCCGCCTTTCATGCCAGAGTTTTAGACTAAGATATTGAGACATGATGGAGTTGTAGTCCTTTTGGTCAAACCTTGAAAATAGCATTAAACACAATCTGATGCGATATTGTGAGATGTCACTCTTACATATGTGCTGGAGATTACTCTCAGCTACTACCACAGAAGATTTTAGCTCAGTATTTGTAAAACTGACTGTAATAGCCATTTTTGTGTTGGCTAATGTAGATTAGATGTGGTGGTCATCTACTTTTTCATGAGATATTTTGCTAACCGACCAACAGGGCAGACTCTAACAGTTAATGCTAAAGTTTTAAGCAATGATCTGTGGAGCACTTAGAGTATAGTTTGTGAATGATTCTCAGCTACAACCACACCAAATTTTAGCCCAATAGCTGTATAATTGATTGAATTATAGCCATTTGTGTTTCCTAAAGTTGATTAGCTTTGGCGGCCTGAAAGTTAGCTCTCAGAGTATGTGATGGTGATCAGCCTCAGCTGCGAGGACACCAGATTTTAGGTCAATATTTGTAAAACTGACTGAGGTATAACTAATTTTTATTTAAAAGTCCAATGGCCTTGGCAGCCATCTCAAATCAGGTTGATTCTAAAGTTGAATCAGTTGTAGATGTACATCTACTGATTTCCTTCTACAGGTTTCATTAAAATCTGTCCAGTGGTTCATGAAATACTTTGGGAACAGTCAGACACACTAACACTTATTGTACGTTTTTTATCATCTGCCTTTGCTTTTCGGCAGCGTGCAATGTTGATGTTTTAGTGAGAAGGCCCATTTTGGCAGACTGATCAACAACAAATAGTCCTTTAGAGCTGTTGTTTGTGAAGGCTGTGTGTTTGTGCAGATTACTGGAGCACTGCAGACGCCACAGATACCTGTCCCAGTCAGGAGAGGAGCTGGCTCTGCTCCTGAGCAGCCTGCTGGAGAATCTTCTGGCGTACCGAACCATCGCACAAGATGGAAGTCCTGAGCACCGCATGAGCTGCACTGTCAACGTGCTGGTAGGCTTTATATCCGTAGGCTGTAAGAGTTTACCGTGTTTGTGCGTTTACACAGAGCGATTACTTGTCCAATGCTTAACAGAAGTTCTTTTCAGAAATATGATACTGAAACATTTTTTTTGTTGTTTGCAGACCTTTTACAAAGAAAAAAAGAGGGAGGACATTTACATCCGGTGAGTCAAGAAGGATCACAAACATTTGGACTTTGGACCGGTACTTTTGCTGTGTCTAACTCAGGAGTCTTCAACCTGCGGTTCTGGAGCCACATGTGGCTCTTCAGCCCCTCTTAACTGGTTCCTTGGAATTTATAACTGAAAATGACATAAATTTAAACTGATGATAGAAATTGGTACTTTTAGCAGTTTTTTCTGCCAAGATTTGCAGTTTATGCATGTAGTATGCGCAGCAGAATTTTCTGACTCGGGTGGGTTTGGCCGATTGTGTGAACTGTTTTTTTTTTTTTTTTACCAGAAATTAGTAAACCTATCAGTTAATATAAATGCACAGTGTAC
>JAOXNZ010000001.1:10234948-10250267 GCA_028566095.1 Kryptolebias brasiliensis | reverse complement strand
GATGATTTTTTTCTCCAGTGGTCAGACAAACCTTGTGCATCTCATCTGATACCTCGAGACGGGGAGCACGTGTGGACCCAACAGGAGCTGAAGGAGAGGCTCTTCCATGAAATCATTTGTTACTTTGACAAGGGCAAGGTGATTGTAACTGCTGAACATGTCAGCTTAACATAGTGCATAACTTACTCTGAGGTTTTGTGTCAAAACTCATGGGGTTGTTACATCAGCTCCCGCAAAAAACACAGAACTTTGTGTTGTAAAGGTGGAGGGAGTTTCATTAAAGGACAGCAGATGGCTAAGTCTAATTTGTTCTTCAGTTTTTATCTCCATGTCTTATGGTCTCCCCCCTTTAAATGAGTGCTCTGCTTGTATTCTCAGCTGTGGGAAAAGGCCATTGAGCTGGGCAAACAGCTGGCTAAGATGCACGAGACCCACATGTTTGACTTCATGGAGCTGAGCCAGCTGCTGGTAAGAAGAGTCGTGCACAATAATTCAGCATCATCACACCTAAAACATCAGAAAAAACACTCAACTTCATAAACTGATATGAAAACAACTGTAGTAAAATGAATTATTTATGCCTAAAACATTAAATGAGACATGAATGTGACTTAATCTCACTTTATTCGACTCATTTTACCCAGTTTATGTCTGCTAATGCTGTTAGTTTCATTGTATCATAAAAGACCAAAGTTATAAAGCCTCAGAGTTAGTGTTGATGTGGATTGTCATCCTTTTTTTGTTTCAGTTTGTAACCAGTGGCAGACTATTTACAGCATACCACATTATGCAATTCTTTCTTAGCACTATTTGTTGTCGTTTGTTTCAGAAAAACCAAGCCAAGTTCTACGAAAACATAATGCATGCAATGCGGCCCCAGCCAGAGTACTTTGCTGTTGGTTATTACGGCCTTGGACTCCCTTCTTTCCTCAGGGTGAGAAAATTATTACCTGTTTCAATAAATTGAGACTCAGAGAAATTCTCATATTGTTGTGCTTATGCAACAAGCTGGCATTTTGAAATATTTCTTGGGGCAATGTGCAATAATTCCAATGAAGGTTATTGGCTTTTTGATGTCATAAGAGAATGTCAGTATGAAGGCAGTTTTGTCAAAGCATTAATCATGCCTCTCATTTAGTATAGAAATTAACTTCAATGGCAATTCTTTCTTTTTTATAGACTTTGATGTGTTCCACAGTAACTTTTTTCCTCTCTTCTGCAGAACAAGATGTTCATCTATCGAGGTAAAGAGTATGAGTGGCTGGAAGACTTCAGTTTAAAGCTTCTCTCTCAGTTCCCAAATGCAGTACGTATGACGAGCACAGCGCCCCCTGGAGACGACATCTACAACTCATCTGGACAGTGTATCCTTTCATAAACCACAGAAAGCTTGTTATGCTTGTTAATGTTGCTAAGATATGTTACCCCTTCAGTGGAGTAAATTTAGTGCAGATACAGTAGATAGCAAAAGTATACTTTCTAGTTTGTAGCCTTACAACCTGCAATTTCAATGGATTTTCGATTTGATTATGAGTAATGGACTTTCATAAAATACTTTAGATCATTCAAGTTAAATAGGGAAAAAATTATTTTAGGTAATTCTGAAGAAAATAAAAATGAAACTAAAAAGTGTTGTGCATATGTATTCACTATCTTGACTTTGAAGTTTCAACCATTACATTAAGAAGCCACATAATTAGTTCAATAAAATCCACTTGTAGGCAATCTAAGTGTCATCAGCACCTGTTGATAGCCCCCAGAATCAACACCAGTTCAACGCCTCTACGTAATAAGGGCTACCACCAAGCTAGAGACAGCATGAAGACCAAGGATCTCTCCACACAGATCAGAGAGAAAGTTGTGGGGAAGTACATATCAAAATTTGCTTATCTAAAATATCCTAACCCAAAACATCATACAGAGCACCATTAAATCCATTATTAGGAAACCGAAACTCACGGACAGAATAAGCAGGGCATTAGAGAAACATCCAGGAGGCCTACAAGCTGCACACTGCACAGAGCTGGGGTCTATGGAAGAGTGGCCAGGGGGAAAAGGAGAAACAGTTAAAAATTCCTGAAATGGTCCAGTCAAAGCCCAGTCCTCCATCTCATTTAAAATCTCTGGTGGGGTTTAAAGGTTGTAGGACACAAGCAGCACCCATCCAACCTGGGGAAGCTGGAGCAGTTTGGTCCATCTGGAAGAATGGACAAAAATTCAAGTGGTTAGATGGACCAAGCTCATAGAGATGGACCTGAAGAAACTTAATGCTGTAACTGCTGCAAAACATGGCACTACGAAGTGCTGAGTTTGGTTAAATAGTAATGTATGCTCATGTTTGTTTTTTGTTTTTGTTTTTTTTGTTTCACAATAAAAACTGTCTTTAAAGTGATAGTTACATTGTGTAAAATCAAAATTTCTTTTAAATGTCATGGTTGTAAGGCAACAAAACAAAGAGTATGCAAAGGGGCTGAATAATTTTGCAACCCACTACATGTAGAACAAACTGAACGAACATTCAGTTGAAGTCCTGGACATATTTCCTTCCCAATATTTATTTCTAGGTAGTAAAAAGTAAAAATAGTACCATGATTAATAAGATGATTGTTCTCAACATTTGCTAACTGCAACCTCAGAGTTTGACTACATCAAATATTAAAACAAAAAACATGAACAATTCAGTACTCTTTATCCACTCTGCTCTTCTTGATTTTTTCTGCTCTTATCCTTAGCTGATCTCGACAGACATCCAGTGTTTTACTGTGAAGCCCGTTCTGACAGTCCCCCCCCAGTTTAAAGACAAGGGGGTTCCAGAGCAGATATTAAAGTGCGTAACAAAACTCTTAGAGGCTGATTTATTTTACAGTGAATATCAGGAGAGTGGTTTACTGTTCTCGGGGCAAAGCGCTCACTCAGTCCTGTCCTCTCCTGTTCTCTTGCAGCTATTACAGAACCAACGAAGTGGACCAGTTCCAGTACTCCAGACCCTTTAGGAAAGGTGAAAAGGACCCAGACAATGAGTTTGCAGTGAGCATTTTTTTTTCCTGAAATTCACTTTTAAAGCAGTAAAGTTATGCGTAAGCACACATGCTCAGACAAAAAGTAAATTAACTCTGTATATGCACGAACTACACTCTGAAGATTAATGAAGACATGAAAAATTTCCCCCTTGAATAATTTATTGTTATTCTGGCCCACAGACTATGTGGATTGAGAGAACAACTTATGTTACCGCCTATCGCTTCCCGGGTATTCTCAAATGGTTTGAAGTCAAATCCGTCTCCGTGGTAAGAGGCAGTCTTGATGCTCAGACTAGGCTGTTTGTTGTATTATTGAATCTTAACAAATTCATAAATGAATTAACAATTTTTGCCTGCCTGACAGGAGGAGATCAGTCCTTTGCAGAATGCCATAGAAACGATGGAAAAAGCCAATGAGAAGCTGAGTAATCTGGTGCAGCAGCAAGCCTACGACCGCTCTCTGTCCGTCAACCCGCTGTCCATGATGCTCAACGGCATCGTTGACCCCGCCGTCATGGGTGGCTTCGCCAACTATGAAAAGGTTTGACTTTCTAATTTAAGATGACAGGTTTGCTGCAGAGTGCACTTTTTATGCCTCCAGCAACTGGACACTTTAAAATTTCATGTTGTCCGTACTTGTATTAAATTTTTTTGTGAATACTGCTGTATGTAAAAAGCAAATTTTAACAATTTCCTTCAGCTTTACCAACAGGGCCAAAGTTTGCTGGGTTTTTTAACCTTTCAAAACACATTTAGGCATTGATTAAATGAAATATAAACTTTTAATGACACAGTCTCGCACAAACGCCTGTTTGTATAAACTGACAATGTGGTGACATTTTGTAATTAAAAGGTCAAACTGACTTAGACTGGTTGTGAACTGCGGTTTGACTGGTGGATTGAGGCGAACAGCTGCAGTGTAGGAAGTTTAGTTTAAATTGCATCAAATAAATTGCTTTCTTTTCTTTTTATTGGATTATCTTGTAACCCCTTCCCCCTCCAAAAAATTGTAGCATCTCTGTAAATTTATAATTAAAACAGGAATCCCCAAAATATAAAAAAAATGCCATTGCTTTTTGAAAAACAAATGTTCCTATTTTGAAGTATGAGTGAGGCAAGATGGTGGGCGATAAGTTTTCCTTCCAGGAATGCCACATTAATTAATTAATTTACTTTTATTCTTGCTGGTGCTAGAGAGTTTCTGGTCATTTTAAAGGGTTGATGTAGAACTGCAGTGAACAGTGATCGATCTGCGTCTTATCTGCTGTTTCACTCCTCATCTCCTCTGCTCCTTCTTTTCTTCTAAGAAATGTACATCTACAACTGATTTAACTTTTGAACTCAACTCAGTTCAAGATGGCCTCCACAGCTAATCGTCATGAGCCGACTCCAGAAAAACTAAGATTCGGTGATTTTTACAAATATTGAGCTAAAATTTGATGAGGTAGGAGCTAAGAGTCATTCACAACACATCTTGTGTTATAGCGTGCATAATGTTATTTTCAAGGTTTCACCAAAATGGTTACAACTCTGTCATTTCTCACCATAAGATGATCTTAGACTAAAACTGGTATGAAAGGTGGCAGGTGATAAGCATTCCTTAAATAAATGCATAGCTTATAGATTATTTTGTATATGCTCAGACATAATAAATTATAATAGAATACATAAAACAAGAATCTTCTAAGATTTACTTGTGCCCTGAACAGTTTATTTCCAGTGCCTGTTGAGCTTTGCACACTGCATTTCAAATTGTGAACAATGTTATTAATTTAGGTTGAATTTATTCGGTGCTACTTTTTTCCATTTTATAGTTTTCCACTTATTTCTCAATCATCTTCTCTAACAATATTCCATTTGTAAATCCGATCAGCCTATCCGTAATGAATACGTACATTTATTTCTTTAAAAAATAGCCTCAGAAGTTCTTGTTTTCATGTAATTACAAAACCGTTTTAAAGCCACTGATCCAGGCTGGTTGGATAAAGATTTCTCCTCCTGGCCAGTTTGAGTTTGTAAATGAAGCAGCACCTCTTTGTTACCACAGTAACAGGAAACATCTTCCTCAGCTCCTCCACCTTTAGCCTCACCCTCTTCCTTAGAGCAATCATTTTATTATCAGTGACATGACAGAGCTTCCCCTTTATACCTATGATTACAGTCTAGTGGACTTGTTTTTCCTCTCACTCTGCTGCACAGCACAAATATATTCATACCAGGCATTGACAGCGCTATGCAACATAGAAGATGCTGTTTGAATGAAATGGAGATGAACTGAAATTTGGATTGCTTGTGTTTTTCTTTGATCGAACATCATATTTTATATTATTTAAAAGGGTTAGATGCAGTTTTTGGAGTACATGTGTTTTTTAATATTTCTTATATCGTTGACATTCTGAGCTGCTGAGAAAACCTTTGGGGCTGCAGCTCCAGAACCTCAGAACTAATGCCCGTCCTAAAAAAAAAAGTTAATTAAATACATTATGCAAGAGTACAGAGAAGCTCAATAAAACAATTTCACTGTGTATCTGTTTGTAGGCGGCATAGCTTTTCTGAAATCCTAGGTGTTTACTGAATCTTGTTGAGCACATAATGTCATCAAACATGGAGCGCTACACTAATTAAAGGCCTAGCATTTCATGAAGGATTGCCTACCACCCGCCCCCTTTATGCCAGAGGTTTAAATAAGATCATCTTATGTTGAGAAATGAGACAGTTTCAGCTGTTTTAGTCAGACTTTGAAAATGACATGCGTGATCAGAGTATGTGTTTCAAATGACTTTCAGCTACTACCACACCGAATATTAGCTCAATATTCTGTAAAATTGGCTGAGTTCTAACCATTTTGTGTCAGCTAAGGTCGATTAGCTCTGGCAGCCATCTGGAATTGCATTGACTCTAAAAAAAATTATTAGTTTTAGATGTACATCCAATGATTACGTTATAGAAGTTTCTTTAAGCTCCATCCAGTGGTTCAGGAGATATTTTGCTAACAGACAAACAGGGTTAGCTTCACAACGGGGTTTTTACACAAAAGGACCAAGAGACATCATAAACAAAATCACAAGACATAAAATCTGTCTAGTGGTTCATGAGATATTTTGCTAACAGACGAGCACAAAAGCAAACGCAGACAGGGGGAAAATATTTCACCTCCTGCAGCCTAAAGGTGAAGGCGATAATAAAAGTTAGACTTTTACTTTGTTAGGAACTACAAAGTTGTGTGTGGCCTTTTGGTAAAACGGTGGAACTCTGATGAAGTCACTGATGCTCACAGCTCTGTTTCTAATGAGTGAGCTTAAAATGCTTGGAGCCCAGATGTCACCCAGTTCTCCTCCTCTGCAGGCGTTCTTCACAGACACCTACATCCAGGAGCACCCAGGTGACCACGAACGCATTGAAGCCCTTAAACACCTCATCGCCCTGCAGGTGAATTCTTTCACCGTCACTGACTCTGAGGAAAATCCCATTTTTCCAAGGCATATATGCTTGACTTATGTGTCACTCCCTCCCCCAACAGATCCCTCTGCTGGAGGAGGGAATTCGGATCCATGGGGAGAAAGCGACGGAGCAGCTGAAGCCTTTACACAATCGTCTGGTCACTTGCTTCCAAGACCTTCGGGAGAAAGTGGAGTCTCTTTATGGTGTCATAACTTTGGTGTGTTGCCAACTGCAAACTCAATTTAATGTAAGAGGGTGCCAAGTCTAGCTATTGGCCCCCTTGCCTTCCTATCAATTGCTTCTCATTCAAAGCAGAGTGTACATTATATTAGCACAGGACCATAAATCTTCCTTTAGCCAGGCTTTTGCAACCTGCGCTTTGCCTGTCACTCTGCATCTTCCCTGCCAAGATCCCCCAATGATGCTTAATCCCATTTGTGCCCCAGCCCTGCTCTCTGACTGAGAAGAAGAAGAGCCGCGTGGGCTCCGTCGTGATGCCCTACATCCTGTCTTCCACACTGCGTCGCATGTCCACAGCATCAACCCTGTCCAGCGCCTCCTCAGGCCTCTCTAGTGGCTCTGCGTCTTCGGATGGACCTGTTTCCTCCCAAGAGTTAGTCCGCGTGTCCTCCTCTTGTTTTTAAACATTGATTGTTCAAAACAGAGCAGTTTGTCTCTTTTTATAGTGGATTTGTCTTCCATGTCTCTGCCTTAAGTCATTCACAAACGTTCCTTATTATCTTGTCCTAGTGATCGGAGGGCTTCTGTTCTGTCCCGCTCCGAGGAAGACAACAGAATCGCTAGAAAGAACAGGAAGGAGTGGAGTGTGAGCAAATCACAAGTCCTGCTGGAGAGGAAGTCAGATACAGACGAGGTAAGGCCTAACATGCAGCAACCTTTTAATATGTAGCGCGCACACTCTGCTATTTTCATTTATACTAAGACACAAATTTATGTTTTTAAGGTTTAATTGTAAAAGGTGAGCTATTTTGATCTCAGTGAAAGTTTTTATTTTTTTCTGCTCTTTTGTCCCCCAGAATTCTTCCGATAAACAGCAGAGACCCAAAAGTTTACAACTGGGAGACAGACGCCTCACCCTCTCCCTGTTCCAGGGCACCTCATCACAGCTGATCCTGTCTAACCCACTCAGCCCGCTTCCTGCCTCTCCAAACACCCCACACACACACCGCAGTTCCAGTACGTAGCAAAGAACTCATCTTTTGACAAGCACCGCAGCACATGCCAGCATTTTATATTTTTCTTTCTCTTAAAGCTAGACTTTTCACACAGAAAAGGAGGAATTTCTTGCAGACTGTCTTTGTGTAAGCACTTTCTGGTCTGCAGACCTAATCAGGTCACACATACTCACAGATGCATGTGGTCTAAAAAGCTTTTATTCTTTCTCTTCTGCACTAGGTTATTCATCACTCCTCAGTGACAACGATGCCAATACTACTGACACCCCGGGGACCCCCCCACCCATGCCTCCGAAGAAGCATCCGCACGAGATTGACAACCCTGGTTTCTCTTCAGAGGTACATCTGCTCAGAGAAAATAACAACCCCTCCCTAATGCATATTTAATGACAAGTAAACGTTAAAATATTCTGTTTTTATTTTTACTTAAAGTCTTAACACAAACTCTTTCTGGTTTTTTTTCTTCCCCTTAACAGTTCATTCCTCCGTTACCACTGAAAATCGAGAGCAAGCCTCCACCACCGCCTCCAAAGATTCGAAAGTCAATGTTCCCCTCGTATGAGCACCCCCCTCAGTAAGACTTCACCTACGCACGGGCCTCCAAGTTTCACTAATTCTCTGATTTGACTGTGATGAAAGCAGTGTTTCCTTTGCAACATTGTGGGAATGCTGCAGCAAGGATGCAGACAGAAGGAACGTGGGGGAGATTTTCTGCAGCAGTAATTTCTCTCTTTCAGGTCACATTTCCAAACAGTCCTCTCCTCTCAAATTTGAACCACTATTTTGGTATGAAGCTAAAGGGAAGAATGGATGCAGGCACAGAGGAATGGATGTATGATTCTGGGTAGATTTTAGGGACAGTCTTAGATTCAGCCTATTAGTGTTATGAAAGAGTTGTTTTTTCAAGATAAGTCACTATAGTGTATTTTTTTTTAAAAATCAGTGCAGGGAAAAGGAATAAATAATGGTACAATATTATATTTTATTTTTATGTTTGTATGAAGTGACACTGGATGAATCATTCTCCCTCTGGCTGTTTAACAGCATTCCATATATGATCAGGAAAAAAAGCTGCATTAGATAAACGTCAAACTTGATTAAGAGCAGGGAACAGAGTGTGTAGAAGGTTACTGTTTGTTTCTTTTATGTGTAGTTATTTTGTGTTTCCTAGTATTATGAGCACAGCAACTTTCCCAAAACCACAAGGTTTCAGAGACACTGGATGGCATTATTGAATGTGGTGCAGATTCTGCATTTGTTTTATTGTTTGAAATAAACTCAGTACTGTACCTGATGCTTCCAAGATACACTACATCGAGCTGAGGGAGGTGTCAGGTGGAAGGACTGTTTTCCTTCAAGGCATTCATCCACTGGTTGAAAGATATTTGATTGGGTTGTCAAGTCTGTACATTAAATATGGATCTGGAGCCAATAAACAGCAGGAGCCAAGCTCTTTACCCAGGTAACTAAAGCAGTTTATCTGTAATTCTTAGCTCATGCATTACACCTTTGGTGGATTAATTGGTGTAAAGTTTAAAACTGTATTGTGTTATTGTGTTAAGAAGGGTTATCTGAAGTTGCCAGGCAACCACTGAATACCCCAGAAAAATGACTGCTCCTGACCCAGTAGTCCATTTGTCCAATTTAATTTTTAAGATATGTGATCTGTGCTGGCAAAATGAGTCCGAATGAGCACAGGCTGCAGTGCAAAGTAAGTGGGAATATAGATTTTTGCCAAAATTGAGATTTGCGTAAGAATGAGTCCATAAAGACAACATCTAGCAATCCCTGTAACTGAAGTAGTGTCTAAACTACCTAAAAAATACCTTAAATTAAGTTTTCTAACAGGTATGTCTTCAGAAATAATGCTGTCTTTAATTTCCTATGAAATTGACCATTTTTGTCAGCTGGCTGCCGTGGAGCTGGCAAATCACTTCGTATAAAGTTTGGTCATTGTGAAGCTTGTGGATTCCCCCTTTTAAAAACAAGGCTGGAATTCCCAATGATATCATTCCAGCATTATCTCAAACAAAACTCGCTTGTTGTTAGACCAGGTGTTAAATCGCCACAGTTCAACAATCTACATATCATTTTGAAGCTTTTGAGACAGAGAATTTGAAATAAAAATGAACCGAAATTGAAAAATTCCCCAGTGGGACTTATTTTGCCAGCACAGGTCACATACAGTATATGTTGGCTATTTTGAATTGCAGTTCTGTGGAAAGGTTCTGAACAATAATATCTTACCTGTTTAGGTCTTTGAGCATCCTCAGTTTAGAGAAATACAGTTTACGTCCGACAGGACTGACGAGCCAACGGCTGGCCTGAATGCAGCCAAGACCAAAGTGGATTGGGCTATTTCATTTTAAACATTGTGACTTGAGAGCATAGGGAGGGCGCAGAGTTATTAACAAGGGCTGCATTCCATTTAGAAGAAGTTCTGCTTGGAAACCTTTTCACAGAACAACCAGCACGCAAAGGTGCAAAAGTGGAATCCACCTGTGCTTTCACTACTCTTTCAAGTCAAATGATCTGCTGTGACATTTGCCTGTCACTGCCATATTAAAACTGCTTCAGGCCTCAAAATTGCATAGCGGTTCATGCAAATGCTAATATTTACATCTTTACGTTGCTGTCAGTTTCTCAATACATGGTTATTTCAGCAGGAATATTATGAAACTCCTGCAAGACTTGATCCTAAGCTACACTGGAAATGCTAGAGCTGGTTGCCTCTGCTGCAGTCTAAACGTCCATGAAGTAGCGTCTGCATGATCTGCTGCGCTATTTTTTAAAGATTTTTTTTAGATTGGAGCCTTTTTAAGACAACAGCAATCCAATTTGTTCTTGATGGCATTTAAATAAGCTGTTAGCTCGTCAATCCGGTCAGAATTAAACTCTGTTTCTCCAAACTGAGATCTTTCAAAAAGCGACCTACAAGAAGTAGGATGTTAATTGTTCGTAACCTTTTCTACAGAACCCCACTTCAAAAATAGCTATTTCCCTTTAACATATGGTGTAGTGGTGGATGGAGAAAACATGCACAGTTAGGTAACTATGGACATCACAGTGATTGTGACCTGGTGGTCTCAGCTGTCTCTGACTCAGCTCTGGGACAGACTCCAAACCCTGAACAGGTTACAGTGAGTACGGGACATAAATGAATGAAACATTTAAACAATTTTCTCCTGATTGGTGGATTTCGCTGCTTTCCCTCAGAACCGAACTATAATCCTCAATAATCCCAACTTTTCTGCTCCAGGCTCCAGGTAAATATTTATTGTAAGAGTGTCTCGTCATGAAAGTAAAGGACGACATTTGCAAATATGTTCAACTTGGACTTCCCAAAGCTGTAAATGCTTTACAAAACAAACAGAAAAATCTTCATAGATCACATATTTTTTTTTGTTTAAATATTTAGGTGTTTTCATTTCTTCCTAAATCATTTTGTTTGTGAATTTTGAAAATGATGACTTTATTTTCATAGATTTGCACACCCAGTGCGAACAGAGACTGCATTTTTAACACAATCATTTTAATACATTTTAACATTCTGCTTTCCTTTGCACTGTCTAAATGTATTTTTTTTTTTTTTTAAAAGAAGCAATAAAGAAACAATGTGCCTTTGGAGCAATAGATCCATGGGGTTTTTACGTGTTTAAATTGTGATAATTAAGTTGTCTTTATTTTTCTATTTTGAGATTGAAATTGTTTTACAAGGGATTAAAGTCATTGTACAGAACACTTTTCTAAACAAGCAGCAGACTGTTTGCTACAAACGCCTCAAGAGATGTGTAATGATATTTTTTTAAATGAACAAACTGTTGTTGACTGAACCAAAATAAAGACTTTTTGAAAGGCCAACCAAGTCCCATTTGTGATTTATTTATTTGTTCTTTTAGAAAGAAATGATCTTTTATTACTGAAATGCAATGCAGTAATCACAGAAGACACGATTGATTTCTCTCTATGTTCTCACAGGGAACATTGCACGCACACAGGCTGTGAATCGAATGCTGATAGCCTGACAAATTACACTTTTAAGCTCAACACATCTAACAAGCTGCCATAAAACCAGTGACTTATGCATTTCAAATACAAAGAGTTAGATGTAGGTAAGTGATGCCGCTGTAGCTCCCGGTGATTCACAGGGAGTCATTATGTATGGAAGGGTTTATAAGATGTTTATGGTGGGTGTGTGACGGGTTCTGGTCCTGCTAATCGGAAATGTTAATGATCTGTACCCTCCTGTCAGATAGTGAGGGACGGGAGATAACTCTTCCTGGAAATCTCAGGAGCAACGGACATTTGTTGTGTTCACTACATGGAAACGATGGTCATAAGGTAGCAGGTTTACACATTCATACTAAGGTGATAGAAAGAGTATTGATTGTAATCATATTGTTTTTTTCATTTCCATTAGAGGTGTCTCTCCAGCCTCCTTTCAGCAGACTTTACTGCAGTGACAAAACAGCTTCTGTCCTTGAGTTCTTTGAAAAGTCTTGAGGACACACAGTCTCTGTTACCTTGACACAGCACAAGGTGGAAGGTTTTTTAAGTGTTTTTTGAGAAAACTCAAACAAGGCTTCAAATAAGAAAAAGTTGGGTGGGTTACAGAGGCAAAAAAACAACTTATTTTTACCTCTAGTACATTCAATCGTGTGTTTCAGGCTGCAGCACAATCTGAAGGATTTGGTGATAGTAAAGTTTTTTTCATTTTGTGTTTCTGTTCAATCTCTCAGCACCTCCAAAGCAATAGACAATATCTTACCTGTTGTAGATACCTCTTTGAATGACCTCTGTTTTAAGAAATGGTTTATTTCTGACTGGACTAATGAGCTAACAGCTAGTTCGAGAGGCACCAAGAACAAAGTGAATTGCTGTCACCTCAGATCAACGCCCATCTCACTGTAAATGCTACAGCTAGCTGCTGCTGCCACCATAATGGTGCTTGCATATAACCATGGAATTCTGTGTAAATAATCATGTAATTCTAAACTGACAGAGGTAAAAAGATTTATTTAACACTGTTTGCATGAACTGCGTGAACATTTTTGAGATAAGGCTGTTGTAGGACGGCAGTGACAGACTTTGGTTTTGGCCTCGCTCAGACTAGCAGTTAGCTCATCAGTCCAGTCAGAGTTAAACTCTATTTCTCCAAACTGAGGTCGTTCAAAGAGTTATACACAACAGGTAAGATATTAACTGTTTATAAACTTTCTACAAAGCCCCACTTTTAAAGCTCTGAACTGGCAATGACTGTGACAAGCAATGAAGTCTTTAAGATGTTGTTACATTGATTTAGAAAGAAAGAAATGGTCCCAATATGTGCAACAGTATGAGGCTTTTGTGATTGTTTTTGCTTATAATTAAAAACATTTTATTTGGGGAGAAGTCAGGATTTCAGGCAGGCCAGTCCTGTCCCCTCCTCTTCCTCACCCTGTCTTTGTAATATGTGCAGAAGGTGCATCTGTTTTGTCTCGTTGGACTTCTACAAAAAAAGACATCAAGCAGTCATTGCTCTAAAACATCAGGGGATTTTTCTGCTGAAATATAAACTATATTTCAAAAATAATTTTCGCCAAAAGTCTGATGCGACCCCACATCATCACAGAACCTGGTTTTTGGACTTGTTGCCAGTAACAGAGGATGAATGGTTCATTTTTCATTCTGCTGAGCACACAGCCTCCATTTCTTTCAAAGTAAATCTGGAATACAGATTGGTCTGACTACACTATGTTTCCAGAAGTCTTAAATTATTTTACAATATCCTCTAATCTTTATTTGAGAACCACTTTTTTTAAACCACTTAATTTTTATTTTTCCACAGACAGCATCTGTCAACTGTTCTGTTAGAATATATATATATATATAGAATATATGACACCTTCTGGCTTTTATATGTTTTGTTTTGTTCTGTTTCTTTTTATATAATTTAGGAAAACATTTTTGTTCTGTCTAAGTCTGTTAGTCTTTCCTTGTGAACACCAACAGATTAATCTATTTTTTTTACTGTATGTCTAGTGAAGGATAAGTCTTAACTGAGACAAAAGTCTCCAATATTATAGCAGTAAGGGAACATGTTTATCAACTTACAACGTAAACCAAAAGTGTGTGTAAGATTAAAAATTTCTCCATAACTGCACATAGATTGATGAACTGGAATCTTGTCCCCAGTAATGAGGGCATTGGTCCGGTCTGTCGGGGTGAAGAAGGACCTGAGCTCAGAGACAAAGCTCTTGTTTTACTGGTTTTTCTACTTTACAATCCTCACTTATGGTCATGAAGTTGATCATTACCCAAAAGAAGAAGATCTCAGATACAAGTGGCTGAAATAAGCTTTGTCTGTAAGCCGGCTGGGCTCAGTTTTAGAAATAGGGTGAGGAGTAGAGCTGGTGCTCCTCTGCATCAAAAGCAGTCAGCTGAGGTGGTTCTGGTATCTGATTAGGTTGCCTATTAGGTGCCGCCCTATGGGGATTTGTTGGGCTAGTCCTAGTAGGAGGAGACCGCAGGGCAGATCCAGAACTCACTGGAGAGGTTTTGCATCCTCTCTCACCTGGGAGTGCCTCAAGACCCCACAAGAGGAGGGGAAGAAGGATGTCAGGGTTTCCCTCCTGGACCTGCTTCCTCCACCGCCCAAATGTGGATGAGTGGCAGAAAATGGAAGGATGGAGCCTCTCTTAAAGAGACAGATGTGATTTTTAGCCTAAAAGACTCAAGTCAAATTGGTTTATTATATCAGAGTAATAAAACATTGTAAAAAATAATAATAATCTGAAATAACACATTAAAAAATTATATCCCTGATTCAAGAAGATTATGAAAATAACCTTCTGGTTAAAAACAAGTTTTGAATCATTTCATCATGTTTATCATCACTCAGCGATGTTGTTGAGCATTTACTTTTAGGAACTGAGCCGGAGCAGTGCCCGTCTCTGAATCACAGATTAAAATGTTCAACAAAATATCTATTTCCTTAAAAGGTGGAGTTACTTTTTCAGTGCCAGTGATGGGAAACGAGGCTTAGCTACTGTAAGTGTTTAGCAACACGATGCCTGCTTCTTCAGTCAGTTAGCAGGTTATTATCTGTGTCAGCTCCTCTCAGCTCAGTCTTGTAGTTTCACCTGCTGTTTTTCCGCTCTGTTTCTGCTCTGTTTCTCTGGGTCCTGCGTGCATGTTTAACTTTACGCTCATAAACTTTAGGTTCAGCTTGGTGCTTTGTTTGTCCTTGTGACACATGGAGTCATCTCTCTGGAGCAAAATGTATTTTTCAAAGGAACACTGCTGCAAGTGTTGCATGGCAAAACACACAGTACTCCTGCATGTTTGAGGGAAAAATGCATAGGAAGCACGTTTGATTAAAATAATCCCCCTAAACTCCGCACAGCAAGCTTAAAATACATGGCATGTTACAGTAAAAACTGTGAAACATTTGAAGTAATGACGAAGAGAATCTTTTCTTGAGAAACTTGAAATCCTTACAGGTTATCTTAGAAAGCAGAAAAAATAAAAAAATAAATCATTGCTTGAAATTATACATATGTGAATAAACACATTTATTTATTTTTAGGATATTATTCAGAAAAAAACTCTGCAGACGTTCTTGTTTTTCAGTAAAAAAAAACTCCAAAAAAGGAATTTTATTCATACCACTGGGCATAATTT
>JAOXNZ010000001.1:10170124-10184027 GCA_028566095.1 Kryptolebias brasiliensis | reverse complement strand
AGGCATTAATCCAAAATTCAGGCCCTGAAATGTTGCTAGGAAAGGCCTAGCTTTCCTTAAACAAAAGCATATTGCCCATTACCTTTTATGTCAGAGTTTTAAACTAAATCATTTTATGATGAAAAGGATGGTGTTAAAGCTGTTATGGTCAAACCTTGCAAATGACATTATGAGCGATCTCATGTTAGTTTTTGATTATATAGTGGAGATGACTAATTTTAGCAGTATCTGTAACAATGACGGAGTGTCAGACGTTTGTGTTTTGGCTCAGGTTGATTAGCTGTGACGGCCATCTTGAATTGACTTGACTCCAGATGTGCAACCAGTAATTACTTCCCAAAGGTTTCGTTTAAATTCGTTCAGTGGTCCATACGATATTTTGCTAATAAACATGCAAAGTTGATTCAAATAGATAATGACAAAGTTCTAATAAGACTATGTTGAGGATGACTTGCAGGTACTACCTCACCAAATTTTAGCTCAATATTCATAAAATTAATTAAGTTGTAGCTCTTCTTGTCTTTTGTAAGGGCAGTTGGCTGTGGCAGATACCCTGAAACAAGTTAACACTAAATATTAATAAGTTGTATATGTACAACCAGTAATTACTTTATGAGAGTTTCATTCAAATTCGTTCAGTGGTTCATAAGATATTTTACTAATGGTTCTATAAAATTTGACTGTTTTGGAAGTGTGCGTGCTTAGAGATTGTTTTAATAAAACATAAGCATCTGTTTTATTTGTTTCTTTCACACCACATTGTTTCACACTTCAGTATGACAAAACATCCATGACTAAACATTTGCAAGCACCATCAGACCGTTTGATAGCACCGAGGAGTGTGAGCTACACTGGAGGATGTTACATTCAGAGCTCTGTTGATGCTTTCACTCACCTTGATGTGTGTGTGTGTTTGTGAATGGGAATGACAGAGTGACAGAGAGAGAGAGATGTGTGTCTGTGTATGTATGTGTGTGCGTGTGTGTAAATTCCTGCCCTGCCCTTCAACCCCAGTTAGCTGATTGATCTAACAATAGAAATTAAATCAGTGACTGCAGCTGAAGCGATGAAAACACTTGTTTTGGTCTCGTTTCCAGTAATGTCTTTGTCACAAACTGTTTGTGATTTGAGCTAAAACGTTCATTAATGTCCATTACTGATAATTAATGCTGCTCATTAGGTGCAGGGGCAAACAGATCCATTAGGAATTACGGCTTTGACCCTGTCTCAGAGGCCCATTATGAAGGCTTTAAAGGAGCCTCTGTTTATGCATGATACATTTCACTGTCAGTATGCAACAACAGGAACTGAATGACTGAACTAAACATCCCTGGCAACTAACCTGTGCGCTTTTACAAGATTTACCTGTAAAGACATTTTTTGTGGTGGTTTACTGGAAAACTTGCGGTATTTAGCTGCGAAACTACAGTAAAGGAAAACAGCAGTAAATTACTGGCTATGTGATCATACATTACCACAAATTCAGAAAAAAAAACCCTAACAATCATTAGCCAAGATATACCCATAATGCTTTGCGTTTACAGTAGCATACTGTGAAGAGAAGTCTATTCCCTTTACTGGGAAAATATGAGGTAATGAACTGTAAATTTACAGCAAGAGATAAAAGTGTAAGGCTAACAAACATAGCTCAGTTAATTTGAATAAACTGAGCTTGCACACTCTGCTTTTCTCACAGAAGATTAAACTTTGAACTCTAATCTCCTGCACATAAGTATGAAGCAGTTTTTTGAAAATCAATGCAGAAATTATAAAAAAAGAACTTAATGCTGCATTTTCTCAGAGCAAACTTAATTATCAATCAAAATAAAAAATAATCACAGGAATAATCCAACAATAAGCTACTATAAAGCATCATTTAGAAGGACATCACTGTATAATGATTCAAAAATGTAGGGTATATGTTCCAGTTTTTATTAGATCATTTGGATTGTCAGTTTAGTGGCATTAAAGTTTACAATAAATCCATCGTGTGAGCTCAGTGTGGGGCTCCTGGCAGTGAGGCTTCTCCACGCAGAGCAAACAGTGCTCCCAGAACAGAGAGGACCGCTTCTGTGTGGGCTGAGGAGAGTCGCACAGTGACCAGGAGAGGGCATCTCATGTCCTGAAACCGATCCGCAGCCAGCTCCGTCCTCCTCTCTTCCACCAACATCATCCCTGTTGCTGTAGGACTGATTTATTCTCGGTGTCACGGCCGACACGTCTCCCCCACAGCCGCCCGCAGCTTCTCCTCTCCACGCCTCGGGCAGGACGCAGCAACTTGGACCACAGTTTTCATTCCTTTCGCCTGCTCGGTGTCTTTTCCGCGACTTGGTTGGAGAATCAACAATTGGCGGCTCGGTGTTCGAGATGTCTTGTTTTTTTCTTTCTTTTTCTTTTTTTTTTAATCCTCCCACATCATGAAAAGCTGGAGAGTGTCATCATCAGGTTGAGCGCGTTCCTCCCGTGTAAGGTTGCAGTCAGAAATATGCACCATCAAGCTGATGTTGCGCGCTAAAGGCTGCAAACTCCAGACAGAGGCTCTCTGACGCACACCTTGTGGAGCTCCTGTCCTCCTCTCCGACAGGTGTGCGGCTGGGACCGCGCGGCGCAAAGAGCGGCGGACAGGCGTCCTGGATGGATGTGAGACTGTTTGGGCAAAACGCCGAGTGCGTCTTCTGAACATGTGGAGCAGAAACCGAGATCCGTGATGATGAGGAGAAGCGGACACCGTGCAAGTATGGGTATGTTCACATCTGTACGCCTCGTTCGTTTGTACAAGTGCGGTTTAATTAAAGCTGGTGTTCCTGGGGTTTCTGAATGATCACAGCAGACTGGGGGATCTGAAGGTTTTTCTTTCAACAGCTAGTTGCCAAATCATACCTGATGCATGTGGTCATAGATCAGGTTACAATTGTTAAAAAGAAGAGCTTTGACTTGAGCAAATGAAGGACTTAGGACATAAATTCAAATGATCCTTTTCTCTGAGGAGACGTCATTTTTAAATTCAGTGAAATTCCAGAACCATCTATTTGCATTTGACACATTTGCATGTTCTCACATCTATCACTTTATTGTGTGTCTCCAGGACCTTCTGTGCTTTTCAGATGGCTTGTATTCACAGTGGTGGTGCCCGCCTGGTTGCTCGCAGCTCCAAGCGGCATCCGGGAGCGTCGCTGCCCCCAGAGCTGCAGATGTGACGGGAAAATAATATACTGTGAATCCAACGCCTTCCGTGATGTGCCAAACAACGTGTCTGTGAGCACGCAGGGCCTGTCCCTTCGCTACAACAGCCTGGTAAGCCTCAGCGCTCGACAGTTCGCGGGCCTGAGCCAACTAGTTTGGCTCTACCTAGACCACAATTACATCAACGTTGTGGACGGTCAGGCCTTCCACGGGATACGCAGGCTCAAAGAACTGATTCTCAGCTCCAATAGGATCACACAACTTAAAAATAACACATTCCACGATGTCCCAAATTTACGTAACCTCGACCTGTCCTACAACAAACTACAGGTTCTCCAGACGAATCAGTTCATAGGTCTACGGAAGCTGCTCAGTTTACACCTGCGGTCAAACTCCCTAAAAACTATCCCCATGCGTGTTTTTCTTGACTGTCGCAACCTGGAGTTTCTTGATATTGGCTACAACAGGCTGAGAAGCCTAACACGTAACGCTTTTGCAGGACTCCTGAAGCTCATTGAGCTTCATTTAGAGCACAATCAGTTTTCAAAGATAAACTTTGCTCATTTTCCCCGCCTGACTAACCTGAGGGCGCTCTATCTGCAGTGGAACCGTGTCAAACTGCTGACCCAGGGCCTGCCGTGGATGTGGACTTCTTTGCAAAAATTGGACCTCTCGGGAAATGAGCTGGAGGTACTGGACCCGAGCACATTTCAGTGCCTGCCTAATCTCCAGACTCTGAACCTGGACTCCAACAAACTCAGCAATGTCTCTCAGCAGACAGCAGAGATGTGGATCTCCCTCACCACCATCAGTCTGGCTGGTAATTTGTGGCACTGTAACCCCAACATATGTCCACTGGTGTCCTGGCTCAAAGCCTTCAAGGGTAACAAGGAGACTACTATGATTTGTGCAAGTCCCAAGGAGGCACAAGGAGAGAAAGTAACAGATGTGGTGGACACTTATAACATCTGTACAGCAACTCCGACCCCTATCCCCTCAACGACACTGCCCCTCACGTCTGCGTTTCACCCTGAACTGCTGCCTCTCCCTACGCAGACTGTGGTGGACAAAAAGCTGACCTGGAACAGGACGGCTTCTCCGACTCCTTCCGAGGCCTCTCCTACTATACCCATTCCTGACACAGAGTATGTGTCCTTCCACAAGATCATAGCTGGAAGCGTGGCCCTGTTCTTATCCGTGGCTATAATTCTTCTGGTTATTTATGTCTCATGGAAGCACTATCCCAGCAGCCTCAAACAGCTTCAGCAGCGCTCCGCGGTCAAAAAGCGCCAGAAAAAGGCACGGGAGACTGAGCGCTCATTTAATTCACCACTGCAAGAGTACTATGTGGACTACAAGCCTTCACACTCAGAGACTATGGATATGCTGGTTAATGGGACAGGACCTTACACATACACCATCTCAGGCTCCAGGGAATGTGAGGTATGACTGTTGCCCTCCAAAAATCCATTTCCACTGCGAGGCGTGCGAGGTAAATTTTCTAACACTCTGTGGGGAAAAAATAACCTGTTTACTCCTCCGTTCTTGTCTGCTTTGGGATAAGGAAGCAAAGGTCAGTGCATGGTGACTTGTTTTGCAATATGCTGGGTATTTCAGTTCCATATGAGCAGCCAGCTGTTGCTCGGAATCATGTAATGCTATTGCTAAAATATGATTCCTATTAGCTGAAACTGTTGTGGCAGCTCCCCTTTTTGGGGGAAATTGCACACACAGCGATGCACTATACGCAAAGCAAGTTCATTTTTCATTACTTACATGAAAGGGTCCCTTGATTAATCTGTGTATTATCAGCAAGCCTGTTGTTTATTCATAAACACCTTGCTATGCTGAACTGAATCAAAACCGTGGGTTAAGATCAAGTCACTGTGCAGGTGGTCCTCTCCTATCCCGTGTGTTTGCTGCAAGAGCTCCAGTAACAAATGCACAGTTTATGTGAGTCCTGATATTTGTTTTCTCTTGTGTAAAATATGTAAATCGTTACTATTATACCTGCTGATGATCAAATTACTCGTTTTCTTTCTCTGCCTCTAGCACTTGTGTACTTAGCATTTTTCTCATTGGTTTAATTCACAAAGTTCAAACAGTCTTCACAAGCTGCAGAACACCACGAAGGCCTCTAGCCAAATAGAAGATAAATTATGTATTTGGGCTCAGTTTTTGTCGAGTGTGCCGTGGCAGTGAAAAAATGTTTTGAAGAAACTGTTCTGACACAGACGTGTAACTTTTGTCTCGTAAAGTTAAAATTCTCATTCCAAAACCAGATTTAGGACAGAAAGCCCTGTAACAGAGCCTAATGAATTTGCTCATGCTTAATTAAGCACTTTTTTCTCTGTGTACCGCCGAAATGCTCTGCATCTGTCTCCTGTTTTTGTCATTTGGCTCTGTGGTTAAGTGTGATTAACAGGACATGTTGTGCTGGGAAAGATGAAATGTCGTTGGACTCTTTTGTATTACTAACTAGACATGCTGTGGAGTACAGGAGACATCTTTCTTTTCCATTGTGTCTGTCAGTGTGGCTCAGAGTCGAACTTTTATCTCTCACTGCCACACAGCTCATTTCCCATATTCTACACAGAGACTATAAATCATTTTAGAAAACGATTTAAGTCAGAGGGTTGTACTGTAGGACCTCTTTGGTTCTTGTTGTGTCCTCTACTAAACTCACTGGAGAGGCTAGAACAAATGTGTTTGATTGGTTTCAGTAATGTCAAATACTTCGAGGTACACAGGCAGCTATAGCCGTTCTTTTGTCAGGTTATCTGTGACAGAGCATTTCTCAAGCTTGAGGTGAGAAGCTCGGCTTATCAATCTAGTAGCTTTCATGTGAGACTGTGGCGTGGGAGCATTAAATGGCAGACCTAATGGGGCTTCTGCTAGCTAGAATAACTAATAGCCCATCAGAGGTAAGGAGGCGAATTGTTCCTCAGCTTTGTTATTCCGTGCCCTTTACAGCTAAAGGGGGAAGCTTGAGTTGGTAAAAATATAGAGGGAATTCTGGTTCTGTGCATCTGTGCTGCATTTCCTGCTGATCATTACATTGCAAAGTAAGAACAAATCATTTTAAAACTGCCATGAGGTTATAGTGAATGCTTAATCTATTATGGGGTATTCAAATAGATGGTTAGTTATTGGATCAAATCTGCTTTTGTGGTAAAAAAGTCTTGAAAGTTGCTGTATAACACTCAATACGATCCAGATATTTGGCTTCCACATAAACAGATTGACACCACAATTTACAAAAAACAAAAACAAACGAACAAAAAACAAACAAACAAAAAAAAAATCAACATTTTATTTCTATGAGAAAGTGTAGAGTGAGTGCACTATAAGATGCAGTGCTTATACAAGCACACCCACCAAGCATCACCTTTTCTCTCCTGCAGCACAGCTCTTTCAATTCCAGTGACTGGCAAACAGTGCAGAATGCTCGGAAAGATGAAAGTGGGAGAAATGCTGTATTCAAAACAGTGGTTTCAGGGCTAAAACCCACACTCAGGGGCATTTAGTAAATGCTGGAATCCAGTGCGCTTCCTGCACATATTTTTTAGCTTTCCCAGATAGCAAGCACTTAAGCTATTAGCTGCAGTTTCAATTAGGAGAAAGAGCTTTGTAATTGAACCCTGTTATCTTGTGCACATGCCCAGACCAACAGACGTGGAGTTAATTTGTTTCTATAGATTTCCTGCAGCACAGCTCAGCAGGTTGGTTTCAACACTGCAAACTGAGCTCGCAGGGTGAGAATTTTGATGAACACTTTGAACTGTGGTTCTCCGCGGTCTTCCTGTAAGCCCATTATTTGAAAGAAAAACTAACCTCCCCATTGTGTGCCATCCACTTCTGTGCTCACAGAGCAACTGTGGTGGTTTCTGTCCACCCACAAACGATTCTCTGCAAAGTTAGTTCAGAAAATATTATAGTGAAAATCCCTCCATCGCCGCCAAAGGCAATCCTTTGCACTTGGGGAGAATGTGCAGGCATTAATAAGGTGAGCAGTTCCTGCTCACAGATAATTAAAGTGGCTGTGTGAAGCCAGATGACGTGAGTGTGCTACTGCTGCATACACCTAACTGACACAAATGCGGTCTAGGATAATTAGTTTTAAACTCAACAAATTTTCCAGCTGAAACCATGTGAAGTATTTCACTTTTATTTATGTATTTGTCTACACTGATGAGTTTCGACCAGGATGAAGTGTATTCATCTCACTTTTTGTGTTTGATTTGTGGCAACCCTGTTTTCTCCACCTGTCATATTAAAAACTGTGTTATTGAACCTCATCACTTTATTTTGGACAAAATCTGTATAAAGCCCTTGCAGGGACATAGTTAAGACTGTTTATTGTGCCATGCTGAAAAGTAAAAGATTGCATGGATTATGTACAGCTAAGTGCAATCAACATAGCCACATACTTTTAACATAGGTTAGAAATCAGGGTGAGACCACTGCATTGTGGTGAAAATTGAGTTTTGAGGTTTAGGCCTGGACTGTGAGTTACCAGTGCACTTTACCTTGCACCCAACCTCCATGTGTTCCCTGTAAAGCCCTGAGAGCTGGCCACCGAGACCTTAGGGTGAAGGCAGAGGCGGTAAAGGCTCAAACTAGAGTTTGATTTGGGCAACCTGTATTGCAAGGGCAATTTGTTGTTAGACTGAAGACAGAGAGACAAGTTACCCAGGCAGTGGGAATGTGTGTCCTGTACAAGAGCACCCAGGAGGAGCAACAGTCAGGATGCTGCAAGACAGCAATACTTACTGTATACCTCCCCTAGATTGTCAAGTTTTTATCATTTTCTTTGCGCTTCACCTGGGACATGGAATCACTATACTATGCTCACTAAACCATTCAATCAATAATAATGTGCCAGCTTCAGATTTACTCTTCTAATCACTGCTATTCACTTGGATCTCCGTTCTGGGTTGTTTTGTGAAAACAATAGAAAAGCAGCCTACCGCAGAACATAAGACACCTATTTTACTGATTTTGGGGTAAATTTTCCCAATTTTACAGGAATCACACAATAACACAGATGGTTGACAAAGAAAGCATGCCGCCTAACATGAGGGATAAACATAAATCACGTGATTCTCGGCTGTAAGCTGCACGGGCTCTATATGACCTGTATGGGCAGATTTTAGTCATTAAATGTTTGTTTAATTTGCAGGTTCTATAAAATGATCCCTGAATTTAAAAAGTCAGGAATAAGAAAAATGATAGATGATCAAATTACGCTGTCTTTGCTTGCCAGAATGGCAGCTTGCACTTCATCTGTGCGTAAATGCACAGAAGGAAGGCTGCCTTCAAGAGATGAGAGCTTTGACAGGTTGTGATATTTGTTGCCAAATTAAGGCTCGCCGCATGAGTGAATTAGCTTGTATGAAAACGATGTGCTTAAAAAAAAAAAGTCACTTTAAACATATTCTATAGGACACCATAAACTGAAAAAAAATCTGACACTATTAATGACAATACAACACAAAATGTTTTAAAAAATTGTATGCTCACATTTTGACAAATTAAACGTCTTTTTTGCCTTTCACTGAAAAAGCTGTGAGCTCTGCTATTAATTTTCATTTTGCTTGGTTGTCTGCTTGTTTAGTGGAATTGAAAATTACTCTAACTGCACGACTGGGCAGCAATGATCCATGGTTCTACAGAAGTAGACTACTTACCTGAGGATTTTGTGAAAAATGGGCTTTGGTCAACTCTATTCAAACCCACCTGCAGCACAACACAGAAAAAAATAGCCTATTAAGTGAATTGGCTGTAATGGTTGTTACACAACACCATTTTATTGCTACTACATGCTGTTTAGGTGGTAAATTATAAATTGAAAAAAAAAAAAAGACTTTTATATATGAACAAGTAAATATGCAAAATCTAAGCTGGTTTAAATTGCTTTTGTACACTGAGAATACAATTATAAATGCGTACTCTTTAATAGCTCAACATTGAAGGAGACAGATTCTAAAGGGCTATTTTGTGAATATGCAGACGTTTTTTATTGTTACGAACAGAAACATCCTTTTAGGAGCCCCAAATTGTATTTTTTGAAAATGGGTTCCAGCGTGAAAAAAAAAATCATAAAACAGCACCCATACATTTTTATGTAGACAGCTAAAACGCAACCTTTTAAAAAATGATGATGCCATAGTTCCATCTCTAATCTAACCTACAACCCAGGGGCGTCTGCTTCTTCTTGTGTTTATATTTCATACCCAGTGTGCAACCTTTAAGTGCAAGCTCCACTCATTGTTTCCTGTTTTCGGTGTATTTTCGTGGCAGCGTTACAGCACCACACAGAGGCCTGGCATAGTTACTCAGCGTTTTGAATCTTTCTTGGTGTTTTTGGTTGAATGAAGACACATTCTTGAAATGGAGCTGTATTTACAAGTATATTTTTAGAAACAACAAATAAAAGTAAAATAAAATAAGCTCTTTAAACCACGTACAATACTCATTCTAACCCCAACTTCAAACTTATCTCATCAACCAACCCTGAACCCAGAAATTTTATTTTATTTGATCACTCACCCTAACAACACTCTTAGGTCCATCTATACTACTCTGAATCTTTATTTAAACTGATCATTTGTTTTCTTTGTTTATATATTTTTTCTACAGTCATGCATTCTAACAAAAATGCTGACATACCCATGCTGCACCACTAGATGGCGAAAGCGTCCACACTAATGACATATTAAATTACAGAGAACAAACATGCGTAACTTCTTTGAGTTATTCATTATTTCAGCACATGATCAAAGTTTGACTAGATCAGGATAAAACAAGAGACCCGGAAAAAAAATATTTGAAAATGGCTACATATTTTTTTGCCTTTCTAGGGCATCAAGTGTTAGTGGGTGTTGCCAACATAGTTATAGTTTCTGAAAACCTAAGAATCTCCTGTTCAAATGGATCCACCAGAAACAGAGTTTTTACAAATCTCCACTTTGGAAAGTGTTTTTTAAAATATATTTTTTATTAACAAAAACTCTGTTTGTGTGTGGACAGGAAGTTCAAATGTAGGAGAAAACCTCAATTTAAAAAAAAAATCCAGAGTAGTGTGGACAAAGCCTATCACACACACATACAGTATGCACTGTATAATTTCAGGTTGAAAATTTTCTAAAAGTCTCAAAGTTTTTTTTTGTTTTGTATTTATTAAGCATGAGGAGGTGTATGATAACCTTGAGCAAAAGTATCACCATTCACCATTTCACTAACTCTTGTAGCTTGTCCTAAACATTTGTTTCAAACACATAAAGAAAGGGATGAGTAGTCCTGTGGTAGCTAAGCCATGGCTGTCCCTGTTTTGCTTTGTTTTTATGCTTTCGGAACAGCTGACTTTGTATAGTTTCAACAGGCAGAAATGTTTAGGTGATTTCCCATCCTTTCCCCATTGTACAGCTGACTGAAAACTTGCAGCAGCCAAACAGAGAGGAGGAGGGTTGCTTTATGCACTAAACCACAGGAGAAACCTTGTAATCTCCCTGGCCTCTCATTAAAGAGTTTAAAGCACAGAAACGATTTGATGTAGAATTTTAGTGGTTTTGAAATCATTACATCTAAAGTTGTGGTGTACAGTGCCTTAAAACCAGAAACTAGCTAGCCCATGCCCACTGTCTGTTATCCCAGTACATAAAGAGAGGCTCTGAACTGATAAAATAATGACACTAACACCAAAGTCACCTTCAGCTGTTTTGTTGTGCTCAGAGCAAAAAGCTTAACAAGCACAGGAAGACATTTTATGCCCTCAGTTTTACCTTTCAGGCCACTGAGTGACAACCCAACCTGTTGGGACCCCGCGTAGTGTGACCCTTCACTGTGACAAATGTTAGAGTGGAATGCAGTCTTCAGTGTTAATATCACTCGCCACTGAAGGCAAAGTTGGAGCAATTATGTTTTTGCCCATGTCTGTGTGTGTGTTCATTTGTCTGTAGCAATAATAGTAAATCTCATGAACCACTGAATGCATTTTTTTCAGAAATTTATCATTGGGTGAGCATCTACAGTCCCCTTCAATGGCTGCCACAACTTAGCAGCCTTTGTAAACACAAAAATGTCTCTAACTCAGTTGATTTTACAGATATTGAACTGAAATCTGGTGTCATCTTTGCTTCAAACCTTGGCATCAAATGTTAGAGTCAACACTGTCAGTATGTTAGAAAAATATAGGCTTGTAACCTTTCCTTCCTCCATGTTTTTGTACTCATTTTCTCCCATTGTGACTGACAAGTGTGAGCCTTTGTACAACATTTTGTATCTCATGCTCCTGCTGCCATTTCTTATTCCTGATGTAAACATGCTCTTTCTTAAAGTCCAAAGCATTCCTCAACTAGAGCAGTTCGTACAACCCCGTATGTTTTTATGTTAAATCATTCATGATACAAAACGAATACCTTGAAGTCATGCTAATCCCTAGATGTTAAAGATGTTAAAACATGCATTGCTGCACTTGTACAGTAGATCTCAATACACTCCAGTCTAGGCTGAGGTTTCAAGCTGAGTTAAGATTTTCCTCTGGGATTCATTTGCACAAACGCACATAATCAGACTGCAGACCTATCTTTGGTTAAGCACCTCTCTGGCTGCTGTGTGCGTGGGGTGAGATCTCCTCCAAAAAAACATACTCGGCAGTGTGCATGATTCAGACTTTTGACAGATGTTTCTCTTGGGGATGTGATGTCTGTTCTGGTGAGGAGGTGGGAAACAAAAAAGAAATACAATATAAAAACTTAACAGCAGAAAGAGGCAACAGGATATCTGTTTAATAATAGCTTGCAGTTGAACGTGGCCTGTTGAAACGAAAGTGACAATTCTTTTGTTTTATAATGGTTATTCTTGGCATCTCCTCTTCATCCAATTGATGTTTTCATGTTTTTATTGTTCTCATTATGATGTGCTAATGGCACACGTCGCAGCCAGCTAATAGCCTGATCTGGCGCAGGCGGAAAATATGATGTTGTTCCTGCGAGCTTCAACATGGACAATATTGAATTTCACTCGAGGTTAGATGTACTTATTTACAGAATGCGTGTGATGAACTGCTGTTTGTGTCTCTGATCACTGATCATTAGTTCGCTGACTCTTGAAGAGAGGGCAGATGGCTGCATAAGTATCGCGCCGCTGAGGAGAAAACGGTGAAAGTCACGACTTTGTTGACCTCAAGCCTCAGTTCTAAATTGAGGTCAGGCATGATTGACAACATCATTAACTCTGATATGCACTTGATGTTACCCAATAATGTCCTTCACTTAAACTCAAGACGAAATGAGCTACATGAATTAAGGCTGGAAAAAAACAAAGAATTACATGTTAGGAAGTGAAATTTGATTTTTTTTTTCCCCCCAAAACTAGTTTTACACTAATTTAGGAAAACCAAAAAAAAAAATGAAAGGCTTGGCATTCCTTCAAGGAATGCATTTCGTTCGCTGCCTTTCATGCCAAAGTTTTAAACAACAATGATTTAATGATGAGAAATGACAGAGCTGTAGATGTTTTGGTCAAACCTTTAAAATAATATGCTCAATCCCATGCAACATTGTGAGATGTCATAGATGTACACTTAAAATTACTTTCTGAACATTTCATTAAAATACGTCCAGTAGTTCATGAGATATTTTGCTAACAGACTAACTATGTTGACTCCAGCAGTTACAGTTTTAAACAAAGATCTCACACAATGACTAGCACTTGGAGTATGCCTTGAAAATGATTCTCAGCTAATACCACACCAAATGTCAACACCATATATGTAAAATAAGAGTTACAGGCTTTTCTGGGTTTTCTAAAGTCAGTTGGCTGTGGCAGCCATCTTAAATTGGGTTGGTTCTAAAAGTTATTTAGTTTTAGATATAGATCTGATAAAAGAAATCTGTCCAGTGGTTTATGAGATATTTTGCAAACAGACACTCAAACCCACACACAGACATACACGGAAAAAAAACATTATCGCCTGCCTTTCACCTTTTGGCATCAGTCGATATAAAGTCCACACAGATGAGGAAATCTAATTGATCTTTATTTTCATCACACGACCTCCTCTGGCTCTCACCTCCTACAGGCCAAGTGTAATGCACGATGGAGTAAAATCAATGTTACATTAAAATTCTCCTCTTTTGTTTTAAGGCTTTTCTATTATTTAAGTTGTAAATTAGCTGAAGTCTTTTTTCTGTTTAAGTACATATTCACATATTTCTTAAGAAAAATACAAGCTTCAGCAACTCATTTGGTATTTAATTTATTAAATATCAATTTATTTATTTAGCACAATTATTACTTATGTATAATAATGTGGAATAAATGTTTTGTATCCTAATAGAGCTTTGTTCATTTTCCATATTATAAATAATTTGCTTTATAAAAATTCAGAAAATTGTGAGGAATGTTTCCACATGTGTGTTAAACAAGACTGAAAAATAATGGTTGGCTTTATTATGAGTGACTGAGATTTTCTGCACAGATCTGAAACTTCTGAGGTAACTATCTGACTAATTTTGTATTAAAGCAAAGAGCTGTGTTAAAGTAAAAATATAGATATGTACAAATTGCATCTAAGCTTTACTTGAGTTTGCAGTATTCAAGTAATTTATTTATTTGTTTTTCATTTTCTGCTGCTTAAAAAATGGTTCAAAATGAAAATGATTCAGTCTGGAGAGTGGAGTTTAGTTCCAGGAAGGATCTGAGATTCAGGTCTATT
>JAOXNZ010000001.1:10121528-10133760 GCA_028566095.1 Kryptolebias brasiliensis | reverse complement strand
TCGATACACACCCACCCCTGTGTCTGTTAATATATGTCAATGGTTTGCCCCTGCTATTTTCCATACATATGATAATATGATACGTAATTCACTGTATTCTTAATACACATGTGAAGATCTCACAAAAACCCAGCAACAACCGCCCACATTCTGGTTAATTTTTTACATTGTTAAGAGGGCATCATTCATTGTGAAGGGGGATGTACCCTCAGCTTATTTACATGTAGGTATAGGCATTGAGCTTACACGTGATGTGGAAAGGCTTTAATTTTTTTACATTGTTTAAACAGTTGCCAAACATACACATAAAATCATAGAGACCTACTCTGATTTATTTTGCCTTCTGAGATCGATTAGATGAACATCATGATCTTTTCACAGACAACACGAAGCCAATTTTCTGAAGAGAAATATGCAAGTGAAAGGCAAAAGTGATCATGAAAATAAGAATAAAAAAAAGAAAAAAGTGCTTAGTGAGTAATCCAGCAACAATGAAAAAAGGAAGATGCCTGAAAGCTCCAGAGAGTGGAAATAAACAGCAGAGGTGGGTGTTAATTATGTATGGTTTCATCGTTAAGTGTGACCTCTTTTTTTACGTAGAAGTACAATATAATTACTTCAGCTCCAAGTTTATTTTAACTGCCTGAAGAGAAAGTTTACTGCTCTGTGAAGCTTTGAAATAAAACAGAGAAGTTTGGAATAAAATCCAGAGGAGGTTTTTTTTGTTTGTTTTTTACATTTTTCAGGATCTGGAGGAGAACTGTTCAAAACAATTTCTAGGCCAGTCCAGAGCCATAAAAGGACGTTATTATATTTTCCACCAGAAATCAAAGTTGGCTCATGTAACCAATGTTTAAATTAAATAACACAAGCCCTGGTTTCTTTCATCCATACATACCAAAAACCAATGATTTACATTTTATTTTATAAATCATTTCCCCAGAGGACACATCAGTACAACATCTGGCTCTCTACCAAACCGCATCTCTCCTGGCCTTTGTCTACATAAAAACATTTAAAAAATAAATAAAATGAAATAAAAGATTAAGAAGGTACCCTTCTCTGCCTCGTGTGTTTTCTGCTTTGAAGAAATCCACAACACGAGAGTCTTCCCAAACAATCCTCATTTGGAGTTGGAAAGAGTTGTTACTATTATTTTTATTTATTTGTAACAATTTATTTTGCTCATGTAAACCATAAGAAAAGAAACAATATCAGAAAAAGGATGGGGGAAACAAAAAAACAAACAAACAAACAAAAAAATCAAAAAAAGATTTTTACACAAAATTAGTAAAAATTGCACACATGATCTATTTGTTGGTTTACAGAACGAAAAGGGGTGGGAAGAAGTAAATACTTATTTAATCCAACCCCTTTTCCATCAATTATCAATTTACAGTAATCTTGCTTGTTCAAAATATAAACTTCAATATAATATTATATAATATATGCTACATAAGACAGACGTTATAAGTATCATAATTATTTCATGACCCATAATTACATCTCTATTTATATACACACATACACACACACTTATATACATATACAAACATATATTTTAATTAGTATGAATAGCAGTTTTTCAAATAATCATTTCTTGCATGCAGCATGCTCCTCTTCTTTATATCTCATAAAAAATATCACGTTCTTACAGCTCTTTTTAAATTGTTTTATGTTTGGACATTGTTTTGTCTTCATGGTGAAATTTCCAAAGTTTTACTCCATTCACTGAGGCACATTAACTTTTTGTGGTTGTGCACACTTGCACAATATTAAAGTTGCAAAACCCCCTCATGTTATGGCGTCTTTCTTTAAATGAAAACATGCGTTGAAGTTTTGCTTGGCATTTGATTATTTTAAGCTCTAATTAAAACATTTTAGGGTTTGGTATTTCTCAATATCTGCAAATTTCAATATTCCAAGTTGTAAGAATAGTGCATTTGTATGATCTCGGTAACCTGCATTTTGAATGATACGGACTGCTTTTTTCTGGAGAATAAAAAATGAATGTAATTTATAATTTTACAGTTATTGCCGATATGGTGAAACCAGGGAACAGTAGATAGTATGGAGTGACTTTTGATCTAATACCTGCTTTGCTTTGTTTAGTTCTGCAATATTTATTGATATTTTGGGATGAATGTATTTAACCTGTGCTTTCCAACTAAGTCTATCATCTACAATTATCCCAAGAAATTTGATTTTATTGACTCTTTCGATGTCAACCCTATGTATTTAAAACTTTATTTAAGTATTTCATTTACCATTTCCAAATAATATTATTTTAGTTTTGTTCAGGTTTTGGGATTATTTATGTCAAGCCAAATCTTCAATTTATTATTAATACATTAAAATATTATTAGTAATTATTAGTAATAGCACAATATTAGTAACTAGCACTGTTGTGCTAATTTTGTATGTAAATAATTGTTTTTCTAATCATATTACAGAAACAATAATTGCTTAATTACATGTTTAATATCATCCAAAAATTTATTTTATTTTTTGTGCATCAACAGATAAAAGAATCTTCAATATAAAACTTAAAAAATAAACATGTTACAGAATGAAAGCAGCNNNNTAAACATGTTACAGAATGAAAGCAGCCTTCAGATTTATGTGTGAGATGTCTAATTTCTTTCATTAATTAACTACGAACAAGTAAATATTAAATAGTATTGTGCAGTGATAACATCAGATTTCCAAGTAATTTTTGATTTTTTTAGAACTGCAGTTCTTACCGTCCGTTTTGACAGGCGGCAGCAGCACACACTGTGTGAGGAGGGATGTGTGCTTGCAGGACAAGGTGTGTGGGAGTCTAAAGGGAGAGAAAAGCAGTGAATGAGGGAGAACGGACCACACAATGAATTGCACATCGATGCCTCTCATTGAATGTTGTACACTTTCTATGTTTCTTTTCCTCTACACTCAGGTTACCTGTGTGTATGTGTATGACAAAAAGGCCACGCAGGGACTCCCAAACTGTCCATCCAGTAAATAACAGTAAATCCTAGCATGCATCGCCAACATTGATGAGCAGAAAATAGGATGAGCAGCATTAGGAGGAGATAAATCCCCACATCTGAAGGATTATGGTTATTTTGACAAATGTGAAATGCTTTTCACATAGAAATGTAATTACATGGTGAATATTAAAGTCAGCAAAAGATGATCTTTCTGAAATTCTAGCACTCTCTGTCTCAATTTGCACAACTTTCAGCTGCCTTTCAGATGGATGTCAGTTTTCTCGTTGCTTCTTTAGGGAGATGAAAACATTCTGTGTGACTCATGTTGCGTAATTTATTTAATATGTTAATGAGAATGAATTGCTCCTTTGCCTTTTTAATATGCTGTATTTCCTAATATGCGTTTGAATGTTGAACATAATTTAGTTGTTTTCGCTGGTATTATAAAACTACTTGTGTGGAAGATGGGTCCTTGAAGTAAAACAAGATGGGAAAGCAATAAACGGATAAATGCACAGTGAAAGACCTATAAACATGATAAATAAATAAACACATGCAAATTAAAACCCTAAGAAAATGACAAATATATAAAGAATAAAAGAAATAAAAGGGTAATGTTAACCTTTTCAAATCATCAGCTGAACAATTTTCCTATAGAATCTCACACCAAAATCAGGCTCATAGTGGTTAAGATAGCAGCTATAAGCAGACAACACAGAGCTTTGAAAGCAAGCTGTAGAATAATTTAATTAAATTAGCTGTCAGGTCAACACAGTCACCAGAAACATAATAAGCCATTTTACATTGAAGGAAAACAAAAATACATATGATTTTATTTTATGGTGATCTTCTGTAGATGCACTCCCCTTCTCAAAGTCTGCATGCTCTGGACACTGTATACAAAGGTTTTTTTTAAACATTAAAATACTTACTCACCATTGGTTACTCTTTTTAGTATAGAATCCAAAGCAAAAATGCATTTAAGTTGAGGTTTAAGAAGAATATTGATAACAGGATTGCAACAGTTATGAGTTACAAAAGTTGTCCGAGTGCTTTTGGGTTTTTGAAAAGAGACATATATTTTTAATAATGATAAGATTTTCCACCATTTTCCTGTTGATAGAGAAACCATTTTTTTTGTTTGATTCAGTCTGATGGTTGACTTGTCTCATGCAAGCAAAGAGATGGTGATAATAGGATGTGGCTTCTGAGATAAAGAGACAGTTGACTCACAGATTTCTACCAAAATAATTTATTCTGCAGTTACAGATGGTATAAACATTGCTGTCAGCATGGGTTTGTGTGCAATTTGAACATTTTCTTTGACATTTTAAACACTGCATTGACTTATATGGTGTACCTTTGTACTATATCAGTTGTTAAGTGACATTTTTAGAAAAAAAATATTTTTTTTTTTTTAGAAATTGTCTTTATTTATTAAGGTTAATGAAGAATAAGGAATGGTAATGATAGCTTTTACTTGATTAAGATGGAAATTTTAGATGTAAAATGTTCCAAAAACAGCTTACTTGATGTGCCAAATTTATCTTAACAATGCAAATATGTTCATGCTACAGCATATTTTGACCAGTCTAATTAAGTTAACTTGTTATCAGCTTTGTGCCTGTGTCACCCATCCTGAAATCATTTTTCAATTAATCTATGCTCGGCGACAATCAGAGAAGAGGGTCTTCTGGTCATTATCATGCCATTCAGCATCCAGGGGTGTGTTGCCTGTAGGCAGAGATGATAATAGAGGGTTGTCTGTGCTCTCTTGCTGCAACATTGACCAATGAGTGAATTATCCAGCTGACAGAGAGCAGCAGAACAGCTCAGGCCGAGGATGTTGTTAATATGCCAATGAGAGCTTGTGTCTTCTGTGCTCGTCTGAAGCATCCTGGCATGATGCAGCTGCCTGTCACCTAATTAGGAATCATTTAGCAGCGACTTGACCTACATTTGCCGCATTGCAAAGGGGGACCACCTATGCGAATGCTTTCATTAGCAATCGAAAGCTAACAGCATGAAAATTAAAATTAATTGCTGTGTACTGCGTCACACAAGTGCACATCATTGTCCCTTTCCACTTTTGCACGAAATTGCTTTGGAGGGATCGGAGGGTTTTATAGAAAACTCTGGGTCTTTTCCCACAAAACAGAAAATAGGAAATTTGAGACTTTCTGCCGTTACAGTTCTCTTCTCTGAGAGAAATAGTTTTGCATGGCTCTTGTTTGTCAAGTTAGATACTAATAGTTAGATTAACTATTTAGAGTTTTGTCTTTTGATCAATATAAAAACACTCTATTAAGTCTGCTTAATTAAATGTTTTATTTCCTGATTTCTGCCTTTTTGCTATGAGCTGAATAATAAACAGTTCTGCAAGCAGCAGCTCTCCAGCATACATTGGCGTAGCTCATGGTATATCAAGGTATATAGAGCAAACCGCCTGTTCACCCACCTCTACTTTCTGTTCTGCATGATTTTATGTCTTCTAGACTAGCAGTCCTTGGCTTTGTTTGTTTTATTAATTTTAGACATAAGTCTTGATTTTCAGAGTAAAGAGAACCTAGACCCAGGCAGACTCTGTTAGCAATATTTTATGAGTCAAATTATTTGGATAGATGAAGTGACTCATTCAAACAAAAAAAATATTTTCAGAATTTCCAACAGCCTCACATGGTACAGCTAATGAAATGTTAGTGCAGAGTAGAGACCAATTTGTGCAAACTGGGAAAATAAAAAGCAGCTCCACAGAAATTCATGCTCTCCGTTTTTTTATCTAGTTTTGTTTGCTTTCATGTTTGTAAAAACAGTGTGCTTTTCTTTTCATTTTTGTGATTTTATTTAGTATCTTAGTGAAAGTTAAAGATGCATCTGAGCTCAAAAGCTCTGAAAGTGTTGTTTAACAACAAACTTTATCTGCATCTAAGTACAATACAGTAGAAAATAAACTACAAGCTAATATTTAAGATCAGCTCCACTTAGAGATGAAATAACATTGGTGCACATGAGCAGCAGGTGGTGATTTGGGTCAGTTTGTTAAGGAGATATTGATCCTAGCAGAATAAGTTCAACTTCACATGATGCTCTGTACAAAAACGAATATCGGCTTGTAGACTTGCTTTTCTGCAGCATCAACTCAGAGACCCACATGCAACAGCAGCACTCACCCTGGTGTGCTTCTCAGAGTCAAAACATAAGTAGAGATGATAAAACATTAGCAAAAAAAAATAAAAAAAAGAGTTTAGTAGTGAGTTAGCAAAAATTTAAATGGTTAAAATATCAGTTTATAAAAGAAGTCCATTAGGTTTTTGGGTCTGCAAACTGTAGTTTAGGCCCCTGGCTGTGCAGACATCTGCCAATGCTGTATATTGAAGAAAGCCATCTATGGTCTTATTAGAGTACAAGATCAATTTTCATATGAGGATGATCGAAGGGGCTTCTCCTGTTATTTCTTATTTTCCTTTTCAGTGATATGTAGTTATTGAATACAAGCAGCAAAAGTTGCATAACTATGAGAAAATCATATTAGTGCCCCATAAACATGGGAGATAGACAGGCTTGTATTGCTTGCCGCCCAAAGGCAAAAGAGTTATAAAATGATTTTGCTCATGTGTGTGTCTGTTTGTTTGTCACATCAGTAAAATACTCCTGAGCAACTGGACAGATTTTATTGAAACTAAGAGAAAGTAATTATTCCCCTCTACCTTTGCAAGTGATTAACTATTGAAGTCATCTCAAATCAAGATGGCTGCCACAAATACAAAAATGGCTATAACTCAGACAATTTAACAGAAATTTAGCGGAGAGTCTTGCCCAACACATACCTTAAACAAGGTCTGTTCTTAAAATTTTGCCATTATTTAGTGGATTTAATCTTGTTTGTTAGCAAATTTTACAGATATTGAGCTAAAATTAGGTGTGGTAGTAGCTGAGCATCATTCCCAACACATTGTGCCAGATCTTTGCTTAAAACCTCGGCACTGACTGGTGGCGTCAACCCTGTTTCTCTGTTAGCAAAATATCTTATGAACCTCTAGATAAATTTTAATCAAACTGAAGTTTTTTACTGTCTGTAAATCTAAAACTCATTTACTTTTGGAGTCAATCCAATTCAAGATGGCTGCAACAGCTTATCAACCTTAGAGAACACAAAAATGGCCGTAACTTTGATGTGGTAGTAGCTGAGACTGATCCTCAACAGAGACTGTGAGCACTAATAAATCCTTGCAATGTTGCATGAGATTCTCCATAACGTCATTTACCAGATTTGGCCAAAATGTCCATACCTCTGTCATTTCTCATCAAAAGATAATCTTAGTTTGAAACCTGGGAAGAAAGGTGAAATGCCTTCATTCACAGACTGCTAGGTCTTTAATTGTAACACAGAATGTTTAATTACAAGATAGACAATTAAAATAAAATTAAGATTTTCCCCACTGCCACTTTTGCTACTATAAAACTGATAAAGCATCATTTTCACCTATTAGACATCAGTTAGGCTATTTCTTTTATCTTATCTGACTCTCTAAAAGTACAGTAATTGATTTTTTTGTAAACATGTTTTAATTGATCCTGTTTAGTTAAAAGCATCTAGCACACTCAGTTCCAGACAAAATGTGTTGCTGCTTCAGACTCAACAGTCCTAGGCAGAAGTGGCCACTAAAATGCAAAATAGTTTGTTTTATCCCCTGTAATTTGTCACAAGTCAGGATTTCAGGGCTTAATATTTGCTCAAAGACAAAAAACATTTGACACATTGCATCTTCCTCAGTTTCTGTCTGCACCTTCTTTAGTTTCCCTTTTTCCTATTTATTTTCTAAAATACTATGATTTTATCATCTGCATTATGTTTATTGTACATATTATTTATATCTTTTAGCAATTAATAACCACTCCTGTGTACTTGTGTGCGTGTTATCATTACCTATTGTAACACGCAGAAACCTCTAATGTAATGTAAATTACATTTTTTAAGTGCTGCTTATACTGACAGAGGTCTCCAGTTGAAACTTCAAACTAGTTGAAAAGATCATTTCTTGGGGAATTAAACACTACTGTACATTGTTGCTGTGATTTAAAATGAGCCAACTGAGAGAGAAGAGAATAACACAAAAATTAGTAATTTTATGTAATAACCAGAGGTAAAAAATGCACTGCTGAAGAATTAACAGTGTATCTGAGGGAGGCGTTTCTATGGGTAACAGCGTTTGTTCAGAGCTCTCAGTGAATTTTTCTCTCTTAAATTTCTCTGCAGAGTAAATAGGTCAAACTTTACTTTAAACAGAGTAAAGACAAGATCAGGCTGATGCCAGACGCCCACTTCATTACTCTGGACTGGATCCAGAGACTGGCTGAACGACGACTCACACTTATCAAGGGGAAACAAGGATATTCTTGTAATCAGGATTTTTGAATCTACTCTAAATTTATCCTCTGGGATATTGTTAAACTAGATTGGGAAGGGATTTCCAGAACCATTAAAGCTGAGTAAAGGTGTTGATTGTGCCACCTGCAGAATCCAGCACGGAGCGCTGAACTCTGAGCAGGTCTGCTGGCAGATATCCGAGCTGTTCGAGCCGGTGACTCACCTCTTTAAGGGCTCCGATCCTAACAGCCAGCATCTCCCCAATATTCTTGATTAAACTTGAATGCTCACTCAGTTTCGTAAGCCAAAAAGGCTTTTATTCTTCTCTTCTAAGCTGAGACATGAAACTGATCCTGTTTTAGTTTACTGCTGCTGAAATGGAGTCATGAAGCTCGGGGAACAGGATATTAGTTTTATTGGAGCCTGTTTAAGTCGCAGTGCATTGTTTAAAACACCAAGCAGGATTAATCCCAATTTAATGACTGTCATCTGCACAGAGGTAGTCAACATCACACTCAGTGAGAAATAATGTGAAATAAATGACTTTGCTTTGAGATTTTTTTTATCACTGGTGAACAGTCAACTAGAAACACAAATAATGAGCAGGGAAAGCTGCTGATATCTGACAAAGAAACAGTAGAAGAAAACAGAACATTTTAAAGGAAAAAGTGTTAGCTTTTTTCTACAAAGCCCGAAAGCAATTGAAAACTTACTTTAGTGATTATCTAATCTAACAAAATGCCAACATTTTGATGTATAAACTGTAAAAGAAAGAGAAAACCATAAGTCCTATTGCAGTGAAAGACACACTGAGTGAAAGAAGATAAAAACTGTCTTTGTTTTGATGTATAAATTGCATGAAAAGTGTAAAGGTCATGGAAAGAATGACTTTGTTTGCACACAAATTGGAATGGTTAGACAGCTCAAAGGTGTGTGATACCATCCCTCTAGTTAAACATTTTGTGGTAAAATGTTCAAAATTCATAAAACTTAAATTGCAGTTGTATAAAATGTGTTAAAAAAAGGTGCCAGTTTAGTCATACGAAGTTCAGCTTTCCATTTAAACTTTGAATGATGTTTTGTGAAAATTATTCATTATTCTGTATGAGGACAAGTTTTGCAGTTTTTTGCAGATTTTGGCTACACTGCAGATGTACTGCTCCCAAAGTCAAAACACACTACTCCATATTGAGCCTTGCGTTTCAAAGTATTTTTTAACTTTTCATTTAATTTTTTTTAGGTTGCATGGGGAGTAGAAATAGTTGAAGAGTTTTAATGGCGCTTCAGCTCTTGGCATCCTGAATAAAATAATTATTTTAGTTGGCAAACTGAAAAACAGAATTCTATGCCATTAAAAATAAAAAATCTTGATGCCCTAGCTTGTAGACAGATTTTTATTTAAGTGAACTCAGTACAGTGTTAATATATGTAGCTTTACATTTACAGTGTGACATGACAGCTCAAACCTTTTGAAACGCCACCTGCTTTGTTAGTTCTTCCAGAGTTACTTCAAAGTTGGTGCTGAAAGCAACCTGAAGGGCCACAGATAACACATCAACAGGCCCACTCTGTTCAGATACCAATTATTTCTGCTGGCTTGCGATGCGCCCTGACAGTTTGTTGGTGCATTGAACAATGCTTAGAGACAGCTTAGTAACCTCACAGTGTTGCAAGTCTAATCTAGTTGAACTTTGACCTGTGTATATGTTTGTAATAACATGTTTCTTTCGCCTCTGAATTCTCAGAGTTTTACTTTTACACCTTAAAAAAGTTCCAGTTTGTTTAAGATTTGCACAAGAGGAAAAACTGATCCTTCATTCATTCGGGTCAAAATGAATGGCATCATGGAGTGCCAATAAAGATGAGATCAAATAGGGTTCATTATTTGCAGTTCTATAATTGCAGTGACAAGTCATCCAGCAAAGCACTGCAGCGGGCAATCAGTCAAACACATTCCACATAGAATACATGAGCACTAATGAGTGGGCAGTGTTTTAGTGCCTGATAAGCCTTCAGATGCACAGGCTTTACTCAAACTGGACTTCATAACTGTAATTTATCTACTGACTTTGTCACAGTGTTGATGAAGGGGCACACTGTATGCATCAATCCCCTTTGTTGCATTATTGGGCTGCTAAAATATACAGCAGAGCAAAAGATATCCAGTAACGATCATGAAAACGACAAAAAATGTAAGTGTCTCTTCCTGTGTCACTTCTACACAAATAGTTTCTATGAAAAACATTCTTATGAAGTATGATGAAGATCTCCAAATGCTTTTGTTCATGCATCCATTTTATTAAATTCTTACAATTAATAAAACACCTTGCATTCCTTTAAGGTATGATGATTGCCAGTTTTAGACTAAGATCATCTTTTGTTGAGACATAACAGAGTTGTAGTCATTTTGAAAATAATGTCATCTCAAATGATTTTGCAATGTTTCACTCTCAAAGTATGTGTTGTTGATGACCCTCAGCTAGGACCAGATCAAATTTAACTAAATATTTTTAAAATTGACTGAGTTATAGCCATTTTTGTGTTGGCTAAGTTCAATAAGCTGTAGCAACCATCTTGAACTGCATCATCTCCAAAATTTAATCCGTTGTAGTTGTACATCCAGTGATTAGTTTCTCAGAGTTCGATTAAAATATATTCAGTGGTTCATCAGATATTTTTCTAATAAAACAGACAAATGAACAAACACAGACATGAGCAAAAATATTACCACCCTTTTGCTTTTGGTGCGGGCAATATTAATGAATATAGGCTTAATGGGCCTGATCTGGAGCAAGTCAGATGAGCTTAAATGTTTCTGTTGTAGTTCTACTTTACAACAGTTACGCAAGAAAAGCTGCAGATAATCCTCTACCAGCTGTCAATGAAAAAAAAGAACTGTGGTAAGCTTTACTTGAAATCAGACACCCAATGAAATAGAAATTAAATTTTATTTCATGGTAAGCAGCTCTACGTGAGTCGAATATGTGACTCCAACTTAGTGAACTGCAGGCTGAGAGTGCACTTCATGTCAGCTGCAGGAGGTGACAGTTCAGGCAAGGTGCTGAAAAAATGTAGAAACTTGCTAAAATGTTTGAGGAGGTGGCAATAAAAAAATAATAAAAGAGAGTAGGGTATTTTATATCTAGAGTATTTATCTCCTTTAGATTCTGTGATTTCTGATCAGTGTCACACAAACGTAAAGTCATTCATGTTTCAGATGTAGAAAGTTTTAAATGCAGACATATAGCAGATAAAGTTCTTTCACATTAGTTGAAAGTAATTCAAATCTTTTGAAGAGGGACATATTATGAACAAAGAATGTCTTATCTTTAAATGGGCTTACTTTTGGAAAACTATTGATTAGCTGTGACCAGATTGACAAGCTATGAATTAGTATTAGTGATGGTGAACATAGACTGTGTATATCATGTCGTTGGTGCTGAACTTGCTGAATGTATCTGTCTGCTTGTCTAGTCAGAGAAAGAGTTCATTTTACTCCAGCGGACTGATATATTTAGCAGCATCAGGACACCAACATGTAGATGGTCTATACTCAGCACACATACAGTAACTACATAGTTACACGGACATTGTTCAGTTGAGAAACCAGCAACAAAACTAAACAAGTCATGTCATGTAAAAGTGTAGAAGTCTGATATTAGTTGATGTAGCATTCTTTCACACCAGTATGACATTTTTGAGAAAGAGTTGTTTTATAACCCTGAAAAACAATATAAAATGGGCCTTTGTTTGGCTAGCCAGTAGCCCAGCCTGGATGAAGACTTTTGACCTTTTCTTCGTACTCTAATTCATAGCAAGGTTGGAGTTTACATGTTCTCCCTGTGCACACGTGGGTTTACTCCGGGTACTCCGGTTTCCTCCCACAGACCAAAAA
>JAOXNZ010000001.1:10098988-10121428 GCA_028566095.1 Kryptolebias brasiliensis | reverse complement strand
GTTTCCTCCCACAGACCAAAAACATGCATGTTAGGTTAATTGGTAACTCTTAAAATTGTCCCTAGGTGTAAGTGAGAATGTGAATGGTTGTCTGTCTCGTTTGTCTCTATGTGGCCCTGCAATGGACTTGCGACCTGTCCAGGGTGTCCCCGCCTCTCGCACAGTGACTGCTGGAGATAGGCACCGGCTCCCCGGAAAAGCGGGTAAAGAAAATGAATGGATAGATGGATATTTCATAGCAGCTCATGTAGCTTAGCAGTGAATAGCAAACAAAACCATATATTGCTTAAATAACTCTGTTTCTTTTATGGTCTATCATTTAGATTTCAGCTAGAATTAAATGGAAATATTAAAAGGAGGAGGCAGGAAAGTGTTGAGGAGCCAGTGGTTGTTAATGCTCTGCCAACAACTGCTGCACAGGCAGAAAGGGGGTTATTGGTTCATCTCCCTAAATTTATAGAAACATTTCTGCTCACATGTTTGATTTCTTCTGTTACAATAATTGAAGAAACAAATCCACAGTGCAGCTTTTTCCCAGACAATCTGCACCTAAAATTTCCGCATATAGGCCCACCGTCTTCACCTAGCTGATTGTGCATTCAGAGGATTGTAATTCATGAATTTTCATTAAGTCCTCTCAAGTAGTGTGCAGAGTTCACTGGTAGAATTAGACAAAAGTGTTTTAAACTAATTTTCTTATTAAAGAGGAGCATAAACTCAGTCATGTAATTTCCTAAAAGAAAAATATAACCTTTAAAAAGATGGTGCTTTAAATTTGAGGCTCTGAATGGTGACAGCACTGTGAAAAATAACAAATCAGACAAAGAGGAAACTGAAAAGCCTTTTCTAGATCAAATCAGTGTTACATAAAGCCTTTGTGATCCAATAAAACCAGTAAGCACAACAAATAGTATTTCACAATATACGTCCCACAAGTACTTAAGGTATAAGTCAAGCTTCATCATTCTTAAGGAAAGATTAAAATATTTGATGAACATCTAAAATTTGTTAGATAAAACAAAAACTTTGTGAAAATAAATGAAAATTATTTTGCTGCATAAGTTTGTGGGACTTAGTATTCAAGCTGACAAGTTGAATAATGCACATTCAAGTGCTGCATATGCATGTTCTATTATGTATGAAAACATTTTTCCATCATGTTGCTTTGTGCATTTCCAGTTGTAAGAGTGCAATCATATTTTGTGTGAAAGCATTAATATAACTCAGTATATTAATATCATTATTACACATGGATGCAATGCATCTTTTTTCTGTTTAATTGACATAATTCAGACCACACTGGCACATAAAATGAACATGGGTCTTTGAATCAGCGAAGTGCTTGTAATGTAATAAGCACTCTCTTCTAAATGGAGCCTTGACTCCATTTAAAAGAGGGCAGAAAATATGTGTGCACTCTTGCTTAAGGCTTTCATCTTGCATATAAATCACTCCAGCTCAAAGTGGGTGTTTGAGCGGCACCGATTTCAGGTCTTGGGGCGCAACGCTGTTTCACCGGCCAAGTCTCCATTAATGACAGAGCTCTGCCTTGACAGCATGATGTAAATTAAGCCAATTCTTAATATTCTGAGAGCTGATAAATGTTGGCATGGAGGCTTTTCTGGCTGTTTTAAAGCCTTATATGTGACTCTGTTTTTTTCTCCCCTTTCTATTTTCTGCTTTCTGTTCTGTCTAGATACCACGGCAGCTGAATCCCTTGACTCTGTACAGGTATGAGCAGTCAGTTCTGGATTACTGTCATGCCCACCTGTCGCTGCACCACAATGTGGGCATGGAGCCCTCCACTCCGGCGCTAGGAGGTTCAGGGCCAGCCTTGTACCACCCGGGCCTAATGGCTGCTGTCCCCTCTGAGCCTGTGCTGCCTTTCCCCCAGACTCACTTCCACCATCAGTGAGCCGTGTACAGCGTTGAGGCTTCGTCTCCAAACTCCTGTATTTCTGCAACACAGAATCACTGAACTGGTCAAAGGAAATTAAAAGTTGTATGGGAGGAAACTGGGACTGGTAAAAACGCAGAGGAGAAGGATAATGAAAATGAAACTACTTTTCAGTGGAAATAAAGGGGTGCAGCAGTATTGATTAGTGAGAATTTCACCTACTCGACCCAAAATGTCCTCAATTAGCAAAGCATGCTGTAAAACAGTATGACTTCCCACAATCTGCCTTTCTCTCGAGGAGTATTAAAGATAATAATTTAATGATTTTTTTTTTAATCCTATTAAACACTTTTCCTTGACTTCTCATAATCTGGGAACCCCTCTGCTGTGCAGGTGAAGTAATCAAATGATTAATGCTCCAAACAGAGCAGGGACACAATGTGATAAGCAGGCGAGTAGCAGAACAAATGAAAGAGTGGCTAAAAGCTCAAAGTTTCTCTGCTGCAGAGGTCTCTCTCTGGCTCACAGCATTTTTCATTTGGAGAAATAAGCTGCTCAGATGAAATTACCTAAACTTTGAGAAACAAGTCAGAATCAAGTAGACGGTAAACGCCGTATAAAATGTACAGCTGTCCCAAATTACTGGCAGTAAGTCTAATTTGTATGGAGACTTGGGACATCAAATGTTGGTCGCATTTGAGTTAGTCTAACAAAAAAGGGAAATACAGGAAGCTGCACTGCGACGCTTTGGTATTTACTTTTTATCCCTCATTAAAATCACTCTTGTGGTTAATTGGTTTTGATTTCATTATGCATCATTAAACCAATAATCTGACTGTACACTCATAAAGCTACATGTGTGCTTCTTACAAGATGTTGCATTATAATATATGGTGAATAAACTGTGATAAATGACCAGTAACGGTATCAATCATCAAGATCAGTGGGATTGAACCACATGACTGTCTGCTGTATTTAGACATCTGAGTAGGTGGATGAAACTAGGAAGCAATGCGCTGAAGGCGAGACTGGTTAACAAGAAGATGTCTTGTTTTTGCATTAGTAACTGACCCCGGTGATAACTCTCACTTGCTTTTCTTCTACTTTTGTGACTGTGTGACCATTATCTGATGTAATAAAGTAAACTGGACTCTCTGAACTTTTATGTTGTTTCCAGGGGAAAAAAAACTTTAAATCTATAGATAGCAGCTCCACATTCTTCAGACGCATACAGTAAAATGGACTAAGTCAGTGATGGGAGCTAAATGTTATATGATGTTTTTTAGTTGTTTATAAATCATGCACATTGGAGCAAAAGTCAAAAAGTTGGAATAAACTGTCTTCATCTAATGTTGAATGGGCATCCTGTTGTTACTTGGCATGCAATGATAAATGTGGTTATAATAGCACTTCTACCGGTTAGCAGTGTTACTCAAGCTGTTTATTAAAAAATGGGCATAGTAACCCTGCTTTACATTTCATATATTAGAAAACAATCTTGGGTGGCACAGCAGAACAGTACTTAGAGTTGTTGTCTCTCACCGAGAGGGTCCTAGGTTTGAATCTGAACTGGGATCTTTCTGTGAGAGTTTCCATCTTCTCCCCATGCATGCATGGGTTTTCTCTGGGTACTTCAGTTTTTCCCCACAGTCCAAAAACATACATGTTGGTATGCAATTTAGAGTTTGGTAACTCTAATTGGTAACTAAATTGTGTCTAGTGTGAGTCGTTGTCTGTCTCATTCATCTTTATGTGGTCATGTGATGGACTGGAGACGTGTCCAGGTGACACCTTTCGTCAATGACGGCTGGAGATAGGTGCCAAACCCTGCAACCCTGATCAGGAACAAGTGGATAAAGAAGATGGATGGATGGACGGATGGATGGATGGATAGACGGATGGACGGATGGACGGATGGACGGATGGACGGATGGACGGATGGACGGATGGACGGATGGATGGATGGACGGATGGATGGACGGACGGATGGATGGACGGATGGATGGATGGACGGACGGACGAACATATGGAAGGAAAAATCTGGCCAAAATGACTTGAGGTAATGTCATTTTAATTGCCTTATTTTAAGTCAAGTCAAGTTTATTTGTATAGCACATTTCATCAACAAGGCAGTTCAAAGTGCTTTACATCATAAACACAAAACAAACACAAAAACGAAAAAGTCATAAAAACAACATACAGCCACCAATTGAGCACATTTTTTAAGGCATAACTTTATTTAGTGTCTAATTTGAATAAAATGGGACCAAAGTTTACAAAGTGTCATATCAAAAAACATTTAAAACTAATGACTGAGGACTAAAGGGTATATTGGCTTTCAATTTTTTTCAGAATGGGATAACCAGACAGTACCATTTATTAAAAAAAAAAATCCGATGTTGCATTAGATAATGATTCCCAGTTAAAGCAGCCTCTGTGTTTGTGAGTAGAAGGCTGGATAGCAAACTCAAAAAATTTCTCCTCATTGGAAGCATGCTTAGAGACTTTTGCCCTCATATTTTTCAAGGAAGCAACTTGTGTCAGCAGCACTGATGTTTTGGACAAACCATGGTGACTTGTCTTGAGTTGAGTGAATGCAAAAAGTAAAGCACTCTTTTCCTTTCACTCCACTCTGTGTGTCCTGCAGAGCAGCTGCAGGCTGACTGTGGCTCTGAGCTTCACATTTCTAACAGTTTTTCTAGAATATTTTTACATATAAACACAGCTAAAACAAGAGCCAAGGTTTGGGAATCATTACATAAAAATACTAGATGTCTAGAGTCAAATGTGAGTGTGACTGGAAACAAGAACAAAACACTTCAGAGTGCATTTAAATGGAGTCAAATCTAAAACTCTGGGGAAACTCTAAAATGCTTCAGAGTGCTGTAAAACATCCCTTACATTGTTAATGTTTTGTGCTTAACTTGGCATAACTGTAAAACAATAAATTATCTCAAAAATTTTTGTTGAAATAAATACAGATTTTATTTATCTGTATATTTACATTTGTATTTATCCTATTATTTACTTTAATTGTTCTTTATTTGTTTTAATTGTTTAACTACTATACTTCTATGAACAATACATGTAATTTTGGTGGTTTTTGTTTTAACAGAGACTGTAAAGTATAGTCAAAGAAAAGGTAAGCTAAAAACAACAATTTAGTAGAATCATGAGATTTATAAGGCTTAAAATAATTTTGTCTAAAATTATTAAGATACATGTTTTGTCATAGAGCTCAGTTCAAAACTGAAAGCATAGACTAATCACAGAAATGTTCACTGAGGTCATGAACCAACCCAGAAGTGACTCATTTTACCAGAGTCTACATCAGACTTGTACTTCCAGCTGAAGAAGTTGACCCCTATGTGCACTACAAGTCGATCTACTGAAGCACAAGCCTTTTAAGACCTGGAAGACCATGCATCTATATGTTTTGGTAAGCCAATATCTACAACTGTATTATTTACTATTAACTGTTATTTTTGTTTGTTTGCTTTTTTCAGTCCACTTGAGCATTTTATTGGATAACAACACAGCCTGGGAGAACAGGATTTAATAGAATAAGAGTCCTTGTTTGTGTAAGAGTTGTTGCTTGTAGGTTTGAATGCATCAGCAGCTACTCAATGTTTTCTTTAAATTTTAACGATTAATCTAATTTGTGTAAGCAAATAGGTCATACTTTACCATGTACACAACAGACTGCTACTCTCAACACAACCTTATTAGAATGTGGTTGGATGGTAAATTTGGATAACCTCCTTTAGTGTGAATGCAATTATGTTGCTGCTACATTCATTGTACTCATCAAAAAAGTTTCTTCCTGCTATTTTCAGCGTCTCAGACCACGTCAGGATGCAGCTACTTGTTAGAAGATCAAGCCATGCTAGCATAAAGCTCCCGCCACAGGGTATCACATCAGCACTAGGTTGTTTCCATGACCTTGTCATGTTCATGGTCATAGTCTAGTCCTGAGGCTAGTGTGGTCAGTCCTGCTTCAAATTCTTCACAACCAAGCTATCCCAGTGCTTGGAGGCGCCACATCATGGATACACTGCCTCTACACTCCACCCAGGGCCTCAATACACGGCAACCACAATAACAAACCACCACAGTCTCACTATGGATGTTTTATGTATGCTCAAAACCATTGTCAACCTAATAGGTCTACCATGCATTCTTGATGCACACCTGAAGACCTCGCTAAGACCTTGCAGAAACCATCCACAGTTTTTTGTCATAGTGTGGTTGTCATTCAGTGTGAAGGAGCCTTAGTTCTCTGAGTTTTAAAAGCTGGTCTTCATTCTTATCATGGACACCAAATTCATATATGAGACCTGTGCTGGCAAAATGAGTCACAGTGAGGAATTTTTCAGTATTGAGTTGTTATTTTCAAATTCTCCAGCTCAAAAGCTTTAAAATAATACATAGTTTGTTGAAGACAAAAGATTATTTCTAAAGACATACTTGTTAGAAATCTTTGAGGGTGAGTATATGCTACTTTATTTACTGGGATCACTAAATTGTGTCTTTATGGGCTAATCTTTAAGCAAATCTCAATTATGGCAAAAATCTAAGTTATTATGATTTTTGCACTGCAGCCTGTGCTAATTCTGACTCATTTTGCAGCATGGGTCACATATTATATTTTCAACTTGATCAGTTGTTTGACAGATCAAGCATTATATTTTTCCACCTTTAATATCTATTTTCAGTTCAAATCATTTAATGCCATAGTTCTGTAGACAGAATTTGCCACAAAATGTAAATTTTTCTGTGATTATTCAAGCTTATCATTAATGTATTTCTCCACTCTTAGATCATAGCTAATATATAAATTCAATGGCTGATGGAGCAAACTTAATCAGTCAGAATTACATGAAGCTTTAATTGTGTACACTTGTGTGTCAGTATTTGATGATTCCCTCATAGCAGGCTTTTTGTAAATGCTCTGCCACGTGTTCCACTTTAAAAAAGAAAAATAGGCAGCACAGAAGATTTATCTCCTAATGACAACAGTTTCTGACACATGACAGATTCACACTGCAGGATTTACCTCCTTAGCTGCACACATAAAACAGTTTAATGGCATAGATAGATTGTACACTGCACTCACCTCAAGAGTAAGAGTAGAAAAGCATAGAGAAAATCAGAACGAGAAACGGTGAATCCAACAGAAAAGCATTCATTCCTAGATGTTTTGCAAGGCTTTACACAAACAGGCTTATGATTCATATTCATCTGATGACTCCTCCTGAAACTGCTGTTTCCTTTAACTTATAAACCAGAAAAATCATGACCCAAAAATGTTTTAAAGAGTTTGAATTTTAGAAAGACAAGAAAAAATGTTTTTCCTACATTTTGGCGTTTTCGTTAAAGCAAGTGTTCATGTTAACAGAGATTCTGACATTCAAGTCATTGATTATATAACGCAATTTTGGATTTAAAGAACATGAAAAAACAAATTGAACAAAACACATTTATAAGATGCCCAATGAAGCCACCAGAGGAAGTCCTTGTTCTTAAAAGAATAAAGTTTGTATCTGGTCCTCAGGAACATCATGAGTAGTGCTTCCTGCAGAGGCTGACTGACTGTTATTCATTTCCTATTCTATCACAGGATTAATTTGCGGAAATGAAAAGTGTCAAAGTAATGGCAACAGATGCTTCTTGGTTTGTTATTCAGTTGACATTTTATTTATTTGGACAACATATCGGTCCGTCTCACAGTGTGTTGGCATTTTCTTGGAAAGCAGAGCCAAGGTATTTTCTCTCTCTCTGCCGAGCTGTCAGAGTAAACTAGACAATGGGACACTTTATTGTATGTTGGCTTTCATCCAGTGATCTTATTTCAGAACGTCATGTAGAGATTGTTCTCCATTTACAGGGCAGAAAAAAAAGTGCAATAAAGAAGTGTAAAAAATTATGAAATCTTTTCCTTATATGTACACACACACTCTAAAATGAATCCGCTAAAATCCGGTTCAGATGTTTTTGCTCTTGGAATATTCAAACTCATATTTGTCCTGCAGATGTAACATGATTGCCATAAACAAAAGTATATAAATATTTTGGGGGGGAATATAACTTCTGAAGATCTAAACAGAAGTGTGGTTCAGCTCTCATTTGCTATTTGAAGGTATTCACTCTCATGTTTGTCTGCTCCGCAGGCGGCTGTGTTTTTTATCTGGAAAAAGTTGCTTTGTCTCACAGTCGAGTCTTTGGTGCATTTGAAGTATTTCAGTTTAAGGTCACACAGAAGTTTGTGTCTCTCCTCTTCCTCATGCGTGTTGCTCTGTCATTTTAAAGTTGTGTTGCAACCCGCTGGCGGGCAGGGCAGCCATGAAGGCTCATGATTTCCTCTGGGAGTTACATAGTAGCTATGGCCACACTCTGAGATTACATTTACCATTTCACAAACCCGACATGACATTGGTGCTACTGGTTTACTTAATAACGGTGTCTCAAGCCACAGGGTAATAGACTACATCCTGATCAGTTTCAGGGTCAAAGGTGGAGCTACTTTTCAATAACTCTGTCACATTTGAAGGTAAGGTAAACTTTTATTTCTGAAAAATACACAGTCTTAATGTGAACTTTAAAAATTTAACACAATAGGGAATGAATAAAAGTAATTTTCTTTTGTTTTAACATGTTATGGGAAAAAAACTTTTCCTGTAAAATCCAATATTTTAGCTGTAGATTACTTGCTAACAATGATTACTTGCTGAAAACTTCATTCAAATATTTAGTAGTTCATGAGATATTTGGGCAACAGTTAATGCTAAAGTTTTAAACTATGATGTTTTGCAATGAGTAGCACTTTAAGTATGTGGAGGGAATTTCTCTCAGCTACACAAAATTTTAGCTCAAGAACTGTAAAAGTGTTCATTGCCATTTTTGTGTTTTTTAAGCTCAGTTGGTTGTGGCAACCATACTGAATTGCATTGGTTTCAAAAGATAATCGGTATCAGAGGTACATTTAAAGATTATTTCCTGAAAGTTTTATTAAAATTTGTTAAGTGGTTCTTGGGATCTTTTTCTAACAAATAGCATTGACTTCAAATAGTTAATGGCAAAATTTTAAACAAAGATCTTAGCCTAAGCTACTACCACAACAAATATTAGGTCAATATCCAAAAAAAAACTGAGTTATTGCCATATTTTCTGTGTTTTTAAGGTCAGGTTGACTCCAAAAGTAAATCAGTTGTAAATGTACATCCAATGACTACTCTAAGTTTCTTTAAAATTCACGCAGTGGTTCATAAGATATTTCAGAAACAGATAAACACACACACACAGACACGGGCAAAAAAACAACAACCCATCATCGCTCCGCTTTGGCAGCGGGCGATAACAAAGTTGCTTAATCAGTCACAGTACTGAGCATTTCCCCAACAACTGAGCAGTCCTATCAAGAGATAAAGAGAAGACAGCAACACTTATAGTGGTTTCCAGTGAAGCAGGTGACATTAGCTCAGATAAGGACGATTCAGCACCAGTCACCTAAAATCCCAGCTAAATTTATTAAACATGTCAGTTATTCCTCACTTCACTTACTCTCCTCACAGTTCCAGTGTGCATTTGCACTTGCAACACTTTGCATTTGTTGTTATAGTCTTACTTTTTTTGGTTAATTGTTTGTTTTTGATAATCCACTCACAGCGCAGTAATAATGCCTGCCAGCGGGTACAGAGCCATATCTGGTGACCAGGACCCTTGTTTAAGATAACTTCACCAGTATTAAACTGTTGGTAAAGTCATAAGCACCTGTTAAAAAGCTGAGAGATGAAAGTCATTTTAAATGTGGAGCATATTTATTTTAATCCACATGTTCACAGTGGAGCAGTGGTTTGAGCTGTTACCTCATAGCAAGAAAGATCACCTCCCGACCTGGGACCTTTCTTTGTGGAGTTTGTATCTTCTACCTGTGCAAGTGTGGGTTTTCTCCCACTGACCAAAAACATGCATGTTAGGTTCATTAGTAAATCTAAAAAGCACTTTTTGAAAAGTTACATCTGATTAACTGGAACCAAATCATCCCTGACTAATTGTATTATAAAATGTCAAAAACTTTAATTTCTGATTTAATAGTTTTTGAAAAACAAAATTCAAAAATATTCCTGATCAATATGTGTTTAAATAAATGCTATTTTGGACATGAGTGGGCATTGTTCAGACATGATAACAGCCTCCAAATGATACATTTCATTATTTTAGGTAATAAAAGACAGGATAAAAATGTTTAAACAGAAAACAGGAATCTTGTTGGGTTCGTATTGGGAAACATATTCCTAAAATTTGAAATGGAATGGCATGGTGTCACCTCACATCTAGAAGTGTGGAGCTGAGTTTGAGTCTGTGTAGAGTTTGTGGGGGTTTTCTTTGGTTACTGTGGTTTCCTCCAAAACATGATTAATTAAAGGTTATAAATTTGATCTTAGTTGTCAGTGTTTGCATGTAAATGTTGTTTGCCCTGTGTGTCTCTGTGATGGTTCTGCAATGGACCAACAACCTGTCCAAGGTCTCGCCCATTGATTTCCAGAGACAGGCACAAGTCCCCCTGCAGCCCTGAAATGAAATAAACAGGTAGGACTACAGAAACTCATTGAAACCTCTGATTGGTTTGATCATCAGTGAATGTAAAAAAACACATAAAACAACAATTGTACTCAGCTGGTATTTTTCCTTTTTGGCTAAATCTACAACTCTCAGAGCAACTACTTACAGAATAAAACTATTGAATACTGCAGGGAAGCAAAAGATGAACTTTAGCCTTCAAACCAATCTTTATTTTTAACCAAACTAACAACTACACCCCCCTCCCCGCAATCTTTTGCCCAGTGTGACCTTGTTATGCAGAGAAAAGAAACAAATCCCACTAAAAAGAAAAAAAAATGCATTTTCATCACTTGAAATAATAGTAAGCAATTCCCATGAGAACGTCAGCCTGACTGGATGGAGGGTTAATATCTAAATCCAATATGAAGCACATATTACAGTTCAGAAGAGAGCTTTACCAAACCCATCTGGGAAAAGACTTGTTGGTGTGTTGAAGTCAGTGCTAATGGAGGAAGATGTTTAATACATTTGGTGGAAAGGAAGAAAAAAGAACTATTTGAGATTGGAGTTGTTTTCAGAAAGTAGCAATCCATTTTGGTCTTGGCTTCACTCGCACTAGTCTGAGGTTCATGTGAGGTCCAATGTGGGACCAGGGCAAGGAGGCAACTGTTCAAAGAGCTATCTAGAACAGGTAAGATATTAATTGCTTATAACATTTTCACAGAACCACTCTTCCAAAGATCTGAGCTAGTGCTTTAACGCCCAAATGCCTATAACTTTACAAGATTTCTGCCTGCTTTAGGGTTATGCTATGAAAGTGTTGTATAAAAGGCCTATAAATGTAGGTAATTTAATTTCACATTCAGCAGAAAAGCATCTGGGTCTTTTTAAGATTTCTCCTGAATACATTCCCTTATGGTTATGATAATGCTGGCTTAAAGATAGAAAATAGGCCTTGAGATGCTGAGTGACTTTTTCAGACTGGTAAAGCAGCAGTAATAGACCTATTATTCCTCAAGTTTAACTTATCCTTTTTCTGAAGCAGAGTTTACAGGCATTGGCAGTGTGCAAAGAGTGTATTTTCCCCCCTCTGAGGTAGTAATTGACTTGGGAACATGACCTGTTGTTCCTCAAACAGTGTGATCACACAGGGCTGCAGTTCTGCCAATTATTTATTTAGGAATGACATCTTGTAACTTATTTCATTTGCGACTGAAATTAGATTAAGCCTGATTCAGGATTAAAGGCCTAGCATTCTTTGAAGGAATGCATATTGCCCCCCGCTTTTCATGCCAGAGTTTTAAACTAATAGCATTTTATGTTAAGAAAAATTGGAGTTGTAGACGTTTTGATAAAACATTGAAAATAAGATTGTCCTGTTATTCTATGCATATATTCCCAGATGTCACGCTTAAAGTATGTGTTGTAAATGACTCAACCACAACCACATCAAATTTTAGCTCAATAGCTTTAAAATTGAGTGAGTTATATCCATTTAAGTGCTACCTAATGATGATCAGTTGTGGTGGCCATCTTGAATTGGACTGACTTCAAATGTCAATCCGACTTTTGAAACTACATCACTTTTAGATGTACATCCAATGATTAGTTTCTGAAAGTTTCAATAATATCCAATAAATGTTTAATGAGATATTTTGCTAGCAGACAAATGGGTAGACTTCAACCGTTAATGCTCAACTTTGAAGCAAAGACTTCATACAATGCGTAGCACTTGGAGTATGTGTTATAAAAGATTTGAAGCAAAGGCCACACCAAATTTTACATCAATACCTGTAAAATTGACTGAATTATAGCCATTTTTGTGTTTTCTAAGGTCAGTTGGTTGTGGTGTCAGTTGGATGTGGTGGCTATCTTGAATTGGATTGGCTCCAGAGTTTAATCAATTGTAGACGTATATCTAGTGATTATTTCTTGATGGTTTCATTAAAATCTGTTCCGTGGCTCATGAAATATTTTGGTAAAAGACAGACACAAACACACATGCAGACAAAAACATTATCATCCTTCTTCACCTTTCAGTGGAACATAATAACAAGGCCGAGTAAGTTTACTTTTGCTTTCCTTGGTAGTGCAGCTGCAGAAAGGAATAATTTGTCACTAAAAGATTGTTGCTGCTGTCAGAAGCTGCTCCTTTGTACCTACACCCTGTAAGACACAGCTGACTTCATTATCCTGTTTAATCTGTGTCGCTCACTAGAGGGTTAGTTAGTGCTTTATTAGTCTGATTTTTAGACCGATTTGGTTTTTCCAACCTGTTACGTTTTGTGTTGGTTTCCATTAAATAATAATTATACTGGTCAACATCAGCTGCTCAGGGCACAGATTGGTATTTGTACAGGGGAAAAAGGTTGCTAGGCAATCCACCGAGATCTAAGAAAAGGTCTGTATGCGATGTGGCGAAGACAGAGAGCTGGCAGTTGCTGGGTAAATTACAAGTAGACAATCAAAGTCATATCACACTGAGCCAGGGAGCAGATTGAGAGGAGCAAGAGACTGAGTGAAATGGGTTCCCGTCTGTCCTGCAGCACACGGCAGCAAATGCTCCATGTCATCAGCAACATGAGCGTTTAAGTGCACTCCATAAATTAGTCTGTGGGTGATTATTTTTGTTTTGGAAAGAGCGGGAAAGGCTTAACAATCATCACACCCTATTCAGAATATTACACGCTCGTGTTCATGAGCGGCTTGGTTTGAGAAAAGCTTCGGATGTGGCTTTGATTCTGAGTGGGCCAAGTAAAGGAGGTGGCATAAATAGGTTCACACTCTGTGGAGACCCCCCTTTCCCCCTCCCCTTCTGTCTTTGGAGCATCTGAAAAGAAAAAAGAAAAACCACCACAAATAAATAATGGGCGTTTGATGAAACACTGCAAAAATCCTACAACCGGACAAGCTCACCCAGTGACATGGCACAATGGGACAGTTTGAGTTTAGCTGTCCTTCATCTTAATACACAGATGTGGCTCTGCGCCCCATGGAGTGTAGGGGAGGGACAGGGGGGATTTATGGCTGGGAAGACTGTAGCTGTCATGTCCCTGCAGCAACACCACCACCACAGCTGAGCATCTCTGCCAAGGCGCAGTTTACTCTGCCAGCACCAGCCTTGCATCCCAATGAGCTGCATGCAGGAAATGGCTAATGTTACAGCCTCTCACCATGTATCCTGGGATATGAGCTCAATTAACTTAGCATAAGCGCCGTCAATTGGGACGAAAACGGATACAGGGCTCGCATTCAGTGCAGTTCATAATTATGTTTCATTTGACAAACTGAGAGCCAAAAGATCAGCATAGGCTCCATGTGATTGATAACTTTGATGTTGAAATTCTTTGTTTCCCACCTCTCCTTTTCGCCTGTAATCCATCTTACGGTGTCTGTACGTACAGGCTGGGGCATTCAGGGTGATCTCGGGAGCCCGGAATAAAACCAGAGGATGCTCCATCAATTTTAGCGTGCCTCACTGATTTACATCTCAGCAGCAGAAGGCAGTTCATGACTTGCAGAATTCAGCATTTTCTCACCATTTTTCCACATGACTATGAATCCATCACAGCAGATTTAATCACAAATTTTAAGAAAGGCTATCTTCTGTTCACATTTAATTAGTGAGTTTGTATATCTTTTGAGTTAGAGGCTGAATCTTGCAAAGTAAATGCAAGGTCTGCTTCTTTTGGAGTCTGCAGTGTTGATTTGGAGTCAGAGTAGCTTCAGCTCAAAAGCTTTTTGTCACTGGCAGGATTTTACTGACAAGTTACGCTATCTCTTTATGGCGTACACAAACACCTGGCAGGAGCAAAATCCATTAGAGAGTCTTTGAGGACAGGATCTTTTTAAGCTGGTCTGTATAAGGCTTTTGTCCCTTTAAAATCACATCCATTTTTAAGCTTTTTGAGCATTTACAATAGGTCGCTGACAGATTTCATAAGTCCTTTTGAAATAAATATATTTTGACATATTGGAAATTGAAAATGTATTATGTTTACAGTAACTTGAATGACAAACTGAATTTTACCTGCTCCATGCAGCTTTATATTTAATTTAAAAGACTGCAAAAGTTAAACAGTTGTAAATGTACATCCAGTGGTTTTTTTGTGAGTGTTTCATTAAAGTCTGCCCAGTGGTTCACAAGGTATTTTGCTAACACAAAAAAAACAAACACATGCATACACATTGTTGCCCTTTCACCTTTGGCAATGGGCAATAAATTTTAAATAAATCAAAAAACAGCAAATGTGGTTAAAAATTATTCATGTGTTTAAAGTTAAATTTACACCAATTGCTTCATATATCATCCACGCCCTCCCAGCAGTATAAATGTTTCTGTGTCAAGTAGATGTTCACTCTCTTGTTTTTTAAGAGAGTAGCTAAAAGTTGTTTTCTCATCTGTCTTCTTATGGTCTTTAGATGTTGAAACATGTTTCTTGCTTGTAAAGCCCGTGGGCATGGTGTATGCTGCAATGAGCTGATTTATTAAATTGTTTGCCTCACAGCAGCCACAAATATCTCCCATTTTACAAGGGAGCAGGAGACTGCTGATGGTGTGTTGGTGCCACAATGTTATAAATGGCTTCAAGAGCAGCCAAGTAAGATACTTCACGCATCTGTCCTAGGAACGTTTTAATTCTGAACACCTGTAGATACTCGATGAAAGAGATATGCAAACCAACTCTACTGCACTGGACCCTGCTCCACTCCAGCATCTTTAATTTTTAACACCAGAATGTCAACGTGGTTAAAACTTGTCCAGAACCTAAGACTAGCTAAGACCTTTACATTTTCTTTCTTGCTTTGTGAGTTGAGTGGTTCTCATCCTTATCCAACCAGAAGATCAGGCTGTTTTATTCCTTAACCCTTCAATGTGTCAAAGTGGATAAGACATTGAACCCCCTCATTACCCCCAACATGCTTATCGGTGTGTGAGAACTGAGAAAAATTACTGTCTCTGTGTTCTGGGATGTAAAACATGACTGAATGTGTGTTGAGCAGTTTAAACACACTGTAAAGTGTTTTGTAGAACCTATAGCAAGGTTAATGCTGCTATACTGCAGATGCTAACAAGTTGCAATTTATTTTGTTAATTAAAGAACAACTGTGAGTACCTCTTCCAACATTTTGATTAAGACACAAACATATATATTTAAATGTTTATTATTTGGCTTCCTAATTGTGAAGTATTACTTTAATTTATTATACAGCAAAGTAATTAATCATCTGTATTTATCTAAAAAGCATTTGGGATTGAGATGGAGAAAAAATTGGGCTGGAGATTTTATTTATATTAATCTTCTTCAGTTTCACCTCTTGGCTTGGTTTTGTAGATTATTTATATTAAAAGGAGCTTGGTCATCTAAAGTTTTAAAAGTAAAAAAGTATAAAAGTAATTTAAAAAAACAGGCAATGGAGGAAGGCCAAAATTGAAGTCATCAAAATTTGTATTAATTAAAAAGAAAAATACCATCAACTGCATGCAATGAGAGAAAAGTTGAGTAATAAAAGTGTTCAATGGAATCTAGACTAATAAAAAATAAGTCTGGATCCTATGTGACCCTTCAAAAGATCGAATACATTTCTTTTTTTTAGATGACAGGCATACAAAACCTCATTTATTCACTCAACTCATTCTATTCAGGGCCTGCTTTGTCCTATAAAGATTCATGGAGAGCTGGGGCCTATCTCCAGCGGTCAACAGATGACAGGCAGGGTACACCCTGGACAGGTCCCCAGACCATCACAGGGCCAACACTCTCCAGACAACCACACAAGAACACACTCACACCTAGGAGAGATTTAAAGTCATCAGTTAACTTGGCATGCCTGTTTTTAGACTGTGGGAGGAAGCTGGTGAACCCAAAGAAAACCCACACATTCATAGATACATGTAAATTCCTAAAGAAAATAAGACAATAACAACAAAATAAAAATGTCAATAACATAAAAAAACATTAAATAAGACACCCGAATGTCTTGCATTTTGGCTAACAATAAGTAATATTTATATTTTAGTCTAAAAACAAATATTGTGGTAGTTAAATTAGGTCACTATTGAGGGCGTGAAATAGGGCGTAAAGGGACAAATACACTGATAAGACATTAGAACTGCCTGCCAAATATTAAACGAGTCCTCATTTAGCCACCAAAGCAGCTCAGGGACAAACCTTGAACATCTGGGGCTTACCTGAGGTGTCTGCTAATGGAACTGTAGCAATAGATCCTCTAGGCTCTGCAGGTTTGGAGTCCTTTCTGATTGGCCTTGCTTAAACCCCATCAGATCCCAACAGATTGGTATCTGGGGAGTTTGGAGGTCAACTGAACACTTAAGACTCTTGTTACACTCCAAAGTCATCCCTAGTTTTCACATGGCTTACTGCTGTCCTGCTGGGAGAGAAAGCTGCTGGGAAACTGCTTTTTCCATGTCTGAGGGTGTAATTTTGCTGCCAAAATGTTTAGGTAGGTGGGACCTTTCAAAGCAACATCATCGTGTGTGCAGGCTTTTCCAGCAGAATAGTGGATTATAACAGAATGATTTACTTATTAGTGAGAAATTATTTATAAAGATGTGCGCACCTACCATAATGTACATTTGTTTTACAAAGCAAATACTACCCTCAAGCAAGTGAAAACATTTCAAAATATACACACAACGGGTGGTATCGCATCATGTAAACTGAGAACAACGTACAACAATCTCTCTCACAGTAACTGGTGTTCCTCAAAAATCCCTTTTAGGCCCCATTTAAGTTTCTAAAATTGGGTTCAGACATGAACAAAAACCAGCCAAACTCATTTGCATGCCAATAACTCTGACAACTTTCTGTGAATTAAGCTTTTAAGTTTTGTCATTTTAGCAATTATGATGCTAAATCTTTTATTTGAATTAAGTGAAATGTCACTGGGATGCACTTAGAGTTTGGTGAAACTAACTTCCTTCATGCTTTTTAGAATGAGCTTCAAAACGCAATTAGTTTAAAATCAAATGCTCTACTTCCATTTTGTGGGACTTTATGAACTGCATTTAAATAAACTTGATGCTATTTCACTTTATTTTTTGTTCTTGTGGTAAAATGAGTTGAATTTAGCAAGTAAGGTTTATATCTTTCACTGTTCTAATATTTTTAGTCTTTCTGCTAATTTATATTGTATTATCATTAGAAATTGTTGAATTTAATTTGCATCTTCACTCTCCAAAAGTAAAGATGTGCTTCAGTAGGACCTGCTTGGATAAATCAAGGAGAAAAAAATAATAATAATAAAAGATTAAAGATTTTGTGAAAAAACAAAACAGTTCAGTTACACAGATATGAATAAAATACAATTTATTTCCACTGTTTATTTTATTTTTGAGCCACTAGATGTCACTACATCCTACACACTGGACCTTTAAGAGCAGAGCTTTTAAATCAACAAGCTGTAAAAGGTGTAAAAAACACCACAAGAATCTAGTTCTCACTTTTACTGCAGAAAAAGTCAGTCATTTGTCACAAACACCATCTCTGGTCCATTTGCAGTTTTTGAAACAAAACTAAAAGTTACCAAAAATATTCCTATCACTCACATGATCAATAAGCTAAGAGAGGCTATGAAAAAGTACCAGTACTAAATTTCACATACAAAAGAAAGTACAAGTATTTCTCCAAAATGACAAAAATGATTCGCTAATTTTTTTAGACATGTGTGGGTTCACCATGATTGCCTTGGTCTTTGTTTTTAAATGCATTCTGACAGTTTTGAAAAAGTTATATTTAGCATTTTTTCAATTGTAAACAGAGTTGGTTTAGAAAGTAGACTTGATATGAGCTAAAGACTTGAGAACTGTTTTTTTAGTTTTATATCAGCAGGCGAGGGACCAATTCACAGCAATTAGATATCCAGCTGTATACAATATTAATGTTTTAACTGTGATTTGACATTAAATGTGTTTTCCATGAGACACTCGTTTGAGATAACAAATTACATCACTGTGTATTTGCTCTAGTACAAACATCAAATAAAAAATTAAAAGACACATACTGTATAAATATTAATGATGTTAAGATAATGCTGAGTGTGTACTCTGTGGTGAGTGGATCTGTGCCCATGTGGAGACCTTGGTTGCCAGAGTAAGCAGCGTGGAGCTGAACAGGCAGGAGATCTGTGGCTGTGAGGATCATAAACTCCACAGGAGTCAGCATCAAAGTTGTCACTGAATCTCAAGGTTACCACTCTGTGTCTGCACTACTCCTAATAACTCTGAAGTGCTTTGATATTTACTCAGGTGGTAATAAAAATGACATACTCACCTCACACTGGGTTTTTTTTTTTCACTGCTAAAATGTGACGAAAAAGAAACCTGTTTAAATTACTGTTAAAATCCAGAAATATGTGTTTAAACAATAAAACAAAAATCAAATTGACTGTGTTTAATGCAAAGGAAAAAAAAATCAAATTTTAACCTATTTAATCAAATCTCTTGTAAGATCTAAAGCCCCCTTCACACTGGATGAAGATCCTGCTATGATGTAAAATATTAGCCAGAATGTGGATCGTCTATGGAGGGTCTACCTCAAGTCTTCTAGTGCATATGAAGAACCCAGTGGGCTCCCCATTATATGTGATATGCTGCAATAGGTCTTGATAGGTTGTGAAGAATTTTAAGCATGCTCAAAACTTAATCTTAAATGTTTTTCACTTGCAAATAATCATTCTTACTCTAGTATTATGAGTGTACTCATAAAACATGTTGAGGGTGATGTTAACATATTTGTAACAGATTTTAACAGATAACACAGGGCCCAATTGTGAAGATACTACAGTCAGATTTTGGTTTATTTTGAATTATCACTGTATCATTTATATCAACTTGTGGGTTTTGGGGTGGATTTTCAAAAATAATGGTGGACTCAAGAATTGTAAAAGTCCTCTGTCTTTTGTAGTGATTTATTAAAAATAAAAAAATGCTATAGCAGGTCACAAGTTGAACAGAGTAGAAGAGTCTGAGGAAGTTGTGTCCATGTCGTACACAAAACAGGGAGTATATATTAGCCCTGTAGCTCACGATCTGTGCAGAGTTGAACTTTTTTTTACCATGACTGTATGCTAATTCTGTATGTAACACAGCCATCTTTGTTGCAAACAACCAGAAATTTAATTTTTACAAACTTTAGATAAATATATATTTAAAAAATGGACTTTTTTGATTTCTGCTAATGGCATTTGACTTTAACATTTTCATGTCCAGAAAAAAACATCCATGTCAAATGCATTAACACAAAATGTTAAATGAAAAAGTGAAGCTATGTTCTTATGACTCATACAAAATGACAGCATGCTGCATAAAAAATAATAACATTTCAAGCTATTAGATGCATGTCTGGTAATAACTTGTTTCCTTCCCTGCCAGATAAAAAGGATGAAAATTGTCAGTCCTTTTTGAGAGTTGGTATATTGTATTATCTGTTAGAAATGGTCCTACACAAGCTTACAGAGTCTCTCTTACCTGCCAGCTTCAGAGATCACCCACACAATCTGTGTGTTGCCTGTCTGCCCTGAGAAACAGCTCATCAGCTACCAGCCTCCATGGACAACTACTACCCCTCAAACACACACAGACTCACTGCCTCCACTGCCACAGACCCCTACGCACATCCATCATAATTATGCACAGCAGGAATTTAAATCGCTCTTCTTAGTTCAGAGCAGAGGGGCATTGTACCAATATTCTGTGCATTATGCAAACAAAACAGGGAACATAAAAATCTATTTTTGTTATCTTTGTTTACTGACTGGGACACATGAAAAGCTGCAGTTAATTCACCACAATTCTGGAGAAGTCTGTTTGTGCTTCCTGTGGTTTCCTTATCCACCTGATATGCATCATCTGAAAAAAAAAACTGCTGGATGTAGAAATCATGAATACCTCGAGGCTAACACTGAAAACCCAACTCCACCACTCTAAGATGTCATGTGTGGGATACTCTGTGACAACAACTCCAAGTTGTGCTTTTCTGCCACCATCATATTGTGTTTCTCAGTTTCATTTGAGACTAAGAGGAACTGAGATCTGTATTCGTTAAAGTCCACGGTGCTGCTCAGAACTGTGTGGTCTCTTGAAGGAAGGATATAATTGCAGCTAAACACAAAGAAAAGATGGATAAAGGGTGAAGGGAGAGAGAAAGAAGCAGCAAAAACTGCAGGAAAGCATGAGTTTTCTCTTTCAAAACCATTGAATATTTTTTAGATTTAATATGTTCTTGTAATGTCATTTGGATTAAAAACAAACAAATAAATAGATTTGCAAGCTTCACAGACCATCTTCTTCAGTTGTTTGAAGAATCTCTCAGGTTTGCTTTTTATTTGGTTGAGTGTTCGTGATTATCTGATGTTTGCTGTACATGACCTTGAATATGCAGCACTGTTTAGTGACAGAGAGAACAGGATCACTCTGGTGTAGACTAAGACCAAATCCCAATTCATCATTTTGCTTTAACCCTACATTTTACATGTTTTTTACGCTCAGGGATAGAGGTGTCCCAATTATTTTTGTGATGCAAGTGCAGGATGAAGGAATAGGGCTAACTGGCCCTTCAATTTTATGGTTGTAAGATTTTTGTGTTGGTTTTGATAGCTGAGTTTATTTTCCATTTGTTTTTTTCTTTAGTTACCACCTGCTGCCATACAAGGCAAGCACTCATGTAAGTGCCTGTGTCAGTGTATGTGTTCATTTATCTGCTTGTGATAAAATATCCTGTGAACCACTGGACAGATTTTAATGAAACTTAGAAAATAATCACTGATGTACATCAAAACTGATTACTTTTGGAGTCAACCTGATTCAAGATGGCTGCACAGCTAGTTAACTATACCAAACACAAAATAGCTATAACTCAAGCAATTTCAGATATTGAGCTAAACTATTATGTGTCAGTAACTGAGAGTCATCCACATGACATACTCTGAACAGCTGGCATAAGAATTTGTTTTAAACTGTGGGATGCAAGGTGTCCAGTGGGTGTTTTCATTTGTGGTTGTGTTTGTGCTTCATTCTTGCGATTGAGCTCTTCTGTAGCCCTGCAGCTCCTTTCATACTTGTTCCTCAACCATTATCTACACACCTGCTTGCTTTTAGTATAAACAGTGCTTCTATTTCTCAGTCCAGTTGTCAATTCCTCTTGATAACTGGCTACCAGTTTGCACTGTTTGCTCTGTTACCTGTTGCCTCTTGTTATTTTCCTGTCTTGCCCAGTTTTGTCTCATTTTGGATTTGCTTCCTGGATCTCTGCTGTTATTTGTTTTCAAATTCAAGCTTTTTTGTTCCTGGAACTGCCTGAGAGTCTGTGTTTAGGGTCTACATCTCCAATTCTATTCAAATGGAGATTTTTCTGAGTCAGTTTACAAATCCTACCTTTTTTTTGTTTTATTGTCAAAACCACAATATTTTTAAGCATTCCAAAGGATTTTGTTTGGTATAATCCTTATTTGTAATCTACAAATATAACCGAAAAATACTGGTTTGTCTACGTTCCAACCCTCATCTATAGTCATGAGATGTGGATCAGGATCGAAAGAAAGACATCCCAGACAGAAATGGCTAAAATGAGCTTCCCCTATAGGGTGCTTAGGCTAAAGATATGGTGAAGAGCGCCATCATCCAGGGGCTTTGAGTAGAGTTGTTGCTCCTTCACATTGAATGGAGTCAGCTGCGATGGTTCGCTCTTCTAAATAGGAAACATCCTGGGTGCCTCCCGCTGGAGGTTCTCCGGGCCTGTCCCATGGGAGGAGGCCCTAATGATAACCCAAAACTTGGTGGAGGGACCTCTGGCCTCAGAATCTCCTAAGAAGAGCTGGATAATGCTGCTGAGAAGAAGAATGTCTGAATTTCCTTCATAATTCAACCACAATTAAGAGGAGAACATTGGATGGATGGATGGATGGATGGATGGATGGATGGATGGATGGATGGATGGATGGATGGATGGATGGATGGATGG
>JAOXNZ010000001.1:10051288-10061506 GCA_028566095.1 Kryptolebias brasiliensis | reverse complement strand
TTAATGTGGCCTCTCTTGTTTCATGCAGCACCATGGCTCTGCAGCAGGCCCAGCTGCTTCTCAACATGAGCAGTCTGGAGCCGGTCAACTTCGGGGTCCATCAGAACAACACAGAGGCCTTCGCTGTGGCGCTCTGCCACCTGGCCGAGCTGCACGCCGAGCAGGTAACACATCTGATCTTATTTTGTTCGTCTGTTTTCTGTTGTGCTGTTGGTCACTCACTGTGAAGGCTCATTATCTTCCCAGTAGCGTATTTGGTTAATGAGCATTAAATCAGGCTGGCCTTTCAGCTCTTGGGTGGAGGGACTCATTGTCTCATGTACCTGTGAATCGACTGAAAGGGAACTTTTGTTTTTGTTGCAGGGCCTGTATGGTGCCACATCAGAGATTTTCCAGCATCTGAAAGATCAGTTTCCTCCTCACACACAGCATGCTAAGGTGTGTCTTCCTCTCATCTATGTAACATGCTGCATAAACTACTGAGAGAAGGAAAAAAAGAAGCAAGACTTTCAAGTTTTCAGGCTGACAGACTGGTCAAAGCTGGTTAAAATTCCTCTGTGGATTTTATAACATAAATAAATCATATTTTTTTGGAGTTGCAGAATAAAAAGAGTTTTCTGATCTATTTTTAAACGTTTTATTTCAGATCAGGTGGTGTTTGTCTTGGAAATGTTTTCCTTTTGGTTGGTTTTGAGTAAATATGTTGTTTCATCAGTGACTTGGAGGTGTAATAATATTATTATGTACTAAACTGAAATATTTTCTTCTAGGAGTAAAAGTAATGCTCCCTTTTGTTCATATTCTATCACTGTTTAGCTCTGGATGTTGTGTGATTTGAAAATCCAGTTTGAAAGACACATGAACGAAAGGAAATACCATTTAGCAGAGCCGCTGGTGAAAGCTATCTCTGCCCTAAACAAAACAGAAGGGCTTTACAGGTAACACCGAACCTCAGTTCATACAGTTACCGTTTCATACGTGTGTAATCTGTGCCGCAGCAGTGGCGGTGTGTCTCATGACAGGAAAGCTCAAGTTCTGAAGGCGCTCGGCCGCAGCACTGAGGCGTACAACATCCTACAGCATCTGCAGGTTCACTGTGAGAAGACGAAGTGCACAGAGATAATCATCAGGTTACATTCTCTTGTTTTTGGATGTCTTTGTTTTGATACTTGTTTCCTGATTTGTAAAGTAAATCAAAAATAACTGATCTCAGTCTGTTTTTGAATTTGAAACCAACTTTGCTGCTATATTCTATTTTCTCATCTTATAGTTGGTTTAAGCCATATTTTATCTACTGTCTACATCCGTTCCGTTTTGTCTCAATCAGAGTGATGCTGTCCACTTCTGAGCTGCACTGGGAGTCGTCCGGCTTCTCCACGGCTCTTCCTATTCTCCTTCAGGCTCTGACTCTGGCCAGACAGCACCACCTTCAGTCCCTGGTCTCAGAATCCATCCTTCATCTGGCCTTCAGTCAGGTCAGCCACAACAACAAAAACAGACCTTATTTCTGAGCAGACAGTGTCTTATCTGCAGTAGACAGCAGTGATTTCAGTTTTTAAAAATTCCATAGAGTTAAAAATAGAGAGGGAGCACTCTTCACGTGATTGTGTGACTCAGTGGACAATCGCTGCCATTATCAAACCAGGAATCAGTTGTCTTGTAGCAGCATGCCTAAGTCGTGTGCAGGTTATAACTGCACCAATAGACATTTTCTGGCTTTGCTTTTTATAGAAGAAATGTATAATGTGGCTGTCTTAATCAACTGCTGTTGCATTTCTAAGCAGTAATTTAGATATAGAATTAAAGTGCACATATCCTGATTTCCCCGAAGCTTCAGCTCCTTCCAGTCTGGATCCTACTACATACTGTGCTGTTTTTAATTGTCAAGCATGTTTTACTTTTACAGACAGGATGTTGCAGACATATAGTTGACAATCCATCTGTCCAATACACATTCTCCTAACTTCAGCTTCCCTGCTGACTTCTGGCTCTCCACTGCCTTGTTCGGCTTTCATTGTGTTCATTTCATGTAGCTGACATGATTTTAGACCAGTGTGTTGAATGTTAGGAAGCTTTAGTGTATAGATCTTCCTAAACATCATTATACATCATTTCAAATATGGCACGTCTTCTCATTGACGCATATCTGTTTGTCATTGCTCCCGTTTTGGCGGCCATTTTGGATCCTCCACGAGCGGGAGTGCTCAGTCTCTGTTTTTATATCTGAGAATTTCTCAAATTCAGACTTTCCTCACACTTCAATCAAACAATATATAGATACTGACTGCTCATAAACACTCTAGAGAACCTCACTTCCAAAACAAATTGTCTGTTTAAACAGTGTTATAATTCCAGTACTGTATATTCACATCACTTCATGCAGGTTTGGAGGTATTAGTACAAACTAAAACTTTCATGGTCACATGCTGCTCAGGAGGAGTTTAAATTTAAAATTTAATGTTCACAAATTTTTGTTGTTTTAAATCAAGCTGTTTTCTTGAATTCAGGAAGATGGTATCTTATTCATTTATATTGTTTCAGTTTGTCTGTTTTCTTGTTTAACTGTGAATAGGTATCTGTGCGCTCTTTAGGTATCTGCTTTTTCAACTGGCAGCTACAAATTCTGAAGTCATTTGTGAGCATTAGTTTATAATTTTGTTTTGAACCCATGGCCATACAGAAATGTTTTATTTAGTGTCCTGCTTTCTTTCTTTCTGTTTCTCTAGCTGATGCTGGGAGTCCCTGAGCGGGCTCTGAGTGTTCTTCATGAAGCCATGGAGCCCATTCTGGCCCACGGAGCTGTTGTAGACAAAGGGCGCGCCATGCTGTTGGCTGCTCGCTGTCAGATGGCTGTGGCTGGGTTCAGGCCAAATGGACAGGGTCAACCAGGTAATATCGCCCCCTATAGACCTACTCTATACCAGAATCCATCTGCCAACATGTTATGTTCATTTACATTCTCACTCTTCTTTATGTGTCCTGGCAGATTTGCATTTGGCAGCTTTGGCTGTTGACACGCTAAATGAGGCTGCAGTCTATTTTACCAAGCTGAACTGTAAAGAGCGGCTGCGGGACGTCCACTACCTGCAGGCTCAGCTCCACCGCTCCCTGGGACAAACCCTGCAGAGCAACAAAAGTGCTATGCTCTTCCGGCTTCTGGACCAGGAGCTGCAGTCTCCAGCACCACCTGTTTCCATGCAACTCTGACAAGACTCTCTCTTTACAACAACAAACTCTATGTTTTAGCTCAAAAAAAGACATATTTCTTTAAACTGCTGTGTTAAGTTCCTTCAACTCGCCACTAGGTGGCAGCAAAGTTTAGTCTTGATTTTATTTTTAGATATTTTTAAGGAAATTTAGTTTTGGAACTTTCGTCACACAGTACCATGGTAATTGAACAAATCAAAAATAAGCAGCCATGAATAAAGTGGAGTTTCCAGTCGATCAAGAACGTGTACGTCATGTCTTTACTTGTGGTTTGGTGCAGGTTTAAGTGAAGGTGCTAATTATAACAAGGGTTTTTGTAGCTTCACATCAGCAGCACAGCATGAATGCCTGCTAACTGTATAAAAAGTTTTAAACGTTTAGCAGTAGCTGTCATGGCTACACTGACTTCCCCACAGCTTTTTTGATAAATGAGAGTAATATCACCATTAGCTACAAGATGAATGTGTTTCAGGAGCCTGGATGATCCTTGTTTCACCGTGAGAATACTGATGAAGCTGGAACCAAGAGGAGGAAACCATGAACACGTTATTCCTGTGACAAGATACCATATCTGTGTTAAACTGAACACCTGACATCGTTTGTTAGAAAGCAGGTTGACAAACTTGTATTTGTGTGTCCTGCCTGAACTTTAATTCATCACTAGATAAACTCATTTCAGGGAATTTTCTGTCTGGCTTCACTATGCTTAAAATTAGTTATATTGGGTGTTTAGAGGAATAATTGCAATGGAAAAAAATAAAAACAACAGGAATATTTGTGATTTTAAAGATATTTTAATGCGTGTTTTGCTTTTATGCACGTCAGACTAGAATACCAGCAAGTTATGAGACAGAGCTCATTTTCACAACAGGCTTTTTGATTATAATGTTTCAGGCATGTTGTCATAACGTGCAGGTATTTGCATGTTAGCAGATTTACAACTACCTGTGGGCTTGGTGTGCGGAGTGGTTTACAGCAGGGAAGGAATGCGTTAATGTTGATATTAAATCATCTGACGTTCATTTTTTTTTTTTGCTTGAAAAAATGTCTCAGAATGGTACCCTGGTACAGCGTGACTCAGTCCTCTAACTCTGAATCAGCCTGTTGATATTTTTAAAAAAACATTTAAAAAACCCAACATCATACTTAACTTTTACACTCCTTTTCGAAGCGCATCAGCAGTTTTTATGGGAAATTGTATCATAAACATAAAAGTGTTTGAAGAAGAAGAGTTTCTACAGTGGATGAAACATTATTGTTACTACTCGGCTCTTCAGATATTCACTGATCGTGACTGACAACCACTAAAAAATAAGATGTTTTCTCTGTGTGTGTTTTGGTGCTGAAATGATAAATTTGTTCATGGAGCTTCTCTATCACTGAATCAGTGGAACTAATGAATCTTTTTTTTTTGTCATTAATTAATAGCTCATTAGTGCCACGTCTGTAGAGCTGGCTCTGATGGCCACTCGGTCCACCTGTGGTCTAACGTATCTCCACATTATCAGCAGGAACATCCGTGCAACATTTATTGTGTGGGCAGCTATGGATCAGTGATCAAATCGTCATCTTTTTGCCACCTGCCTTTGTTGACCCTTTATCTGTTCCAACATGTATTCACTTGCAGGTCGCTTTAGATTACAGAAACTGATAAATGACAAAATGCCGATGTCTCCACCAACAATGTGTTCTGTTGACTTGTTATCTCTACATCTTTTGTGTTTTTTTCGTCTAGCATGAAACATCACAACAGCAATTCTGTGGAATGTGTTAAAATACAGCATTTCTTTCTCCTATCCACCCTCATTATAGTTAACATTGACTTTTCATACAGCATCTTATCAGCTTAAATTATTTTTTAACCAAATAACTGTAGTACTTATCACCCTCAGTTATGAATGTTATCACCAAAATCTTTATAACTGGGGAAAAACTGCAGTGCAAACTTGTTTCACAGCTATTCTCTTTCAGTGAACTTATAAGGCGAAAATATAATTTTAACTCATATTTACTTTGTATTTAACTCCCTTAGTTACTTTTAGGATGAGTAGATGAAACAAGCTTATTGCAATCATCCCCCATTAATCTTCTTGTAACCCTCAGACCTATGATGTGCTCCTCTTGGCAAAATTATGTAAGTTCTTTTCAGTTTCTCTGAAGCTTTTAGTAATAATATGCAGTCAAATGATTAAAACATTTCTACATGACTACTGAATTACGTGTAACGCAGTTCTGACTTGTTCCTTCTGTACGTTCATGCTTCACCTGCTGTTTATACACTGATATTTTTGTTATTTACTGAATGACGTCTTGGTGGCACAGCGGCGTAGTGGTTACTTTTACACGACGATAAGTTGAGTCAGTGATAGCAATAATCTTTAAATAGGGGGGGGAGCATTTACATCCGAGCTCCAGCAGCCACAGCTGCAGCTGCTGTTCATCTGGATGGGGGATAAAGAGGTGGCAGCAAAGGGCGGGGAATCAATTTTACAGGGGTTGCACAGAGACAACTTTGGAGAGACGTGAGTGAGGAAAGGCAAACTGGAAACAATAGCCGTGCTCCAGATAGAGCTCTGCACACCATTAGGTCACTGATCATGACAGGACAGGAAGTCTCAGGACACCCCTCGCCTGGAGACTAAACATATCTGACTGCGTAGCAGCAGATTTCAGATCTGATGTGTTTTTCATTGAGCCGCGGCAGAGGTGGCCTGTGGCAGAAGCAGCAAATAAAGCAGAAAATTGTGAAGCTAAGTGCATCAGGAGGGGGATCCAGGAGAGACAATTTTTTCAATTTTGCTTCTAAATTTTGACTTATAATAAATTATGGAGAAACAAATTGACAAGTTGCAATACTAGGATGTAACCATTTATTTTCAGCACTAAAAACTAAGACTCTGACTCTTTACTACCGACGTAAGCATTCTGGAGAAAAATAAAGTTTTTAACTTACATTGTTTATCTGGCTGCTTTGCTAACAAGTTACTTTTTAATAGCTTCTTAAATAGTATTTTGCATGCAGTGCAGAAAAACTAATTGCAATAAATACACTACAATTAGCACTGTCCCAACCCTGTCTTATTGAGTGAGTCATTAAACACATCATTATCATATAAAATATATAGACTGTGTACCAGAGCGAAAACACACAGACCGTGGTCTTTATTATTAATCACACTGAAAAAAGACCTTTTACTACAAAAGGAAAAATAATAAGTTCATTAATAAATTAAAAGCCTAGGTGTCATGGAAGGAGTGCAGATCGCTTTTGGCCTTTTAGGCCAGAGTTTAGACCAAGCCCATCTGATGAGAGGGCTTTGAAAGTGATGTTCTGCACGATCTCATTCGATATCACGCTCAAATTTTAGCTCAATATCTGTTAAATGAGCTAAATTCTAGCTATTTTTGTGCTGGCTGTGTTGGTCAGCTGTGGGGGTCCATCTTAAAGTGGATTGACTTCAAGAAATAAGGAGGTCTAGATGCACATCCAGTGATTACTTTCTGAGAGTTTCTGTCCACTTGTTCATGAAATATTTATATATATCACTCCCACCTCCCTTCACCTTTCAGTGGTGGGTTATGGCAAAACAACAGAGGGAAGTTGTTTTAACTAATAAAGTTCAAATTATCTTTTTTTAAAGTTTCTGGGGGGAGGTGGGGATTTGAGAGCAGAGTCGTAAATGCAATAAAACCACGAGGCGGAGTCACTCAGTCTTCAACTAAAAGTAACCACAAGTGGATCTGGATCAATAGTGAGGCCACAAAAAGTCCATTAAATGTTTTAAAAGTGTGTTTCCAAAATGTTTCTAAAGTTGGAAACAACCAGGTCATAATCATGTTAAATAGGAGCGGGAGAGGGGGTTACTGCACCTGGAAACCACATGGTTAAATATTAGGACCTTTCTTTTTTAAAAAGATTTTTGTTGATTGTTTCCTCACATTATAGTGTGCAGTAGGTCAGAAATCATAAGGATGTCACTATTAGGATTTGAGTATCTTTTGTATTGAGCTTATTGTTTTGTGTTTCTGTAATTCTGTTTTACTTGTTATCCCTGTGTTTAGTTTATTCCCTGTGTTTAATTTTGTAAGTTCTTTTGTAGCTTTACTCCCTGTGTCCCCTGTCCTCAGCTCTTTATTAGTTTGCCTGCCACACCCATCTACACCTGTCCCAAGTTTGTAATCAGTCACCTGTGTCCACTTCCCAATCACCATCTCTTTAAAACCTGTTCATCTTCGTCAGGCCGCCCTACACTGGAAGCTCATTTCAGCTGCTTATAGCTGAGTTCGTCCGCTTCCTCTTCCTCTTCTGGTCATGATCCATACCTCATACCTCATACCTCATACCTCATACCTCATACCTCATACCTCATACCTCATACCTCATACCTCATACCTCATACCTCATGACCAAAGCTGAGGGTTGGAATGTAGATGGGCCAGTAAATACAAAGCTTTGCTTTCCAGCTCAACTCCTTTTCACCACAAAAGACCAGAGCAACGCCCTGATTAAAGCAGTCGAGACTCTGATCTGTTTGTCCATCTCCTGTTTTCATCCTGTCATCATTCATGACCAAGACTCCCACACGCTTAATCTCTGCCGTTTAGCAAAGATATCATTGGAAAAGAAAATCATTATTGTTTCATAAAGGCATAAGGCCATGCACAATAAATTCAGAAGGGGGAACCTTTTCATTGCAATGTGAAACAAAAGGTTAACTGACATTTTACAGAAACAAATCTCACCTACTAAAGTCTAATGAACCATGAGGAACCATGAGATGTGATGCTTCATGTTTTAATTTAGACCAGAGGCCACCACAGACAGCAGAACTGTCCGGTTATTTGAGCAAATTGCTGCAATCATAAATACAAAAATAAATCTACGAGCCACCCCTTTTATGATGAACCTCAGATCTTTCAAATCCTCACTTCAGCAGAAGAAATGAAATGTCCTGCTCATGAGATGCATACAGTCAGGTAATATCCTTACGGGATTAGCAGTCGTTGCTCCTGTAGGGCAGCCGATCTGTGTTTGCAATTAGGTGGGCAGCAGCTTCATTTGTTCCCTCTCTCCTTTAACAGTCCTGCTGCTTCCTTATTGCCCTGACTCCAGTAATGAAATGCCTTCTGGTGCTTTTAGGGCACCTGGAATGTAGGAATTACTATTTTATCATCTTGGGATACGATTTGCTTGAGGTTATGATCACTGTGAGCAACACTTATATAAAATGTTAGGATGCAGCCTGAGTCAAACAAACTAGTTCCAGATTTACCAAACAGCTTTTTTTTTAATATTTGTAACACACAGATATGCCAAACTTGACACTTATTGTTCGTACCACAGAACACAACTCTCCAAACTCGGCTGTCATCTGCATGAATCTCCACATCTAAAATCTAAAATCTTTAGATTTGCCCAGATGTTTCTGCAGCTTTTTTCTTTTTCAGAAATGTGCTGCGTGCTCGCTCGTCAGGGAGATTGAGGTGTCTCTGTCTAAGAGAGTGCCTGAGTTGCTCTGAGTGTCAGCCTGCAGACTATTAAAGTGCTGTCAGGCTGCAGGTTTCAGACAGAGAGCTCATACCATTATGAGTTGCCCGTGGCCCTGTGAGGGGCTTCAACTTAGGGGCCACAGAATGCCAGATGATTTAATATGGCTCAGGGAAAGCAGGTTATATGGATAATCCTCTCTTTGGCTCGCATATATCAACAGGCTCACTGTATTCTTTATGCTCTTGTTCTCTATTCTCTCAGAGGGGGGTGAGAGGTAGACTTCTGAAGGGGAAAAAACAGGATGGCAGCGATAGAAAAAGTGGGTTTAATGTGACTCTCTCGCTATTAATGGTGTGCAGGCAAATAAATGTCATCTACTGGTGGTTGAAGGAATATTAAAATGTCTGTGTGATTGGTCAGTGCTGCAAAGGAAGAGAAAATAGATCTTTAAAAATGAAAAACACATAATTAGTAATTCCCAAATACAATATGATGGCTTGTTTCTGATTTTCCCTAATAGTTAAAAAAGCATCAAGTTTGCAAATTTGACCTTTTAATATGAGGAAAAAAAACTGTATGGGTTTTGTATTCATGAGCAGCTTTAAAGGCTTGAAGCATCACAAACATAAAAAAGAAGTTCAGAGATGAATCCAGAGGAGCTAACACAGAGATGGATATAAAATAAGAATTTGATTCAGAGGATAAAAAAAGATCTCTCAGAGCACATCGTGTGAAGCCAGGAAGGAGACAAAACATTAATTTCACTGAAATCAACTAAATATGAAAGCTAATCAAAGATTATCACTGAAAATTCTTAGTCAGGAGGATAATTAAAGGTCTTCAACAGTAACTGTTAGAAGAAAGGAAAATATTTTTACAACTTGGAACACCAAATATTTAAATTAAAATCAGTTTATTTGCTAAATGGTTTATGAGCTATTGTGAGAGAAATAAATGATTTGTAGCTCCAGTCCTGTACTCCGTGAATGACATTTCTCGCGTGTTTTTGAACGTCTGTATTAGATGTTTGGAGACTCAACAGGGAACATGTCAAGCCAGCGATGGAGGCCCTTGAAGCTGCTGTTGTGATCTGGTCCTGCTGGGCCCAGCAAGCTGGCGGGCCTTTGGATCTGACTCAAAGTTTTGGCCCAGAATCACAGATTTCCTATAACCGGGCAGAGGAAGACAGATTTTATTATTGAAAATGAGCAGAATTGTCCATCAAGAAACATTCAAAGTAGAACTAATTAGTTTCTTTGGAGGATCTGACTGTCACAACTTTGCCTCCATGCCGCCTCTGAGGATTTTTAATAGTGCCAAGGATATTTGGAGAGAGAATCCGTGACGGTTTCTCAGTTTTCTGGTTGACAAATAGCAACAATTCAAAACGTCTTATGACTTTAGTGGTAAGGTTTACTTTTTAGCATAAAGGTTGGAATACTCGGGTGGCACAGTGGTGTAGTGGTTAGAGCTGTCGCCTCCCAGCAAGAAGGTTGCAGGATCTCCTCCCGGCCTGGGGC
>JAOXNZ010000001.1:10019542-10032674 GCA_028566095.1 Kryptolebias brasiliensis | reverse complement strand
TGAGTAAAGTGCCACAACAGGAAGTAAATGCAGTCCAAGTTTTTGACTTAGTTAAGAAGGATGCACAAATTTACTGAAACATTTTGAAACAAAAGTGCCAAATATGCTTGTGGAGGAAAATGGATAATACCTTAGTAGTAATAGAGATGTATCTACAATAAAGTTAACATACAGCTAAAGAAATGAAAGCACTTTGCAGCATTTCCTGTGAAGATTTTCTCCCAGTTTGTGCTCTGTGTCTCTGTGCCATGGAGGTGTGGTTATGTGTGCCTAACATTCCCAGTCATTCCCTTTAGATCTGTCTGTCCACTGTGGATGAAAGACTCTTGTCTCTTAATAAATATTTAAAGCAAAACCCTCCTTTCATCTCTCCGTTTGGAGTCACAATGCCCTCGACACAGAACAAACCTATTTCTATCCTTGAAACGTACTTTTTCAGATGTAAGACTGGTAAAAACCTTTTTTTTCAGTGTCACGTTTTTCTGTATTTCTGATTCTTCTCTTCTGCTTTGGTAGGATCTTGGTTTGGAGGGCACCTCACTGAACGACATCTTGTACAAAAATGCTGCTTTCCTCAATCTGGTGGATCCGATCTCACACGAGCTGCTGCTCAGCTTGGCTCGAGAGATGCAGTGTCCAAAGAAGGTCAGTATTTCCCTCTGTCCTGACGCATCCACGAAATGCACACAAATATCAGGCATGTTTTTTGGATTCTACAAGCAAAAGCTTTCTACAAATTAAAGGCGTACCCTTCCTGGAAGGAATTCCTATTGCCCGCTGCCTTTTATGCCAGAGTTTTAAACTAAGATCTTATGTTGAGAAATGACAAAGTTGTAGCCATTTTGGTCAAACCTTGAAAATTATGTTATGCGTTGTCTCATGTGATATTGTGTGATATGTCACGCTCAGAGTATGTGCTGTGAGTGATTCTTACCTACTACCATACCACTTTTTAGCTCAATATCTGTAAAATTGACTGAGTGTTAGCCGTTTTTGTGTTTTAAGGTCAGTTGGCAGTGGCAGCCATCTTGAATCAGGTTGATTTCAAAGGTTAATCAGTTGTAGATGTACATCAAATGTTGGCTTTTTGAGAATTTCATTAAAATTTGTCCAGTGGTTCATGAGATATTTTGCTAACAGACAGACATATAAACAAATGCACACGCACAGAGATGAGGATAAACATTACCATCTTCCTTCATCTTTTGGATTCAGGTGATAAAAAAGATAAAATATTTCCTTTAAGCTCTGTTCTAATCTAAGGATGCTTTTCTGCAGACAGATGTTAAGCACATTTCTTTGTTTTTTGTTTTTTTTGTTTTAGAGACAAAAATAGCTGCTCATAAATCCTAGAATACAATAATTTATGCAGTTTGTTGAATGTTTTATAAGCAAAAACTATTTTTAAAAAAAACAACCAATCTGTTACAATAAACAAAAGCCTCAGTAAATCAATTGGCATATAAGATCTAAACTCCTGTTTTGTAAACTGAGCAGAATGAATCTTTTTTTTTTGTTAGTCATTAAAGGTGAATCTTAAACTGTTTTGATGTAAGCAGCGGCCACCAGTATTTTCACTAATTTTCCTTGTGGCTCTGTTGAATCTGGCCTCTCCTCTGTGCTCCCCCCTCATGCACTCTGCATGTGATTAGATTTTCTGGCTCCAGCGAGGCAGCTAAATTGAGTTTTGTTCAGCTCTGGCTCAAGGCTTTAGGAGTAATAAAATACATTTTTTTGTTTGTGAGAATGATAGCACAGCCTGGCAAGTTTTTGGAAATTAGGGAAACTTTCTACAATTTAAAAGTTGAATTTGAAAGATTTGTTTTGTTTATTTTCTTTTTTGCTGGTGCACACAATCAGAAAATTTTGTCTAATCAATGGCCTAGCATTTGTTGAAGGAATACATGTCACCCTCTGTCTTTCATGCCAGAATTTTAGAGTGAGATCATCTTATGTTAAGAAATAACAGAGTTGTAGCCATTTTGGTCAAACCTTGAAATTAACATTATGCACAATTACTATATTGAAATATCTCATGTGATCTGTTACTGCTTAGAGTATGTGTTGTAAATAACTCTCAGCTACTACCACACAAAATTTTAGCTCAGTATCTATAAAATCTACTGAGATGTAGCCTTTTTAGTGTAGGGTAAGGTTGATTAGCTGTGGCAGCCATCTTGAATTGAGTTGACTTTGAATTGAGTTGACAAATTTTAGCTCAATATTTGTCAAATTTGCTGAGTTACAGCCATGTTTGTGTTTCCTGAGGTCAGTTGGCAGGTGATTAAAGTGCTGCTTTATAGTCTATTTTTCTCTTGTTTTCGTCATTCATTCTGCACTCTCTTTCTGGTCTCCTTCTAACAGGATGCAGACATAATAAAGTCTTCAGATAAGATCTGCAGGCAGCTGATCTACCACCTGACCCCGCACTCAAAGTGGCTGAGGCAGAGCATGTCCAGACGGAAATCCCAGGCCTGGTAAGCCCCGCTTTCCAGACATTCAGCCTGTAATAAACCTGCAGCTCTGCACAACAGAGAGCAGCAGTGCTCGGCTCCATGTTGAGCAGCAGAGATTTGCATCCTTCAGCTGACATTGAAACAGGACCAAGCTGACCACAGGCCACCCTGACAGCAGCATAATGAGCCACAGCTGTCAGGAATATCTGCTTTTAAATGCTGTTAGCCTCTTTTTCCCTCTCTACAAACTGGCAGCAAATTTCTCCATCTGTTTAACTGTAGAAAATCTGAGCGAGTTATGGCAACATGTATTTTTTTGATTAAAGGGATAGTTCAGTCATCTTTCAAGTGATGTTCTGTCAGATAGTTATCAATAGGTATTATTGATAACTATTAGAAAGAACATCACCGCAAAGTTGACTGGACTATCTATTCAAGGAGTAAGAAGCTTTTCATGTTCAAGATGCTGAACGCAGAATCAACTTTTCTTTGCCTGATAGAAAACCCAGTTTTTGATCAGAAATAGACTCTTACAATTCTTCCTTTTGTGATTGCTTATTCTGCCAGCTGCGTAGACACAAAAAACAATGAATTTATATTCTGAAGAAGAAACTATAAAAGGAAACAATGCAAGTGACAGGATATCAGGAGGATTTATTATGAGTCAGTCAAGCTACCAACTCAAAGAAAGCAGACAAAAGGCTAAGACATATTCACAGGGATCAGGTGGGATCAAACATTTAGCTGACAATCCCCACCAGCTGCGCTTTGTTGTGCTTGTTGAAGTTTAATTCAGCCCAGAAGAGAAAAGATGAAAGATTTATCTGACAACTGCAGCATCTTTGACACTGTAGATACACTAGAAGGGAGAGATCCTATAGCTGAAGGCCTTTTTTTTACTCAGTTATGTTCCTGGTTTTATACATCTGTAGAGACATTGACGCTGCCTGAGAGGGCAGAAGTAACATCAGCCATTACAACAAAAATCCACCCTAAAACGAAATATTAACACAGAAAAGCTGAGAGCTCTGACAGCTTAACTTTCCTATGTGTTTGGGAACAAGCGTCAAAGATATATTATTTCACAAACATGAGTTACTCTTTTAAACTGTCAATGAAAGCATGCTGTATCTAAAGGCCTAGCATTCCTTGAGCTAATGCATACAGTATCACCCGCCAGATTTTACTGCAGAGTTTTAATTTAAGATCAAGTAATGATGGGAAGAGATGGAGTTATAGCTTTTTTGGCCAAACCTTGTAAATGATGTTATGCACAATCTCATTCAAAATTGCGAGATCTCCTAATGCTCAGACTGTGTGTTGGGGATGACTCTCAGCTACTATCACATCAAACTTTAGCTCGTTAGTGGTAAATTTGTGTTGTTCTTGTGTTGGCTAAGTGCAGTTCACTCTAGAACTTAATCGTAGATGTACATTAAATGATTACTTTCTGTGACTTTTATTAAAATCCGTCCAGTGGTTTATGAGATATTTTGCTAACAGACAGACACTCAAACACGTACACACAGATACAGGCAAAAACACTATCACCCTTTTGCCTTTGGTGGTGGGCAGTAACTGTTATTTTATGGTGGATTTTATTTCCATTTGTCTTCCATTTTTTTGTTACTGCAGGCGAACATCTACTACCCATGCAAACATTTAACAATCTGACCTCTGTGAGGTTTTTCTCTGCTCAGAGGAAACAGAAACAGCTCGTTCTGCTTTAATGACTCCGGATTGTTCATCCCTTCATTATCCGGCATTAGCTCTGCACACCACACGCAGCTATCTGGCTGAAATTCGACGCTGAATTAATATCAAAATCTCACTAATCCTAATGATCTCTATAATTAGTTTGTTTGGATTTGGCTTTAGTAATTTTTTTGTCTTGTTTAATTAAATAGCTTAACAATAGCCTTGATAAGAGCCATGACCTAGCTGTGCTGCAGAGCCACTCTCAATTATTTCATATAGGCTTTTCACCTTGTGACATTTTTTTTCTCGTCTTTTATTTCCGTCCCTGGTTCCATCAGCCTCATCTGACCTTCTAATCAGCTTTTCCTTGGTCCTCTGAACTTCCCATAACAAAATAACCTATCATTAGGTGGCTGCTGAGCCTTGTTTTTCATCATATTCATCAGAAAAGACCATTTAGTGCATTGGCATTAGTTTGTTACATGACCACACTTTGAAGCTCCCTCCCTCAGGTTATAGATCAGAAAATTGATCTTGTTCGCACAGAGAGATGACAGAGTGGTCTCTACAAAACCTACATCAGAGTGATGTTTAATGCAGAACTGTCCTTATTAATATGAAACGTGAACTATGAAGATAGATTCTCTGCAGCAAAGCTCAAGGTCTGTAAAACTGACTGAGTTGAAGCCATTTTTGTAGTTTTTAAGATCATTTGACTGTAGCAGCCACCTTGAATCGAGTTGGCTCATAAAGCTAATCAGTTGTAGATGTACATGTAATGATAAGTTTTTACAAGTTTCATTAAATTTCGTCCAGTGGTTCATGACATATTTTTACAACAAACAGAAGCACATTGACAGAAAGGCCAAAACATTATTGTCCCCCTTTGCCTTTTTGTGGCAGGTGATAATTATAAAGTAATAGTAAAGTAATGTGTCAAGAAGGAGAGGAGATTGGACTTTGCGTTTCACACAGGATGCATTTAACCCATTACAGTACTAAAACAAATAAAGTACTCTGCAAGAGTTTTAAACTACATCTCATATTTGCTCCCACAGAGCTTGGGGTTTTAAATAGAAAATGTTCTCTGGACTTTCAACATTTTTCTTTGTGCATTAAGTGCTTTTTAATCTCAACATTTTATGTTTTTGGCTTTTTTAAGCTACTTCATTTTGATTTTTGATCCTTTTAAGCACAGAAATTTATATAATTCCATTATATCTTTAGACCTAGCAGCCTGTCACAAAATGTAATTTGTTCCCATTATTTGATGCATACACAACAAATTTAAAGATAGCAATTTGACAGGCATCTAATCCTAGTTTTTAATTAACTTGGTGATTCAGAAAGCCTGGAACCTGACTAAATGATCAGGTCCTGTGATGGATTAGTTATCTCTTTTTCTTTAAGACAAACCAGTGAAATAATGTTTACCTGCTGAAGAGATGTACTTAGACCCATTAGACTTCTTTTATCCTCAACCTTTCTGTTTTCCATTGATTTTTTTAAACACGCTGCACATAATGCCAAGACAAGTTTTAGGCAAATAGGACTGGACTTTTTAAACAAGCTCCAGAAAGTCTGGAAAATTCCTCAAGACCTCCTTGAAATATTAAAAGAAAATTTGGTTCCTTTGAGGTGTAATATAAAGAAATGAAGGATGACTCAAAGGTTTTGCGCAGAACTGCAATATTCGAAGACAAACTGCTCTGCGTGAAACAAAACGATGTGAGTAATGCAGGCCAGAAGGGAGCCGAGGAGAAAATGAAGTCCTGAAAAATGGGACTTTTAATGATGGAGCTCTTTAATGTGTTCATGTATGATGCTAAACAGTGTGAAATGATTCTTGTTTTAGTTTTTACATGTAGTTTTATCTTGCCTTACTTAGCTTTAATTAACATTTCCAAAATTAATATTTGAAATCATTCGTAGGAGCTGTTCGATTCAAGCTTACAGAATTTAAACTCTGCCTCATGTGAGACCACCTGAAACGTGAAGACGTGATGACTCTCTGCATGATCGGTGTTTAAAATTTAAATCAACTGGATTGATCAGCAGATTATTCAATAGTTATCTATGACTACATTGAGATGCTAGAGCTTTTTGATGACTATTAATAGAATATTGATGCCTTTCAGATTCACTGTGAACTGCTTGTTGCTTTGGAGAGCCGCAGATATCGACCTTTTTTTCATTTTTCATTCGAAGTAAACAGCACTACACCACAGCACTGTTTCCTTTTTTTAATAATTTCTCTCTGAATCCGGTTCGCCATTCAAACTGAGCCCTTCTGTCAGTGTTCTTGACTGTGTAAAAGCCACAAAGAACCATCTTTTTTTCTTATCGGTGAAAACCCTTGTTTACTGCTGCACGATTATTCTGGAAGAAGGATGGAAGAGGCTTCATGAGAGGGCACCTCAGACAAGTTTTTTTTTGTGCTTCCTGAGCTCAAAAACATGAGTCTGTCTGAAGAGGAGAGAGATGTGTGATGAAACTATCAACACCTGCAGACAGGCCTCTTCCATGACCATTTGGGTTTTTGCACCTTTAGTTAAGCTGAGGTTTCTGTCACAGAGACAAATCAAGAATCTGATCCCGTTACATCATCCTGAACAGCCAATTAAAACCCAGTTCAGCCTGGATTTAAAGGCAAAACGTTTTCTATTTTTGTCTGTATATCTAAAAAAAATGGAGTAAATGCTGCTGAGGGCGCAACCAGAAAAACACTTCATAGCATCACCAGTGACAGATACTGCAGGGGATGTCGCTGTAAGTCACCGGGCACCGGAGGATGCTTTAATTCACACTGACACCACATCAGCATTACAGGCCACTTCAGCAAGAGCTGGAGTTAAACACACTGCGCCCTCTGAGGTGGGCGGATATGGGCATCGGGAAGTGGAGCTGACTGAGTACAAAGGGCCAAAGAAGAGTATAAATAATATTAATGTTTTCATCTGCACTGTAAATCAGTAACTATTACACTGTCTCCTGAAGGAGCTTGAAAGATATCCAGAAGCTTGAAACAAACAAGACTGAAGATGTGCAAAAGATACAGTGCACTTAAGCCACAAATAAATCTTCCTCTGAACAGACACTGTAAAATCAATTAAACAAAAGTCCAACACACTTAAAGGTGACATCGTGACCTTTCCTTTAATTAATGTGTAATGTAAATAAAACATCTATAATAGCACACACTTTGAACACATTCATTCAACTCTCTTAAGTAAAACACACCAGATCCTGGGAGCTAAAACTTGACTCTTGATGATTCAAAGCAGGAAACATTGTGAATTCATGGTCTTCTAATCAATCAAATGTGTAATAATGAGACTAGTTGATGCTGCTATTAATTTTATGTTTGATTCACTGTTAATTCATTTATTAATGACATCGCAGTTTAGTATTATCGCTTGCATGCAGCTTCTCTTAAAATATTGCCAGCTGCATGTTCTTTATTGTAGAAAATGTTCTGTTTTTAGAGGAATTATAACAAATAAATGCACACTCACAGGTTGCTTGTTCAAAGACAAGCGCTCATTCATGTTTTTATTGCTATTTAGTCCCAAGTCTATGCATTTAAGCAAAATTGCTGGGCCATATTTTATGATACTTACAGAGGCAAATCAGGGTCAAAGAAAAGACTCATAAAAGTTTAGGGTTTAGCTCGATCACTTTGCTTGAACTTCAGTTTAGGGCATTGGCATTGATAATAACACATTACCTCAGACTGTGTCTCTAGTTGTGATGGCAGGATGAAGTGAGCCCCAACATACTGTAACAACATTAATACTTCATTTTTTCAATCACTTCATTACTTATATGACTTGATGCTTTGCTAAGTATTTTTTGGTCTTTGAACTCCTGTTTTATTACTTTTTACTTGCAGGGTCACATTCAAAGCTCAAGTTAGAAACTGAAATGCAGTAGTGTTGGTGGCACAGGGTGTAAATGAATGTATTTATTATGTATGTATTAAGTATTTTTTTAAAGTATTAAACTAATTACATTAACTGAATGTTAAATGATCTTATGTTAAGGTAAAATAAAAAAAAACATGATTTAATGTATATAAGTATACTATCTTTAATTAATTTCATGGATCGTGCCCAAATGTTTTATCATGTGCATGTGTATTTTTATGAAAATAGAAAAAAATGTTCAGAAAGCTTTCTGTTTTGCAAATTTAATAAATAGGTTTATGGTTCTACACTTACATCATTATAACTTTGCTTTAAATTTGGCCTGTTTTCACCTAAATCTGTCATCTTGCTCACAACAAAGCCACACAGATCTTTTGCTGCCCTGTCATATGATTAAAAAGGCTAAAAATATATTTCATTTTCTGGACCAAAATATAATCTTGTACCTCAAACTGCTTTGGCTCTGTGTTCCCAGCTCTCTAAGTTTTAAATCCAAGCTGCTAGTTATGTTTGGATCTTTTGGCTCGTCTCTTTGTACAAATAAAGCCTCATAATGCAGACTCTGAATCAGCCTTCCACTCTAAACAGAACCACTCACCTGCTCCCTTGTACTAAATATGGCTCATAACATCGCAACATGCTGTAAAACAACTTTTTTTTGTACACAGCCAAAGATCTTGTAACTCTCCAGTTAAAATTTCTTTTGATTTGTGCATGTTTGTGTTCAGTTCCTGTTCAAAGCTAATTCCAAGCTCTTTGTCTGCATATTTCTCAACAGTCTCAAGACAACTCTGCAGAAAAAGCTGTCCAGCGACAGTGTTGACCTGTCTGGAATACCTCTGTCCACTCGTGATGTCCGACAAGTTGCCTTCTATCTTCAGAACAACAGAGACAGTATTGTGGCCGTAGACATCAGCTTCACTGAACTCCACGATGACAACCTGAGGCTACTGCTGCCTCTTCTCGCCTCCCTGCCCAAACTCAATACGCTGGCTCTCAATGGTAACCGCCTCACCTTGGCCATACTTAAAGATCTCACTGAAATGCTCAAAGACCCCAAAATGTTCTCCAGCCTGGCCTGGATCGACCTTGGCAACAATGTGGACATTTTCACCATGCCTCAGCCACTGCTGGTAGCATTGCGCCGACGTTGCAGCCTCAAGAGCAGCCTGCCGACCATTTATGAGTACACGGAGGGTCAGCCATACTCCTACCACCTTGAGACCTCTATAGAGGAGCCCAGCCACTATGAAGAGGAGGAGGAAGAGGAGGAAGAAGAGGAGGATGTGGACAGTAAATTTGAGTTGGAGCCATGGGGTTTAGGGGAGAAACAGCTCTCCAAAGCTTTCACTCTCCACTACTGTGAGAGGTGATAAAGTATTTCCTGTCCAAGGCTCCTTCAGCTGTGGTTGAGAGATGTCCCACAGCACTCTGATACCTCCTTCGCCCTCTTGTCCTCACACCACGAGCCCAGTCACCCTTAGAGGGAGACCAGTGCCCACATTGTGAACTTATTGTCCCAACACGGTTACCAAGCTACTCCTAACCATCTCTGAGTTAACCCACCCAAGATAGTGACAGTGAAGTGACAGTCAAACTTACTGTGTTGGTGGACGGTGCTCTGGGGAACAAGGTGCGGTTTCATTGGAGGGGGGCTGGAAGAGTTAATGAACCAGTGCTCTCTCTTTATTTCTTTTTCTTTCTCCCCCTCTATCGCTCCGATTCTCTTTGTGACACTGGCAGCCAAGGGGCAAATCTCAAGGAGATTTAAATCAGTTGGTCAGATGAAGGCGCTGCATCCTGGCGGTAGCTGAGGTGGAAGTTAGTTTGGAAAGTGTTGGTCCCTCTGGGTTCTCTACCAGGACTGAGACTATCTCTGTCAGGCAGGACCCAGCTCCACATTGTGTGTTCTCTGTTAATCTCTCAACAAAAGCTATGACACGAGTTCAACAGACTATACAGCCGGCGACCCATCACGTGACGCGGGCAAAACTGCTTGGTCGACTTTTTGCGTTTTCCCCCCCTTTCCAAATGTCCACTTTGTGAATGCCCTCATGTTGATGAAAAATGAGAACAGAAAACAAAACATCTGTTGTGTTTCCACTGGTTATTTTTGTGCACTTTAGAGAACAAAGCAATCTTAGAAGACAACAGGTAGGACTCAACAATGGCTAGCTGTCGCTGATTGTTTTTGGACTTGCATACAAGCTGATATTCACCTCTTTGTTACTGTTGAGCTGTTTATGTGATAACCTCAGTGTTTCAACACATTTGTGACACTAATGCCAGCTTAAGGGCCAGAGTCAGAGCAGTGCCCAAACTGCCCTTCCTACTGCCGTTTGTCTCTACAGATGTTGTTTCTGTTTAATGTTGCTGTACTTCAGTGGCCCTTGTGTTACGAGACCCCGACTGTTATCTATCAGTTATAGTCTGTCTGCAGTAGCATTTAATGACTGTTTAGGCTGAGCAAACCAGTACGCACTTTATGGTTGTGTTGTATTAACATTTTGGTTTCACCGTCCCATATACTCTGTATACATTGTTTATAGTTGCTAAAACCAGAAGCTCTTGATGTCGGTATAACAACATGATGATGATTGTTAGAAAGATCATTAAAAACAACATATAATAAATGTTTTAATGAATGTTTTATGTGTTTGTAATAGTAAGTCATCTATTTGTTGCTGTAAATATTTGTTATTGTTTTAGAGTTTTGTCTGACTCATTAACAATGAGTAATGACTATGAAACAGAGTCCAAGGACCTCCTGCTGTTGGATTGAACAGTACGCAAAAGTGACTAATAGGATAATGCAATAAAGAAGAAAACAGCTCAGTAAATGTTATTCGGAGCAGACACTTTTTATGTTGAATGTTTAATCTGAATGTTCACTTGGTTTGTAGTTTGTTCCATGTGTCAGTGTGTCAAACGTTTCCTCGTTGTAGTCTGTGTACGTTTGTCTCATGCCAAACAATGACTGCCAGTAAAACACTATCCAAACTCACAAGTGATGTCTCTTCTTTTTTCATTGAACTGTTACAACATCTGGGTGTAGAGAGCCCACAGCTGGTCACCAAAACAAACAGCAGATTGAGTCAAACAGATTAGTCAGTAAATAGGACAAAAAGAGAAACCAGCTTGAGCGGTGCTATTTGGGGTTGGAAGTTGGAGAGCGCTGCTTGTTTATGAGCCAGCGGAACATCTGTGCGGCTGTGGGCTGTCAGGGAAATGCCTGAGCCGCCACCGTTTGCCAGGGGAAAGCAGGGTGGTCATTGCATGAGGCCCTACCCATGATCCTCTCCTGGCAACCTTTTGTTCACACTGCCAGGCATGGTAATGTGGCATTTGCAACAGGTGGCTCCTATAAGGTCAGGGCACAGTTTGACTGTCATGGCCCCTGGGGTCCAAATACCATGTAACAGGGCCACCCCCCCTATTTAAAAACTCACCAGGTGTGTATCATCTGACCTCTTTTCCTTTCAGATTTGGTTTAGTTCTCTGTGTTGCCACTAAAATATCAATTTCCTCTTTGTGATTGTTCAAACTGAGAGTTTGCGTTTGGTCTCCAAGCAGATAAAAAAGATCAAAGTTTCACAGAGGAAACTGGGTTCTGTAAGAGTTGAGAGTCCATAGAGTTGCATTAGGAGCTGGCAAGAAGGATAAGATTTCATTATAAGATTTCATTATAATCATTTTCCCTGCATGTTGTACAAAGCTCATAATGACCAAGCTCCTTCATGTATTAAAGAACCCAATTTACTATAAAACATCCCAAAGGAGCACTTTGCCCTCAGTGTTCCTTTTATATGTTTCTTTGAAGTTATTCAAGCGCTCCATACTTAGGATTAGGCCTAAAAGCTTCTTTTTACCAAAGCTCACAGTGCTACAGTATGTTTGGTGACTGAATGGTCTTTATGATGCTTGAGTAACCTTCAGTGCTGCAGCGAACACCTCGCCTGTCTTTAGTCTTTATGCATTTAATGCTGCATATCTGTCTCCAGTAGTTTACTTTTCTTACTGTTATCTCACCCTCCTTGTCCTTTTCTGCACTCTATTTTACTCCAGTTGCACGTTTCAAATCAAATTACAGACCACACTAGAATTTTTACTTTTTTTTTCTTTTTTTGTTGTCAAAGCAGAAAGGAAAACACCTCTGACAGTTTCAAAATTGGCCAGAGGTTCTTTGCTGTTTAAAGGCAATTTTCCTCCCTGCTGTTGACAAAAGCTTAATCCAGTTTGCTACTATCATCTCAACAAAATTGTGGCAATTAACATGTAAGGTGCCCCAATTCAACATTCATTTTGCTCCATATAAACAATATCAGCTGAACTGAATTGAAATGTAACCTTTTTTATTTGATTATATGTCTCCAGTTGTTAAAGGCTTCGATACAAAACTGAAAAAATAAATAAAAAGAAGCAGTGAAAAGTCCTGTAGGAGACACAAAGTAGATTATGGATTTAACAGATTTCAATAAATGTGACCTCATGTCAGGGGCGTTGACTGACATTCATGGTGCATAAAATTAAATTAAATGTCATAAATAAAAAAAATTAAAAAATACCACTGTTATTCTTTTCTTTGATAGGATTTTTTTTTTTTTTGTCTTTTATGTAATGCTTTACTTTTTTAACTTCTCCCTTTACAGAAAAAACAGTGTAGTTCACATGTGGAAACCATGTTAAATTAACATGTGACATATACATTTTGCAAACATTTCCTGTGTAATTTTGCCACATTTTCATAATTTTCTACATGTGTTTACATATGAAAAACAGGGCAACAGGTTGTTTTTCTGTAAGTCTACTTAATCTAATTCCAAACTAAAATCTTCTGCTACTTGAGGTCATCAAACACATTTGAAATACTTTTCAAATTTACACAGAATTATCATTAAATATCTTTTAAACTGATGATCAGTTGTTATTACAGATCATTCATATTTCTAACACGTATTAAGAGTATTTTAAGATCAAAATGGTTATAACCATTTTCTGATCATGTTTCTTTTAAGAACATGTACCACATTTCCTGCAAGCAATTTCATTTCT
>JAOXNZ010000001.1:9984625-9995747 GCA_028566095.1 Kryptolebias brasiliensis | reverse complement strand
TGTAACTTTTTTTTTTTTTTGTGGTCTTATTGCTGCAATGAGTACCTTTAACATGCAAATGTACCTGGAACCTTCTGACAGGTTTTGAGAGTGATGGCCCCAAATTTAAACGTAAATCATCACTAAAGCTATGGTTAAGGCAGGCTGCTGAAGGCCTCCAACATCAGTCTTTATTGAATCTGCCCACCTAAAGTAGTTTTTTATTGATCCACCAGCGGAGACAGAAATACAGAAGTTAACGGTGACCTCTTCCTGCTCTGACATCCTGTGTGCAATCAGCACACCTTTTGCCCTCTGTAATGCCGTCTGCAAACACCGTCATTACTGAACAGAAGGGGAAAAAGCTTCTTCTCATTTCTTATGTAATTTGTAAATACAGCTCTGTACCTCCTACAGACGTTTCAATCAGGCAGCTCTTTTTGATTGAAGTGGATGTGCTGGAGCAAATAAAATGTTCCAGGTAGAAATCTCTGATGTGCTAAAGCCTATTTGGTCAAAAGCAAAAACATGTTATTTTTATGTTCCTGCATCACTGATTAACGCTGCAGCGATTGTGTTTTTGCATTTGACGGTAATAACATTGATGCTCCCGCTGCTGATGGAGGCTCTATTTTGAGCTACAGATGTTTTTATGCAAAAGGAAACGAGAACAGCTTCATACGCTTGCATGGATTCTAATCAGGCATGCCGTTTTGCATAAATTTAGTCTGTGCAAAAGCAGCCAGAGCTTTAGCAGCACGTTGAAAATCCTCGCGGCTCAAACTGCTGATATAAAATGTTTGTCGGGTGCATTCCACAGAGGTCAGAGTTTATTGCTTCCTTGTATGGTGTTTAGATTTTATCTCAATGTGATTTGCATGTGTTGTTAAAATAAGAAGCAAGGGAGGAGGCTCAATAATAAAATCCACTGTGGCCCTGAGAGAAACCTTTAATACTTAATACCACAAATCACCAGTGAGTCAGCCTGTGTGAAAACATTAGCGTGACCTGAAAAAAGGGGCTCCGATGAAAGGAACCATAAAGTTAATGATGAGGAGCTCAGAGGCAGGAAGAAAAATAACGGTTTGAAAGCCACACAGGCTGCATTTTGAACAATACATTCAGAGGAAACACGGATGAAGCTGCAGGTTGTTGTTTGACAGGCCGGCACACAAGCACAGCTGAAGATAACACTGTTTGAAACCTCTCTTGACGAAAACCACGTCCAAACATTCTTTTCTTTGTCTACATATACATTCGTAAACATTGTTGTAGATATAAATGTTATTGCAATAGCATGGTTTGCGTGTTTCTGTCTGATGCCATGTGGCTGGTGGCTTGGAGGTCAGAGTAACCTTGTCGTCGCCTGCAGAGGGCAGAGGATGACGCGTGTGGCATCGAGGTGTAAAGCAGCAGGGTGTGGGGGTGGGTACACGTGCAGGAAACACAAATAGTGCTGCATACAAATGCAAAGGCAATCTCCAGGTTGCAAAATGACAAAGTGCTGTTTTGAGAACCAGACTGCAGGTGAGAAGGACAACGTAAAAGTGGAAATAGGTCAAAACAGAACGTTCTTTAAAATTTGCCTTGTCCAGATTTTCTTAGTTATTAAAGGTAAAAGGAGGGGCGTGTGTGCAAGGCTAATTATATGTGTCAGATGCACATTTTATTATTTGTTTATTACTTTCCTGAGACTCTTTTTTAAATTTTTGCCCAGCAGCAGTAGGTGATAATGTTTTTACCTCTGTCAGTGTTTGTGTGTCTGTTTTTAACAGAATATCTCACAAACCTGTGGGCAGATTTTTCATAAACTCTCAGAAAACCTTCACTGGATGTAAATCTACAACCAATTAACTTTTGGAGCCAACCCAATTCAAGATGGCTGCCACAGCAAATTGACCTTAGCAAACACCAAAATTGCTATACTGCAGTCAATTTTACAGATATTGGGCTAAAATTGGGTGTGATAGTTGCTGAGGATCATCCCCGACACATACTGCGAGTGCCACTCAGTGTGCAAGACTTTTGCAAAAACTTTGGCATTAACTGCTGGTGTCAAACTTGTTGGTCTGTTAGCAAAATATGATGTGAACCACAAGCTGGGTTTTAATGAAACCTTAAGAAATTAAACTTTGGATGTACATCTACAGTTGATTAATCTTTGAAGTCAACCTGATTTAAGATGGTTGCCACAGCCAACTGACAATAGAAAATGCAAAAATGGCTATAATTCAGCCAATTTAACAGATATTGATCAAAGATTCTGTGTGATTTCATCTAAGAGTCATTCACAACACATACACAACACAAGTGCTACTCATTACGCAAGATCTCTGTTTAAAACTTTAGTATTACCTTTTGGAGTCAACCCTGTTTGTCTATGAGCAAAATATCTAACAAACCACTGTACAAATTTTAATGAAACTCCCAGAAAACAATCATTGTATGTACTTTTACAACTGATTCACTTTTAGAGTAAATCCAATTCAAGATGGCCCCCACAGCTAATCCACTTTAGCCAACACAACAGTGGCTCTAACTCAGTGATATCAATTCCTTCAAGGACTGCTAGGTCCTAATTTATTCTAATTTTTTTTTAGTGCCAGTGCTGTACTGACATGTCAGAACCGGTTACCGAATAATCAACAGTTTGGCTGTTGTGACAGCTGGAAGAAATGTCTTTCAGACGTGTCTTTTCCTTTATTAGGCGTTACACTGTTTCCTTCCACATCCCTCCCTCGTGCTTTCTCTCCCTGTCATCCCACCCCCGTCTCCTCGTTTCTCTCTCCCTCACTTCTTGGTGCTTTTAATGTAACTATATCAGATAGTTCTCCAGATAGTCACTGTTTTTATTCTGCTGTGGACTCAGGTTAGCACCCCAGTCTTCATGGGTCTGGCTAAAAGCAGAGTTCCTCTCAAAACTCAACCTGCAAACCTAACAAAGAAAAGGTACTCATGGTCCTATTTAATGCCTTTTTTCTCTTTTGGAATGGGAAACTGCTTGGACTGGCCTCTAAGAGCGGTAAGACCACGTATTGGACTAGTGCACTCACCTTTCTTCGATTGTTGTTTGATTTTATGTTGCGCTGGAAAATGACAACCATAAAAGATGCTGAACAGTAGTAAGACTCATATAAATTTGATTTGTGTACAGTTTCTGCTTTTATTTAGTTAAAATCACAAACATGGCTTGAACAGCAAACATTTCTTTAAATTCATACACAATAAAATTAATCATGGTATGAATGGTATGACTATAGTCATGTTGGGTTTGGATTATAAAGTAATATTTCTCTTTTTTATGTTGGAAGTTTGTCTGCTACTATATAATTTACAGTCGTATTTACACCAATTGGATCAATGGTTTCAGGGGGATTTCAGACCTTTGCTGTGCAGTTGAATTAATTTTCCAATAAGCACCACATGTCACAAAGAAGAAAGAAGTGCTTCGATGTCCTTGTTTGTCTTGTACGGCATCTTTTGTCGCCTGTTCCCTGGTTGTTTAGCTTGCCTCTTCCCTGCCTCTGAGTTTGTTTACTCTTCCTGCGACAGTGTATAGGTGTGAGGTGCCAGTCTGTGCAAGTGGCAAGTAAACTGTTATGAATAATGAGCGGAAAGTTGGCAACATGTTGCTTTATAGATGTATTCAGGCCACCTTTCTGGCATGTTTTTACATGCTGACATTGTTCATGCATGCACATGTAGGACTTACCTGTTACTCTGGTTGTACAGCTAACACAGTTAATATGATGGTGTTTTCTAATAATAAAGTCCTAAATTACTCTTAATTAATTTTACAAATCTTCTCTCCACTTCTCTTAATTGCGCTCTGCTGTGTCTCTGCATGCCAATGGAAAGATGCTCCAGGATGTTGAGAGGAGACTCAGACTTGTGCTGTCATGTGAGGAGATTGGCCAATCAGGGTATCTCAGGCCTTATCAGGACTCCATTGTTTCCGTGACTCAAAACTGCATTCTCGTGAGCAACCTATTGGGACAAACCTGTGTCTTCTTGAGTAAAGGCATGGCAAAGAGCAGGCAGGCTGTACGTAAGTCTTGACAAACACGCTTCTTGCCTCTGCTTCTATAAGTAAAGCTAGGATTTTTTATTATTATTATTATCAAAACAAAAGCTGGAGTACTAAGTGGTATTTTGTAAGATACGCAATTGTGAAAAATATATTCCTCCTTTTTTAATTGAAAAACGAGGACCTAATGAAAACAATATGTGTGTGATTATTTTATAAAAACTAAGGCAAAATGCAACAAAATGTGTGAAAAACGAAGTGCACCCCCTGCTTCAGTACCTTTACTAGCAAAATCTTGAACTTTCTTCTGCATGGCATTAACAATCTCTCACATATTTTTTGAGGATTTGTCTCACTCAGGTTGAGATCTGGAATTTGATTGTGTTATTGGAAAACTTTGAGTCATTTTTCAGCCTTTCTGGTCTTTATTGATTTATTGCTGCATTTGGGATCATTGCCCTGCTGCACGACTCAATATCAACCCAGCTTTAGATGTCTGACAGTCTGCTTCACATTTGATTGTAATATACTTTGATATACAGAATAGTTTGTGGTCCGTTAGAGACTGAAAGGTGGTCAGATCCTGGGGCTATAAAACAAGCCCAAATCATCATACCTCCATCACCATGCCTGACATCTCGTATGTTGTTTCTGCTGATGATGTGTTTGGTTTTCTACCATTGTGTTGCTGCGCATTATGGCCAAACATCTCCCCTTTGGTCTCGCTTCTCCAATGGACACTGACCCAGAAGTTAGGTTCCTGTGAGGTGGACTTCTTGGAATGTCCACTCCTGAGACATCAACAACATTATAATCCTCTTGAATGTTTTCCTCTTGTAAATATTATTTTTCCACTTAGAATGATTGATTCTAAATTGTTTGGAAATGATTTCATAAGCCTTCTCAAACTGATGGACAGCAACAGTTACATCTCTAAGATCATGCCTGAGCTCTTTTCCATTTGACAGTGTGTTAACACACCTAAATGTTACAGATCAGCAAAACTGATTGATTTTATACAAGTTCTCAAACTTATTGATGATAGTATAACTGAGTGCATTTGATTAGTTAAACACTGGCTGCTTCATATTCATTTTTTATGTTCTTTGTTGGGTACATAGTTGTGGTTCTTCTGAATTTTGGAGTAGTTTTATGAATGAATGACAGTGGGAAATAGGTCACGTGTTTTTGAAGTTGTGAAGGAAAGGCTTGGTCAGGACCAAATGATTGTTACTCTAACCCTTAGAAACCTTAGAAATAAAAAAAGTGCATACTTTTTTAAAGTTTTATTTCATTTTACCATAACTGTAATTAGAAAACACATTTGGATAGAAAATGGAAGCATGAACATTTAAAATATTATCAAAACTCAACAACATTTTTCAAATCTCACATAGGATCAGAGGTTTCAGGTTTTGCCAATTCACTGGTTAAACAAGCTCTTTTACTTTGTCCCTCTCACTGCTTCTCTCAGACACAACTCTGTATTCCTCCTGCCAAAAAGGTCTGACATTTCAATATGACTAGTTGGGCTTTAGGAGTTGTTCAACACTTTATTTTCTCTTCACACTTACCTACACACCAGTGGTGACGGAGCTGCAAAAAGCAAAGTGTATCCCTGCCATTTGGATGAACATGGGGTTCAGTGTTTTTCAGTGGGAATATAAATCAACAGCGCAACGGGATTGAACCTCCAACCTTGCAATTAGCATACAACACATGTTAGCATCTGAGCCTAAACACTATAAGTGGCTGCAGCCCAAATTGAAGAAATTAGTTTTGTGCTAAGTCTGGAAGTGAGGATCAGACATTAAACCACTGTCTGAGTTGTCTGATTTAACCAAACAACTCAGACAGGAGCTTAATATCTGCTGTTTTATCAGACTAAATGTAAAAATGTTTTCAATTTTAAGCAGAATTTTATTACCTTTAAAGAAAAGCAACACTTGCTGTTTCCCCACTGTTTTCTTTTCTTTTTGTTTTGTGAAATGCAGAGTAAACCATTTCCTGGCTGCAGCTTCATATTTGCGACGCCAATATGGGAGACGTATCCTACAAGGCCATATGAAGCAGGGGTGCACAGGGTGCTCAACTTTATTTAAGCAGGAATGTTATATTGGAAATGTAAAAGTGTCCTGATCCGACCTGGGACATGTTAGCAGTGATGAGTGATAAAACTGGTGTAGCGACAGACTGACACAGAAAGTTCTGATGCTGTAGAGCGTGTATAGTTTGGAGTTACCATGTTGTTTTGGGTTTAGATGCCTCATGTGTTTTTTGTGTCAGAACTTGTAGTGTGTATGTTCTTCGGTCCTGACGTCAGCACTGTGTTGTGTTTAGACATCTCACTACTCCTGCTGTTAACCCCTGAGCGCTCTGGGAAATGTCTGCCTCTTTCTCTGCCCTTTAAAGGTTGCTTTCATTGAATGCGCTTGTAAAAAAAAAAAAAATATATATATATATTAAAAAAACCAGCCGCATTCCTCTGTGAACTCCAGAGTTAGGGTTCCCGGTGCTTGATAAGGATCAGCCTATTTATGCTTTAAAGTTTTGTCATTTTGACGAGGGACAGTTTTATTAGCTTGTTTTTACTGTTTACATGAGATTTACAAGAAGGCAGAGGATTTGTCATGAAGAAGATTTCTGTTTCAGATTCGGGCATCACTCCAGTCACGCCATTGTCAGCTGTATGTTTGCATGATTCTCAAAGGCATAAAAACCTTCTTATGCTGATATAATGATGTTTTGTTGTTTTTCTATTGTTTTCATTTGTGTGTGTTTTTTTAACTAATAATTAAATGCTATGTCTCAACAGGACAGAGAGCTCAGGCCAGAAGAAATGGATGGTAAGACTTTATTTCTATGACGTTAATTCTTTTTGAGCCAAGTTTTAGAATTATTAAACACAAAACATTAAAGTGTATCACAAGATAAAAGTTAAACTGAAAATTACAAATTTGTATGCTACCAATGCATAATACAGCCGGTACGTATCTGGTACTTACAGGGTATATAACAGGTACATACCCAGTATGTACTGGGTTCATATCTGGTTTGTTGTGGGTATTTACCAGGTACTTACTGGGTGCAGATCTGTTATGTACAATATTGTTGTTTTATATTGTGACAATGACATCAATTGGTATAAACACACATTTTTTTTCACTTCTCACTTCATCTTCTGTCATCATTATCATCTAAACCAGGTGTGACCATCAAGGCCAGTGAGAGAATATTATTAGCATGCAATTGATCAATGCACTGCACTTAAAATATAATGGTCTAGGATTTATTGCAGTCCAAACTGTCTTTTATAGTATTAATATTGCACTCACTGATATTGCGATGACTATAACTTTTCAATATATTGTATAGCCCAAGTAACAAGTACCGGATACATAGCAGGCTGTATTTTGTATTGCTATTATTTGTATTTGTAAATGAAACAATGCTGTGTAGTTATTACTGTTAGAGACATGCAGCTAAGCGATGAATGTAACGCCTGCTGTTACAACAGAGCTGCGAGACGCTTTCAAAGAATTTGACAAAGACAAAGACGGTTATATCAGCTGTAAAGATCTGGGGAACTGTATGAGGACCATGGGATACATGCCAACAGAAATGGAGCTGATAGAACTGAGTCAACAAATAAATATGAACTGTAAGCACACAAACATCTTATATATCATGTAAGGAACTGTGTTACGTATGTGTCTGGATGTTTAAATAATGTGCCATATTTTTTTTTTCCATCAGTGGGAGGTCATGTTGATTTCGATGATTTTGTGGAGTTAATGGGCCCAAAACTTCTTGCTGAAACTGCAGACATGATTGGAATAAAGGAATTAAAGGATGCATTTAGGGAGGTAAGAGTGACTGGACTAAACTTTTCACAAGTATTCACCCTTTTTTTTATTGTTTTTTATTGTTGCTCCCCTGCCTTTCGTTCTCAGTTTGACACAAATGGAGATGGGGCCATAAGCACATCTGAGCTCCGAGATGCAATGAGGAAGCTTTTGGGCCAACAAGTAAGTGTTGGATCAGAAAACTGAGAGTTTGTGAAAAGTCTCTCCCTGAGCAGACGTAGTGAGTGAGGGCTTCACTGACTTCTGTTTCCCCTGTATATATATATTTTTTTTTATTTCCAGGTGGGTCTAAAAGAAGTAGAAGATATCCTAAGGGATGTGGACTTGAATGGTGATGGTCTTGTTGACTTTGAAGGTAAAATAACTTGTTTGTGTGTGGGGTAGGGTGGGGGGGTTGTCTGTAGCATTATCAAAATATCTCAATAGAAAGTAATCACTGGGTCTACTTATCCAACTGATTAACAGTCAACACAAAAATGGCTATAACGCTGTCAATTTAAAATTTATTGAGTTGAAATTTGGTGTGGTGGTAGATGAATCATTTCCAACACATTCTTTGAGCACTAATAAATCTTACTAGATCTCGCAGGAGATTGCACCTAAAGTCATTTACAAGGTTTGACTAAAACGCCCATAAGATGATTTCGATGATGAAAGGTGTTTGGTGATATGCATTCCCTTAAGGAATGCTAGGCCTTTAATATATTTAAACTGTGAGATTGTTGCTTTTTGTTTCATCCTCCATCTTCTCTCCTCTTCCAGAGTTTGTGCGTATGATGTCTCGCTAAGATCATTAAAAAAAACATGATCAGTCCCGAATGTGAAGCTCTGTCCTTCTTCACGCAAATCCACAAATAACCAAGGACATGCCAAGATCTCCTGAGCCATCCAAATCTAAATGACACTGGAATTCAGACTCCTCGAATGCTGTGGAGCAAAGGGGGGGGTCACCTCACACTTTCACTTATTAAGTGTTCTTCCTGAAAACCCTCCAATTTAACTGAGGCAGAGTTTGCTGTAGCATCGCTAACGATTGTCTACTTTATGTTTTTGCACTTTACTTCTCTCTCTAAATAACTTCCTGTGTGGATAGATTGTCTGTGTCTCGTCTCACGATATAATTAAGTGTCTTGCAAAATGTCGCCTTCGATGTTCAACAACATCCTATTGAGAGACTGAATGTAGGAAATATGTAGATCAGCACTGTTGAATGTTTTTCTATATATTCACATCCTATGTGGCAAAGTTGTACTTGAACGTACCTTTGTGGAACAACGGTGCTTCACCAAGGAGTCCATGTGGCAATATCCCACCTGTAATGTACCTTTGTGACGTCTGTAATTTTTCTTACTGTGCCTGTCCTGTGTAACGTAAAGCATCACTGTCTGACACGCAGCAAAAAAAGGAGAACTCTGGTATTAATAGGAAACAAATGCCTTGCATAGTGTGTCGTTCATCTGTCCTGAGATAAGAAGAAACAAGACAGTTTAAGATGTGCAGCTCTTTTAAAGCTAAACTTCAGAAAGCCAAAGTGCTTACTAAAACACTGACCAACAGTGGTTTGCAGCAATATGGGACTTCTTTTAGCGCTCACGCATTTGAGTTCACAAAGTTTTGGGAACTAGTAATAACTGTTTTTTAAAATCTGTTTAGTCCTGCATGAGATAGCGCAGTAGGATTCACAGATGTGAACCGTATGTACAGTGGATTTAACTGTGTTGTACCTTTACTGTACGTCATTGTCCTAAATGAAGATGTGGCGATGTTCCACACACCTGTGCTGACAAAAGAAATTATATGCATGCCAAAGAGAGACATTTATTACATTTAGTATGCACAATTTTGTCTAAAAAAAAAACCCAACAAAACAAAACAGATATTACGCCAAGTTGTAAAAAAATTAAAGGTGTTTACATTTGAGCTTTTTTATTATTGTTGTGTGAGTGTTTTACTATGAGGCTTACATTGACTACTGTCACTGCATGTATTGAGAACAAACCTCATCACAATATCTTTTATTCATACGTGTCACTGGTAAGACAGCAGGCTGTGTGTGTAACACCTGCTATAACACTGCAGTACTGTCACAACAGTAAAACAGATTCACCGTACAGGTTATAACCCTGCTGTTTTCTGTGTAAAATTTGTTAAATTAAGTTTAAATGATTTTTTTTTATTGCAAACAGTATGTGGCTGATAAACAGACTAGATATAAAGCTTTATTTAATCATAATAGATTATTTTATACAGTTAGTAAAGAAATACAGTTTAGATACAGTAGTCATCTGATTTAAAGTTTTATTAAAATTTGTCCTGTGGTTCATGAGATATTTTTGTAGGAGACACAAATGAGCACACAGACATGAGCAAAAACATTGTAACAGATAATGATAATAATAAGAATGGGAATATAATACATGTAGTCCATTTTTAGATAAAAAAAACTCTTATTACACTTCACATTTTAATAATGTCTCAATATTAGGAGGAACTTTCACATTGTTTAACCTATTTGCAACAATGCACATATACTATTTCTGTTTTTTAGTTCTTCTTTACACTTTTTAAAAAATCTATAAAGCTCTGCAGCTGCTTCAAATTCATCTTTGTCATATCTGCCTAAGTACTTAAGAAAGTAATCACCGGGTGCACATTTACACCGGATTAACTTTTGGAGTCAGTCCAATTTAAGATGGCCTTCACAGCTAATCAACCTAATAAAGACTCAGTCAGTTTTACAAATATTAAAGTAGGTGTTTAGTAGCTTGTTTAGTAGTTTGGCGTGGTAGTAGCTGAGACTCATGTCCAACACATTATCTGAGCACTAACAGGTTGTACGAGATCTTTGACGTGGAAGAGGGTTATAGATATGCATTCCTCCAAAGATTGCTTGACCATTTTATTATTATTATTATTATTATTGTTATTATGCAGGTCCAGTTAGCCAGAAGAACAAGGCTCTCGCTTTGTTTTTAAGGGTAGAGTGTGTTTCAACATGTGGTCACCAACGTAATGGTAGTTAAAAATGAAACACCTGTCATCTTGAACGTATTGCTGTTGCCATAGTAACGTTATTCATTCATTCCTGGTTAGGTCTGGAGTGTACAATGTGCGCGCTGTGTTGGACTCTCCTGATTGGACGAGACTCGGACAGTACCATGTTAGAACAAGGGGGGGGGGGAGACGTTTTTTTTAGCTAGTGGAGCAGCGGTGGAAATATTTACCTTTTTTAATTGGTTTTCTAAAAAGG
>JAOXNZ010000001.1:9972004-9983022 GCA_028566095.1 Kryptolebias brasiliensis | reverse complement strand
CCTGCCCGGCTTCACCCTTAGGGTGCTGCCGAGGAGACTGTGTGCGAAAGGGGAAAAGGTGCTGCTTTGAGCCACGGTAGTTTCCAGCAGAGATCTCTGCAGGCAGTGGCTTCCGCATCCGCAAGTCACTACAAACTAATGAGGAGTCAGCATTAGAGAGCTGCAGCCCCGCCTCTCCCAACAGAGAAAAGGAAGCAGGAGATAATGTGTCCAAATAGACCGCAGAGAGCCAATTCTGGCTTCATTTATGAGGCTGAGATGCAGTTATCACAACTCAGAGAAAACACTGTGTGGGAACTGCGTGGCTCGGAAACCATTTCCACTGAATTCAAGAAAAGATGGGAGTGTGTAAAGTGGAGCTAGATGTCTTCCACTATTGTTGTTATTTAGGAGGTTTTGTGAGTAAAGTATGCACTCAGCCTGATGTTATTCTCCTCTTTAGCATCTGATTATGGGATGCGTCTGCCAATACTGCGCTCCAGTCCAGAAGACCAGATTCTGTACCAGACAGAGCGCTACAATGAAGACACTTTTGGATATGATGTTCCCATCCGAGAGGAAGGAGAATATATACTAGTCATGAAGTATGCAGAGGTTTACTTTGCGCAGTCACAACAAAAGGTATTATTAAGTAAAAGGACGCACCAGTCAGACATTTGTTGTTTTCATGTATTAAAGTTATCTTTTTTTTTTTCTAAATGAGCTGCTTAGCACTACTGATTTGTATATTTCTAGGTGTTTGATGTGCGCCTAAATGGCCACGTGGTGGTGAAGGACTTGGATATCTTTGATCGAGTGGGTCACAGTACTGCTCATGATGAAATAGTACCCTTCTCTATAAAAAAAGGCAAGCTAAGCGTTCAAGGAGAGGTGTCTACTTTCAACGGCAAGCTCACAGTAGAGTTTGTAAAGGTGAGTTGTGTTTATTAATGATTACCTCCATCAGTGAGAAGAGGAATTATTGGTTTACAACCTGACAGGTCCTTTGAAATACCTGCACTGTCCAAACTTTCCTACTTTATGGTTTTCCCTACGTGTATTTGGTGCAACAGCACACATCTTCCAGCAGTGAGTAGCTGAATCAGGAGCTGAGGGACAGCAAACGTCCAAAATCAAAAGGAGAGCTGATTCTCACTAATCACATTTTTAGCTCTTATTGTTCAAACTAAAGTCAAGTTCGAAGCGTATTAAACAGGAAATAAAAGGTGGAGCTGAGCACACTGTCTTCATACGGCATCCCCAGTACAGAAAACCCCAAATGTTTCTTAAAACAAGATAAATATCTCAAAAATATTTTTGAGCAACTGGAAAAATGTGCCATACAGAGCATTACAAATTTTTCCTGTTCCTGCGTTGATAATGAGCATGTTGTTACTGTCAGTGAAACCTCATGTTTAAAAAGCCAATCAAAAAATAAGCCTAAACATGGAAAAAGTGATATTTTTCAGCTGTTTTCATTCACCGTCCTTATGTTTTACACAACTGCAGAGTATTTACCAAGCTTTTATAGTTGCTTTTCTTAAATTGACATGGCATGTTGTGAGATTGAAGGACTTACTTGCTTTAATAAATTAATGATTTACTCTTAGTTTAGTTTAATGCATGCTAGACAGTTTGATAAATATAATATACCATTCTTTAATTAACCTAATTTGTTAGCTGCCCGGCTAGCTCTGTGCTACACCTGTAGTTATTGTAAACTAAATCTATATTGTTTTAAATTTAAAATATTTTACATGTCTGTGCAGAATAAAAAAATAAAAAAAAAACTTGCGACTTTATCCCCCCGTTCACCCCTGTGTCAGACTCTACAATGTTTTTATGATTTGAAAAAACTCAATCGAGTTACTTTTCAGATCCTGCAGGCCGCTGTTTGTTTGTTAATTGTGTTAAAGTTTGTGAACATACCATCAAAAGAAGACCGAACAGGTTTGGCTTGTTTGAAGCCACAACTAACCCTTTTTATTGTTTCTGAAAAGAAGATGGCAGCACGGTTTAGGTTAGCTGAGAAAGTTTGAACAAAGCACAAGACTTCTGGAGCAATGTCACTGTGAACATTAGAGACCTCAGACAGAAAATTTGGTCATAGTATATATCACCTCATTCACTTCACACCAACTCTCAAGCACGGGGGTGGAGGGTTGATGATTTGGACTTGTTTTGTGAGCACGGTACCTCTACACCTTGCAGTCACTGAGCTGATGATGAACTTCTCTGTTAACTAAAATATCCTAAAACCAAACATGACTCCATCCTGTCAGACAAATGAGTTTGTGGAAGGATGATAAGTTTTAAAAACAAAAAAATAGGTACTTTTTTATGATTGTGTTTTTCCATGATAAGCGATCATGATGCATGCCAACTAAAGACTTTTTATACCTAGAAGTCACTAAATTTATTCAGCCTAATTAGTTCCTTGCTCAGTTTGACACGTTTCTGTCAGTGGTCCTATTTATTGCTCAAAACAGATTTGTCTGCTGATAATAACATCATTATCACTATATATTTTTTTAATTATAAACAGGTAATACCAGCAGAGAACGACTGTAGTTTTTTTAGTTAATTTCTTGGCTGATTTCTTTATTTATTTTTTAGTAACACGCTCTCAGCTCTGTTCCAGAGGACTAAAGTCATGTTGTAGATCAAATAGAAGGCTTTTTTTAGCATTATTACAGTATGCAGTCATCTTTAGATGTGACTTATTTTGCTAATAAGTCAGAGTAAAATTTGTTTTCTAACCAATAATTTTGAGAACTGAGTCAGACTAGTCTGTCTTTGTGGGACCAGGCCTGTTTACAGTGGAGCTGTTAAAATCAGATGAACGGGCTGCTATTTCAGAAGCAAAAAACACTCAGGACTTTTTCACAGTACTGTATTTCCACAAGCTGCGTTTAAAATAGAATTGCTTTTAATATTAGCTAGTTTACTTGTCTGATTGAACATTTGCACAACTCATACATTACAGATACCAATCCACCTGCTGCAGGCCATGGGCAAAATGATTTTCTGAATATTTTCTTTTAAAAGGTTCACTTCAACAAAAGAAAGGTGATGGTGTGGACTCAGCCTGACTGGTTTTTCCTTTCTGTTCCAGGGTTATTATGACAACCCCAAGGTCTGTGCGCTCTATGTTATGAAGGGGACTTTAGACGGTGAGTCCACAGGTCGCAAACATACCCTTCATGTTTCTTTGTTTTCCCAGCCGATCTAAATATATTAAGCATGTTATGTTAAGGTGCAGATGTACCTGTGTATCACACAGCTGATCTGATAATTCCACCAGGCACAGTTTAGTTTGCTGCATGTGTACAGCGGTGTTTGTGTGATGATTCACCAGCCGACATTTTCCTGACAGATGTACCAAAGCTACAGCCTCACCCCGGTTTGGAGAAGCAAGACCCAGAGGATGAAGAGGACGAGGAGGACAGTGAAGGAGGTGAGGAAGGTGGGAAGAAAAAGGTCTCAGCTGGTTCCAAGCGGGTGCAGTCGGGCCCCCGAACACCAAACCCGTACGCAGCCGACAACAGCAGCCTCATGTTTCCTATCCTCGTTGCGTTTGGGGTGTTCATCCCCACCCTGTTCTGCCTCTGCCGGCTCTGAGCTGAAACTGACAGTGGGGGAAACATCAGGAGCCAGGAGATGGATGTGGGATTATGAAGAGGAAGGTGGGGGGGAGGAAGAGGGAGAGACGGTTAAGGTGACAACAGCAGCACGGGTAAAAGCATACACACAGAAGAGAGCCAAAAGCTTGAACAATGGAGGTCAGAAAGAGACAATAACTTTTTGGAAAGTCACTGCCAGATGAAGCAAATACTGCTTTTCTCGGAGGAGGAGGAGGAGATGTTGGAAGTGTATTCTGCACGCTTCTTCAAAATGTGTTTCGCATCCTCCTCTTCTGACCCTTTCTGAACAATGTTGGTCATTTCTATTTAGGGGCTGGGCAGGATTTTCAGGTGCCAGCCTTCATGGATGAAGCCACATTTCTGCAGCTAAGAGATGCTCAGGAGTGATTGGTCTGGGCCCATTTTATAAACTAAAAGCATTGTTTTTGTACTGGGTGTAGCAAGGAAGCACACTGTATGTAACACTCTTGCTCAACATCTGGTCAGACGTATTACCTTCAGATTGAAAATGGTGCTGCTTAGCTTAATTGGTAATTAGAACAGAAATCATGAGTGAGATGGTGAATGAAAAGAAGTTTCCATTTGAGACGTCTGGTCCTCTCGGTGTGGAGATGTTTGTGTTTCCGTTCAGTTCTGTCTGGCGTTGCGTTAAAGTGCCATCATCTACTTGCCATAAGATGCTGAGAGATAAAGGAAATTACTCTTGAACCAGCTCAGTAGCTGGCGTTTGTTTTGTCGTGTAAGTCTGCTTACCTTTACATAAACATAGCTTGGGTTTCACAAATTCTGTTGGTGGTAAATGTCTTTGGCATTGTTACCCTCGATACTAATTCAAGAAATATCCAACGGTGATCACAATTTTTTTTTTTTTTCCACACATTTTTAATTTTGAATCTCACATTGAATCCTTTACGGAGCAGCTGAGTTTATTTGGAGACAGGTTGTTGCAAAATGCTTAAGCGCCAGTGATCTATGACTGTATTTTTTTAATTTTTCTCATTGTTTTTGCCTTTGTTTCATTCATTATGCATGACTGCCTTTTTGTTTCACCAAAGAATGTTTTTATTTTTACAAAACAAACTTTAATTTAAGAAAGCTTGCAAATATGATTTTCAGTTTACTTATGTGGATAAAAACTGCACTTTGTCAAGAATTACTTAAGTGCAGTTTTTTACATTTTTTTATTTTCACCATATACAAAACAGAGTGCATTTCTTTGCTGCCTTTTGTTCTGAGTTGTTTTCACAGAGTATTCTTCACAGGACCCTGAACTCCAGTCCTTTATGCTAAACTAGCATCAGTATGGTTTGAAACAATTCGAATATGTGCCAATTTATTTGACTTGTTTTGCTTTAACTTCCTCCGTGTGTACCACCAATCTGTTTACCTTCAGTTAAAGATAAAAAAAAAAAGCACAACGTTTGTCTAGGAAGAGAAATAAAACGTTTGCCCCATGTTATCCATGAACATTTAGACACTTATCCATGTTTTGTCTCGTAAGCCTTTTCAATCCCGTTGTCTTAAAACATTTTAATTTTGGTTGTAACATTTTCTTGGTTCAGTGTGAACTTAAAATGAAATTTAAGTTGCATGTTCTGGGGTTTGTTTTTGTTTTGTTTTTTAACTTGGAAGAGCACACTTTGGACAAAATGCGTTGTTTTTTTTTTTCTCCCCTCCTTACATGTTAGAGTCCACTCTTCGGTCTTAGTGTTTGGACAGAAACATGCGTTCTGCTTCTTAGACTGGAATGAAAAACATCTTTGTTCCTCAGTTTTGGTTGAGTCGTTGTGAACCCTCCTATTTATGGATCTAGTTACCTCCCAAGTGCTTCACTCTTCTCCAAGGAAGACTTTGAAACTTTGCTTGTTTCACAAATGCGTCTTGCCTCTCATCAGTATTGCTGTTGTCATTAATAAACAGTACTTGGGGGAACCGGCTGATATTTCAGCTGCGATCCTTCCTTCCTCTTCCCCTTGTGTCGATTGGTTTCCAGAAAGTTTGCGCCAGAAAATGTTCGGCTTGTTTGCAGTTTGGCATTTTTACTGTAAACCCGTTGAAGTCAGAAGCACCTGTTTCCTTCTGAAAAGATGCAGAAATTTAAAGTCAGCCAGCACCAAAGCCACCACGTCCATTCTTCTAGGTCTATGCTGTTCTTTGTGTGTCTACGTGTGAAATCGCACTTTGCGGTGTGACATCAGATTAGTTTTGATCATTTTGTTTCATTGCTGAGGGGTTTGGAGTTTAAAAAAAATCTCTGGTGAGGAAGACCTGCGTGGCCTTTTTTTTTCTTTTTTTTTTTGGCGAGGAGTGGTCGTAGTGTGTACTTGTTTTTACAAACGGCCACATTATCTGGCTGTCAGTCAAATAAATGAGATTGAAAATATGGGATCTTTCATTTACTTCTATCTAATTTAAATCGATTGGGGCTGGCCTGGAGATGTTTTATATTTTGCTTGGATTTGTTTGAGTTCCTCAGGATCTGTTTTGAGTTCTTGAAACATATTTTATTGGTGTGACATTTTGCACTGCCTTGTGTATTTTCAGATGTCTGGTTTTTTTTTTGGTTTTTTTTCTTTCTTTCTTTGTCTTTGTTGTCTTGAATTATTGAATACATTGTGCTTTACCATGATTTGCCTTGAGAATGCTGTTTTGTTTGCTTCAAATTGGCCTTTTTTTCTGTTAAATAATTTTCAGGGCTAGATTTGTCATTCTACAAAAAAAAGGCTCTCATCCTGAGCAGGAGCATCAAATCATCTTTAGACTCTCACTGACCTCAACCTCACCAGGAGCAAAGCCAAAATAATAATAATAATAAAGTCCATCCATCTTTTTTAGGCCTGTTTTTTTCTGACCATCTAACAGGTGACGGAGCTGAAGCGTAGTTCAAATTCATTCAACCCACAAGAACCAAAGAATTACTGTCATTTCATTTAAATTCTTATATACAGCGACCTAATGTGGCTTCAAATGGCTTTTAATTTCCATCACCCTTTTTTTTTCTCCTGATAAACCAGGAAGCAAAATCAGATTTGCTGAAATCCATTAATTCTCTGTCACGACAACCTTGACAGAGACATAATTACAATAAATTTGTCTATGGCATGTTTATTTTTTTGCTTGTTTTTTTTGAGGGGAGGGTTCACCACAAGGTAATTTAATAAATGCAATGTATTCAGAGTAAAGGGTATTTAAAGAGTGAGAAATCGGCCATGTGTAGCTTGACCACAAACAGACTGCTGATGGTGTATTTGTCCGAGTGCGTTTAAAAACCATCCCATCATCCTGTAGATACGTTTGTCAGATAAGTAACTGCTCTGGCGAGGGTCCGAGGCAGCAGCAGCACCAGGTGGACTGAGAAAAGTTTGCGAGACTCTTGATCTTCTGACTCAGATGTGACATATTTCTGCAAAAATGGAAAATGCTGATTAATGCTGTCTCTTTTTAATAAATGTGCTATTTTATCAGAAAGTGTTGCAGATGTTTGTTTGTTTGTTTTTATCTTCTAACGTTTTTAAGCTAATGAATTTGGCAAAAATGAGGCACGTTTTTGAGTGACGATTTTAAAAAACATTAAAGCACTTTTTTTTTTTTAAATCCAGCAATACTTTTACAAATTGCCATGTCTCTTCAGTAGGTAAGTAGCTACATAATAAAGCATTTAGAAAAAGTTTCAATGTTTTGGTTTTATAAAAAGGTAAAACACTGGAAAGAGCCACAAAATTGTGGTTTTGTTTTAGTGATATGGCTAAAAAATGGCAATTTTTGCTGAAATACTTCTACTTTTGCCTTAAATAAAAGACAATTATATTCACTGGTTTGCCAAGTTCAGCATCACAACATAACATTTCATGGAATTAGGTTTTATAAATATTTAATTGGAAAAACAAATCTGTGAGCTTTAACCGCCTGCTTGTTTCAAACATTAAAATATGTTTAATAATAATTACGTCTTCAAAAATAAGATAAAATAATACAAACCTTAAAGAGAAAAAGAAATGTTGAGTAGGTGAGATGGTAGGTAGTGAGTTTAACCTAAAGTCTGTTCCTCTAAAAACAGTATTACCCACTGCTAAAGGGCAAAAGTCTGTGTGTGAGCACCTCTGTTAGCAGTGTTTTTCATGAAACACTGGACAAATTTTAATGAGATTTGCAGAAAGTAACCATTGGATAAATATCTGCCAATGTAAAACATTTGGAGTCAACTCAATTCAAGATGGCCACCAACTGACCTCATAAAGACGCAAAAATGGTCAAAAGTCAATCTTACAGATGTTGAGCTAAAATTGGATGTGGGAGTAGCGGAGAGTCAAACACATACTCTGAGGGAGGAATTGCATAAAATTGTGCAGAATATTATTTTCAAGGTTTGACCTAAACGGCTACATGTCCTTGTTTTCTCGACAAAAGATGTTAGTCTAAAACTCTGGCATGAAAGGCGACGGGCAACAAGCATTTCTTCAAGAAATATTAGGCCTGTAATTTTATAATCGTAAGAGCTTACAATGCATAATGACAATGAAACATTAGGATTTTTACTCTTCACAGACCTGTTTTGCATGTTCGTTTGTTTTGCATAATAACTTTCAGTAACAGCTTCTGTCTGTTAAAACATAAAAAGAAAAAAAAAACATTTAGCTTTGTTCATAAGCCTAGCTTTATTAATCACAAGCTAGGTTGGTTATATAACACCCTGCATCTCCTCACCCTGCACCAGATAATAAAAAAATAAAACTTTAATCCAATCAAAACTAATAGATTTCAGCAAGGCTTGTAACAAGTGTGCAACACCAGTTATTAATCTTATTTGGCCCCTTTTATCTGACTTCAGCCCACAATTTGAGGTTGAAACGTTTCCTGGTAATTTAACAGTAAAGTCAGTAAAGTTCAACACAGCAAATGTTCCCAGACCTTTGTTTGTTCAGGTGTTTTTCTCACCAACTGTCAAAATGTCCTTAAACAGAAAGACTTATCCTAAATATGTAAAACAGCTGAACAAAGTGGACTGAAACCCATCTGAGGAGGCCACACACTTAGACTGGAGACACTGTTCAACATTTTAATCACACCAAAATAACACAAATCATTAGTCATACTTACACAGTCATACACGTAGAGCTTGAAAAACAGCTATAAATTAAGAGTTTTAACAATGAAGTGCATAATATCCTTTGAAGTTTTGTCATTTCTGTCAGGAAAGACATTTAACAGATGAAATGTTTCCATATTAATGCGTTCATCTGTAGTAGAGCGCCATGAAGGGGGGGTGTAGGAGGTGAACACTCTCACAGGGGACCCCCGCTCCGGCTCGACTGCAGCCCAGGATCAAGCCCAGGTCCAGAGCTGGCAGCGCAGTTACAACCCCATCCCCCCACGCGTCACCGTCGACGTCCTGCAGAACCCCAACTGAGGGGTTTTCGCCCGGTGGGTCGTCGTTGAAGAAGAGCTTCACCCGCCGTATGTTCAGTAAGCTGGAGCCTCGGCCTGCTCCGCCTGCCACCTCCTGCAGGTGGTGAAAAAGGAACAGCAGATCCATCCTCAGCTCCAATGTGCCACCCTGTGAGCTCAAACTGTACCTGTTGGGAGACGTGAAAAACCTGGTTATGACCCCCCCCCAAAAAAGATCTGTTCTCTGACATGCTAAGGGGCCCGTCATTCCAACAAAATAGGTCTTGTTATTGCTGTTAAAACTGAATTTGTGTGTAGAGGGAGAAACTATAACCGGGAGCAGATTTACCTTGTAGGAAAGTTGTGCTTCGCTCTGAATAGAATCACGGGGTGCACATCTAGGTGTTGGGGGTTAGAAAGCTGAAGGTGAAGCTCAGCTCTCCAGATTGGTAACGACACAATCTCCCTTGTAAGAACAAACTCCACACCTGCATCTGTTGGGAAAGAGAAAGAAACACTGAAAGTCCAGCTCACCAGGTCACAAAGCATCATGTCCTTTTCTGTCAGCCTCAGCTGCAGCAGTAAGACAGAGGTGATGTTTTCACCTCTAAAGACCTTGTTAATCTGTCAGCAGGATACCTGAACAGCTCTTGGTGGGGACATTAAAGAGACTCATTTGTATGCAGATAAGACAGTACCCTCTGCAGCTGCAGTCATCAAGTCATTTACCAGCCTTCAGGATGGTTTTCAGGCTTATTTCTTCAGCTCAGAAACAGCTCGAGGCCTCTGCCAGAGAACAATTCTTTTCTGTCACCATTTGTTTCGTGGACAGCCGCTTTCTGCTGCACATCGTTTCCTCTAAGCAATGATCATTTTCACATGTCACCTTGTGTTTGTGCCTATTTTGTAAACAGCCATCATTTATCCACGTGCTCTGAGTTTTTTTTTTTTTTTATAAAAACTGTCCTTCTGCAACAAAAACACTTCCGGTTTATTGGATGGGATTCTAAAGAAGATGTTAATGTGTTGATTCCTCTGACATGTTTGGCTGAAAATGTGCTGATTCCAAATCTAAAATGAGGATTGATTTAGTTGGAGAACAAAGAACATTTGTATGGATGGTACAGGTCTGTGGAAGGACTGAGGGTATGTACCACCAGTCCTCAGTCCTGCTGCTGCACAGCAGTCATTTTAGCAAATGGGAAAATGGCAACAACTCAGCCAGTTTTACAGATTTTGAGCTAAAATTTGGCGTGGGAGTAGCTGAGATTGATCCCCAACACATGTTCTGAGCACTAATTGTGCAAGATCTTTGTTTAAATTTTGGAGTCAACTCTGTTAACAAAATATCTCATGAACCACTGGAAGGGTTTCATGAAACTTTCAGAAAGCAATCACTGGCTGTACATCTAAGTCTAACTTTTGGAGTCAACAGATTTTAAAATGGCTGCCTTAGGGAATCAACTTTAGCCTACACAAAAATGACTCAGTGAATCTTACAGATACTGGGATAAGATTTGGTGTGGTAGTAGCTAAGAGTCATTCACAACACAAACTCCGAGCACAAACAGATCATATAAGATTCAAAGAGGCAAGAACTCTGGCATCTTAAATCAGAATCATGGGTGAGCAGGTAATACTCCTGAAGCTATCCAGTGACCCCTGCTGCTCTAAATATGGAAGCATCGCCACTCAGTAACATCAGTAGGTCTATACATGTTTGTAAACGACTTCCACATCCATAAACTGATTTTTTTTACCTCCTCTTAAGCGACCTTGGATCCCTTTGACGCTCCTGCAGCTTCCTCCCTCCTGACAGCAGTGGTAAACCCGTCGGACGAAGCTGAACAGAGCCTTTCCGGGGAAAACCAAACCCTGCGAGGCGCCCAGAAGAAAGGGCCGCACTCGGAGCTGCAGCCGCGTCCCTCCATCTCCGGGAGCCGTCCGCGGGTTTTCCAGCCAGGGCGCCTCCAGCTCTGCGCAGCGCTCCCGGTGCGCACCGGCGGCCCC
>JAOXNZ010000001.1:9918505-9932543 GCA_028566095.1 Kryptolebias brasiliensis | reverse complement strand
TTTACTATAATCTGTATCCAACTCCTAATTGAAGACATGATGTTTGCACTGAAACACAAGACTGAGACTTTTTTTTTTTAAATGGCCGCTTCTTTCAGTAACACAAGTTTTCAGGTTTGGTGTCATTTGTCGTTCGGTTTACACGTTTGAATGTACAGATTTACCCCTGGAGATACTGTCATTATTTTCAGGTAAAATGAACTGTTTTACATCAGCAGGTGAATGCAAGTAAATCAGCATGTATGTAAAATGAAAGAAAGAAAGATAAAACATAGTTGAAGCTCAATATTCCTTTTTACATTTGCATTGGGATTCAGGCAGAGATAACAAAAACAACAACAATACAGCAAACAATCCTCAACATTCCCATTAAAAAAAAACAGCACTTCTGTGGTTGTGTGTCATTGTGTGAAAATGTGTGTGTTTTTGGAGTTATAGGAGAGCAAACGGGCTGAGAAAAGGAGACAACAGACAATCCAGCAACATATGAATGTAGATGACTGGTTAAATAATAACATTAATAAAATAAAAAAAAGTCCATGCAAGCAAAGATTAATTTAAACCTCACAATTAAAGCTGGTTGGAGTAAAACAAAGAAAACATTTTTTTTAAACGTGCAGCAATAAGTCCAAGTGCTATAAATCAAACAGGAGGAAACCTGTCAAAACAATAAAAATATAAGACATGATTGAAAAAAGAACTTTATATAGAACATCTGAATTAGCATGTTAAAAAGACATGTAAGCAAGTGCAAAATGTAACATGTGAATTAATGGATTGTTACTTCTATTAATTTATAGCTGGAAGAGGAGGTGATCCCAGCAGAGGGCAGTCAAACAGCTCCAAGTCATTTTATCTAGAGTCAAACTGAGGAGACCACAAACTGATCACACACCTTCCACCTTAAATCTAATTTAATTTGACATTAACATAATTGAACTGTAAACAGTGGAAAGATCTCAGGAAAACAGTGTTTGCTTTCTCCTTCTGACAAAATGTTCCTCACTTTAGCTGTTGTGACTTTAACGAAGCCCGTAAAACAAAATAAAAGGGATTACATAGAAATCCATGATTGTTTTAGAGCCTTAGACATTTTGTTGCACGACAAAATTATCTCAGACTTATCTGTATTTTATTGGAGACAGTTTGGTTGAATGTTTGCTCCCTCACAACATATATGAAGCAAGAGAGAGGGACAACCTTTTAATAAGAACGTATAGCGCTTGGTGTTGTTTGCATGGCTCTGATAAGTCCCCCTCTAGTAATAGAAAATATAAAAAAAAAGAGTACCATTTGAATACGCTAAAGCCAAAGAAATGATCAGTAATGTTACATTGAGTTACAGTTTTATTTAGTTTGTCTGTAGATTCTTTATTTAGATGAAATCATTACACAGATCTTCAGTGCTGATGAAGATATTCTTGATTAATCTTTAAATTAATCATGAACATTTCTTATTTTATCCTCTGAAATGTTCTCTTACAGCTTATTATTGGTTGTAAAATCAGCAATAATTGGTTAATGGTCTGATTCTATTGAAGAACTAAGCATCAGTTCACCTTGCCATGCCTTCATTTACAATATCGGATGGAACCTTGGTGGAAATGATTAAATTATAAAAGGCTTAAAAGGTTTTGTCCATTCACATTTCTGCCCTCTTCAGCTTCTCCATGAGTTTACGAAAAGTGACTTCCAGGGTCAAAACCAAGTCATTATGACCTCCACATCCAGCTTATATCTAACAGCAGAGATGGACTTACCGTTACCTTATCTCAAGGTACTGGAGGGGGGGGGGGCTCCCAAAGATTAAAAGTAGCCCCCATCTGGCCCCACTTTGAGAACTTTCTGAAGGCACCAATATTTTCATGCCAAAGTTTTAAACCAAGATCATTTTTCCATGTTGAAAAATTGATTTGATTTGGTCAAACCTTGACAGTAATGTTACGTGTTTGGGTGACTCTCGGTTGCCAGCACACTAAAATGAAGCTCAATATCTGTTAAAATGACTGAGTTGTAGCCATTTTTGTGTTAGCCAAGGTATGTTGATGGGCTGTGGCAGCCATCTTCAATAAACACTAATAGGCAACTAGTAGGTCTTAGATAAATATGGGTTGAAAAATATTAACAAGCTGGGGAAGTGGAGGGTCCCAATGCTTGTGCTTCCCCTTGGGCCCCAAAATGACAAAATCTGTCTAACAGTGAGACATTCTGAACATAATTTTTATTTTGAATCATTTCTGCTTATTTGTGAACAGGACACAAAGTCTGATGATGTAGTTCAGGCCTTATGAGGTCAAAAACAGATGTAAAAATGCTTCACGAAGTCTGGTGTCTGAACGGCTGGATGATGATTAAACGATTATTTTCCACTGCATCACTGGATCTCCAAGCACATGAAAGCTACAAGTGGTAAGATTACACATCAGGGTTTATGATTCCTCAGACCCAACAACTTCAGTTAAACATGGATGTGAAATTAGGGCAGTGGGTGAAACAGAGTTAATTTTGTGAAGATATCCACTCTTGCAGGTACATTTATTCCTTTATGGGCTGTGGTTTTTGTCAGAAATGTAACTTATTTTGTAGATTAAAGCCATTGTAGTCCTGTTAATTTGTAACTATACTTGATAAGATATTCAATGAGTTCAAAAGCCCTGTTTACCTGTTGTAAACCAGAGCCACAATATTGATGAGGCCATGTCAAGCAGAAACAGGTGAACTGGGTGAAACAAAGGGACGTCCTCATAGGAGGAATCCCTCAGCATCCCCATTTTTCAAAACATCAGCACTTCCATCCTGTGAGGGTTTGGTGTTCATGACCCGATGCAACGTCCCGCAGGAGAGTTCAAACCAGAGGGGCAGCGCTGCGTCTCTGAGACACTGTGAGGGAGGAGGAGGCAGTGGAGCAGTGATGATGGAGGAGAGAAATCAGCCAGCAGAGAAATATGAGGGGAAGCAGACGCCTGAGCAGCAGAGACATTCTGAGAGTTATGAATTATTCTTCTTCTACCTGCGTTATTACACAGTTTTGTTAGGTTTAAATGTTAAAGAGCAGGTAGCAGAAGTTGCAGAAACACTCACTTTGGAAGCATGACGATAAATTCAGTTTTTAACTCAGGAACACTTGTTTGCATAAACTGTCCAAGTTCTGCGTTTTTAAATGCCTCTTGAGTTTAGGATGATTTTCAGGGAGATAATCAGGTAAAACAAATACAATGCAAAGTAAAAGCTCATGAGAAACAAGAAAGCAAAACTTGGAAAATCAGGACAAAATGAGCTGTGCAGAGTACATAGATTAAAGCCCTAGCATTCCTTGAAGAAACTGCCCCCAACCTTTCATGCCAGTTTTAGACAAAGATCATATTATGCTGAGAAATGTTGTGAAACCTCCTACTCAGAGTATGTGTTAAATATGATTCTCAGCTACTACCACACCATATTTTAGGTTGATTCCTTTAAGATCGACTGAAGTACAACCATTCTTGTGCTGGCTAAGGTCAGTCAGCTGCGGCAGCCATCTTGAGTCGGACTGACTCCAAAAGTTAATCCACTGAGCTACATCCAATGATAACTTTCTGAATATTTTGTCAAAATTTGTCTAGTGGTTCATGAGATATTTTGCTTACAGACACATGCGCAAACACACAAATACAAGCAAAAACATTATTGTCTTTTGGTGGCACCTGATGAGGAACAAAGACGAAGGGAAGATACTGCCCTCAGATTAAAGCCATTAATGAAAAATATGTGGGAAAACTGTAGTCAGGAAGTAGAACTATGTAAGATTGAAGAAGGAAAAAAATATTGTTTAAAATAGAAAAACTGGCGAGGATTATCAGTAAAATTTGTCAAAATAACCTCAGTAACCTCCACAACAGACAGATACTGTGGAAGGACTAATCCATCCTGTCAGCCAGCACCACCCTCTCAGCCCCGCCTTTGAGTTTCAGATCTTAGCCCCTGACTTCCAGGTCAGATTTCCCTGTAAAGAGCAACAGATGTGTGCACAAATTCCCACCACCATCCCCCCTTGATCTCAGCAGGGGGGTGTGGATGTCAGAGAGGCTGTTGTTCTCTGGTGAGACCTCTGAGCTGCTGACCTCAGATTGGTTGATTTGGATTATGAGGTAACATATATGTGTGTGGGTGTGTGGGTGTGTACAGTGTCTTAGTACACATGGGGTGAACTGTATACGCTGATAAGAAACTTGCACGGTGGGGTTTGTTTTATCTGGCATAAAAATGTGTCTCTCTTGTTATTGCTTGCAGCCAAAGATGAAAGGGCGATAAATATTTTTGCCCTTGTCTGCATGTGTTGGTTTGTCTGTTGCGTTAGCAAAATATCTGATGAACCAATGGACGGATTTGAATGAAACTTATTGGATGAACATTTTGGAGTCAACCCAATTCAACATGGCAATCACAGGTATTCGATCTTAGCAAACACGTAAATGACTATAATTCAGTCATTTCTACAGATACTTGCTAAATTTTGATGTGGTAGTAGCTGAGAGTCATCTCTAACTCATACATTGAGAGCTAACACATCTCATGAAATCTCATATGAGATAGTGCATAATGTCATTTACAAAGTTTAACCAAAATGGCTACAGCTGTCATTTCTCATCATAAGATGATCTTAGTTTAAAACTGTGGTGATATGGAAGGACTTTAATCTAAAGTTATCACTCCTTCATTTGAATCCACCTTGTAAACACTATAAATTGACAATAAATAGATAAATTAATAATTGTTCAAATAAAATGACGTAGCAAAAAAAAAATAATAATAAAACAAAATTGGTGCTTCGAGGCAACAAAATAAAAAATGGCAACAAGACACCAAAGTGGAATGTTTTAAAATAATTTATTAGGAATTTTAAAAAGTTGTTGTTTTTTTCCCCTCATGGGAACAACATGACAGAAAAAAAAAACAAAATCAGAAAATGTTACAGTGTTGACAAGAATGTTATTTTCCAGTGAATCAGAGTCTAAAACACCTGCAGCAGTGAGAGAGAGTGTATCAAAAAAATGTAAAACCTGTTGTTGTTTTTATAGATCAAGAGTGCTTTGTTCTTCAGCTAACTTCATAAGAAAAATACATTTTTTCATGATCGGCCAGTGCAGCGTCCTTGTAGTTCTCGTTTTGGTCTACAAAAAGGTGTCCCATTGCTACAGACTGTGATCTCCAGTGGATATGAGGGATGGATGGAGCCACCTTTTTTTAATCCATCCACACTTTGACATAGATGTTAATAGGAAAGTCAGATTAATAATTCACATTTTGAAACTGAGGAAACACCGCCCCCTTCAACAAACAAACGAAACAAAACAAAACAGCATATGGCACATTGGAAACCAATGTGTATAAAAACCTGCGTACACAAAAACCAACACAACCTGCAGAGGACTCCTGCATCCTTCATTTTCCTTCACAAACAATCATCAGATATTAAGAATCAGTTGAAACAACAATATGATAAAGTCAGAAAACAGCATGTTTCCTCCTCTCCTGACAGAGGAGTGTTTTCACACCCATATCCCCCAAAAGTAGTAAGTGTTGTTCCAGACTCGGCCCTCTCTCTTGCTGAACTCAAGGTGTCTCGCCTCCGAGGACGCTTCGGACCGTCATAAAACATGATTTACAAACGCCTGGAGAGAAATAAAGCAGGTCGGACACAGACACACAGACTGAAATGTTCTTGACCTCCAGGTGGGAATACAATACGTAACAGTCGAGCTTTTCCAACACTGACAACAGAAACAATCGTACCACTTCTCAAACAGCCTCCCCACCTCCAGGGCACAGAAATCAGCAGAGCCCTGCCACCTGGAAACCAGTCATATTTACAATATTTTACAACATTTTACAGATCATCAAGGCTAATTATGTAACTGTCACTAATGACCTTTTGTTATTAGTGAAACAACTCGTTAAAACCTACTAAGATATACAATCTGTGGCATATTTTCAAGGATTAGTATTATTCCCAGCAGGTGAAATTCAGTAAGAAATAGAGACAAATGTACAGTTTTTTCGGTCATTTTACAGCTTCAGACCTTCAGATGTAGCTCCTCTTATCTCAGAGAGATCAGGTTAGAAGACAAAAAACTTGTTAAAACACATCTAAAAAAAACCAAACAAAAAAAACTGACATAACATAGCCATCACAAAAAAACAGTAAAGTGAAGCACGACAGAAAAATACAGCATTTGAATGTGTTGCTATTACATGTAGTGTTGAGCCTGTTTGCTCCTTTTCCAAGTAATTTTTTTCTTTTTTTTTTACCATTTTCTTACAATGAGGTGGAGTTTAGTGAGGTGTCAGTGGGGTGGACTGGATGTGGCTGACACCGGGGTGGGTGGGGTGAAAGTTCAGCCACCCCAGCCGAAGATGCGGACTGGATAGAGACGGGCCAGATCAGCTCCGAAGCAGCTTCAACTCCTTCCAGCTCTCAGTCTGCGGCTCTGCACTGACACACAAAGCGGCCGAGTTACTCACAGCTCAGCAGACATCAACCGTTCAATGTGTTAGACTTAAGGACAGACTCACACTCTCAGTGATAGCCGTTAGTGAAGGCCGTGGCAATCAAAGGGCCCTGTGGGAGCAAGCATGCAAAGGTATGGTTTACTGTTGGGCAAAAATGCAAACTTTGCTTTTATCTGGTCTAAAACTGCTGAATATTTATTTTCATATGAGTTAAAACAGCGGCTGCAACGTACATACATGCATAATGTTTCAACATGTAAATGCCAAAACTGTAAGCAAAACCAACGATTTTTTTCTAAAATGGTTGCCTAGCGGTGAAGGAAACAGATATGGCATCATAGCAGCTGCCTCTACTTCCAGTTAGCGCCCGCCGCTGAGGGTGAAGTGACAATAACCTTTTTGCTCGTGTGTGGACAAATTTGAATGAAACTCTCTGAAGGCAATCACTGGGTGTACATCTACAGCTGATTAACTTTTAGGAGGCATACAAATTCAAGATGGCGGCCACAGCCAAGTGACCTTAGGAAGCTCAAAAGCAGCTATAACTCAGCCAATTTTAGAGATATTGCGCTCAAATTTGGTGTGATAGTAGCTGAGCATCATCCCCAACAATAATACAGCTCACCAGATTTCACATGAAATCATTAATAACATTATTTTAAGGTTTGACCATGATGTCTACAACTCTGTCCCTTTTTCAACTGAAGATGATATTAGTATAAAACTGTAGCAGGAAAGGTGGCGGGTGATATGCACTCCTTCAAGAAATGCTAGGCTTTAAATTTATATACTGTTTATTGTTTAAGCACTATTGGAAATATTTAGGATAAAATAAATACTCACGTGTTCAAATTTTAGCAATAACCTAATCATTTTTAGACACTTTTATACAATATATTTTCAAATATCCACAAGTATTTTAAAAGCTAACCAAGTCACATATAAGTCTTTCCTCAACTATAAAAGCGCTGTTGTGTAAATAAAAATCCTTGAAGTGAAACAGTCTTGTACTGTTTGAGTCTAATGATCTGAGATCAGTTCACACGCTTTGTGTTGAAACGATCAGCTGATAAACGCAGCGTTGGATCTGAACGCAGATATAAGTGCGTGGTACCGTCGTCCTCATCTAGTTCAGCATGCGCTGATGTACTAAACATTAGATCTGCAGCTTCTGGACGAATCAACAGTGATGATACAATAACTCACCCCCAGACTATGGCTGAACCCGGTGCTTGGTGCAGGGCTCGCAGCGCTGAGGTAACTGCTGACAGCCGACTCCTGACTGGCCGTTCCATAGAGGTCCGCCATCGGACCCGGGCTGCTCGTACCTAAAAATCCAGCTGTGCGAGATGGGGTGGAGCCTGAAAGCAAAGTGATGTTGTTTGACTTTTGTCCTGATCGGATGTTTGCAAAATGAAAGCTTGTTACGCAGATTAAATCCCTTGTGGCGATCAGATGCACCCAAAGAAGAAGAGCTGCAGTCCAAACCAGCTTATTAAAATGTAAATTTCTAAACATGTAAGGATCGAAAGTAATTTCTTCAATCATATGTATCTTTTTCACCCACACATGACAGAAGAACAAAACAATATTTACACTTTTTTACTAAAGTCTCTTGACTTTTAGCAAATAAAGAAAAAGCCTCCACAATGCTTAATACTAATAAGAAAATGTCAGCAATCCAATAAAATTTGATCTCAGGCTTTTTATTTCATCTGTTTTTACCTCTGACGACTGCCGCCGCCGCCGCTGCAGCTGCCATTGGTCCATAAGCGGTGAGAGGAATGGCTGTGAAGGCGGAGAAGAAAAGATCCAGATTAAGCATCTTGTTACACTTGTGTCATACAGCTGTAGCATAGATCTCCCTCCAGAAACCACAGCAACTCATACAATCAAACATCCTCCCAATTACTGTCAGCAATCCTGCCTTCAGAGTGAAGCCGAGGAGGATTGACAAACACAAACATGCAAACCAGAAGTGATCAGGTGATGTGGTGTAGCAGACTGATGACACGCTGCTTGTAAAGTCCAGAGGAGGGACTGACTGACCTGTGAGCTCAGGGGGGTGGGGTGAAGTCAGAAGGGGAGTCCTCTCTAAGTGGAACTCTAAAACAGAAACATCAGAGTGCTGTTGAGACACACACCGCTGTTGCAGCCAGCACACACACACATTTTGGCAAGGGAAACACCTCAGAGGTGAAGAGCTGAACAAACAGGACTTGAGGAATGCAAACAGAAATTAAAGGATGGGAAGGTGCTTTCACTTTCAAAAATTAATCAATCCTAAACAGCAAGGCACAAAGCAAGAGTTAGAAATCTGTCATACAAACTAATAACTTCATCTGAAATGAGAGGATTTATATTAAAAAAAAAAACAAGAGTCATATTTTCTTTTGTGGAAATCTAATTTTGGGATTATTTCCCAGATGATCGTCACACATTCTACTGAAATAACCAGCCATGCCCCCCCCCCACCACTCACTCACACACACACACACACACACGAGCTAAGCAATTCCACTCTCTGTTATTTACAAGCAGCCATTTCCATTCACGGTGCTTCATGTGCATCTATGGAAACATGTTTGTATTTGTGACAATGTGACTTTACTGTGAGCTCAGTTAAAGCTGCTGTTGCTCTGCTGTGCTGCAAGCTGGGGTGGGACGTCCAAAATACATTCAGCAGAGTGCTCATGTTATGGAGATACGTTCACCTGGTTTTACAAATCACTAAAACCAGCCAAAAAAAGAGCCCAGAAAATGATCAGACAGAACATATTTCTCTTCTCGTGTAAATCTTCATAGTCTATAATGGAAACAATAAAGATTTTATACTCAGTATTAGGTTGTTTTATGAGAAACTAAAAAATAATTTTTAATAAATCACAATCGTCCCAAGCACCTCATTTTTTTAAATGATAAGCACTTCCATTCTGCTAAATAGATGATTTATTATAACATGAACAGCTGTGTGAGCGTGCTGTGATTACCAGGGAACTGGTAGGTGTATCCAGGAGTGATGCCTGCGTAGCTCCGGCTGGTGTAAGTGGCAGTCTGGAAGCTTGGATAACCTGCAGGGTACAAAATCAGAGTAAATATCTGGATCGCACCAAAAACCAGGAAGGACAAACGCACAGGAGGTGTTTGTATTAATGTGTATTAATGATTTAAGTGAGAACCGCATTACAACAAATTTCTTAACTCAAGATGGAGAAACAGGCATATATACACGGATACTGAGGCCTTTTTACACAACATCACAAGGTGTTTTTCTACACTTTTGATCTGTGGTTCTTCACAAGAACAGGACTGACCAGCTTACTGCTTAACTATCAGCATTAGAGAAAGACTTTAACCATAAAAACCACACATTGACACAAGAATTCATCTTAATTTTTCCAAAGCTTGGACACATAAATTCATCTCCACTTGCTCGTTAAAGATCTAAAGAAGTGAAGAAAGCATTTCTCAGACTGGACAGTAGGTGGCAGCATTGGCGCAGAAACTTCTGGGACTCAAACTGGTCATAAATACTGTCAAAATACGAAACTATAGCTGGAGGTGTAGTGCATTGTAAAAGTTTTTTACAACGATGTGAACATTTGAATTCAAGGGGCATTTAAATTATTTTTGAACCTGCCAACAGTCCGAGTAAACTCTTGTTTAAAACGCCATGTTTGACTGAAAACAACGTCCGGGAAATGCAATTATGAACTATCTTAGCTTGAGCTCCAGAAAAAAAAATGTAAAAAGAAAAGTGTGAGGGAAGATGATGCTTTTACAATGACTTGAGGGTTCTTTAAAGTCCTACATTTCTTGAGCTTGAACAACACAAGAGAACCTTGTGCATCCCTCAATTTCACTGGGGTAATAATAATTACTGTTTGCTTTACTGTGTAAATCAAAACTTGTGTACATAACTGTGACACAGCAGGCATATAAATAACATACTGAGAGCCTCAATGTGGCTATTATGAGCTACTGACAAGTAAAAACACTGCATCAAACTTTTTCTTTGTTATTTATGTTTTTTTGTTGGGGAGGGGGATTCAATCCAGGCTATGTGACAAAGAAAGACATGCAGCAGTATCCAGCAGCCCACATCAGTGGTCAGCAGTCTCCCCATGAGGCATCATGTGACCTTTAAGGCAGCAGCGCCTTTTAATACTAGAAGCAGAAACTGTCATGTTCAGGTGTGCAGGCACATCCTTCCTGCCCTGATCAATACCGACTTACCCAGCATACCAATGCCTAGCATGAAGGCATCCATCCCATAGGGCATCACTCGAGAGCGCCCCCTGGCCGAGCCCGTGGGGGACATCACCTCCTTGGGCTGGGCTTTCTTACACTCCACCTGTTGGAGCGCAGAGGAGGCAAATCAGTGTCACTTGCATCTCTGTGACACGGTGATATCAGAGCACAAGCCAAGGCGCTCACCATTTTGTTGTTGATCTCGTGGAAGTGGATCTCGCAGACTTTCTCCACCACGTCCTCGTTCTCAAACGTCACGAAGCCAAACCCTAACAAGTGCAAAGCGAGTTCACGTAAAAACAATAAAAGACTGTATGGTGGAATTAAGACTGTAGGAGAGCTAATAGTCTGCAGCAATTAGTGCAGTAATTGCTGCTTAACACATGTGCCCCCCTCCCCCACTTTCAATGCTGCTACTTTGCACTCATCCTGTCCTCCCTCCCTTCCTGGCCAGAAGGACGAGGCAAAGCTGGTAGGCTGTCATAATCGATCAATCCCAGGGTGGGAAGGAGGTGCTTAAGGAGGCTTTATCCTGATCCCGATTAACGGACTGGCTAATTAGACTAGCCGAGTTTGTCTCCTTCAGCTCAGCCCACAGGAAGGAGACTCTTGTGGGGGGTTGGAGGAAGATCAATAGACGCCCAGGAAGGGCTAGAAGCAGAGTGGTAAATGAAGAATAGGGGGGGATGAACGGGTCAGTGTGTCTCACCTCTGTGTCTGTTCGTGGTCTTGTCGAACATGAGCATGGCATCGTCGACCTGAGGGCAGACAAATAACACAGGTTTATACGCAGCGCTCAGACTTGCCACGCGGCATATTGCCTGACCTCAGCCCTTCTCAAGTTCTGCGGGGAGGCTCAGCAACAGATGGACAGAGGGGAGGAAGGAGGGGGCCGCAGACGAGCGACAGGTTACAAAGTGGTGGTCCAGGGGGCAAAGACAGAAAAAAAAAACGGACTGAAAACTGTACAACAAGCCCCAGTCTGTATGGTAAAAAAGATGAAACAGGAAGCATAAAAAGTTCTGTCAAAGAGCCTAACATGTGCCCCCCTTTTCTCCCCCCTAAGTTTGACATTCCCATGGCAACCGTGCAAAAAGTCCTGTGAAAATAAAAGAGGGAAAGACCGCTTTTATGAATGCTGGGAGCGTGCCAGTCAGACAAAGAGAGAAGCACTGACACAAACAAGTAGCCAGTCACAGGCAGAAAGGTGAATCCTGCAGGCAGGTGGAGACTCGATGAGAGCGGAGAGCTGATAGTGAGAGGAATGGCGACAGGTGGAGATATGCTGAAAGAGAGTACAGAGAGTGCTGTAAGAGAGAGAAAGATTGGGTCAAAGTGGAAAGGGAAGAAAAAGAAGAAACAAAGAGAGTGGGAGAACAAAGAGGCCTGGAGGCTTTGTTTGTTGGCACAGTCAGCTATAATTCCTCCTCCTCTTCTCCCTTTGACCTCTCCCTTCGGCCCAGCCTCCCTTTATAGAGCAAAGACACAGGTGTCTATTCAATACACACACACACACACACACACAAAGTTTCTTCAGTCAAAGTTGAGCCACTCTTTTTTGTGGCTTTTTCTTTCTTTTGACACTAGCTGACATGTTTAAACCACAGTTTGAAGACAGGATCCATGCAAACATTTGGTAAAATCATCTGAGCTCTTGGTCTAAAATAAGTTTACAGGATATGTTCCACCGAATAATCTGTCATAGTCACATAAGAGCGCCAGTGATAGGACAGTCTGTGTGTGTGTGTGTGTGAACCCCTGAGGGCATTTTGCCCACAGAAAGGTCAAAGGTCAGTGAAGAGTGTCAGTGTGAAAGAGGACCTTTCAGTCAGTCGATGTTTGCTTCCAGCCTGACAGTTGTTCATTACAACTTTAAATGTTGTCTAACCTTTAGTATTAGCTCATCAGAACAAAATACTCGAAACTGCAACAATTTAGCCAAACTTTAGGGCAGCACAGGTCAGCGCTAAATGAGCTAATCAGAATAAATCTGACCTAACACAACTTGAACAATCCTAACATGAGCCTAAACTTCACACAAAGCACCCTGAAGGATGTAAAAAAATAAAAAAATAAAAGTTAAAAGATACATATAGAGTCAACTGCACATCACCGGTTGATAATTCGAACTCTGGGCATTTTTAAAATGGCATAGACAAACAATACCCCCCCCCACCACCTCTCATCTTCCCTGTTATTTGCCGCCCATCCCTCTCTGCACTCCTTTGTCCTCACCAGGACGGGACACAAAAGGTCCAGTGAGGCAGTCTAATCAGGAACTTCCATGGATGGCTGCAGCCTACATTTCACCGTCCATCCCTTGATGTCCCTCTCGGCAAAAATTCATCTCGACGTTATGATTGAAGAGGGAGCGGGGAGAAACTCGAGGCCAGAGCTCCGGGTGCTTGAAATGGAGTGCCACAGTCGGAAAACGTGGCAGTCGTTGAATGCAGGCGGTGCATCTTTTGTCTTTAAAAAGTTTGAAGGGCTTAAGGTGCGGAAAACTTTTGGGACTTGTTTTGGTGCAACTTGTTGTCCACTAAAATGCAACCACAACAAAAACGGCGCAGATTATTGGTTATGCTGTTGACACTGGGAGGTACGTTTAGCGAGAAGGAAGCAGGAAGGAACGTTCTGTATGCAGCTAACTTCTGAACAAACTCACAAAATATTTGCCTAGCTTTGTTTAGAGGCCCTCCTCAGACCCCCTCACCCCATCTTTGCCCCAGTTCCCTCTCCTACGCCTCCCAAAGTAAGGCCCTCCCTCCCCGGCCAGTGCTTTTGTCAGCTCATCATCTATTCTCTGCCTTTCACTTTTAAAAATATGAGGAACTCGGAAAAAGTTTGAGTAGAAAAGATCATTAAAAAAAAACCAAACACAAAAACTTCATTCAACAAGTTTCCTGCATTTTAAGAATTATTTAACTTGTTTTTGTTTTGTTACTAAGCCCCCACGCTCACCCAGCGCAGTGATATTTTAACACCACCTCATCCCTCCTCCTTCAGAGCGAACGCCCCCAACCCACAGAATTACTTGGGGACAATGGGCAAGCCAGGTCACCACGGTAACGGGCCAGAAGGGGGTTGTGGGTAGTAGCAGCTGTTACATCAGATTAATTCAGATTCTGATAATCTCCCCCCTTCCTTCTTCACCATCACCACACACTCTGTACAAAACTTTTCTACACCCCCCCTTTCACCTCGCAGCAGCCCCTCTCTCCCCTCCCCAGTTCGCCCGCCGTTCCCGGAGCCTCTCAGCTCCGTTGTTTTTCCTCCTCCAGCCTTTTCTCTCTCTCGC
>JAOXNZ010000001.1:9862213-9875629 GCA_028566095.1 Kryptolebias brasiliensis | reverse complement strand
ATTTTTTTTTAATTACCTAAAACAGTTTTTACAAAAGTGAGGAAGTGTTAGGACGCCTAAAGTTTTCCTGGATTCAGATTGCAGATTCTCCCCTGCAGATAAGCTGCTGGCCCCCCCAGCAGCAGACAGTGATGGAGAGAGCGACGGCTCAGATCGTGTCCCCGTGCCCAGCTTTCAAAATTCCTTCAGTCAGGCTTTCGAGAAGGCACTTCTGCAGCTGGACAATGGTCCTGCTTCCCCACCACAACATGTGGTTGAAACAGGTTTGTGACTTTATAAATCATTTTTTTCTGTTCAAGTGATCAAACGTCTCCACCTGCACTCATCTTTGCTCTCTTTTTTTTCCAGATGAAAAGGGAGGGAAGAAGAAGAAGAAAAAGCAGAAACTTCTGTTCAGCACCTCCATGGTTCACACAAAGTAGACATGGGGTCATAATCTTCTAACTGCTTTGTTTTTTGTTGTTTTTTCTTTCCCCTTCCATGTTGATTTTCTTGGAACTGTGGAATTAGGTTTCAGTGTGTAGCCAAAGTTCATGCTGCTTCAGACATTGCTTCACTGGATTGATCTTTTGGTTTGCTGTCTTCCCCTCAGGTTCATTCATTCATTCATCTTCGATTAGGTCGGAGTTGGCCTTTTGCGTAACTTGTAGTTCAGATGCTAAGTAAAGAGTAGTAACAAGTTGCTGACTTCAGCATGCTTTGGGCTTTCACGACTGTCAGTTTCTATAATTTCACCCAGAACATTGCATCTAGGACCCATTAGTGTTGGAAAATTGTTTTGAGGGTGCTTCAGGCTAGAGAAGCAGCCAGCCAGCTGTGATATGTTGCACCTTTGAATCTTTCCAAACATTCAGCATTCAGACAGCATCAGTCTGGAAGCGTATCCATTTTTCAGTGTTCATCACAGGTAACTACTTAAAGCCATCAGGCCTTCAGGATCCTACATTTTGGAGATTGTAGAAATCAGAATTGTAGTATTTCGTGAGAGCAACATGACGACATGTTATAATACAGGCGAGTAAAAACAGTATTGTATGAAAAGATTAATTCTGTAGGCGCAACAGAACATGCATATTCTGCTGGGTCAAAGCTGAAACACGCACCTACTTTTCATTAAGTTTGCCCTGATTCTTTTTTTTTTTTTTGACCTGGAATGTTTAATGACTTTAATTTTATCCCTTTTTATTTCAGTGTTGGAAAATGTGGGAAGCTGAAGGACGATCGCTTAGATTTAAGAAACGCTCGTGAAACCTACAAGTGGATTGGATATATTTGTTTGAGGGTTCTTTAATTTACCTATTTTTTGAGCAGGTTTATGGGCTAAAAGCATAAATAATATGTTGCTATGAATAAAGATTTATGCACAATAAAATGACTGAGCTGCAATTTATTATTAAACACCATAAATCACAATGAAAGCGACATCTTATTAATGCAGTACTGGCTGTGCTCCACATGAGGGCAGTCTTGATAAACCTGCTTTTTGTTGAAGAATTCAATGTTTGGTAAAGTTTAATGAGAGAACTGAAAAGTACCTAAACTCACGTTGTAGCGCAAGTAGATTTTTTTTTTACACAAAAGTCGTTATTTCCTGTTATTTCCTCATGTGAGTTACGCTTAAGTCTATTTATTTGGACATAAATTAGTTATTAAAGCTGTTAATCATTTATGAGTTGACGTCTGGAAAAATACCGTTTATTTTATGTTTCTAGGATGGGATAGCTCTTGTCCAGTCGTATCCCATTTAGTTAAGATCCGTGAAGTTGTTTATATTCAGCACAATGGAAACCGGAAGTTGAGTATGTGCTGCCACAATATTACTCAGGTGACTTGACTTGTGGTTTAAATCGTCTATTAAAGCAATATTTTACAAATTAAAAATTAATCCTCCGCTCTCTATATTTGTATATATATCAAATAAAGACAAGAACGCAAGTATAACACTTAAAATAACCCATATCATATTTTATTTTGAAAGTAATGTCCGGAAATGTGTTCCGCAAGTTGACTGGACGGCGCTGTGGTAGCTAACCAGTCAGGCGGCTTCCTTGCTGCTCAGCGCTTGTCTAGTCTATCCTGTCAACAACATTGCAACCTGAGACGGGATAGACACTCGTTTGGCTGGCTAAATAAACCTGCTAACTTAGCCACTCTGCTAGCCTCTGTGTTAACTTACTGTCACGGCTTGTAACTGCCGTGCTAAGTTTGCTGGGAATACCGAGTTCGAAGTTGTTTCGACGAGAGGCGAGGACACCTCCGACTTCGCCGTCCGGTGAGTTATCTCCACCGTGGATCAAACAGCCAGCAGAAAAGACAGGTTCAGTCACTGTTTCCATTTTGTTAGTTCTTGAGTTGTTAGCTCACGGTTGCTAGCGAGCAACTAGTGGTTACTGCGTTTGTTTCCTCTTGGTTTTAAGTCCGCGAAGTTCCCAGGCAGCCCGAGGTGAAAGGTTTGCTCTGAGTCCATCAGAACATTTGTTCAGGTTTTTCTTAATAGGATGCAGTTCTGGCTAAGTTTGGCTAAACTGGACCGAGCCCTGTCCACTATGAGGTGGTTGAAGTTATCAGACAAGGAAGAGATAACACTTGTTGAAATGTCTAATCTGTTGTAAACTTGGTGTAACCTATTGAAATGATAAGTAGCAGACACTTGTTTATAGTTATTTAGTTGTTTAAGCATCTCATAATGAACTAAATTGGCTGTAATTGGATTATATTTGCAATGTGATCATGTGTGTGTAGGCAGCCTTAACATCTGAAGGATAAACAAAATCTAGTTTTGTGGTTACTTTCACATTAACAGTTGTGTTTATTTATTTTTATGTAACTATTAAAGTTTATATTAGTGCTGATGAACATCTCCGGCATGCTAAACACTGCTTAAGTCCTTTTGGATGACAACTGCCAACTTTAGTTGGAGTTTCTTTTGTAAAGTGCATGATGGTAGGTTAATTTTACACTGTTGTGAAATAACTTGAGATGGATTGTAATAAATTGGCAAACGTGAAGTTGTATGGGAAATTCCTTGTCTAGCCTTTGTGTAACCGGCTGAGCCAGGTTACTGACTTGATATATTTTGCTGTCAGAACACAACAGACCTGTGTGCAGGTTTATCTTCTGACCTACTCATCCACACAGTTAAAATCAAAGAAACATGCTGCCCAGAAGAAAAAGCGTACTGCTTATAAGCTTTTCATACTGCTGTGAGGAGGAACAAAATGGATTTCTAACATCTTTAATTGTTGTTGTTTATGGTTTTAGTTGAGACTTATCTGGGATACTCACCCCCATGTTTAAGCCTATATAAGGCAGACACTTTCCTAATCCCTGCTGTGCTGCAGGACCCACCATCTCAGTGAATGTTTAGCATTCCATCTTGGCAGAGGCGTTTCCTGTCAACGTGAAAAGGTCCCCTTTTTTAACATTGCAATCTTCTTTTTTTTTTTTTCTTCATTCCGCGTCGTAATCTTTAGTTTCATTCAAAACTAAAGGACAGTGGTGTTTATGGCGCTTACAGTTCCAGTATTCACAGATTGAATTTACATAAATATACTGTAGTACGAAGGGAGTGAATCGGGGAGAATCCGTCTTGACCTGGGCCACGGTGCAAGTATACAAAATGAAAGCAGCGAAAGCACAGCAGCGCAGTGTGACTGAATTCCCTGGAGCATTTTGTTGTATTTTACAGCTGGACATATGCCATTGTCGACTCAAATGTATGGGCGTGACTCTGTTTACTCAAGTCTGTGTCAGTGTTCACATTATCATGTATTTGCTTTCGTAGGACGGCGTGAGAACACCGCGGTGACACTGCCTTTTTTTGTTCCACTGCAGTGATTTCCCCTGTAGTCTTGCTCTCTTTGCGAGTGAAAACCTTGTGTGCTTTGTTGACGCAAAGTGTATTTCTTCTAGGCTTCTTCACCGTTCCTCTTGTGTGATATGACATCGTGGCTTGGTTTCAACAAAAGCCCAAGCTCTACAGCAGACGGTTGACATTTGGTCAGGTAGGATACGACGGCATTGTTTGTTGCAGTTTGATGTTGTTATCCTAAAAGAGCTGGCTGCTCTGTGTAACAAAGCAACTCAACACAGCAACATGTGGAAAGCATTATCAGATGTGAGCAAGCCTCTTAAAGGGCCAGCAAGGGAGTGCTTGAGTTTATTTTCTTTTTATTATTACCATAGAAACAACAAAAGTAATTATCATCATCGTGCGTCAGAGGGACTTTGTGACCTAATTCCCATTGACCTTTGACCGGTGAAGGTTTAATAAAACAAAAGTTTACTAAAGACGAAACCGGGTCTTTATTTGCAGTCTGATATAGGTTTTCAATTCCCCAACATCTAAAACTAACATGCCTGAGTTGCAACAAGGAAGGTAACCGGCAACGTTGCACAATTGTCCGCCCCCTCCTTATTGCAGGAGTTACTGTAGAGATATGGATGTGTGATTGCCACTACACCAGTATTTCAAGTTAGTGATGCACGTTTCCAAGTTAATTTGATAAATAAGAATTAGATATGATCTTTTAGGTCTTTTTTTTTTTTTTGTCCTCGAAGACTGCATTAAAGTTGAGGCACGCAGAACTTCCAGGGTACACAAGGCGAAAGAATGCACTGTACTAACATTATCATAGCTACCTGATTCTAATAGCTCTCCTTTCAAGGAAATTACAGTGCAGCTTTAAAACATTGAAAGTGCAATCTGTGTGCTTAAAGAAATGTAAATGTAAATAGAGTCTTGAATAGCTATCAAAACACGTGTTACTTGAGTTCACCACCAACAGAGCTGGTGACTGGACAAATCAAATAAAAACATTTGTCATTGTAACAAAGATCAACAATGTGAATAATAACGTCATTCATTAATTCCTTGCATTTAGTTTTCCCAGCTGTTGTCCTTTTGTATTATTCTTGTTTAAAGGGCCGTAACCATAGTTATTAGATCCCCCTGTGCAATAAGAGTCACAATGAGGAAGTCAATACTCCTCAGTGACGATGCAAAAGTAGTCAGAAAAAAAAATACTTTTAGTGGATGAATCCAGCATTTTAAAGTTAGATTTTCTATCCTAAATTTGTCATTGTAATGTTGAAGCAAAATAAAACTTTACATTTTAAGTTGTCATGGTTAAGACAAATAAAATAATGTTGCTAAAAAACCAAAGTTGAGTTTATTACTGACGTGACAGTGGGACAGATTTTGACACTAATGCTGCTGAGCTAAATTCATCCACCATTAGATCAGCTTTTTCACCCTTAAAGCCAAAAACGGGGATAAAAGGCCTTTCCAGACTGATTTTTATGAAGTGTTATTAGTATTGTTTCCTCTAAAACAGATAATGTTATATTATAATATAACGTGAGGTTCTTCATTGACATATTTACAAAGTTTTAGCAGATCAAGCCATTTAAAGTTAAATCTGAGTTTTATATTATTTTATTGTTGATGAATGAAAAAAAAAAAGGTGGTTTTGTTTTTTGGTTATTCTGAGAAGTTTTTATTTTCTTTTTTAATTTAAAGGATGGCTGCTCAGGTGGAGGTTCAGACCGCGGAGGTTAGGAGGACAGTGGTGGGTGGACGACTCCACCTGGGTCCACTGACTGACTCCAGTAATAAAAGCCTCATTGAGATCCCTTCTATCAGTGAATCCCATATCATTGTGTCAGCAGCTGACAAACCTGCTCCGAGCCCAAAGCCACGACTCACTCCCAAACCGTTTGCTGTGGAGAAAAATCTGACTATTAAGCCCATATTGGCTCCTAAACCCCAAACCAAACCCCGACCAGAGTCGACTCGCCTCGCTGGATGCAACCCAGATCCGCCAAATGCGCCAAAGCCAACACCAAGGCTAGCCTTGACTAACTCTAACCGTCCTGCCTCTACCTCCTTTAGAACGTCTAATAAGTTGAACACGGGACAGACAATCAAACCAGTAGTCCAGCCCTTTAAACCAGCTCCTCCTATTGACCTTTCAGAACCCAGTAAACCCACCCGTCCTGTGCCAGCTGACAGGCAGAAACCTGCTGCATCGGGTTTGGCCTATTCCAAGAGCCTTAAAACACTTTCACCAACAGAGTGGTCTGGAACTACTGCAAAGGAACATGAGAACAAGCAGAATGGACAGAATAAAGGTGGAACCTCTATAACAAGAGCTAAGTCTATGGGTTCTCTTGTTGAGGTAGAAAAGGAAGAAGAAGAAAAAAAGGATAAAGTTCAGCCGGACGTATCTGTGATACTGCGATCCCAGCCCAGAAGCTCTAGGCCCAGACCTGTATCAGCCATTTTCCCTGGCACTCCAACTAAGACAGAGACATCAGATCTTGCTCCTCGCTGGGTTGGGAGACGACCCCTTTCAGCTGACCTCACATCCAAGTTTGAGTCTATTGGTCTGTCTCTGCATCGTAAAAGTCCTAATGTAAATACAAAGGAGAACACTCCAACGGAGAAGACACCTCCAACGAAGAAAGAACAAGAGAAAAGTTCAAACAGCTCCACACCTGAAAGCACTGAAGGTGTAGCCAATCCAGCCCCCCTTGATCCAATTGAGAAAAAGGCAGAAGAAACTACTGTAAAAGATGCTGGCTTAAAGTCACGTATTAGTCATTTCCTTGATTCATCGTCCTCTCCGGGGCTGGGGGCTGCAGGTCAAGATCTTCCCTCTCCAGGGCTGCCGGTTTCCGAATCACCAGAATCATCAGTGGGTGTTAAACAGCTCATCAAACAGCTGACTGAGGATGCAACTCCAACTCAGAGCCCAGTCCTAAAACCAGCCCTGAAGCCCCGCCCCTTGCCCCTTGATCTTACTAAAAGGTAAGAATCTCACTTAATGTCTCTCAGTTTGGTTCCGTTGTTTGGTTTGGTTCCTTGTCTTTGTCCTCCACTTCCATTGTCATGCATGGTTTTTGTCTTGTGTGGTATGTGTTCATCAGGTTCTCATCCGAGAGGTCACCAGACCTCGGTTCAGTCACTGAGGCAACAGACCGCGCAGGAATCAGCAAAGATCCCCAGAGAGGGGTAAGCAAGGGCCTCACATTTTTAGGATCAGGTTTTAGTTGGATTCAGTCTTTCTTTAGCAGACAGATAAGAGGAACACAGAGAAGACATGTTGCAGATTACTGCCTTTGCAACCCAGCTTTTATTGAGATTTGCATTTTTTTTAAGTACAGAAGAAAAAAAACTGAAATAGAGCATGTTAACGCAGTCGAAGTAAAATCCAGTATAACTGCGTAATACAGTATTACTGTAAAGATTGTGTACTAATGCTGCAAACTAAAGTTAGCCTGGATCAAGGTAAAAAAAAATCTTTATAAATAGAAAAAAGCATCAAAGCTAGATATACAACGTTGTGAAACCTGAAACATCTAGAGTTAATCATCCCCTGTAGCTCTCTGTAATAAAACACGCAAAGAAGAGATCCATGAAAAAACAAGGCTTTGATTGGTGCTTTGGCACCACACCCATACATTTTAGGTCAACATAACGTGCTTAAAAACCACAAAATCCTTTTCACAGTTCTTAAAACCGCTAGGGATTGTTCCTATTCTGTTTTTGTTTTGACATTGCAGGAACATGGCTGTTCTTAACACTTCTTAAAACTGCTTTCATAGAACACGTTTAACTCCTGTTTGTGAGTGAAGCTTTCTTTGCACATAACAGGATGTGATTGGTCCATTCGTATAACAGCATGAATACATAAGAGACATAGTTTTTTTATAGCTACTCTTTTTGGGGAGCTGACAGTTCTTATGACCCTCAGAAAGCCTTTAGGACTGTTTGGATCAGCAAATGTGACTTGATGACAGAACAAGACACAAGATATCAACAACTGCCTTCACATAACTGGTAAACTCCTTGTTTTATAAGAGTTTCTGAGCCAAACAGTCCCATGTATTTAATAGTTATTTTTAAAACTACATACAACTTCCAGTATGTATTTTCATTCTTTAGTTACATAAACCACATATTGTACGCTACGGTCATGAATATAAATATATTTTGACTCTCAAATGAATGATGAATAAGTTCAGCAGCAGGATAAGTCTCTTCTCAGTAAGGCTGCAATTATTTGTTTTTGTTGGGATGTTTCCCAATCATCACTATGAAGAACAAGTTGTTTTTTAGAGGATGCGTTTCTTTGTCAAGATTGTTTCTGAAAGAAACTGCCGTGGTGTTAAATTTAGTGAAAGTTTGTCGAATGGATAAGTTCACTGTAAGTTGAAGCATGTTGTGAGATCTTGTTTTTTTTTAACTAGATGTCTTTATTTTTGCAGGTTGAGTCAGCTGTCACTCCCAATGACCACCAGATGTTTTTGGATTTGAAAGACCCTCCGGAGCAGCTCAAAAAGGTCTCCACGCCTGAAGGCTCTGAGGCTGGGCAGCTATGGGCTGCTTCCAAGGAAAGTGGTGCCAGTGGTGACACACAAATGGTGCGGGCGTCCTTGTTTGAAAATGTTGTAGAGAGGCAAAGGGTGTTGATGATGGACCGGGGCAAATCTGCAAACACAGCCAAGGACTCGTTCAGCAAAAAGGAAGACGTAGTGGACGAAGGAACTCTGGTCACTGCCACCTACAAGGAACCCATATCTCCATCAAGTCCTCTTTGGGTGTCGCATGCATTTGACACCATGCAGGCAGTTGAACAGAGCAGGGCAGTGAGTGAGAGTGTCCCAGTAGCCCAGTGGGAAGACAAGGCCACGACCCTCCGATCTAGGCGTTCAGAGGGGAACAGGTCTGTGGTGGAGAGGAATGAACCAGCACAAACACAGTCAGCTTCAGCACTGAGATCAGACCCGCAGCCACGATATCTCAGAATAGGAGCTTTACAGAAGTGGACCACCTCATATCTTGACGAAGATGCAGGTCTTGATAAAGGAACATTAAAGGAATCCGAACGGGAAGGACAAGTGGCTCTGGATAAAGATCGAGACAGACAAAGAGCGGCGTATCAGGATGAAGTGTCTGCATCTCCTAAACGATCAAACATCCCGCAGGCTGAAGAACAGACAAAAACCAGGGCAACTTACTTTGCTTTGACTGGACAAATGCAGGAGCCTTCTTCTCCTGGAGATGGAGGAACAAAGTCTGGGGACATCACTGTGCTCTTTGATGATTTCTCTACAAGGTCGGCTCTGAGCGGCTCACAAGGAAAAGCCTTTCCAGCAAGAAGGAATCCCTCACTAGAAGAAGCCTTTGGGAAAACCTCTCAGTCTCACGAGAAGTTTGATGAATTGACGCTGAGGAGCCACACCTCATCCACGGACATCAGGTCACAGATGAACGAACAAAGCAGAGAAGAAATGATAGAAGCTGACAAGAAGAGAGAGCAAAAAAATGAGGCAGAAAGGTACAGGGCTAAAGTTAAAGAGCTTGAAAAGGAAAAACTGAAACAGCTGGAACTAGAGAAACAGCGAATAAAGGAATGGGAGATGCATAGAGAATTGGAAAGGCGAAGGCAGGAAGTACTGGAAAAGGAGAAACAAGAATTTGAGCAAAAAGAGCGCGCATTGGAAAGACAAAAACAGGCTGAGCTTGAAATCCAGAGACTGCAAGAATTGGAGAAGAAAAAACTGAGAGAAATTGAAAAAGAAAGACAGTGGCAACTCCAGAAAGAAAAACAACAAGAACTGGAGATGAAGAGGGAGGCAGAAAGGGACAAAAAGCGTGAAAAGGAGAAGCAAAGACAAAAGGAGGAAGAGAGGCAGAGAGAGATGGAGAAGAAAAAGCAGTTCATGCAGGAGATGGAGCGAAGGAAAGAGATGGAGAGACAGCAAATGTTAGAGTTTCAAAAACTGAAGCAGAAAGAAAAGGAGATGCAGCAACTTCTTGAGTTTGATAAGCAGAGACAAAGAGAGAAGGAGGAGAAAGAAGCCGAGAAATTACGACAGGTGGCATTAGAACAAGAAATGTTGAAAATGAGAGAACTTGAAAAAGAGAGGGCAAAAGAAAGGGAGATGGAGTTGGAGCTTCAGAAAGACATTGAGAGGGAAAAACAGAGGGAGCTGCAAAAACAAAGACAACGAGAAAGAGAGCATGAAAAGGAGAGGCAAAGCCAAAGGGAGGAAGAGAAGCAGAGAGAGTTGGACAAGGAAAAGCAGATAAGGGAGGAGATGGAGAGAGTGAAAGAGATGGAGAGACAACAAGTGTTAGAGTTTCAAAAACAGAAGCAGAAAGAAAAGGAGATGAAGCAACAACAACAAAGAGAAAAGGCAGAGAAAGAAGCTGAAAAACTCAGACAGATCTCTTTAGAGCAAGAAGTGTTGAGAATAAAAGAGCTTGAAAAAGAGAGGATAAGACAAAAGGAGATGGAGATTGAGTGGAAAAAGCAGAAAGAGCTGGAGAGACAAAGACAACAAGATTTAGAGAGGGAGAAGCAGAGACAGCTGGACTTCGAGAGACAGCAGTACGAAAACGAGAGGCTGAGACGAGAACAGGAGAAGGAAAGGAGGAGGAAGGAGGATTTGGAGAGTCTCAAAGAGATGGAGAAAAGCCAGCTGTTGGAGTTTGAGAAGCAAAAACAGGCAGAGAGAGAAAAACAAAACTTGGAGCTTGAGAAACGCAGACAGAAAGAGAAGATGGAAAAGGAAGAGGCAGAGAGAATGAGGCAAATTGCCAAACAGCAAGAAGCAGAAAGACAGAGGATAAAAGAGAAGCAGAAGAAGGAGGAGCAGGAGAGGCTGAGGTTGGAGTCGTTGGCACTCAGGCCCAAAGTTCTTGATTTGGACTCGGTGCTCAGAAATGAACAGTTGTCTAAACCTTCTTCTCCTCGCAGTGACCCTTCCACACGCTGGAGGGAACCTTACAAACCTGCCATCTTGGACATTGACTCCTTTACATCTCCAGCACATCCCTCCCTAAGTAAGGATTTGTTGGCTGTGTCTGGTATTCAGGGGCTAGATGCTGAATCTGGGGTCAGGCTACAGCCCACACCTGAAAGAGATGTTAACTGGAAGGTGCCATCACAGACCTCAGTGGGCTTCTCAAGCCCAGTATGGACAGCATCTCCTCAGGATCCTTGGGAGCTGCGACCGGTTGAGACACCAGTAGTCAAACCAGCTGAGAACAAAAAACCGACAAACAAACTCAGCCCAGAAGAGCTGCTCTTCAAGCAGGAGGAACGGCTCCCAAATCAACAGAGGAACTGGTCCGCTTTCTTCAACGAGTCTCTCTTCTCAGCTCCTTCTCCAGGAAGAGACCCAAAAATCGGGAGCGCTTCTCGCGAGCCGTCCAGCAACACTCCCGGAGAGCAGATCTGGATCCCAAGAGAGCTTCAGTCTCCACAAAAGAGCAGAGGAGAGACAACCAACCACAGGAGGTCCCATGGACTCCAGGTGAGCATAGGAAAGGTTTTAAGTGACATGACTAAATGACTCTGCTTACACGCTGATCTGGTGTTGTCTTTGTAAGACTTTGGGTATAGGGAAATGTTTTTAGTAGTCATTACCCTTCAGGATAGTGAAGTGTGTGAAATTAAGTCAAATCATCAGATGCATAATTCAGAGAACAGTTTACTTGAATATAGAGCATTGAAGAAGGAGCCAACAGGAAGTAATCACTGGAGAGAGATATATGTTGATGAGAGGTGTAACCACACCTGTGGGATTATCAAGCAAGTTATCCGAACAAATTCATGGTGGCTAATTAGTTTTGCCTTCATAAACAGCGTTCATATTTTCTTTAAACTTGAACCGAGAAAAACGAACTAAGTCCTGCTCACTTTGGCGTCCCTGAAGCAGGTTTTTTTGGAAAGGACGTTGTGTGTAAACTGAGAGACCTTTGGACAAACTTTAGCTACTTCATGTAGAGAAGATTCATCAATATTTACCCCCAAGGATGAGATCAGGTCATCTGCTGTCTGCACACTGAGCAAACAGGTTATCATACACATTGCAGGTGTGTGCTCCTCATCTTGTGGATACCCATTATTGATAAATGCATACCTCTCTTCTTTGGACTAAACGATATAAAATAAAGACTTATGTGTTAGTCTTTAAAACTTAAAGCTCGTTCACCTTGAAGCATGCTTTAGTCATAGAGTGAGCCCAGATTTCAACATGCAGGCAGCAGAGAGAAGAGTAGCAGAACCACATTGAAGAGAAAAACTTTGGGATGTTCTGCTTAGGGATGGGGCCGATCCGATCCAGTATCGGCATCGCGTTCCGATACCAGCGTAATTTACGTATCTGAATTTTCCGATCCAACCTGCAGAGTTTTCCGATACATGATGCATGTCTGTTTCTGCTGAAACTTCTCCACATGTGATTCCCTGCTGGTCGCTCTGCAAGTTGGCTTCAAACTATGACCTGGATTTCCTGAACAGAGGCGTGTCTCATGAAACCCAGAGTAATAAGACCCGCCTCACATTCAGGAAATCCATTTCCTGAATGTGAAATCTGAAATCCATTTGGAGCCAGCTAAAATGTGAGCATAGAGGACTGAGCAGTACTGTGGCTAATGGCTAACCAACTTTTCATCGCAACATGTCCGCTGTGTGGAAGTATTTTACACTAGAAACACCAGAAAGCAAGACAGCAACATGCAATGTTTGCAACGCCGCTGTACAGAGAGGGGGAAGCTCCGTCGTGACCTACAATACAACAAACTTAATCAAACATTTGAAACCTTTATGGTTATCTGTCTTGGATTTAATAAATACTGACAGTCAATCTGAAATCCTTACAGTTGCATATTTGTTTTCATCATTGGATTTTTCCTGTTAACACGATTTCCTGTTTTTCTGACTTCCTTTTCTGACTTTATACTTACCTCAAGTTGCCTTTTTGGACATGCATGCATATATTTGTACAAATCGTACTTGCCTGTAGAGAGGAGTTTATTACAGCCTCATATAAAATCAGTAATGATGATATTGGAACGGTATCGGAATAGTTTCTGTATCGACAGATATCCAGATTTAGGTACCGGGATCGGATCAGAAGTAAAAAAAAATGTGGATCGGTGCATCCCTAGTTCTGCTATTCATGACTTTCCTTTAAATGATCAAAAGACATGTCAGTTTTTTTTTTCTTTCTAACAACCATAGCCTAAACATGTGAATGAGAGCAGCTTCATTTTAAATTTGGTCAAAATAAAATAGTGTATGTGAGCCCAGAGAGTAGGAGAGAAGCAAACGGATGCTATCAGAAAGCAGAATAAATAATAATAAGCGATGCAAAGGAAATTCTGTCTATTTTATTGTTTTTTAGAAAACTTTAGCTCATGACAAAAGGAGGGATGAATGTGCACAAGCCTAAATTTGGGTCAGTGAAGTTCAGATTTTCTAAATTTTGATCTATGATCATAACCTTATGCTTTTTAATGTGTGTAAATTAAACTTTGAAGCAGTTTTTGTGATATGTAAGTTATATTTCACATCCTCTAAAATATTCTTAGTGGTTTCTAGGTTCTAAAATCAACAC
>JAOXNZ010000001.1:9848914-9859910 GCA_028566095.1 Kryptolebias brasiliensis | reverse complement strand
TTCATTATCAATCGTTCTTAGTGCTATTAAATGGAGGTTACGTGTGGATCAAAGGCCAAATCACATAAAAAACTATTCGGTTTAACAGATATCCGGCCACGTGCGCCTTAGTGAGATGACATTTGCTGTGAACTGGTCCTATATAATTAAACTGAATTGAACTGACTACTCTTTCTGCAGATCTCTTCAAAATAAAGATATTGAAGATAATAAAGATTCTTGAACTTGAACTTAAGATCTGAACTACTGCTTTAATATAACTCTTTTTTTTAAGCTCTACATGATGAACAAAGAAAAGTTTTTTAAAACGTTTTTCTCCACAGCTTTGTAAAAACAAAGCCTTCTTGCATTATGCAGACTCCATGACGATGGGTACTGTCCGTCAGGCCTGGTTGTGCTGTACTTTATCTGCTGTCTGTAGCTGCATCATCTTTTTGGCGTTCCTCCTGGTGGAGTTTGTGGCTGAGCTGCATTAAGACTAATGAGGTCGGAAGAGGAGAAGTGATGAGCAACTGTGAGTCACTTTCCAGTGAACGATGTTCCTAAGAGAAGGGAAATTAGGGAAGCAGTAATACTTTTTTATTGATTTATTTCACGCCACAACTCTACTTTGTAATTTTCTTTTGTGGGAAAAGATAGTAGTAGGGATGTAGGCACCCAGTGAAACCTAATGTCCAGCAGCTAGATGTGCATCTGTAAACATTTTATTTTGGAAGTAAATGTCTCAACTCAGAAATCTTTAATTTATTTAATTGTAGCAGAACAAAGAAATAATGAAAAAAAAAAAAAATAGCCACATTCTAATATCTGGAAATAGTAATATTGACAGATATATGTCAGTGCGTTTATGACGTCAAACAGAAACTCATAACACTTTATTAACCACTTTTTATTTTGTTTCAAATGTTTCACATTTGAAATACGTTTTAACATTTGATTTTTCTCAGATTTTCTATCGACCCATTTAACATTCCTGCACAGTAAAATAACAACCAAAACTTGCCATTCAAAAAACAAAAAACAAAACAAGGAACATTATTTTTATTAACATTAAAAAAAAGGGGGATGGCGAAATACCACCTGTGTGTGAGAACATAAAATGGATATAAATGAATTAAACCGACAGAACGTATAGTTAAAACAAATGGAGCTGTCATGGTCTACAAAACAAAGCTGCTCAGCATCTCAAACAAAAATCCTCACTTGTGCTAAATAATGATAAACTCCTGAAGCTGAAATATAGTTTTTGATTAATGGAAACACTAACCTCTTAGCATCAGGCTTGACAGCTATGAGCCTTCATAAACATTATTATTATTATTATTACTTATTTATTTTCTACATTAAGGTTCGGCTCCTGCCAAATCTGCTCATGTAATTGAAACATTGAAGGGAAAAAAAAGAACAACTTTTAAGTTTCTAAGCCCTTTAAATTGAGTTTAACTGTGGACAGTCCAGAAGCCATTAGGAGGCAGCCATGTTGAGGCAAAGACATTCAGGAGAGTTTGTGTTCTGCTGAACATTATTGAACACTGTTTCTTGCAGCATGGCGCCACAAGGAAAATGATTTACCTGCAGGGGGCGTATGTGTTCAGTGTTGGAGTTTTAGTAAGCTCCTCTGCTCCAGTTTGCTCAGAGGTTAACTATATGAGATGCATCTGGACTCGCCCACTGTGGCTTTATGCAGGGTAGCATTTCATCTGCAAAAACCTGTTTACGTTGCCATTGTGCGTCAGGAAGGTCTGTTCTGTTGTTTGCATGAGTTTGACTCTGAGTGAGAGTTAAACAAACACACACTTGTCCCCAGTGATGCTGTTGTTTTTGCCCACAATGTGCTGACAAACTGGTTGAGCATATAATTAAATTAAATTTTCATTTTTCTTTTCTTTGAGCTTCATTAGTTTCAAATCTATATATAGTTTTGTTTTGTTTTTTTGTTAAAAGGATTACGCACTTGCCTTCATTGGTTTCTGATTGTATCACAGCTTTGTGTTTTTTAACAGAGATTCTGCAGCCACATGAACATTGTTTTCACTTTTTGCGTCTGCATCTCTCTCTTTGCTATGTAGTCACTTTCTTCGGCTGCTACTGAATCGAACGGGAGCGACGGAGCACTGCAGAACATATATCACCCCCCTCCACCCCCTCCTCCCCTTCCTGCTCCGAATCAGGGACCTCCCATTCTCTCTGTCTCACTCTCTCCGATTCCCCTCCGCGCTCCCTCTCTCCACCCAGTTTCTCCTTGACGGTGAGTCCTATAACGCTCACTGCGAGGAGCAGCAAAAGCTGACGCATTTTCTCCTACCTGCCTGTACCTGCAGAAGAACCGAGGGGGTGGGGGGAGAATCCCTTCCCATCTTTCATGGTCTGACTTTTCTCCCACGGCACTCGCTCCCGTTGCCTCTGTTTGGCACTGCATTGGGTGTCCTCTGGTTTTCCTCCTGGAATACGAATGACTACAGCAGCTTTCTTTTTGCCACCAGCTGTCTTCTGCTAATTTTCCTACGCAGCTTTCTGTCAAAGCCATCGTTCAAACTATGAGGATGTAGCATTTTTGAGAGGGATTTTTCAACTTTAAACCTTTTTTTTGTTTTGTTTTCCCCCCCTCCGTGGATTAAAGGATCAACATCTGCTCTGGGAACCTTTTTTGTTGGTTGTTATTTAGGGTTTCAATCAGGGCAGAAAGGCTCACATCTGGAGGTCTGACAGAGGTGTCACAGAGCTCTGTTTAAAAAAATAAATAAAAAGACAAAGATGAGCGTATATAATGGAAACGAGTGAATGTTTTGCTAAAGGTTTGACATCTTGAGGAGATGATACTCTTGTTGTCACTGGTCAGTTTGACACTTCATTAGTTACTTTGTGGGCTTGAAACCAGAGAAACTTGTCTGAGAAACCTGTTAGAGAGCACCGAAGCTGTCTCACAAAGCGGTGCCCTTCATAATAGCTCCCAAATATTGCCCTTACGTAACCTTTACATGTCCATTTGGGTGTTGTGTCAGGCAAATCATAGCAGGCATATCTTGTGAGCATTGAAATAGACTTATGAAAGCTTACAAATTCACTTGAGTCAGACAGCTTGGAGCCCTGACAGCAATGAGTTGAAACAAGAGTCCTGACGGCTCCAGTGGGACTAAACTGCAGAGAGGCCTTTCAGAAGTAAAACTGAGGAGTAATTCAGTTCTGCAATGGTCTTGCATTGACTTGCTTTATCTGTGCTGCATCCCTACTTCAAACAGGCTCAGCTCTGTTGTTGTTCTTCCTGTCACCTTCCTCACTGCTGCAGTATTGACCCTGCAGCATGCATCAGTGAGCACCTAGGACACCATCCCTGGACTGTCATCTCTCTAGATTATCTAAGACTCTAATGATTTGCTGCTGCTGTAATAATAAGAGTCACAGCTCAGCTCACAGGGTCTGTTCAGACACGACGGGTCTTGCCAGCAACGGCTTGTGATGGAGTATCTCGGGGACAAGCTGTCAGTGGCCCACTCTCAGGTGTCGGGCTGGATGGGAAATGTCCGCCGCTCCCTTCACGGAGCGCTCAGCTTTTTGTCCAGCTCGGGGGAAAGTGGAGGCAGGGGAGAGGACGGAATCGGGGACTTCAAGAGAACCAATTCCTTACGGTCCCTGGCGTCCCGCAGCAGGGAGTCTATCCGCAGGTTCTCACTGCGCAGCCAGCAGCGTTTGTCCATACGCAGACGCACGGCACCCAACACCCCCACCGCTGTAAGACTTTTTGCACACACATTTTGAGTACAAGCACAGAGCAGTTAAATACTGGTTCCTGCTACAAACAATATAGATAGGTTGGCCAGGCATCAATGTGATTCATGGTTTGTAAACCATAATTACATGCTAAGAAGTATTACTTTAACATCTGTCGGAGTTAAATAAAGCACAAGTAGAATTCAAGTCATTTAGCAGCAACGTCCACATCCCTGTAGAAACAGCTGCTCCTTCATCAGCTGTTTGGGCTCCAGTTAAACATGTCAATACCGTCTGCATCTGTTGGGATACGCTCATCCCTTCTGTTCGTCATCAAACTCTTTCTATGCATCCTGGTCATCTGTCTTACATTACTCCTGACACAATCTAAAACATGTCTCATTACTAAACCTGTCATTCGACTGCTTCTTCTGTTGGATATTTGTCAGAGATATATTAACAAAAGAAAAATGACAACGCTAATAGCATTTTAGCATTTGCAGGGCCAAAAAATCTGTACTCTTTAAAAGGTACAAGTCTGGCCTTCATGTTTTATTCTCACTTGGTTTCATTTCACTTGGACCCTTTTTCTTGGTGTGTGTGTGAACAATGGATTTAGAAATCCACGAGAGTCACTTATACATTACAGCGAAACTGCCCCTGTTCTTAATTTGACGCCTATTTGTTCAACTTCTGCACAACACCTCATGACTCACAGTTCCTAAAGATAAGTAGTGTTTTCATGGCTTAAAGTGGCCGTCAGTTCTGATGCTGTGTCTTAGATTTAGACATGAACAGCTGGTATTGTGGTCTCTGAGAGAAAGACTCCATCCCCATCAGTAAGTTTAAAAAAATGACAGGAAGAAGTCAGTAATAGTTGAACTTGGTTGTCAGAGTCCAGGAAGTCTCTAAATAAGTAAGAAGTGTGACTGGTTGCTTTTCCAAAATTATTTAAACTTGTCTGTGTCCAAAGTGAAAGCAAGAAGAAATGTTTGTGTCATTCTGTCAGTTAATACCTCATTGACCAGATAACAACTTAATATTTTGGAGCCTTTGGAGTTTTCCGTTTTCACAGCAACATTTTAGTTTCTCTTTTATCCTTTCTTGGTATAATTGAATTTGATCTACTTTGAGGCTTTTTTGTCCATATTAGTGTGCTGTACGAATGTTGATTTTGACATATAATATCATCACTTAAAAATCACTTAAAAAAACAGTGCTGTGCCAATGTTTGAAACCACTCATTACTTTTGCTTCCAAGCAAGCAGACTTTCTTATAATTTTTTAAAACAGTCTTCAGGCTTCCTAAAGGTCTTTTAATGTTTTGTCACTCATTTCAGTCCAGTTCTTGCACCCCTAACTACAACTGCATATTATTATTTAGTTGCCTGTTACGTATCGACACAATACTGATTCATCCCTTGAGTTTAGGAGGCTATTCATGCCCGACTGATTCATAGGTCAGAGTTAGGTGGCTTAACTAACCAAACAAAACAGCCTCTGAAAATGAGTAAAAAATCTTCAGAAAGCTTGAAGAAATATTGGTCGAGATCATTTTAAAAGATTACACAAACATCTGGCTGCTTAGAAGTAATAAAGAATTGAGGGATGACTTTCACAGTATTGTGAATTACCAACCTTTTGTGTCAAACAAGTTGTGAAATCAGATAAGCAGCCACTTGGCATCGTGCATTGTAGGATACATGTCAACACATGTGGGAAACTTGGAAAGATCGAGTTGTGGGGAGCCAGGTATAAACAATAAAACCAGCATTTGATTTGAAGGCTCAAGCAGACAGCTGCAGCGACTCATTATAGCTGGATTTAAACGTTATGAATACAAATAATGTGAAACATTCAAGAAGCACAGTCAAGTTAAGCCGGTCAGAGCTGTTATTTTAATTTTAGGGGAGCGGCGTTACTGAAAGGCAGGCGAAAAGTGTCTGTCAGGATTATGAAGCTCAACTAAAAATCCATCAAATACATAATGATGAAAGGTCATTTGGTGCAACAGCTATTATTTAACCCTCCCAGGGTCCTCAAGTCAAATTGAGCTGAAGTTACAAGGGCTTGTCTACCTCACTTTGCCTCTCTCTCTTTAGAGGGCTTCAGGAGGGTTAAACTATCTTTAAACATGTGCCTAAACTGTGTCCTTATTTTTAATTCTAAATAAGATCAATAGGGTCAGCTATTAAGTGACAAACATTTCTCTAACAATTGCTGCTGGCAAAAACCAGGGAAGCAAACCCCAGACTGAAAGTAATCCTTTAGGTCAGGTTGAGCACACGCTAGGGAGGGGGGGGGGGGACTTAAGCTGAGTCCGAGTTTTACATTCTTGACCCTTTTTTTTTTTTTTACTAGATGCTTTGTACAACATTAAAGGCTTTGTCTGTGTCCACCACCTGTGTTAGTTCCTGACATAAAACTGTCCGGTTTGCCCAGCAAATTGTGTCTTAACATAAACCCTTCTGTCATCCAGCTAGAATGCTCATTTGTTGACATGAGATTCGGCGTTCGAAGGAGCGGTTTGTTTTGAATGCATGTAGAAAGTTATTGGTTGCCGGGGTGTACATAGAGCATACTTTCACAGGTTACCTAAGCCTGAGTCAGAGCTCAGATTTAAACAGAGGCGTAATCAATGGATTGATGGCATGCTACAAGTACAGTGGTGTGACTGAATGTGCTTTATTAGCATCACAGTCACATTAGATCAAATTTTCTGTAATCTGATGAAGCGCATGTCTTGGCCACAGTATATATAACCTCTTTATTAGAGATGTTTATATTTTTACCAGCTTTGACTCAGTGCAGTACTGTTTATACTAAGCAGGGCTAATAGTGATCCTGTGATACATTCACATTCCTCAGCAGCATGAAGAACTCAGTGAGGAGCTTGTATCTTTTGTGCTGCAGTCATGTAAACACTTTTTAATGCCTGCTAATGATGAAAGCGGTGTGTTAATGTTTTTTGCCTGTGTTTGTTTGTCCTTACAGTAAATATCTCATGAACCAGTGGACTGATTTTAATGACACTCTCAGAAAGTGATTTTTGGATGTACATCCCACTGAAGAAGGTCACAACAACTAAGCAACCTTAGCAAACACAAAAATGTCAATGACTCAGCCAGTTTTTAAATATTGAACTAAAATTTGGTGTGGTAGTAGCTGAGTCATCCCCAATACCTACTGTAAGGTCTAATTGATCGAACAAAATCTGTTTTTATTGTAATTATTGGAGTCAATGCTGTCTGTTTTGTCGGTTTTACAGATATTGAGCTAAAATTTGGTGTGGTAGTAGCTGAGCATCACCCCCAACACATACTTCAAGCACTACACATTGTGCAATAATTTTACTTAAAACATTTGCAACTAGAATTACTCTGAGAGCATAAACCTCCGCCAAGGCCATAGGGTCACTGTCTGCTTAGATTACTGCTCGCTAAAGGGATCTTCATTATGTCAGTTCTTTTAAAAAAATTCCTGAATCCAGATCGTAATCCCGATCACCACCAAAATATATTTACTTTTGGAGTAATCATGTACACAGACAGACAGACACAAAGACACTACCAAAATCAATAATAATTGTTGGCGTCAACCCTGTTTGTCAAAATATCTCATAAATCAGTGGGCAGATTGTAATGAAGCTCTAAGAAAGTAATTATTTGCTGTAAATTTGCAGCTGAGTAACTTTTGGAGTTACCCCAGTTTAAGATGGCTGCCACAGATAATAGACTTTAGCCAACTCAGAAAATGGCTACCACTTGGTCGGTTTTACAGATATTGAGCTAAAATTTGGAGTGATAGTTGTTGAGTGTAATGCTTAATACATACTGCAGGCTCAACATAGCGCACACCGTCTTTGCTTAAAACTTTGGCAATAGCTCTTAGTGAACACTGTCTGTTAGCAAAATATATCATGAACCACTGGAAGGATTTTAGTAAAACCCTTTGAGATTAATTACTCCCCTACACACTAAAAGTTTTATAATCAAAGCAGCTGGACTAATCTGTAGTAGAAGACGTTTTGCTCACCATCAATGGAGCGTTTTTCCTTTACATCTAAAACTCATTAACATTTAGTGTCAGCCAAATTCAAGATGGCTGCCACAACTAATTGGCATTAGCTACCACAAAAATGGCTGTAACTCAGTCATTTATACAGATATTGATCTGATTGTCATCCCCATGATATAGATATACTCTGAGCACTAACTCACGAGATCTCTGCCACTGCATGTAGGCAGGGTCCCTCACTTGATATTTTTAAATCTTGTTTAAAAACACATTTTTACATCCTGGCCTTTGACCCAATGTGAGATGACTTTGACCTTATTGTGCTTTTATTTACTTATCTCTTAGTTTTAACTGTTTCTTATTGTTACTTCTGTAGATTTATGCATTTTATTCTTTATCCTGTGCTTGTTTGTTTCATTGTACAGTACTTTTGTTGGCCTTGTTGCTGTTTTTAAGTGCTTTATAAATAATGTGGTACGGTGTGGTATCTCACAATATCACACAAGATCACTCATAACATCATGTTCAAGGTTTGACCGTAACAACTATTATTCTGTCTTTGCTCAATATAAGATGATCTCAGTCTAAAACTCTGGCATGAACGGCAGCAGGTGATATGCATTCCTTTCATTTTATTTATGTTTGATGCTCACTCTCTGCTCTAGTCTCTAATCGAACACCATCTGTCAGGTGCTTTACACAAACATCTTCCTTTTTATATATATATATATATGTATAACGGACAACTTTGTTTTCCACTTAGTTTCCACTTATGTGCAGCCGTCAGTGCATTATCAAGAAGTTTCCAAGACCTCATTCCTGCCTTTTCCTCTGCAGATTGTCTGCCCGACCTTCTTAGTGATCAGCCCTTTCTCTCCTTCATCCTTCTATTCATCCGCTCTTTGTTATGTTGTTTTCCTTGACACACCCTTCCTATCCAGGGGAAGTTGGCTATTGCTAATCCTATTAGTGAAAAGCCTTCTCTTGACAGCTATAAGTCATCGCCACCGGACCTGTTGGTTCAGTCGGCTTCCTCCTTCAACCGCATTTGCACTGTTTGAGGTCGATTATGCCCAGCCGTAAACATCTAGAAGGTTTTATGTACTTGTCAGCTGGGTGAGCTCGCTCGTAATCTTTCACTGTTCAAAAGCAAAAGATTGAGTGAGCTGCTTTATGAAAGCGCCTCTGTTTAGCGTGTTCCTGCAAAGCAGCGTTCCTTCACTGAACTGATCAGGTACGGGTGTGCTGCTGGGTGTGTTTGGGTTGAGTAATGCACACAAACACACAAGATTGGAATTTTTATCAGCAGATTTTTACAAGGCCTTGTTGGCTTTTTTTTTTTGCCAATCGTGAAAGCAGCAAATAGCAACATGTAGAAAAGGGGTGGATTACATAATGGCATAAAAGCTGGTTGGAAGTAAAGTGGATTGGTGACAGAAACTCCACACTACTCCACACTGCTGCTTTCCAAAATAAACCTGTTTCTGACTGCACAGAAAACTGCATCTGAAGTGTGAAGTTCACGTATTTCGAGGCTAAGGAGAGTGATAACTTGATGTCAGCTTGAGAAGTGTGAGTGCTGTAAATTCTTAAGAAAATGAGCTGAAGGGCTTTCTCAGAGGAGGGAAATATGTTGACTGCTATACTCGCTGTTCTCAGTTTTATCCTTTCCTGTCAGGAAAGGGTCGACTGATTAACAACACCCTGCGCTGCTCACACTCTAGTTGTTTTATGCACTTTCAATCAACATTTCTCACTGTTACGCTCTTATCTCTTGTGTTTTCTCTACTTAATTACCTCTCTTGCACTTGGTTTGCAGCAGTCTTGGATCTTTGCTCATGCGCAGACAAAGAAAACAGGGAAGGCATTCATGAAGCTTTCAGAATGAGCACGCTGATCCACAATCAGTGCTTGCACAAACATCATCAGTGAGCAGCTCTCACGGTCAAGGAGCCCAGGCACTTACAGGTGTATCACCTTTCTCTGTCCACCCCTCAGGCATCACTGAGAACAGGAGGATTTTCCATTGTTTCCTTTCATTCTTTATATGGACCAGAGTTATCCGTTCGTGTGTGGGCGTGGCTCGTTGAGCTCTGTTTGGTTTTTGAGACAGTATGTTCTCTGTACCAGCTTCATTAAAAGACGCATGGTTCAGTGGGCAGCAAACACACAATCACTCACCCTCCCATCTCGGTCTTTGTCCCCACTCTGATCCTGTCTCCATTAACGCTTCCTTTAACCTTTCATTATCTGTCCTGCCACCATTACCTGCTAAAGCTCAGCAACCTGCTGCTACATCAGCAGAACTTCTGGCACTTCAGTAGATTTGGTGACATCTTTTTAGCACCTAATATGCCTTTTACTTTACCTTGTTGTTGCTTTTTGTGTTGGATAGACAGGATTTTGAGCTTGACGTAGCAATGAAAATAAGTCACAGATGTCAACCAAAGCTACATTGGATTATTACCTGTCGCATATCATTTTGAAGCTGTGTATATTTACTAAGTAAGCCTGGTAAAATGGTTACACAGTGATGTGTTTACTTTGATTTCACCCTCTGCAGAGTGAAAAATTGTGAATATTCAACCAGTGCAGGCAGACTTTGATGTTTTCCTCCAAAAAGCTAACAGCACATGACTTTCAGAGAGGATCCTACTTCTTGGCTAAATTCTGATTGGTTTAAAGTAGCTTAAAAGTCGTAAAACGTGAACTGATGGGACATGACATCAACCAGTTCCAATCTGCAGAAAAGGAAACATTCATGAGTAATTTAACAAGCATGGATTAAAAACACAGACCATAGCGGCTGTGATTAAACTAAACATTTTAAAGCTTATTTTCACCAACATTATGAGTGTATTTTATAGCAGAGCAAAGCTACAAGACCATCAACAGCACCAACACAACTAAAAGTAGTCACCACCTCATCGATTCACATTTTTCTGAGACTGCCCTCAAGTGGCAGCAACATGCTCTGACATGTTCTTAAGGGGCACTGCAGAAGCAGATTCAAGCCTTTAGATTGAAGCGTGACTCGAATGTAATTTGACATCCCATCATTCCACCAATCAACTCTCTCTCTCCTCTCATCCTTTTGCCTCCAGGTACAGCAGAACCAAAGTGTTGAAGAGAAGGAGAAAGACTCTGGGACGCCCGTTCGTGACACGGACAGTCAGTATGGGACCTGGGAGACAGGGCTGCGCTCCGATGACAGGTAAATATACGTTACACCAGGGGTCCTCAATCCTGGTCCTGGAGGGCCACTATCCTG
>JAOXNZ010000001.1:9823193-9834459 GCA_028566095.1 Kryptolebias brasiliensis | reverse complement strand
GATGGACGGACGGACAGAGGGATGGATGGACGGAGGGATGGATGGATGGAGGGATGGATGGAGGGATGGATGGAGGGATGGATGGTTGGATGGATGGGGGGTGGGAAAGATGGAGGGTGGGCGGGTGGGTGTGGGAATGCACGGTGAGCCCTCATTTTAGTCTGGCGGGCCTATGGCGAGCCGATTTGGTGGCCGGTTTGGACTCTGCGAGTCCTGTTGGCAGAGTTTCCACCCCTGGGCGTTCCGTATATATTGAGCTCATCGTGCCGCCACAAACACACTGGCACCGACAGGTAAGAGGCTGATGTCCATCATGCTGCATTTTAGAAACTTTATATTCACTACTTATCTATATTTAATAAATAACAAACTTCATGGCATCCTGCATTGACGTGATTCTGTGTTTGTGAACTGCAGCCACTTGTTTTAGAGGGAAGGAACTTTTTCAAAGCCTTTGCATGCAAAAGTTAATAAAAGCTAATTAAAATCTGTTTTTATTTAAAAGGTTTTCAATATGATCAGCATTTTTTGCAAGAAACAATTCCACTCTAGCTTCATCAGTGTTTCTTTTCAGTTTCATCCTCACAGATCCGCTCACTATGGCCACAGATCACCAGATTCCTGCATCCAAGCAGCAACAGCCAGGCAGCAGTGCATTTAAAGTGAGAGGAAATTTACAACTTTGAGCACCCATGGCACCATCGCTTTAGATTGTTTTGTATCCCAGACATCAGATTGCTCCTTCTGATATTCAGGCCAACAACACTCAGTTTAAATGTGTTCTCTCCTCTCTTTCTCTTGTCGACGCACAGCTGGTTATCTATGAGCAGGAAAACTTCCAGGGACGCTGCCATGAGCTGACTGGTCCCTGTAACAACCTCCAAGAAGCAGGCGTGGAGAAAGTGGGCTCCATACTGGTGCTGTGTGGACCGTGAGTGTGGGTCGACAGGCAAACAGGCAAACTAGAAATAGATTAAGATTAATCTAGATTAAGACCTGAAAAGGCAAATGGAGAGAGGAATGGCTTTGTGAATGAATAGAGGACGGCCTGCAGATAAAATGGACGGAAATGACTAATTCAAGTGTACTGAACTAGCTGTCCACAATCCCGTCTCTCTCTCCTCTGTCCTGTCAGATGGGTGGGATACGAGCAGGCCAACTGTAAGGGGGAGCAGTATGTGTTTGAGAAGGGGGAGTATCCTCGCTGGGATTCCTGGACTAACAGCAGACGGAGCGACACCATTGTTGCATTCCGCCCGATTAAAGTTGTAAGAAGGAGCTTTACAAAAATAAAAATGAACCCCCACCCCGCTCTGTAATCCTATCAGGTGCTCAGCATCTTTCTTCTTTTGATTGCTTTGTTTCCTTTTCTCAGGACAGCCAGGAGCACAAGATTGTTCTTTATGAAAACCCCAGCTTTGCAGGGAAGAAGATAGAAATCATAGATGATGATGTCCCCAGCTTCCATGCTCATGGCTACCAGGAGAAGGTGTCCTCTGTTCGGGTCCAGAGTGGCACGTAAGTCCCAGCAGATGACACCTGGTTTGGGAACAGCTCCTACGTGTGTCTTGTAATTTCCCCTCTAACATCTGCTCTCCCTCTTTGTGCCCCTGGTAAACCAGCTGGGTGGGCTATCAGTACCCAGGATACAGAGGCTACCAGTACCTGTTTGAAAAGGGGGAGTATAAGGACAGCACCGAGTTTGGAGCCCAGATCCCCCAGATCCAGTCAGTCCGGCGCATCAGAGACATGCAGTGGCATCAGAGGGGTGCTTTTCATCCCATCAACTAAGCTTGTGACTCTTTCCTGTCATGAATCCTGACCTCAACAACCTTCATCCCTTCTAGCAGCAGCCCCCCGTTCCTCAGTGACCCTGCACATTTCAACATCTGCTGCAGCTGCTGTGGCACTGACATTCTTTGAAGCAAACTAATAAATTCTTCTTGCTTAACATTTCATTTAGCCATGTGATTTATTTCTGGTTTGCTCAGCACCCAAGCCCTTCAGTCTTAGTTGAAGTTGCATCAAAATTTAAAGGTCTATATCGCCTACTTTTGTGACGAAGTTTTAAACTAAGATCATCTTATGATGAGAAGGGACAGAGTTATCAAGCTCATTTTGGTCAAACCTTGTAAGTGACATTAAGCACAATTTCATATGATATTACGAGATTTCACAAAGAGTGCTAGCTCAGATTATATGTTGAGGATGACTATCGAGTAAGATCGTCCTATGATGAGAAATTAGAAGACCTATAGATGTTTTGGTGTTCAGTTATACATAATCTCATGCAATATCATGAGATTTGTGTGTTCAGGATGTCTCTCATCCACACTAAAGTTAGCTCAATATCTGCAAAATTGATTTAATTATAGTCGTTTATGTGCTGGCTAATGTCCATCAGCTCCGGTGGCCATCTTCAATTGTGGTGACTCCAAACGTCACCACTATAGATGCACATCAAATGATTAGGTTTATGAGATATTTTACTAACATAAACACAGTGTTGACTCTAACAGTTATTGTGAAAGTTAAAAAAGCACAATGTGTAGTGTTCAGAGTAGGTGTTGTGAATGACTCTCAGCTACCACCACACCAAATCTGAGCTCAGTTGACTGAATTATAACCATTTTTAGGTTTTCTATAATCAGTTGGTTATGGTGGCCACCTTGAATTGGGGTGACTCCAAAAGTTATTTAGTTGTAGAGGATGGACATCCAATGATAATTTTCTGAGAAGTTCATTAAAATCAGCCCTGTGGTTCATGAGATATTTTGCTAACACACAAACACAGTTGATGCCAAAGTTTTAAGCAAAGATGTAGCTCAATGGGTAGTGCTCAGAGTATGTGTTGGGGCTGATACTAGGCTACTATCACACCGAATTGTAGCTCAACAATTGTAAAATTGCCCGAGTTATAGCCATTTTGGGTTGGCTGGGGTCAGTTGACTGTGGCGGCCATCTTTGATTGGGTTGACTCCAAAGGTTAATGAGGTGTAGATAAACACTCTGTGAAAGTTTCAATAAAATCGTCTTGTGGTGCACGATATGTTTTGCTAACAGACAGACAGAGTCACCTTCTTCGTCGGCAGGCGGTGCGTTGACTGACTCCGACCGACAGGCGGCGCTGTGGGGATTTTACAGCTGCAGCAGCTTTCTGCTTCCGGTCAGAGAGGCTATCAAAATATGAGGTAGCAACATGCGGCTGCCGTTTGGTTAAAAAATATCAGTTTTGAAGCTTTATTTTTTACTACTTTCCCACATCAAACCTGAAATCTTTGGAAACGTTGGTATGAAAACCTTATCTGACGTAAATCTGATGTTTTATCTGTATATAATTAGTGTATGTCTGGTGTTCATGTGGTTCATTGTGTTTATTTTGATAATTCGGCTTTGTTTATAACAAGTTAATTTGCTGTCCGTCCTCATAACTACAGTAAGTTGTAAAGGGACTGCCTGACTAAACTGTAGCCTTCAGTGCATTGAAAGATACAGGTTTACAACTTATTAAAAAAATACCATTGTTTATTGTCCACAAGAACTGTTTAAATACACTGGTTTGTCATATTGTTTCAGCTCGACACGCTTTAATTAACAGGATATGATATATTAAGATGCTTATTATTCAACAGTGAAACAGAGTAAATACTGTTTTTAAAGTAAGTAATGTTGATTTCATTGCAGAAATCTTGTTTGTGCGAAATGAATTTCTTCAAAGTAGACAGTATGTTAACACTTCTGGTAAGGGGATATCCATTGCCATAATCATAGTTTAGGAAAGTTAAAAATATTTATGATGATTTAAAGTTAAATAGAGCATCTTTATTTTTATCTACAGTGGGGAAATAATCCAGACTTTGTAAGTTTTCCCACTTACAAAGAAATTAAGTCTTATTTTTTATGGCAGTTTCATTTTAATGGCGAGAAAGAAAAACAAAAAAACACATTACATCAGTCAGTGAAATAAGTATTTGATCCTTTACAACACAGCCTGAATTCTGTCTCCCACAGATTGGTTATGTGCCCATATGGCACACAGATGACAGTGAATCTCACCACCACCACAAAAAAGACCAGAGAGCTGTCAAAGTACGCCATAGACAAAATAGTAGATCTGCACAAGGCTGGACTGAGATGCAACAAGCTTGGTGAGAAGGTGACAACTGTTGGTGTGATTGTTCAGGAAGGGGACAGGAGACATATAAAAATGATAAATTGTTCAAGATCTTGCCTCATGCGGTGAGGATGATCATGAGAAAGATGGGGGATCAGCCCACAACTAAAACAACTGCCCAGTTGTTCAGTTCCTTTATTGTCCCATGAGGGAAATTTGTTTTGCAGCCAGGCATTAAAAACATACAAAGTACATAGACAGTGTTAAAATAGACAAACATGCAAGCACCAAATTCATAAATATAAAAAAAACAAAATTATAACTCACAATTTAGGGACCTGATTGCTGTGGGTACAAAGGAGTTCTTCCATTTGTTACCACCTGCTGCTGGTCGCTACTGCTGCAGCGCCCCAGCTTGTTAATGTTATTAATGATCTGAAGGCAGCTGGGACCCCATTCACCAAGAACACCATTGGTAACACAATACACTGAAACAGATTGAAACCTTGCAGCACCTGCAACGCCCCCTTGCTGAGGAACTTGTCTTAAAGTTGGCAGTGAGCATCTAAATTATTCAAAGAAGGCTTGGGAGAAAGTGCTGTGGTCAGATGAGACCAAAATCGAGCTCTTTAGCATCCACTCGCCCTGCAGTATTTGGAGGAAGAGAAATGCTGAGTATGGCCGAAAGAACACCATCCCCACGGTCAAGCACGGAGGTAGAAACATTATGCTGTGGGGCTGTTTGTCTGCTAAGGGTGCAGGACAACTTTACTCCATTGAGAAACCGTTGACAGGGAGCATGTGTTGTAAAAGACGAGAACCTTCTTCCCTCAGTCAGAACACAGCAGATGGGTCATGGTGGGTCTTCCTGCATGACAAAACATACTGCAGAGGCAACAAAAACATTTTAGTTGATATTCTGTTTTTCTCAATTAACATGAAAATTAGAGACATTTTTTCTTCTGTCTTAAAGTTAATTTCTTAAATGAGAAAACTTACCAAAAAACTTATTTCCCTCACTGTATTAGTAGGATGATGTCAGAGATTTGGGAGCATTTCTTAAACCCAAATTTACATGTTATGGTTTGAATAATCATTTTTCTACAGTCAGAATGCCGGTTCTGTGCAGCAGCTGCTCTGAAAAACGTGCCGTGCTGAAGCGTCCAAAAACCGGTCACTCTCTGTGTAAGGAGTGCTTCTTTTGGGCCTTTGAGGAGGAGGTGCATCAGACCATTGTGACAGCGGAGCTCTTCAAACCTGGGGAGGCCGTAGGGATCGCCGCCTCGGGAGGAAAGGACTCCACAGTGCTCGCACATGTCATGAAGCTCCTCAACGAGCGGTACAGCTATGGCCTCCAGCTCATGCTCATCTCGGTGGACGAAGGGATCACTGGTTACCGAGACGACTCCCTGGAGACCGTGAAGAGGAATCAGCAGCAATATGAGCTGCCGCTGAAGATTGTGTCGTACGAGGAGCTGTACGGCTGGACTATGGATGCTATAGTGAAGCAGGTGGGGCTGAAAAATAACTGCACCTTCTGTGGAGTGTTCAGAAGACAGGCGCTGGACAGAGGAGCCATCATGCTGAAAGTGGATAAGATCTGTACAGGTAAGATTTTGAATAGATTATTGATGTTAGCCTGCATGCTGCATTAGAATAATATTTATGCTCATTTTGTTTCACAGGTCACAATGCTGACGATGTGGCAGAGACGGTATTGATGAATGTCTTGCGTGGAGACATAGCTCGTCTTCGTCGCTGCACCACCATCTCCACAGCCAGTGAGGGCGACGGGGTTGTACCACGGTGCAAGCCCCTCAAATACGCCTATGAGAAAGAGATTGTTTTATATGCCTATTTTAAAAAATTAGACTACTTTTCTACTGAGTGTATCTACTCTCCCAACGCTTATCGTGGCCATGCGAGGACCTTTCTCAAGGACCTGGAGAGTATACGGCCCAGCTCCATCATGGATATCATCCACTCTGGTGAGAACCTGTCTGTGCGTGAGGGGGTGAAGATGCCAGTCCAGGGAACCTGCTCTCGCTGCGGCTACATCTCCAGCCAGGCACTTTGCAAGTCGTGTGTGCTGCTGGAGGGCCTGAATCGCGGTCTACCGAAGCTGGGTATAGGCAAACACCACCGCCTGCACGAAAAAATCCTCTCCCAGCAGCCTCTTACTGAGAACGAGGAGAGAAAGCTGAAATCTGTAGACTTTTGACAATTATTAACGATGTAACATTTAGGTTAAAGGATCAAAATTAGGATTAAATGGGTAAAGACCAGACTTTTGCTAACTTCTAAGACAAGTGAAGTATCTTCACCATGTAAAGAGTCCGTTTCAGCTTCTGAACTAAATGAAATACTTTTTGGGAGGGTTTAGAAATGCACATTTATTGTCTAGTACTGTTAAATATTTGCAGAAGATATAATGTTCGGTTAAATCAGTTAAACATATAATTTATAATACAATTTTAAGTGCATATAATTTAATGTAATTTCTCGTTAAATTTTTAACTGTGAGATGGAGAGAAATTATAAGGTTGTCTATGTATTCTCACATTAAAAACATGTTTTCTTTGATTTTACATGTCACACTATAGCAGTTTTTGGAAAGTATATATGACAAAGATGATTCATAAACTATAATAAATGTTTGTCATGATGCTTATCTTTAGTATTCTCCTAAGTGTTGAATCTGTGTGAAACCTTATCACTGCACATTACTTTGGAAAAATCCCACTTAATCTACACGTTTCGGTCAAACCTTTAAAATAATGTTATGCGCAATCTCATGCAATATTGGGAGAGGTCACACTCAAGAGTATGTGTCTAACTCAGCTTTACACATCAGATTTTAGCTATATGTCTAAATTTGACTGGGTTATAGCCATTTTTGTGTTTGCGGATGTTAGATGTGATGGCCATCTTAAATTGTGTTGACTTCAAAAGTTAATCAGTTGCAGATGAACATCCAGTCATTACATCCTCAAAGTTTAATTAAATCCTGACCATGAGATGTTTTACTAACAGTTGAACAGGGTTTACTCCAACAATACTAGTTTTAGGTAAAGATCTTGCACAATAAATAGCACTTGGAGTAAGTGACGTTAATGACACACCTACAACCACACCAAGTGTTAGCACTGGATGTGCAAAATTAACTTAATTATAGCCATTTTTGTGTTTTCTAAGGTCAGTTGGCCATAGTGGCCATCTTGAATTGGGTGGCTCCAGAAGGTAATCAGTTCAGTGTTCTATGAGATATTTTGCTAACAAGCAAATTTTACTCCACATAGTTAATGACAATAGATTTAACACAAAGACCTTGTGCAATATGTTGGAGATCATTTTCAGCTACTATCACACCAACTTTTAGTTCAGTGTCTGTAAAATTGACTGAGTTATAGATACTTCGCCCGCCGAAAAAACAATTATCAAAAGTTGTGTGTGGGGGGGGTTTCACCATTTTGCTTAGTTTTTTCTCCAGCTTGCAGTTCCAGCCTTTGGCCGCAAGATGTCGCCCTTCTGCCGAGCTTCAGTCTAAGCACGCGCTCTGCTAAACCACACACACAGCGGCGGCGCGTTCACGAGACAAATCCTCACCAACTTCCAGCGGCAGGAGTGGAGAAGTTTCAAGAGCAAAATTTAGACTTCATACGGAGGTCAGTGAGCTCGTTGAACAGAAAACTAACGCCGGCCGCACCGACACAGCCGCTATGGACGATTTAGGTAAGTTGAGACGTTGTTTTTGAGGAGCTCGGTGTCGTTTTTAAACCCGGGGAAAGAGTGGACAGCAGCGGGGTGGAGGAGCAGTTTCTGACGTCCTTTTAGCGTCTCTGGTCCACCGTAGGTCAAGCTACTTATTGTCCGACATGAATGTTTCTTCGCAGTGTTTGGGGGAAAGAGTACACGTTTCAGACGCTGGTTTGTCTTTGAAAGCGACACAGTAACTTCGCGGCTGGACATTCAGCGCTTTTTACGACCGCCTCCATAAAAAAAAACCCATCAAAACTTTCTTACGCTAACAACGCGCTGTCCCGCTCGTTGCTCGCGTCTGCTGCCTCCCTTTGAGTGAAATGTGCGCCCGAAGGAGGAGATATTTGGTTGACATTTTGTCACCGAGCTCTACGTGAAGTCCTCCTCTCCTGCCCCCGGGCTGCTCATTCCTGCTTTGAAGCGGTGAAGTCCACGGGCCTCCGCATTTAGAGCAGCACAGTGTGAGCTCAGCCCTGATTTCACTGTCTGAAAACCAACAAGCACCACAGAGGGATAAGGATAATGCACCGACCTCACACTGCGTTCATCAGGTCAAACAATCACAAGCATTGATGCTGGAGAAGGTTTTAGTCTGAGTCCATGCTGTACGAACAAGGCCAGCTTTTAAAGCTGAACCTAGGAGGTTGTTATGATCAAAACTATTAAATGCACAGCGGTATTTAACTCCTGTCCTCATTAAAACACTGAGAGTTTTGTAGAAAGTGCCATGGAGATAAGCTGCTCTGATTATGTGCAGCTCAGATTTTAGCACAATATAAAAGTCTCATGTAAAAAAAAAAACATTTTCTTAAACTACTGAATTGCTTATTATTAATAAATCGCTACCAGGTGTTTAGATTGACGTTTTGATTGTAATTTTGTCATCATCTAAATGACATGTCTAAATATGTCTACAACTCAGTCGGATTTATAAATATTGAGCTAAAGTTTAATGTGGTTGTAGCTGAGAGTCATGCCCAACACATATTCCAAGCACAACCAGACTGCGCGAGATTTCCCAGTACAGCACGAGATAACGAAAACGGCTGCAGCTCCGTCGTTTCTCCTGATGAAATGCCAGGCCTTTAAATTGTTAAAGATTTTATCTGCTGATCAATTTGCTATATTTGCTGCTCTACTTCAAGACAAACAGCCTGATCTTTCTCAGATGAGCTGCAGTTAAGTGGGTTTGTTAATTGTTTAAGTGGAAACACGATGGGCCACATTTTACGTTTGGTCACTGAGAGAATACCTCCAGGTCACATTAGATGCTCTGGCTGCTGCAAGCGATTGAAAGGACTTATTGTTGGCTGAGAGGGAGCTTGCAGACTCTCTGAACAGCAGACTGAAGAAGAAGAGGAGGGGCGAGGCTGCTGAGGAATTTCGAACATCGTTCTCCGTCGGGGTCCAAGGCCAAACACTCGCTGGGTCATGACTCACCTCCTGCCATTTCTCTCAGCTCTGTGTGCGCAGCCTGTTCGTTTCAGCCTTTCCTGTAAAAACCTACAACACTTGGAGACTGTTTAAAAAAACCCCCAAAAAAGCAAGTTAAATCCCTCATTGTGGCAGTCGTAACATTTCCACGCCCTTCCAAAATATGCACAAACAAACCACATTAAATGTTTGTGAACGCTTTACGACCTGTTCCCTTTGACTGAACTCTCAGCCAAAAAAAGGCTGGTTTGGTTGTGACATGACCTAGCTAAAATCCTGATCATGTTTGGCTTTTTTAATTTTGTTTAGTTTTTCCTACTGTTTGTTATTAAGCTGCCCACGTTGCTCACAGCTGGAGGAAGGAATTCCCTCAGCGGTGTGGAAGCATTTGGACACGCTGTTCCTCTGAGTCAAGTATTTCCAGTGGATTTCTCCAATCAGTGTTGTAGTCATAACCAGGTGGCAACCAGACCCAGACTTACTTTCAGTCCTGCTGTGGCCCGGAGGACAAGTCACTGATGCGGGCTTTAAGCCACACGTGGCGCGTTGTCCTGTCTGTTAGCTCGTCCTGCAGCTGAGCATCATGTTGGTGTTTAGTGAAGCCACCATTCAGCTCACCGTGACTTCTTGAGACTCTCTGACATTCAGACAGGCTGATCTCACTCTGTTTCAGTTCTGCAGGGTTGCACCAAACATTTTCAGTTTTGGGTTTCGTCAGACTAAATGTAAGAATGAATCTAAAAATGGCCTAGCATTCCTTGGAGGAGTTCATATCGCCCACTGTTCTTTTTATGCTGGAGTTTTAAACTGAGATCATCTTTTGATGACAAATGGAGTAATTTTAGTTGAATCATATGTTATACACAATCACATATGATGTTGTAAAATCTGTGTGTTGAGGCTTTCAGCTTCTGTCAAACTAAATTTAGCTCATTATCTATAAAATGACTGAGTTACAGTTGTTACTTTCTGAAAGTTTCACTAAAATCTGTGGTTCACAAGATATTTTGCTAACAGACAACTGTAACAGTTAAGGCCAAAGTTTTAAGCAAAGATGTGCCATTGTATGTGTTTGTAATCACTCTCAGGTATAACCACACAAACTTTATTCCTAATATCCTAATTTGTTTTTGCTTTGGTTGCTTAGCTGTGGTGGCCATCTTAACTGGGGTTGACTCCAAACGTTAACCAGTTGTAGATGTACATCCAGTGATTACACTCTGATAGTTTCAATGAAATCCATCCAGTGGGTCATGAGATATTTTGCTAACAGACATCAAACAAATGCACACACAAACAGACATGGGCCAAAATGTTATCCTCTTTCACCTTCGGCAGCGGGCGTTAATTAGAGCTATTTTCACTGCAAGTAAACTGACCCAAGAACACTAAGTTCAAAGAGTGTGGACATTAGTTGGAACGTTTGTTAAGACATACTATAAAAGCATAACCTAAACTTCAAATCTGACAAACTAAAAGCAGCATTTGAACCCATCTTTAGCCCTTGTGTTGACAAGGGTTTACCTGTACCACTGTGTCAAACTTAATAGTAACACATTTGATAAGTTACCAGGTCGGTTGAGCCCCTTCCTGTTTGTTTGTTTTTCTCATGCTGAGACTGAAACCATTTTCACACATGAACACCTGGGAAAAAATGTGCAAATGATTTGATCTGAAGTTGCTGTTCATGCATGCTCCTCACAGCGGGGGACTTTTCATCTGGTGATCAACTTTCACAGCATGAAGCACGAGTGACGGGGGGTGCAGGGGAGTGTCCGCCTGAAGAGCTCAGCTGGGAGGACAGGATGCAAAAGTTATGGCGTTAAAACCTCTGTTAACAGCAGAGGCGGCTTCCTGATCACTGTGTGTGTTGTTATTAAAACCACTTGTATTTGAACGTATCGCAGCGTGAGTGGTAAACAACATACAGGTCAGCAAAAAAAAAGGGGGGGGGAGTGG
>JAOXNZ010000001.1:9721939-9742223 GCA_028566095.1 Kryptolebias brasiliensis | reverse complement strand
ATGTCTGTACCAAACTGTCACGGTACAGATACATGTACTTATACAACCCTAAGCAAAACTATTGCACAGGGTTGTAATACATATATATAGGAATTTTCTCAATGGGACACTTAAAAACACTTGGATTCAAATTTTTTTTTAAACAATGACAAGTTTTGACTAAATTTATATAAGTGCAATGCTGTGCAAATTTGTTAAAAAACTAAGCACAATATTTCAAATGGTCGGCTGTAACAGCAAGCAAACGTGAGAAGCGCCTAACAAGCATTTAAAGTGAACACATCAGTGTTGAATGCATAGAGAAGAAAGATTACACTTTTTATATACATTTCTACTTTGTGTCATACCTCACTAGTGAGCTGATTGTGGATGCTTTTGACATATGTCTCTGTCCGATCGTCCCTCAGCTCCACTCGAACGGGTCGCTCCAGTCGTATCCCGATAGGCCCAGCCACCTTGTTGAAGGTGGAAACCAGCTCTTCAGCTTGGTCTGCACAACGACGAGGGTAAACAATGGCCCAGATGTTCAAAGGGATCTGAGAGAATAATGGGTTGTTGATGAGTAAGCCTGATGTTCCCAAGTCAAGGCAGAAGAAGTTACTAAAAAAAGTATTAACTTTGGTTTCCATGTTTCTCAACTTTGTAGCTGAAAGCTTGTCTTGGTTTGAAGTTATGTTATCTTAATCAGCACAAGACTCACAGAGCTGATTGAGAGATCCCTCACAATTTCTCTGGACCAGGATACATCAGACCCAACTGTAAAGGAGGACGTCTGAAGACAGATGGTTTCAAAAGGCAGTGTTCTACCTTTTATCTGCAACAAAAAAACACAATCTAAAATAAAACTCAGTCATGACCTGAACAGCATATTTTCAGCTGCATGCTCTATGACCGGTCACAGGCCAGTCGCTCAGATGTTACTACTTTAATGTCAATCAAATTTACACAGGGTCATCAAATGGATCATATTATGTACAAAACGCCACATACATCCTTTTCTTATGAGGTTTAACCCTCTGGAGTTGACTGACGCACCGGCGCGTCCAAGTCACATGATCAATTTAAATTGCTCTAGCGGGAAAGATCCGCCCTCTCTGAGACTCCGTTTTAATTTGTGTCAAAAGTCCAGACTTCAAGCTTTACACCAGTTTTTAAAATTGTCTCGATAGGCCAAAGAAAACCAGAGTTATGATAAATAATTCACAACACATTTGTTTTCTGAAAATCATGTCATAGTTGAAGTGCGTTAGAGCGAGAGGCAGCAGCGAAGCTGGAGAGTCTCCAGGAGAAAACACCCCCATCCTCCGTCTGATCCCACCCCTGCTAAATGAAAAAAAACACACACACCCCTCTCCAATCGGACGAAGGCCCAAAGTTATCTGTCAAGCGGCAAAAAATCTACAGGAAAAACAAGAAAAAGACACAAAAATTGGAGGAACAGCTAGTGCTGGAGTGAGTCATGAGATTTGTGATATTTAGCGTGTTTGGATTTCATAGTGTTTTGGAAGCATATTTTGAGCATCAGGATATATTTTAGAACATTTACCTGAGTGATCCTGAGCAGGCCATAGAAAATGACCAAAACTAAGAATGTGATGCTCTGCCTTGTTTTGGACAGAAATTGTTTATAAGAGTGGCACAAAGGATTTATGGCAATTTATTCTAACTACTGATTGTTTTGTCTAAAAAAACGCCTAAGAAATTGTCAGCATTTTAATGGAAATAGTGTATAACTTTGTTGTTTGCTCAATTTGTTCATGTGTTTATGAATATTACTGCTTATATTTGCATTCTAAGTTGTAAAAACATTTCATTATGTAAGTTTGTGGTTTTTACAGTAAAAAAACAGAGAATTTTCTACTCGGATTCTATGTTTTTGTGTGATTTTAGGTCTGTTGTGTAGGTCAAAAGTAAAAAATAACTTGAAATTCGCACTTGGGAGGTTGTACTGAAAAAAATGAGTCGAAACATGGCAGGTTAAACCATTTTTAGTGTGAAATATGAAGGAAAATGAAAAGTAATTTAAAAATGTCTAGTTTCACCCGAGACCCCAGAGGGTTAACAATGGCAATTTAAGAAACAATAGGAAAGACACCCGTCTGAATAGAATAATTTACTATAACACACATATTATCTTTAAAAATGCCAAAGACAACTTAAAAAAATATAGAGTCTAAAAGTAGATTATTTCAATTGGAATCAACTACCTAGCCTTATGTTGATCTTAACATAATTTATACACAAAGACCCAGTAAAACACAGCAGGCTCACTCCCAAAAACATTAAGTGCACAACACCTGCTTTTAAAGATTTACAGATTTTAACTTCTTGGATGAGTAAGTCATCTAGATATTAATGAAGCAAAATCTATACCTCTTTTTAAAGACAGTGAGGTAGATTCTTAATCAAAAACTGATGTCCTGCTGGGCAAATATAGGTCTCTGAATAAAAATATCTGTAGTACTTTATCTTCTGATGAGCAAATAAGGGCAATCACACTAGTGAAACTTGGGTCAGAGAAAACTGAAGGAAAACTCTAACACTACAATCTCAGAAACGATCCCAGCGGTTTCTGGAATGGAGATTTTCTCCCCCAAATGGGGGCACCAATGATAAGATGGAAGCACAAAGTTTCTACAACACACTCAATGTGTCATCCGAAACCTGGGTCAAGATGAACTGCATCAAATGTCACTGGTAGACACAGAGTTATGTTTAATTGTGTTTTTATAGATTTTAAATAAAACAACTTAAAACAAACTATAGAATACAGTATTTTGATAAAAAAAACATCATACACTGTGATTGCATCATTCAATCTGAAACCAACAAGCAGACAGTGTCCCTGAATCAAACCATCATATGAAATGATGAACAGAACAGAAAAATATCAAACAGGAATACACCTGCAGCAGGTGAAATCATCCACAAGTTTTACCTTTCTGTTTTATGCTATGATTTGCAAAGTATTTCAACAGAAAATTGAGACACCGCCTTCATTTAAACAACATTCAGAAGTGCTAACAAACAAAATCAAGAGTTGGATCAAAACATTTTCAGACTTAGACTTAAAATATCTTTCATGACATAGAGCTTCCCTATAATCAAACTAATTTAGCATCAATGACCTATTTCTAGGAGAACAGACAAGACATGTTTTGCATTGTTAAAAAACTGGATGTTGCACCCAGATGACCCAAAAATGGAGTTTAAAGTTACTGTCCAAATCAGCTCCATGTATCCGACTTCAGCATCTTGTAACAAAACAAACTTGTAATGGGTGGCCACAAACATCACGTATGACGCACCAATCCCAGACAAAAGAATGCATTGTCAAGGTGGCCATTAGGAACAGAAAATGTTCTAGAAAGGGTTATATGTTTAACACATGCAACCAATTGTAGTGCAAAAAACTGTTTTTATTGGCCCTTTGTAAGATTCTGCTTCATAGTGGAAACTTTCCCAGTACAAGGAGAACTATACTTGCCAATCATATCACGTGGTAAAAGAGTTCAGTTATTTGTCATTACTCTTTTTCCAAGCAGAAAATTTGATGAGCCATTTTTCTCTAGTAAAACATTCTTACCATCAGGATTTCTGAGCCGATCTCCAGTCCCCATTGGTCAAGCTCCTTCAAGCTCTCAGAACTGCCAGAGATGTTCTTCAGAAGCTGCCTTATTGAGAAGGTGTGCTGTTCACTGCTCACATTGATGTGCATCGTCAGGTCCTGTAATGTATTAAGATATCAACATTTTCTTTGAAAAGGTCATGTTTCTTTAGCATCAGGTTTTTTTTAAGAGAATTTCACTCCTGTTCTCTTACCCTTGGCATAAGAAAACTTTTTGTTGCCATTATACTAACTGCATCTGAATATTTAAACTATTGAGCGCTGGTTGCTTTGACACACTTGTCAGGAAATATTGTGACAGTGCTTGTTGATGGGCCAGAAACAATTGCATGAATTCTGAATTTTATGGAGATTTACTGTTTGTACAAATTCATTAAATATGTTTAAGATGCATTTACCTTGATTGAGTCAAAACTAAAAAAAGAAGCTTAACAAACAATAACAGAAGAGAAATGGGAAAAAGGTTCTCTATATTAAAGAACTTTTAGAAAACCACTTTCTACCAATTGGAAAATTAAAGCAGGTTGAATCTTTAAAAACAGACAACAACAAAAAAGAAAACAACAGACAGAGTTCATATTTTATGAATGGCCACCATTGAATGGTCATTCTCTGCAAACAGATGACATGCTGAGGTATTCTGTATAAAAACCTACTTTCATCGCTCTGAAGTCCTTCCTCATTTTATCTGGGATTCCTGTCATGAAGGAAAGCTCTGGCACCAAAAGGATCTCTCCAGTGATGATTTGCTGCAAGACAGAGACAGGTGTTATAATGCATAAGATGGCTACTAAAAAGCAATTGCACAAGTTTTTTTATGTGCTTAAATAAAATTGAGAATTTTATTTCTCATATCAGTGGGAGAGAAATACGTTTGGTAGCAAATCATGTTTCAAAATTTGATGAGAAGAACTGAATTCAGTAAAGACTTGAGTTTAAAATGAAGCACCATCAATGCTGAAGGACTAGGTGGTGCCAACTCAAAAATTCTGATTAATTCTCAGTTACGCTGACATTCTTGTATTGCAGCTGTTAGGGGAGTGGGTGTGCATAGAGTTATACTGTGGAAGGTTGAGTGCTATGCACCCACTAAAAGAATAAAATCATCAAACCATCTACATCCACTGAACAATCGGAGGATTTCCTAACCTGATGATGTACATCAATATAATACAATGCTAGTAAAGTCCACAACTGCAAGTGAGCAAAATGTTTTAAATCTGCAGGGTGCACTTGTGATTTTACATCGAAGCGGTTAAGCTCAGTCAAAGCTTACTGGCTGCACACCATTTGCAGCCTGGGTGACAAAGGGGCAAGCCAGGTGGGCGTGGTTTGCACTCTATTTCAAGCAGCATATCAGCCCAGTGTCCTGCTCAAATCCAGCAGCTAAACCTTGTGACTGATGTAAACAAAACAAAGTTGTGTTTAGCTTCTAAGATCCAAATGTGATGAATAAAGTAGACAAATCAGCTGAATATAATAAATTACAGACTGTATTAAACAGTAGGTGATTTCTGGTGCACATTTCTTTTGTCGGCTGGACACCATAAACTTAGATGGTGCTGATGAGTCTTCCCTGATTTAAGGCGACATCTCCTCCCATCTGGAAATACTTTGCTGTCCTTTTCAGAAGAGTCTCATCCCTTCCCCACTCGTCCTCACTTCTACCCAGGACATCGCCCGGCTAACTTAAAAGGAATGCGTTCACTCATTACAAGTTTTTCTTTCCACTTTAGTTGTGATTCACATGAACAGATCTCAGATCTGACATCAGTGCTCTCAGCAGGAACAGAAAACACAACTCAGTATCCTATAATTTTTTAAAACCTAATATTTCTCACTGCATAACTCTATAAATCACTCAAGCTTGGTTTATAACTGTTTACACAAACTCAATGCGCATTTATCAATTATTTCTTAGTGTGGCTGATAGTGATGTCCAATAATGTGCCAGGAGGTTCTGCAAAAAGTTTTTAGTTGAGTTGAGTTTTAGGGAAACGATTTACACACAAAAATACAGTTTTTCTAATGGATGTTTCTAAATATTTTAGTCCAAAGTTCTTTGAAACATAAATTCTAAAAAGTCAGTATTTTAGAAGGAAATGAGCAATTTCTGTGATACTAAAATTAAAAATGTGATGGAAAGCAAAACTTGTTGTAGCCACAAGGTGGTAGTGGTAGTCTGTGACAAGAATTAATGAACATCAATGAGGTGGTGTACTTTTTAAACCTTGACTTCATTCTTTGAAACATGGATGTGTGCACTGAGGTTTTAATACACAGTGTATTATGACGCTGATAGTATAACACTGATATAACCAATGCTGACTAGAAATTTTACCTTCCCTCCTGGTTTAGACCGCTCCTTTGGTTGATGCCTGAGTAAAGGTTGGTTCATCTCTTTGATTGTGATCCCATAGTTTTTGCTGGTGAAATTGTTAAAACGCATACGACAGAAGTAAACACAAACAAAACCTACACACCACTGAAGCTTTCATTGCTGATCTGACAAACATATCAACTGCTGTCATTGTAATTCACTTCCTATGCTTCCCTGCTCAGGTCTGGTGGGTTCACAACATACAGGAGTCTCACCTGTAATATTCCAAAAAGGTTGTTTTAGTACCATCCATCAAAGTGAAAGTGTCTTTTGGTGACTTATTCCACTCGATGGCATCAATGCGGTACGTGCGGTTGTTGTAACGAGTGATAACAATGCTGCCAACCAGTTCTTTGGTGCATTCGTCTTGGAAGTTTTCCTTACTCTGTTGGTAAAGCGTGTTCCTGAAGGACAACAATACGCAAGTTAATTTTTTTCTTCTTTTAAACTCAATATTTTCATGACTCATTTTGGTCTTCTTTCTTCTAAACATAAGAAAAACTGGGGGGGAAAAAAACACAGGGAGCCTTTCCCATTAGGTCAATGAAGTCCCAACAAATCATCTTAAAAGCATGTGGCCAAAGGAAAGAGCTATTATGGTAAAGAGCATACAAAGTTCTCTCAAAGAACAAGTACAATACGAACAAAAATCCTGAAAGCTGTTTTTAAATATGACTCTATAATCGAATCTGGCATTTATATGCATCAGCTCTGAATGACTTCTTCATGGTATAGTCTTTGTTTAAACACACATGAGTGCCCACACAGAATGCAAACAGAACAAAAGGGGACTCGTGTCAGAACTGCATGTAAAACATCTTGCAACAAACTGTCAAGATATCTAGAGGAAGCTCATTCTGATGTCTGGTGATAATCAGGCTTTTTTAAAATAATAATAAAGAAACAATACATACAGAAATTAAAAAGACAAAAGAGAGTTTGCATGTTCTCCCCATGCATGCGAGAGTTTACTCTGGGTACTGGGAATGGTTGTTTGTCTCATTTGTCTCTATGTGGCCCTGTGATGAACTTGTGACCTGTCCAGGGTGTCCTCCACCACAATGACCACTGAAAATAGGCACCAGCTCCCCGCAACCCAGAAAGAAAAAGCGGGTAAAGAAAATGGATGGAAAAAGCCAAAAGATATTTTAGCAAGTATTCAACACTCTTAGTGGAATGTGACAAATAAACCCTTAGTTTTACTTGAAGGTTGCAAACTAAAAAAGAAACATTTACTTTAGAGAACCGTCGCCCAGATGCAAGGATTTTGAAGCAGTGATTAAGGGGATGGGTTTTGTCAATTATAATTTTGTTTGCCTTATGCTCCTTGTAAATACTCTCCATACTTGGTTCTACTATTCCTAACACATTACTTGCTGTTGTCACCGTTTTCCTAATCGCATTTTTCTGGGCTACAGAAGCATTTCCGAACCAACAGATGATACAAAAAGGTAAAACCCTTTCAATGAAAGCACAATAAAACATATAAAGAATCTGGCTAGGAACATTAAAAGACAACAACTTCTTTAAAAAGTACATACGTTGTTGAGTCTTTGTACTAATGAGATTAGTCCATAAATCCCACTTCAATTTATGATCAAGCACAACACTGATATTAAAACTTGTAACAGAGTTCATCGTCAATATACGTTGTGCAAGAGAATTGGCTTTTTCTGAAATTTATGGACATTTCTTTAGTTTTGCTCAGATTTAATAGGAGATCTCTTCCCAACAACAATTGTGATTTTGATCGAATGATGATTTCCTTTTGCTGTGGTAACTTACATGACATCCAGAACACAGTCATTCCGTAAAATTTTGTGAGTCACATCTACAGACATGCACAGACCTCCATCTGTGTGCTTAATAGCAGTAGAATAGCCTGGCCACACCTGAAGCCTACAAAACACAGGGAAATGAATTTAGTAGGAACAGTAGCAGGAATGTTTGTCTGGAATTGAATTAAAACTCATTACTAACCGATGTTTTTCAACAACGACTGCGCTTTCTGGATCATAGTGGTTTCTGCCCACCAGCTTCAGTCCGATGATTTTCATTACTCTTGAAAAACAACAACACTGGGTCATATCCTATCATTTCATCAACTTTTAAGTACCAAACTGTGTCAGCACAGTGGGGAAAATGTTTTTGAGAATATTAAATAATAGAGCTTGAATGGATCTAAAGAATGGAAACATTTTTCTGTTTTTTAATGCAGTTTAGGAATTTTGTTAAAACAAGGACCATTTAGTGTTAAAATAATAAATTCTAAATTATTAAGCCATGCAAAATCTATTTTTAAGAAATACCTTCTTAGCACCACATTGTAGAAAGGAATACAAAGATCAGAATTAGGTGGCAAAATCTTCGTCATCTGGATTTTGATTTCTATTTCCTCGTTATCGGTCCGCCTCAAACTCTTAAGTACAACCTCCTGCATGTCATCAAAATGTTTGGAAAAAAATAAAAAATAATCAAGCAATCAAAAAAAAAAACAATGTTAAATTTGGCCTTTTTGCATCCAACTGTGAAAAATGAAAACAAATCATCAAACTCACTGTCAGTATTTAAGACACATGGAAATAATTTATCTTAAGTTTTAAAAATCAAAACAAGCTGAGGATTCATGTCTTTGAAGAGTTCATCAAGTTCAAGTCTGTCCTCTCATTTTAATCAGCACCAAAATAATAAAACTTACATCCTTCAGCTCAACAGGCAGGTACAGTATGGAGCCATCAAAAGCCACTACTTCCCCTGTGGTTGAACGATGATCTTTCATCATTCCAAAACGCATTCCCATTGATTCAACATTTGGACTAAAAGGAAAGAGAAAAAAATGAACAAAAACAATAAAATTACACCCTAATAAACTAATTTAAAAAACATACAAGTTACAGCTCTCAGCTACTCACAAAATGTCACCTGAGTCATTTAATTTGACAAAATACAGATTTAAAACTCCACTTTTGATTAAAAGGCTGCAAGTTGGAGGTAAACTAAATGATGCTTACATAAACGTAACATGATACTGGTACACAGCTTCGTTCTTGCATCGAATAGGGATATGATTTGATCCAATCATTACGGGAGCTCCTTTACTTCCAGCTTTATTAAGTGGCTCACTGAACAGAGAATAAAAATGCACAAAAACTCATTTTACAGCAATTTACACATCACCATTAGTAAACCATAAGAAGTGTCCCTGGCACTCTGACAAGTTTTGATAGATGAATAAATAAATGTTATTTATCCTGGAAATAAATAAAAAAAATTGTTGACAATATCTAGAAAACATGCCATTTGCTTTGCTTGACTGAAGCCTTTTCCTCGTCTCATACAGACTAAATAGGAGTGTAATGTGAATTAAGTTGCTGCTTTGCTAAATTAAACTGCAGGACATCACTCTCTCTGAGGGTGTTCATGATGAAACAATTGAACAGACTCCAGACAAGGTAAATAAAAGCTGTAAAGTGAAGAATGACCAACATCTCAGCTTGGTATGTCATGACCGAGAGATAAAAGCACAAGACAGAAGCATACTTACCACACTGCCTCCATTTTCAGCTCCTTCTTTGGTAAAGCACTAGTTGAAAGCACAGAGGCATCTTCTGTCACAGGCACAGTGGGCAAAACTCTTTTAAATTATTTGCATTACATCAGACAAACAAACACACAGATTTGAATAAAAAATAAATTATAATACACTTGATTGCACAATCAAAAGTGTTACACAGTACACATCATACATATTAGTATATATCAATACTGTAATTCTAGAAAAATAAACCCATTATTGAAGCAACAACCTAGTTCGCTAAGGGAAACATATTTTTTGAGTCTGCTTAGGTTATTTATCACTGCAAGCTTTCCTCTTTTTTTTTTTTTTACCTGTTGAGGGAGGCTGGGAGTGTGCAGCTGTTTGGGACTCAGGTGTTGGAGTCTTGATCTGACCTGGAGGAAAAGGAGGACGCAGAGCGCACCCTCTTCCCATTCCAAGCTGTGGCATAGCTGCTCTTCCAAGCCCCACCATCATCTGAGGAAACAAACTTTGGACATGGAAAGTATAATAGTGAATAAACCAATCAATCAACTTTAATTAGACAGCATTGTTCAAACCCAATAAAACTCAAAGTTCTGTACAGAGAACACACTCAAAAAAATAATTAAATAAGAATAATAAGTAATAGAGGAAAAAAAATAAAGTAACAATAAAAACAAGAAGTTGGGCCTAAATAACAGTGGCCTGGGTTGCATGTTAGTTTTATGCTGACAAAGTACGAAGCAGGTCTATTATAAGGGTTGTCCCGAGTCAATCTCATTATCGGATTGTGGTCCCAAAGGCTATCACTGATCAGTGTCAAAGTAGCCAACTACACTCAGCTCCTAATTTCTGTTGTCGGCCTTCTGTCTGTAGTTTTAAGTCAGCCACAGCCCAACACAGCTGCCGTAAAACAAGAGAAGTTCAGTAGCTACTTTCAATGTACATAATTTGGGTATTTCTCACCAATTTATTGAGATGTTTAAAATCCAAGCAAGTTCAAGTTCACCCAGCTAGCTCTTAAAGCTAGCTGCTCTTAAAGCTAGCACGGCTAAGCAACACACTTTAGAGGAAACTCTGAGGAGAAGAGATAAGTTTCCACGACACAGCAAAAGAGGATTACAGGCCACTGAAATGTTTGCTCTGGATGACAAACTCATTGATGTGCAGGACAAAATAGGTTTTTGTTGCATTTTACAGCAGTTACAGCACCAGTACATCATTCCCTTCAAACTCTACATAAGTGACAGATATCACCTGCAGGGTATGTTATTTAATGTGACCCCTGCTAGCTTTACAAAAGACATTTGGAGTTTGGATGTTATCCTAATGTCACTGCTTAACCTCACAGCATAGATTCTTCATTTGATCAAGAATGTGCTGCGCTGAATGCACAAAGAGTTTATTTACATTTTTACATGCTGTGCTATGCATAAGTTAAAAAGAAAACGTCATGTTTTTTTTGGTTGATAAAAAAACATGCAAAAATTTTCTTTACCGCATTGCAGAACCATTGTACTTATTGTAAGTAATCTGCAAGTTTGTGCTGTAAAAAAATGCAAGTATTGGATTGAGATTTGGTCTTGGCAAATACCTAATCTTACATGGCTCGAATCAGTATCAGAGACAAAAAAGTTGATCAGGATGTCGCTGTCCAAGAAATGCTGTTTTCGCACAATAAGTTTTTTTTCCAAATATTTGCAAAACATTACCTGAAATCAAGACATGTACATAAACAAACAAACAAAAAAGTTAAAAGGAAAGTCTGAAAGTAGCCATAATGGGAAATAATGCATCCTACTTTCTGTAAATATCTAACTAAAACATTTCAGGGTTTATTGTTTCATTAGCTTCTTACACACACACTGAGGCCAGACCTGAAACAGCTTCTCGTTATGTGTAAAATGGCCGAGTAAACAGGAGGGACAGAAGCTGACGCACCACTGTAATGCCACTGAGTAAACACTGGTGGTAGTCAAAGCAAATTTTGTAAACATGTAAAAGTTGAGGCCGAAGCTGCAGTACTTTGTTTGAATCAATGGCACCACTGTCACTCTGCTGTTTTTGCAATGCCTGCTTTGTTTGTGTAAGCACACATTGTAGAAGAACTTGACCAGCTTGACTGGTTCATCTGAGAACGACCAGAGGTGATTTAAAAGAGAAATGTCTTTGCAGTCATGTCGCAGAACCATAGTGCAAAAGGGGCTACTGTCTGCTTAACTTAGAGGCCTGTACAACATAAAAAAATAAAAAAAACTGTACCAGCCCACAGGGGTCTGTCAGGTTTGTCTGTAGTCAATCATACAGCCCAGAATTGTGAGACTGTGTGGACAATGTGTGTGAACTCCCATTCCAGAAGTGGCGTCAAAGACAACAGACAAAGGAGACCACAAGCTTTATGCACGTGTTCAAGGAAGCTATACAGAAGCCTACCAAAACAAATGTCTCTCCCATTCAACTTGAACAACTGTAGGTGTTCTCACAACTCACCAACTAAATCTAAATTGAAAACTGTTCCTCACACCCTTAAACTCAATAAATGCTCTCAGAAAATCTGAAGACAATAAACCTAACACTTCATACTTTCAGTCAAAGTAAAACAGGTCATTTTGTTGCTGTGGCAGAAAACACTAATCATGCTGGTTCTCTTGCCTACCTGCTGCCTCTGCCCATCATGTCTCCACTCGACCCAATACCCTCTGGGGAGCTGGTGACACCCAGAGGGCCACCTTGCAATTTCAGCTCACCTGCAGCTCCTCTTCCTGTAGGAGAATGTAAAATACTTATTATTATACACTTATCTCTGTACATACCAACTAAACTTATGTAAGTATGTAATTAGAAGAGCACAGATGTGTAAAAGCCTTTGACACCTAGCATGTATATACATTACACACTTGCATTAAGGCTCTTAAACACATGCACATCATCACTGTTAGTAGATGGAAATTTGGATGTCTGTCACAACATGTAAATATTAGTATGTCTGTTTTATTCCCCCCATAAATGCAGACTTATCAACCTACATGCTAGATAGCAATGGGAAAAAGTGATATCTCTTAAGGTGATAAACAGATAATGCCAAAATCTGTACTTTTTTCCAACAAGCTTATGATGCTACTCTAGCCAACCACCCATTTGACAATGGCATACAGCTATGTGCAAAGATTTTTCCTAACAAAGGAGAAATAGACACAACAACTATGATGTACTTTGAAACATATGTCCAAGTTTAAGATGTATTGAAGGTGTCAAGATTTTAGGAACCCTTTAAGACTTAGATGTCACAATCAGAGAAACTTTTTTCTTAACTAAAGGAACTGCTTTGTACAGGCAAACTCTTAACTTTTTATTTTATTTTATAAGTTTTAAATACAGACCCACAGTTTGATTTCCTCTTCTGCAAGAGGTCATGGGCTCAATGCCCATTCCCCTAAACATTGAGACCAGTGTTGATCCTTGGCCATGAGTTTGCATGCTAACCTGTAAAAGAATATAAACGTCAGGGGTTATTATATAAAGCAAAATAATAAAACTTGCGAATTGTTCATGAATTTAGAAATGTTTCTGGTTCCCACCTCTTTTTCTGGCAAAGTTGAAGCATCTCCTGCTGAGACAGGTGGCGTCATTTTAAATGAAGGTTTAGGCTCATGTTGTGCTTCCATTTCAGGCAGAAGGGCACCTCTTGACACCCCCAGCTTTGGTCTGGTTGCTGGGAAGACGAGTCCACTGGCTCGGCCGATTCCTAGGTCATCAGGCTGCACTAACAGCCCTCGACCTCGGGCAACCACAGATTCAGTAGAGGCGAAAGGTACAGCTTGTCCTTGGAAGTTATCACCAGAAGTGAGGAAACCCCTGGCTCGTCCTATACCAGGCCCTTCTGTAGTGAGAAGCAACCCTCTACTACGTCCTATGGCCAACTCAGGCTGCAGTCCTCTTCCGCATCCAAGCCAATGAACGCTCGTCAAGTCACTGAGGTCTGGGGGCTTGCTTGGATCCATTTGTTCAGCCTATAATAAATTTGAAACAGCTGTCAGCTGTTTGGAGGGGGACTTTGGCAGCAAAATCTGGATAAGTAAATAAACTGCCACCATTTTACTGTACAAAAAAACAAACTGTAAACATTTAAGCTACTAATGCCTGCACTCTTCATTCCATTTCATGTAGTAATGGGTACAAATACCTGATTTTGTATTCTTTTTCAAAACCTGAATTTACTCAAAAGCAACTAAAAACCTGATTTAAATTAAATGACAATGTAAAAATATACAGGTATATCAGCTATTCAAGATAAATATATATTAGTTTTAATGAGACACAAAATTAAGCTACACTTTATATTGAAACTGTAAAACGTTTCAATAGACATTTTGTTTTGTAAACCTCCATGTTTCTTTTTCCCTCTCACACTCCCTCTGCAAGCCTGCTTCTACTGTTTATAAAAACTGCACATGCATCCATGAGCCCCAAACATCCACAAGTTATGTAGCCATCAAAAAGAAATTGCTCCTGCTAGAGTTTTTAAAGGCAAGCAGTAATTAATTTAGCAAGTTTCTAAATTGTATGTATTTTCCAGCACCTTGATTTGCTTTGTCCCCTTAGGCACATTATTGTCTCCTCATATGTAGAGCAGCAAACTTCAGGTTTAAATCACCTCCTTTCCTGAGTATCATTTCACATTCTGATATATCCAAAGTCACAGTGCAGCTGTTTTAAGCTCATCTATAGGGATTTTGACAGTGAGAATGCTTTTTTAAAACAGTATCTTTATTTTAGCCACTCATGATACTGACAGTGAAAATTGTTTTCAAAAATGTTGGGAATGAGGAGCATAAAACTACAGATTAAAAAAGCTTTTTTTTACTCTTGCACCAAAATTAGAACAGAGTGCAGAATTGCCTGCAAAGACTGTACATAAAGATAGATCATGTGTCTATATCCACTTATGTTGCACAAATGTTAAGTAAAACAGATGATAGTGATAGTGCTCCTATTCACGAGCACTATCATGCTGTATTTTTGTGACTAGATAATGCACTCAGGATGTGGGGCTTAAAGTCACCCCTACTCACCCACACGCAAACATGTCTTTAAAACATCAAGTAACTAATTACATCTTAGTGTATTGGGAAAAAAAAAATCATATTTAGCCATACATCAGCAAGGTAAGAACTATGTCAATCAACATAATTCAAAATGACGTGGACCCCCCCCCTTTCTCATTATGTTCCTGTGTCCAGTTTATGTTACAAGGTAACTGACTTTTTACCTACAAGCAGGGGCAGCAATGTTCATCATTGTGCTAATACAACACTACATGGGATGACCCAGCATATTACTATACTAAGAAATGGCAAATGACTATTTTTAGTTTCCGAAGCTCTTTAAGATGCTGCAGTTGGTAGACATGTTTAAACACTTACTGTGGATTTGTCAGCTAAATGTAAATGTTGCCTGTAAATGTCAGATGATACACAGCAAAACAGAATTTGACATTAGCTGATTTGTATAATTTCTTACAACATAAACTGGTAAAAGTGACAGGATCACGTTCCATTCCTTCCTCTTTTATTAATCTGATCGTACATGCTTGTTACATGTTTTTTTGCAGTTCCAGTCAAAACAAAGCTTTCAGATAATGAGTAACTTTGATGGCAGTGAAAGGACTTCTACAAACCCCTTCAAGCAGAAAAGCTTTGTCTTGAACACGATACTTCGGTGACAGAAAGCAAGCAATCCAATTAATGAAGCTGTGCATGTTTCTTGCAAAATCCAGACCACTACCAGGTACAGTGGTACATTGCTGTTTTTCTTAGTAAAAATGTGGTTCACCTATTATTATCATCTTGCTGGGATGCGTACTGTTTTTTTTTTTACCATTTTTAAGAGAAAAACTTTTAATTTTAGAACATACCATGTTGTTCAGTTTTGCAACCAGGGATGGAAATTGGCACCTGCCACTGGCCAAATGCGGGTAAATGTTTGCAGTGCCCTGTAAATTTGAACAATGCACCAGCCACCGTGGCAGGTTTGAAATTTGAACATAAAAAAGTGTTCAATTTGTACTCCTGACCTGTAGGAGGCAGCAATGTGCCTGAGTTGCTGCTAGTTTGCTCTAAATGCCATTAGAAGGAGGAGAAAGTTTGAGCAGTAGCTTTAGCAATGTGGCGGTACATTTCAGGAGTTAACAGAAATGTTTCTCAAGAGGAGTCGAGGGAAGAACTGTTCATTTTTTTATTTTTTCAGTAGTCTGTCTGAAAAATGCTGATTTTGTATCTTCTGCTTTTATCACTGCTGTTTGTGGACTTTTGTTGCTGCATCTTGGTTGTCATTAGATGTATATGGTTCTGAATTGACTTACCTGTTAAATTATTGGTTATCTTTAAAGTAACAGTGTATATCTGTGAACTTGTATGATAAGCGCTTTAAGGCTTAGATATAGTCGCGCCTTGTAGTGTCGCGCAGGACTCCGCACGCGGACCTGAGCGAGCGGTGTAGACATTTATACTTGACGCTTACGTCGGTGCAGTATTCTCCAAAAAGACAGGGGGCAGTACACTAGATAACCAGTGGAAATGTTGTAAAAACAGAAAGCAGACGGTTGTCACACATCAAATTTGGCTGCACATATTCAGGAGGGAGAGCTGTTGTGTTTATGGCTGTGATACAGAGAGGATGTTTAAACTTCAAGCATTCAGTTTGACTTTCATTGATTTATTTGCTTCAAATGAAATGTTGAGTACATACATGACATTATAAGGATAGCTGTACTGTATTGTTGGTTGTGATTCGCCCATCATAGGACCCTCTGTGGTCTCTAAACACTCCTTTATGGACTGCAGCAGTAATCTCCTTCCACGAGTTTTGAGCTGTTTGATTGTCTTTGTCATATAAATGCTGGAACAGGCGAACCAGCTCCTCTAGAGCAAAGAAATCGTCCATTTTGAATGGAGCTCGGCGCGCGCCAAGTTACAAACAATTGGGAGGTGCACGACCACCATCGCGCGGGGCCTCTGCGCAGGGGCGGGGACGGCGCGATTGCGTCACAGTTGCGCGCGGTGTTCAACGCGTCAAGTATAAACCTAGCTTAAAGTCGTTTTGATGTAGTTCACCGGCACGAGAATTTAAAATGATAAAACCCCGACGCGACCTAATGCTGATGTAAAAGAGGAAACACCAAAGAAAAAGTACTTGAGATAAACTGACGGAAAGGTTACAGGCTGCTTGTCCTGTTAGCTAACAAAAATTACCCAGAAATAATTGTGCCTTACTCCTGACGTGCTTATAATATAATAAAGTCCAAGTAAAAATTTAATTTGGTGTCCATTTGTAAGTTAGCGGATACGAGTATGCCAAGAAAATAACTTGTATTACACGAAAATTATTTAACAAAATAATGTAAAGTCTTGCAGCGGGACAAAACAGAAGCTAGCTTAACTAAAGAGAAAACGCCCGCGGTAAAACGCGGTAGACACTTCTAAATACACCGAGCAGACATACTTTCTAAACCTCAGCTTCATATTTCAAGTTTTGAACAAATAACAGCATGCTCATTTTTACAGAGTGAAAACGCACCTGTTAATTGGAAATTTGTCGACCTTCTACTCAGCAGGTGACCAACCAGAACTGGATCAATCCGGACGGGCTGATAAACTGCGTCTGCTCTCCTGTATTCCTATTGGACAGTCAACTCAATCTGCAGCCAGTCATTGGTTAACCGAAACTGTCAATCAATACTGCCGCTCTGAAATAAGACGGGGAAGGTTGTGGTGTCGCCCTCTGGTGGTTAGCATCCGGCAATACTGGGGATTATGTCTTGATTGTACCGAAGAAATGCCCTAAAATTCAGAAAACAAAAATAATAATAATAAAAAAAAGAAAATCGTTATACTGATAAGTTAATTCACAGATAATTAAACCTTTGTTAAAGAAAACTAATAAAATGATTTCCTGAGCTTTAATTTGTAATAGCAAAAAGCCATTTGGACTATAATTTCCTGCAGCCTTTTGAGTTGGGCCAGTTAACTAACTTCTGACAAGCATATAGTTCTGTGTCTTTTTGTTATAAGGAAAAAAAAATAATGATGAAGGTGAGCACAGGGATACTAAACTATAAAACCCCTCAGCGGTTTGGTTTTCAGGTCACTGGTCAGACATTTTGGCAATTAATCTTGCACATATTTGAACTAATCACAGAAGTGCTCCCAGAGGTTTCGAGGTGATGACTCGGTGCTTGCACCTGCTCTCGGCAAGAATAAATTAGTCACTGTGCCAGAAAGTAAACTCACCTCTGGCTCCTATATTTAGACAGTTACACCTCGGATGCTACCGTTAAACAGCAGGAAGTCAAAGTGCCAAAAGATGTAACACGGTTTGTGTTGAAGCAACTGCAGCGTACTTCTATAAATATCATAAATACTTGCCAAATACTTGCCCTGTGAGCACTTCTCCCTTCAGGCCAAACCAGCAAAAGAATCTAGCAAATCTGACAGCAGTGATAGTTTAACCGCTGATGGTGGAGATCCTGCAGCTCATGTTTATAAAGGATCATCCGGAGCTTAAACAATAAAAGCTTTCTCTCCTAAGGAAGGCCAATTCAGTTATTAAATTCTGGCAACATTTTAAGGACATTTTTTTTTTTTTTTGCGTTTATCTAAGATGAAAATGTCTTTATCTGTGTGTAAAAAACAAACAAACAAACAAACAAAAAAAAAACAACACATTACAGTTTATTCTAGAAAAGCTTTCAGAACTTCTTTGAATGTAGTCCCAGTTCAAGCCACTCTGCAGCTGTGGGTGCATTCTCGTTCGCATCCAAATGTGGGAAAGAAAAATAAATTAGTCAGACCATCTAAAATAAAACACAACGTTTATATCTAACCCTTTGGAACGAAGAAATTTGGGAAAAGCTTTGTGAAATTAAAAGCCAAGCGCTCCTTGAAGCAATGCATATCGCCCGCCGCCAGAGTTCTACACTAAAATCAACTTGCAATGAATTTTGGTCAAACGTTGCAAACGATGTTATGACTGATCTCATGTAATATTGTGAGATCTCAGAAGATGTAATTGTGCACAAAGTATGAGTTGGGAATAATGCTCAGCAATGACAACGCCAAATCTTAGCTCAATATCTGTAAAATTGATTGTGTTGTAGCCAGTTTTGTGTTTGCTAAGGTCCGTTAGCTGTGGCAGCCATCTTAAACTTGGTTGACTCCAAATGTTGATGAGTTTTAAATGTACAGCCAGTGATTACTTTCTGAGAATTTGACTAAAACCTGTCCAGTTGTTCATAAGGTATTTTGCTAACAGACAGTCAGAGTTCATGCCAACAGTTAATACCAAAGTTTTAAGCAAAAATATTTCCCAATGCGTAGTACTCAAAGTAAGTATTGGGGATAATGCTCAGCTTCTATCACACCAAATTTCATCTCAATCTCTGTAAAACTGGCTGATTTATAGCCAGTTTTGTGGTTCCTAAGGTTATTTATCTGTGGCAGCCATCTTGAATTGGGTTGACTTCAGATCTTAAGCAGATGTAGATGTGCATCTATTAATTACTTTCTGAGAGTTTCATTAACATCCGTTAACAGGTTCAAGAGATATTTTGCCAACAGACAGATGGTTGATTAAAATAGTTAATGGCAAAATTTTAATCAAAGACCTCATGTGATCACTTAGCAATTGGAGTATAAGTTGGGAATGACTCTCAGCTACTACCCCACCAAATGTTAGCTCAATATCCGTAAAACTGACTGAGATATAGCTATTTTTGTGTTTTCTAAGGTTGCTTAGCTTTGGCAACCATCTTGATTGGGGTCGACTCTGAAAGTTAATCAGTTGCAGATGTACACCCAGTGATTACTTCTTGAGAGTTTTGTTAAAATCTGAGATATTCTGCTAACACCGCAGATAAACAAACACACAGCTACACAAAGAACATATTGCAATCAAATGAAGGGCACGATAAAGATTTTCCAAGTCAAAACAGAATTTTAACTCCTAAAGCTGCAGTCGAACCTTTAAGCTATTTTTTTTTTTATTATTGGACAGCAGACAAACTTTCTGCAGTGAGCTCACACCAGCCGTGGCTGCTTAAATAAGCTGGGAAACGTGACGGCTTAGAAAGATTCGCCTCACAACAGAGATGGAGACCAGAGAATGAAATCTCCTCCAGTTCAGCACTGATTTAGAAACCGAATGAAAGTCTTTCTAAAATTAAACAGATAAATAAAGGAAGAAGACAATCCCACAGAGCTGAAGACCTTTGAGTGACTCACTATGACTGCATTTTGGTGTTTCACCTTTCTTTCTGGGCGTGGTTGTTGTTGTTTTTTTTCTTTTAGAGATTTTGTTGACGTGCAACTCTGCGTTAACGTTCTCCAAATGTAACCCTGGGTGTAAAGAATTCACTGAATAAATACGGCTAAAGAAGAAGAGTTATTGAAATATGGGAGTTTAAAATAACAAGCGCACCTCCTGAGGCTCCTGAGGTGAAGAAGAAGAAGAAGAAGAAGAAGAAAGAGAACAATAAAACTATTAGAAATAAGAGCGCTCCTATTCTGTGTTCAGGCTCTTCGGAAACAAATGTGGTTTTCTCTCCTCGCTTACGTTTTGCGGTCAGGATGAAATGACCTGTTTGCTGCCAAGCTGCCGCTCTGCGCCTGATCGGGTCGTTTAGTGAAGGTTGCGTTCGTAGAGCCGCAGCTTGCTGCCAAGAAGACAAGCCTAACTCGGCCTG
>JAOXNZ010000001.1:9707995-9720077 GCA_028566095.1 Kryptolebias brasiliensis | reverse complement strand
CCCCCCCAAGAAGAAAAAACAAAAAACACACCACAGCTGTTTCTGCTTTTGGACGCTGATGCAAGCTGTTCAAGTCCTGGGAACGTTTCCCCCAAATGTCCTCACTGTGGACTTCCTCTTCTGATTTGCTCTGCCTGCTTGAATTCAGCTAAAAAAGAAAAAAAAAAGAGCATAAATTAAAAAACAAACAAACAAAAAACTTCTTTTATATTTCAGCTATAAGTTATTTTTGCCAAGATGCCAAAAGGGTAACTGGTCTTTTCTTTTCTCCAAAAAGAAGAGCAATGTGGGAATAAACGGATTATTATCGCCCGCCGCTGAAGGTGAAAGGGTGATGATGTTTTCACCCAGCTCTGTGGGTTAGTTTGTCTGTACTGTTAGCAAAATATCTTATGAACCAGGGGATGGATTTGAATGAAACTATTATAATGTAATCACTGGATATACATCTACAACTGACTAACTTTTGAAATCAACCCAATTCAAGATGGCCACCGCAGCCAACCGAAGTTAATAAACACACTTTTACAGACATGGATTTAAAATTTGGTGGGTTAGTAGATGAGAGTCATCCCTAACTCATAGCCTGAGTGCTACACACTGCAATATTTTTGCTCAAAACTGTGGCAATGACTATTAGAGTCAACACTGTCTGTTAGCAAAATATTTCATGAACCACTGAACAGATTTTAGTGAAACTTTCATAAATCCATCACTTGATGTACATCTAGAACTCATTAACTTTTGGAGTCAACCCAATTTAAGATGACCACCACAGTTGACTGATCTTAGAAAACACAAAAATGTCTACAAGTCTGTCAGTTTAAGACATATTGAGCTACATTTTGGTGTGGTAGTAGGTGAGACTCATCACACCTAAGCTAACATGTCCCGCTAGACATCCCCCCATGATGCCTTTACAAAGTTGAACCAAAACGGATTTTACTCCATTCCTTCTCATTGTAAGATGATTTCAGATTGAAACTCTGGCACAAAAGGCGATGGGCGACATGCATTCCTTTAAGTCCTTAAATTCAAAGAAAACCTTCCTTTCTGTGTGTGTTTTAGCCATGAAAGACGCGTTTGCGTACATTCAGATGAATGCTTGAGTTTGTTCTTTACGTAATGAGAAGAAAATCTAGATTTATAAGACTTTAATGAGGTCTAAAAATGATTTATTCTTAGATTCTGTTATTCAGACCTTCAAGGAAAGCTTCCACTTCTACTAACAACCGCACAGAGAGAGGAGTCCATGTGGCAAAATGCGCAAAAATAGCCACAAATTATTCACAGTTTCGCTCCAAACCGCTGCTGTGACTGGCTGTCCGCGCGCTCTAACGGGTGCGTCACATGGAGAGGTGCGGTGTGCGCAGCGCAACTCTGCCCCCACACGGTCCATGATTGATGTAGTGATGCACTGAGAGGCTTCAGTCTCTCCGAAGAAGCTCTGTTTTGGATTTTTTTTTTCTTTTTCTTTTAAACTTTTCATCATTTGGTCGCATTTCTCCGGAGTGATGGGCCGCGCGCGCGCGTAGCACCTCTCGAGACGCGGACCGCTCAGAAGCAGAAGTCCACGGACTCGTCGGCGGCTCCGATGAGGCGCAGCTGGAACACCGCTGGCCAGTGACCGACAGCTGGTTCCACACATCCAAATATGCGCGTAAGTGGAGCGCGCTGGCGAGGCGTCCCTCCCTGCACCCCGGTCGGGAAAACCTCCCTGTCGTGATGTTCAATAGCTCGGGGATTGAGTCCACTTTAAACAAGAAGGAGGATCTCGTTTCCGAAGTTCTCAATGGCACTTTGCAGCTGTACAACAGCGTGTTCGTCACCACGAGCCCCACGGCCGCGTGGAACGAGTCGTGCGGGGAGCAGCTGCAGGACTTCGGGCGGCCGGAGAAGATCATCATCGGGGTGATGCTGGCGGTCATCACGGCGGTGACCGTGATGGGCAACACGCTGGTCGTGATCGCCGTGTGCGTGGTGAAGAAACTTCGGCAGCCTTCGAACTACCTGCTGGTGTCCCTGGCGGTGGCCGACCTGTCGGTGGCCATAGTTGTGATGCCGTTCGTCATTGTGACGGACCTCACCGGGGGCAAGTGGCTGTTCGGGGACTTGTTCTGCAACATCTTCATCGGCATGGATGTAATGTGCTGCACCGCCTCTATCATGACCCTGTGCGTGATCAGCGTGGACAGGTGAGCTTTTGCATTTGAAAGTGGACGCTGATTTTGCTGTCGATGGGTAAAGGCATCAGATTTACGCACGAGGCGCGCCATGCGTTCAGCAGACGCGGAGACGGCGTGTAGCCACAAAAAACCATTTCAGAGCCACGAGACAATGATGCAATGAGCTGTAAGTTTATCGCAAAGAATAACATTTCGGGTTGGAATAAAGACAAAGTCCAAATCCCAGATTAACCACCCTGTGGCTATCTACAGAACAAAACCAGAAAATTAATTCAGACCGAAAATAAAGCAGGCCTAATTTACCTGACCCTTGACCCTCAAACCCTACATCTGTCATGACTTTCACAGATGATCATCCCCCATGTTTCTGTACACTCTTGCTCTGTATTTTTACACCTCCCCTGAAGGTAGAAAACGAGCCAAATGCTGCTGGGATTACACACAAAGAGCCACTGAATCAAGTTTACTTCAGGAAAATCATCCTGTTTTTCTGTCAGACTGCATACATAAATATGAGTTGTTTTACTCTGATGTTTTGCATCAACACATTGCTCTGCAAATATGCATGGAAGGGTGTCCCCTGGTGCCTCACAGCTTTAGATTTGAATGCAAAACAGGGGGAGGAAGAACCTGAACCTATTAGGATCCCAGTTTTGCATTTGCTGCTCTGTCTTCAGAGTCATTGTTCGTGAAACCAGAACTGAAGCAGACAGCATGAGACAAATAAACACATCCCCACGGCTCACATTAAAATCCAAAAGGAAGGAAAGGCCAGGTTGATTGTTCTGTTTGGCTTTAGTGACTCTAATGAAGACAAAAGCTCATTGATGATCTGATTATTTTCAATCTGGCGTTACCTCGGTGCTTTTTAACTCGGAATCAGTTTGGCTGATCTGAGAATAATGCCTTTAAGCACACCTGAGGGGCTAATGATGTTATATTATCCCAGTGATCATGCTGTAAAATGTGCTTTGGGCGTGTCTGGTTGAAACGATGAACCGAACTGAGACTTGGGATCAAAGGTCACGCACAGGTCACAGTGATCCTGTAAGAAGAAGGTGCCAGTTGGAGTTATTTTCATCTCCACGCAAGCCAAATGGACAGTTCTGCTGAGTTCTGCCCAGATCTCCATGGAAACAGACTTATCTTAATTAAACAATTCAAAGTGTGTTTGGCATGTAACACACAATGGGAATAGTAGTGATATTTCATTAGGATGGTAATTGGCAATTAGACACATGATTAGGAGTAATTAAAGGTCTCTTCCTGTCATTTTGGATTTCAAAGGGGCACTATTTATAAAAAGTTCAAGAAGCACAGAGAGATGCATATTCCTTGAAGGAATGCTTATCATCCTCTGCCTTGCATTCCAAAGTAAAAAAACCCCCAAACATCTGGTATAATGAACTAGTGCTCAAAGGATGTGTTGGGGATGACTCTCAACTACTTCCACACCAAATTTCAGCCTAATAATTGTAAATTTGACAGTTTGTGTTTGCCATGAATGTTGAGCTGTGGCGGCCATCTTAAATTAGTTTAACTCAACAAGTTAATCAGTCATAGAAGGAAATCCAGTGATTCCTTTCTGAGAATTTTATTAAAATCTGTCCAGTGGTTTATGAGATATTTTGCTAACAGACAAGCAAGGTTGACTCAAAGTTTTAAACAGAGGTTGCAGCGTTCTGTTAGCGCACAAAGTATGTGATGGCAATGAGTCTCAGCTACAATCGCTCTAAATTTTATCTCAATATTTACAAAATTCACTGAGTTACAGCTTGTTTTCTGTTGGCTAAGGTCAATTACCTGTGGTGGCCATCTTGAATTTGGTTGACTCCAAAAGTTAATCAGTTGAAGATGTACATCCAGTGATTCCTTTCTGAGAGTTTCATTGAAATTTTGTTTCATAGTTAATGAGATATTTTGCTAATAGACAGACAAACAAACAAACACATACACACACACAAAAGCAATTACATCATCGTCCACCTGTCATGGCAGCAGGCAATAACAAGGACTGACCAGTTGTTTAGCTCGAGTGTAAGAGTCCCTGAAGTCTGAGTGTTTTACTGCAGAATCAGTTGTGATTTGCTCTTCCTGCTTCCTTACATTGAAAATATCGCACATAATATATACAAACTCGTGGTATGGATGTGGATTCTTATAATTTTAGTTTTCAGCAGCAAAACTGCGCTGTAAGCCCTCCACAATATGAGCGTACGTGGTAAGTACAGTCCGTTTTTGACAATGGGCACTTCCACTTTACAGGCTGCATTTAGAACAGATATGGGTATGAAGCAGAACGTGAGCTGTTCTGGCTTGTCTTGATTACAGGTCAAGCCTTCAAACTGGTGAATGCTACAGTTTCTATACTGCCACTCAACCTTTGTTTGAGCTTCACAGCCTGATAAATGGCCACGTCTTTCAAACCTTTGGAAATCTCTTTCCAAAGCTTCTAAAGCTTAAAAACGCCCTTGTTTTCCCCCTCAGACTGCGAGAAAAGAAACATTATAGCGCAACTAAGCCCCCCTTCAATCATTCAAATCTGGAATCACACCATTTTATGTTTGACAGAGTTAATGTTATTTATCTGGGGTCCTGTGCAGCTGCTTGCGCTGCTCACGTCAGAAGTTCAACTTCGATCTATAAACAGTTTATAAACTTGAGACACTTGAAGAGGTTTTCTAAACATAGCTGCAGAGGTTTTCTGTGGTTGAGGCATATTTCCTGTTTGAACAAAAAGCAAAGGGAAGTAAAGGTTTCACTCTGTTACCGAATCTCTTCACACGAGGTCGATCAACAAATCTGCTGTTAATGTTAAAATAACTAGATGGGAGCATTTTGTAAAGGCTTGCAAATATTGTACAGAATAAATCAAATTACAACTAAAGAAATTGTACGAAAATGCAGCATGAACACTGTGTGCTGAATGACTTTGGTAACATTTGTATAAGAAGCTGAAATTCAGTTATTAAAGCCAAAGGAAGCAGAACACTAGCTAAAAGTAGCAAAAAGCCTAGCTAAATGCTAAAGTAGAAAAAGACTGAAAGCTAAAAGTAACAAAACACCAGCTAAAACCCAAAAGTAGCATAGGAAGACAAAGAGATTTTAAAGAGAAAATTGTTTTTTGGGAATTAAAGAGATCTCAGTGTATTTCTATGGGGAAAATTCTACTAAATAGTTAATTTTTTTCGAAAAGTAAAAGAGTTACAGAAAGCACACCTAAGTCAGGCTATCTATGTCAAGTAAGATATTAACTGTTCATAAGCTAAGCCCACTTCAAAAGATCTGGACTATGGGTTTAAAGGTTTAGACACAAAAAGTTTCAACAAAATAATTTTTTTATCAATACATAAAATTATCCTTTTTGGAGTCTGAGCTCTGTATGAATAATAACAGAGTACTTTTCAGTGTCACTGATTTGGTGGTGTTATGTAAATGCTGACTTTCTTCCTTTAATATTCATGCTTCTAGATGAGTTCCTGTTCACCTTCAGCCTTTTTAAGTGGACATTCAGCGCTGAAAATTGAAGCTAACGCAACCAAAAAATTGACCCAGTCACAGCAGAAGTGTCCAGTCTGAGTGACTCAAAATGAATAACAGAAATTGCACACATATATTTGAGGCATCCAGCCTGTATTTATGTAGGTTTGCTTTTCATCCCCACGCACACTTTCAGCAAAGACTTAGCAGGTTTTGTGCCCATTTCCCTTTTGGTCAGACTCAGTTTTTACCCTGACTGAGAGTAACATGCTGTATGTTTAATCTTGCAAAACCTAAATATGAATGATTCAGTCACAACGGTGGGAAATGGGGTAGTCCCTTTCATGCTGTTCGTCAGAGGCCTAAGAAAAGTCTTTGCTAAAAGATTGGAAGTGCTTCATAAGGCGTGAGAGACTCTGCAGAGCCAATATAGCTCAGCTCAACTGTTAGTGAACTTAGGGCAGATGGGTGGGATGTAGGCCAAGAGAAAAAAGCCACATAACTGCAGTAAAGTAAAGTCTTCCCCAAAAGGTTCATCCCAAAGAGAGTGCAGTGTAGGTGTAATCACCTGTAATCTGACGCAGAAGGTGTGGATGGAGGGATGGAGAGATCTGACAAGGCAGGCTTTTTACTGTAGATGGCTTTAGCTGAATCCCTTCTGTCAGCAAGCGTGTCGCTGACGAGTCGAGTTCACGCAACAATCTGCCCACCACATCTGAGAATACTTTTGTGAGGCTGTTGTGTACATTTGTCCCAGGAGAGAAGTTGCTGGCTCGATGCAGCAGCAGCAGCAGACACGTACTGTATATGACTTGACCCAGTTGACGCATCCTGTGGTAATCTGATGTGACATCTAAGCTCCACTGTCTCAGCCACTGTTCATTTCCCACTCATCGGCCATCTTTCCTAACCTCCTGCGAGGCCACCAAGATCCAATCGAAGACAGTTCAGGCTTTTAAAGAAACGCTTGATTGGGACAGAAATGTTGTACAGTGTCACGCTGAATTCTTAAATACATTTTGCTGGCATAATGTATTTAAGAATACATAACCGCAGGAGACACTGATAGAAAATTTCATTGAACCTTTAAATAAACAAGCCGGGAGCAGGTAATTTACAAGTTAATCATTGATAAGTGCTGCTTGTCCTATCAGCCACAGCTCCGTTTCCACCCTGTTTCACTCTGCTTGGCTTTTATTACAGAATCACATAAAAGCCTGAGACAAATTGTCCACCGATGGTGTGATTATATGTGAGGGTGTTTGTGTGTGGGAATGGACTTAAAGGAGATTCTGATGACTGGGAACAGACAATCAATGGGAGGAGGGTGAAATGATAGCCGAGGCTTGTTGTTTGCTTTATGACTGTGTGATTGTCCTCCGGTGATTGCTATATTTAGGTGATTGGGATTTAGAGCATATCATTTGAAGTGAGGAACCATCACTTTTGGACCTCTCATGGGTTCAGTGGTAAAACAAATATACTTTATTACAAATGTTTCTAAAGCAGGTCTATATGTCAGTCATATGGTGCTATACCATCAGTGCATTCTAATTTCTTAAAGTTACATTTTTATTGCCTGAAGCTGAAGGTGATAATGTTTTTGCCCATGTCTGAGTATGTGTGGATGTGGATGTTAGTTGGTCTATTGTTTTAGCAAAATATCTGATGAATCAGGGGACAGGTTTTATTGAAAGGTAATCCTTGGATGTACATCTACAACTCATTAACTTCTGGTGTGAACTGCATTCAACATGGCCACCACAGCTAAGGAACTTTAGCAAACACAAACATGGCTTTAACTCAGCCAATTTTACAGATATTGACCTGAAATTCAATGTGGTAGTAGCTGAGAGTGGTCCCTAACACAGGCTACAAGCACTAACTGATTACACAAGATCTGCTTTTAAAACCTTTACAGTCAACTCTACCTGTCTGTTAGCAACATATCTCATGACCCACTAGATGGACATTAATGAAACTTTCAAAAAGCAATCAGTTAATGTACATCTACAACTCACTAACTTTTGAAGTAAACTCAGTTCAAGATGGCTGCCGCAACTAATCAACTTTAGCCAATATTCAACTGGCAATAACTCAGCCAATTTTACAGACGATGAGCTAAAATTCAAATGCTAACAGATCACAAATGAGCTAGCAATATTGCATGAGATTGTGCAACAATTGTGCAAAAATACTATAACAAAGTCATTTCACATCATAAGATGATTTTTAGTTTAAAACTCTAGTTTGAAAGACAGCACAGCTTCAAGGAATATTAAGCCTTTAACTTATCAGATTTATTTATCAAAATAAAAACATGCTGATGAGCATGTGAGAGGCAACTTAGCACTTCACAAGACGGGTCTTGTAGAAGAAGATCCGTCTAACATGATCACGTCTTGAAAACAACATCCTACTTTGAACTTTGGTTGCTAAACACCAATTTCTGCAGCAAGGCACCGCTGGGATTTGAACCCAGGATCTCCTGTTTACAAGACAGGCGCTTTACCAGCTAAGCTACAATGCCCTGAGACCTTGTTGAGAAATGCAATATGAAACGTGTAGGAAGTATTGTTTCCTGATAACATGGGATTACACGATGTACTTAAAAAAAAATCCTCTTTCACTTCATGAATCATTATTGGTCCAAGTACAAGCCGTCTCACCCCCACATTGTGAGTGTGAGGGTGGGAGAGTCCCAGGAGTTTGAAGATTCAGCATAGTCAGTCAGCTGATCTGAAGCCTCCACTCTTTTCCACAGATACCTCACATGTGTTACCTGAGAGACCCTAATGTTTAGGTGTGCTGAAATAGCTCATGCAGCTCTTGGTGCTTCATGCTTCTTTCTGTTGTTACAATAGCACAGGTCCAGCTGTCCTTTTTGTGAACCTCCCTTATCATGTCTGGTTAGTTGACCAGGTTCCGCCTGCTTGTCTCAGTGGATTCTTATTTTGTTGTTCTGAACCACTTTTAGTATATGTCCCAGCAAGATCTGGGGACTTCTAACCCTCATGTAGCTCAGACATTCCCACACACTGTCTGGGTCACTTAGTTAAACCTCTCTGAGCTTTATCCATTATCCTACTACTACTGTACATTCTCATGGACATTTTTGGCTCCACCAGTGTCTGCATTTTTGTAGCTCATAGTCTTCATCTGGTGGGCTGTTTCCTTGCTCTAATTATGCATGCACCCTGTTTTTTTTCTTGAAAGCGTCTCTGACTTTCACTAAAACTCACCCAACTCATTCTTGATTCCCTAAAACACAAAGTCCTTAAACAGATGTCAAGTGAATTTCTTTTCTTTGTTGTTTTACTGCTCATCTAAAAGACATCTTCAGATCTGAAAAATACCCTGAATGACATGGAATCAGCATCGACTTTGAGAATTGAGTGCCTACAGGATTAAAGGGAAGGACTAAAATAAGACCTCAGCTGCATCAGACTTGGTTAGGATTATAGAGCAGGGAAACAATGATAATTTAGGTAGTAGATGATTTCTTGCTGCGTTGATAGATCAAATGGTCTGACTGTAATTATTTTTTTAATTTTATTTATCTGATGTCTTAGTAGGGGTCCTCTTAAATCAGACTGTCGTAGTCAGTGAGCTGCTGAACCAGATCCAGCTCTGCTTCATATAGACTTATAGCTAAATTTCAGTGGCGATAATGGACCCAGAAACTAAAACATCAAGCCAAATGTTTTCACAAAGGAAAATTAGATTATGAAGAACATTGATTCTGGCTGACGTTCTTGAATATTTTAAAGTTCTTGCCATTGGGTGAAGATACGTATTACAGCCTAATGCATACCTGGTACTTACTGAGTACGTAACTGGTAAGTACCTGGTATGTACCATTAAGATATACTATAACTAGAGAGAAGACAGAAAGCCGGAAGTTGAACCTACCCCTTACTGTGTCTGTTGCTGGGTACATTTCTGGTACTGGGCACCAGCTGTAATGAAATTAATTTACAAATATTTAAGGAGATTTTATGAACTGAGGACAGTAAACTTTGAAATAAAGCAAGAGAGTCAGTTTGCTGTAATTTTATGTGCATTTCGACAGTTTTGCTTTACTATTTCTGGCCTTGTCACATTGTTTACCCAGCAATCTCAGGGGACAGGAAGTAGAAAAGGGCAAAGTGCTAAGTGAATTTATTGCGGCATAAATCATGCTTTGTTTTTTTGGTAAAAAACAAAGAGGGAGTCCATTATTCATTAAGATTGAACAAAGCTTCAACAAGCATTTACAAAGCTCAGGGATAATGGGTTTCCTGTTGACAGAGCTGAGACTACGATCACACACACATGAAGCTGTGGACTGCAGATATGTTCCAAACATTTAGCATTTTGATGATGTTGTAAAATAACTCTGTGACTCAAGCCTTGACATCCAGTTCATCTCAGCACATGAAGTGAATAATAATATGGTGTATTAACTGTGGTAAGAATAATGCTTTTAAACAGTTACTGATAACTTTATTCTCTAACCGTCCTTGGGTATTTTTGTGCATTCATGTTGTATTTCTAAAAGCTTGTACAATACGTTTGCACTGGTGCAAATGCTGCACAGCTGTTTGAACACCAATGCCATCAGACATGAAGACTTCAATTAGCCGTTCCTTATCTCCCTCACTTACACATCACTCTTCTTACATGTCCACTACTGTGGACCGCTCGACTGGAAGGGTCGATTAATTCTTCATCCTACACCCCAGAGTATTTTATGATGGAAAGGTGTATTGATTAGAGTTCACTGTCACTTTACTCATTATTGTTTTTGCTTAAGCCAGGTAGATGCTGAGAAAAGTGACGTGTCTAGCAGGTGAAATGGCTTTTTGAGTTTCAGCATACCAAGCACTGCCAAGCCACTTTTGAGCAAGACACTGACCCCCAGAGCAGAGGAATAACTGGGTCACTGCAGCGTATACAAAGCTACAGTCCTTAAAAATGCTTGCGTATGAAGGAAGTTATGCTCACATTGAATTCAGTTTATTTCAGTTCAGTTTATTGTTGCCCACCGCCATGAGCAATCATGTAATGGTGTCTGCAAACACAAAAATGGCTATAATTTAGTCATTGCAGATATTGAGCTAAAGTTTGGTGTGGTGGTAACTGACAGTATTCCCAACACATACTCTTAGTGCTAACAGATCACACATTTTTGTTTAAAACTTTTGCATGCAACATCTGTCCTGTGCATGCACAGGGCGTCGAGCGACAGTGGAGAGAAACATCTTCCTTTTAACAGAAAGAAACTCCAGCAGAATCAGAACCAGGATGGGTGACCGTCTGACTCAACCGGTTGGTGGTTGAGAGGACAGGAAAGAGACAGACACAGAGGCACCGGGTCAGGCATCATTACTATGGAAAGAAAATCAGACAACAGAAAGTTAGTGGAAGCGATAAATACAAATGGCAAAATATGGCTGTATGATAAGACATTACAAGTTCTTTTTTTTAATTTAAGGACAACACCCATTCATCTTCTTTACCCGCTTTTCCTTTCTGGGTCGCGGGGGAGCTGCTGCCTATCTCCAGCAGTCACTGTACGAGAGGGAGGGTGGGGGGACACCCTGGACAGGTCACAAGTTCATCACACGTTTAAGGACAACAGCATCAGATGTAGCAAAGAACTGTTCATTGCTGATTATTGAAGTACACCTTCACTTAACTCAGAAAAACAGAAATCTTAGCCAATAGATTAGCATAATAATCTGATAATAAAATGCCTATTGACATTTGTGGATACTGGTATTTTTGTTTCTGTTAGGTTATGAAAACTCAGAAACACACCTGACCAAACTGACTGAAGTGTTTTTTTTTTTAACACGGAAGCATTCAGAAAGTCACACAGTGCTGACAGTGTATTGCGTAGGCAACTTTAGTTAAAGTGAAAAAACTTTTCCAAACCAGTTCAATTCCAGTTTAGATTCTTGTGAGTCACAGAGTGTTTCAGAGAAATTTATTAGGTCACAGCAAAGTTCACCTATAATCCTCTGGATACAAGATGCCACCACCTGATTATTCACCCATCTGTCTTTTATATTGGCCTTATCCTGAACATCCCTCGGAGCTTATCTCTGCTGTCACTGTGGGAGAAGTGGGGTGCAGCCTGAAGCTTTAAAGGAGTGTCATGAAATGGTGAACCCAAACAAAGATAACCACTCACATTAAATTTTTTTTTACGCAGAAACGGTTCACCTGAGAATTGTTCCAAAACATTTTTATTGCCCACGACCGAAGGCAAAAAGGGTGATATTGTTTGGTGCATGTGTGTTCATTTGTCTGACTGTTTGCAAAATATCTTATAAACCACTGAATCCTCGTGTGTACATCTACAACTTATTAACTTGTGGAGACAAACCCATTTAGGATGGCCGTCACAACTAAGCGACCTTAGCAAACAC
>JAOXNZ010000001.1:9673654-9707969 GCA_028566095.1 Kryptolebias brasiliensis | reverse complement strand
TGATCTGGCCAAACAAAAATCTGAAATTCTGAAAAATGACTTTCATCAACTTCTGAGCACAATCGAAAATCTGAAAACACAACCTATACTCTGAACTCTAACTGATCGCATGAGATCTGATTTTAGTGTCAGAGTCCACACTGTGTGATAGCAGAATATCTAATGAACCACTGGAGAGATTTTAATGAAACTCTCAAAAAGTAATCACTAGATTTACATTTACAGCTCTATAATTTTTAGAGTTACCCCAATGGTCTTTACAGCTAATTGTCATTATCCAACTCAAAAAGGGCTATAACTTCATCATATTTACAGATACTGAGCTAAAGTTTAGTGCGGTAGTAGCTGAGAGTCTTCTTCGACACATACTCGGAGCACTAGCACGTCTAGTAAAATTGCACAAGATCACGCATAGTTATTTTAAGGTTTGACCAAAACTGTGATAACTCCATCCCTTCTCGTCATAATTGGATCTTAGTTTAAAAACTTTGACACGAAGGGAGGCAGGTGGTAGGAATGCAAGGCTCTTAGTTTGCTGATTGGAAAAAAGCGTTAACTACTGCACTATTGTGTGGCCACTCACTTAATTAAGGTATCAATTGATGCAACTTCAACATTTTTACAAATTTCCATGCATCTCTTATAAAAAGAAAAATGTGAAAAGAGATAATAAGTGAACCTAAATGTAACTCGTGGCTTTACATTTGATAAACATACAGTTCATGCATCATACTCAATAGATCACACTGTACATTATGTCAGGTGTGATGGTAAAGTATTTACCAAGGACTTTATTCAAGTTTCATGTTCCATGTTGCCCTAAAAATGGCTGGGTCACACATTAGCAGTGGATTAGATCAGTTAAAATAGATTTACCATGTTTACCTTCTTAAACAAGTGTTGTAAATAACAACTCTTTGTGCCACATTTAACAAGCTTTTTTGTCAGCAGCATTAAAAGCATCTGTTCCTTTTTCTGTCCTCCCAGTTTGTGTCCAGCTTTGTCTGTAACACACAGTACAAAACACACGGCATGTTTTTTTTCTGTTCGTATGGGTCATGCACTTTAAAAATACTTACAGACATGTTCAAATTTGTTTGCACGCTTTCGTTAAAGAAAGAACAGCCCACAAAGGTTACTGAATTACCTTGAAAGTAATAAGAAAAAAGTTACTGAAAATCAGCTAATTAAAATCAGACATTGCTTTTGAATTGTAGTTCAACAAAATAAAACATAAAAAGGATGATCCCAAAAACACATCAGAACAAAAAGGATGATACCCACAACTTAATATTTTGTTGCACAACTGTTTAAGGCAATCACTGCAATCAGTTGATTTCTGTACCTGAGACCTCTGCACCTGTCCACAGGTATTTTGGCCCACTCCTCAGAGCAAACTGCTCCATCTGTCTCAGGTTTGAAGGTTTCTTTTCCAGATGTTCAGTAGGATTTAGATCAGGGCTCAGAGGCCACTTTTTTGCCATGTTTTGTTCTGAGCCATTCTTGGTGTTTTTAGCTGTGTGTTTTGGGTCATTATTCAGTTGGAGGACCTGCGACTGAGACCAGGCTTTCTGACACTGAGCAGCACATTTCGCTCCAGAATGTCTTGATAGTCTTGAGATTTGAATGTACCCTGAACAGATTCAAGACACCCTGTGCCAGATGCAGCAAAGCAGCCACAGAACAGAACAGAGCCTCCTCCATGTTTCACTTTAAGTCCCATGACCCTTTTGTTGTATGTTTCATTTTTGGTTCTGTGAACACAGAGCTGATGTGACTTGTTGCCAAAAAGCTCGGGTTTTGTCTCATCTATCCAAAGGACATTCACCTAGAAGCTTGTCAATATGCATTTTTACAAATTCCTGACAAGTTCTTTTTATGATTTGGTGTTCTCCTTGGACATCTTCAATTGGCTTGAACAGTGACCAATGGTGCAATCTGACACTGATGAACCTTGACCTTGGAGTTCACCTCTTTTCTTTGGAAGTTGTTCTGGGCTCTTTGGTTGCCATTCATATTCTGTCTTTCTAATTTGTCATCAATTTTCCTCTTGCAGCAACATTTCAGGGAGGTTGGCTTCAATTTTACAGTGAAAATAGTCAAAGGTCTTTTTTTTTCTTTTAAATCTGGTCAACTAAAATTCAATAGCAATGACTGATTCTTATTAATTGATTTTTTGTATTTTTCAAAAAATTATTATTTTTGTCAGTTTCAAGTTATTTCGGTGACCTTCGTAGGCTTTTCTTTCTTTAACAAAAGGGTACAAACAAATTTATCTGCGTCTGTCAGTGCTTCTACAAATTTTGACAGGAAACTCCATGTTAGAAGAAATTTTAAACAGAGCTGCTGGTAACTATTCTCAAAGCACACAGTTCAGAGTTGAACTGTGTTGAACGTGATAACTAAATGTCACTATTCACATTCTTGCTAGATTGCCATGGCAACTTTTACAGCAAAGCACCAAGGTGCTTGTTCAGACATGACACCACCACATTTAGAAGCTGGCAGATTCACTACAATTAGTGCGTTTCTTGAAGGGGTTTTAGAAAGACTAACTTTACATGCTGATGTAAAGATGGCTTTTGTTCCTGCTTCTGAATCGTGAAGCCAGTGGAGACGGACCTTAAAGTCTCGTTGTAGACAGAAGTTTACGTTCGCCCATTATGAGCCTTACTGTCATAGTAATTCTGAGCTTTAAATATACTTCAGTGGTTTTTAAAAACAAAATCAGGGCGCACAAGTTTTAATTCATTGCAGACTTTCTCTAATCCACACAGGGTTAAAATTATAAAAATATGCTCAGATATATACATACACCCCTACTAATATTTGGTTAAATGTCCTGTAGCAAGTTGCACCTTAACCACAGGCTTTATGTTGCCATCAACAAGCTTATTTGACCACTCTTCCTAGCAGAATTGGTAGATTTCATTTAAATGGGTTGGTTTCTGGCACAGATATAGTTTTAAAGCATAGCCCACTGATTTTCAACAGGGCTGACGTCTGGACTTTCAGAAAATCATTCCAGAAGCTTAAAGTTAGTCTGCTTTATCCAATCAGAAACCAGTTCTGATGTGTTTTTGGGATCATTCTCCTGTTGGGACACCCAAATGTGTCCAAGTTTCAATTCTTTAGCTGTTGATTTGAGGGGAAGTTGAAGAATTAAGAGGTAGACCTCCTCCTTTATTATTCCATCCACTTGAGAGATGTGCAGTAACACATCATAATGGTACCACCACCACGATTGACAACTGGTACTGTATTCTTAGGTTTAGAAAGCCTCACCTTGATTCCTCCAAACATACTTCTTGCCATTATGGCCAAATAACTCAATCTTTGTCTTGTCTGATAATAAAACCTTTCTTCAGAAGGCACTTGGCTTGTCCATGTGGGCAGCTGCAAATTTCAGTCGAGCTTGAAGGTGTGGCTTTTGGAGCAGGAGCTTCTTTCTTGGTCAGCACACTCTCAGGATAGGGTGATGTAAAACTGACTATACTGTGGACAGAGACATTGGTGTTCCATCAGTTTCCAGTTCATGGTGGGCTCAAGCTTCGGAGGTTCCTGAATTGAGCCTGATCATCCTAACCTGTTTCCTTTCATTTGAGGCTGATAGAAAACTTTTGGTCAATCCAGTGAGTGCTGTCAAACAAATCCTTTCTATACCAGCAAAGAGATGATCACCGATGAGACATTTATAGACTTTTACTTTGTCAACTTAAAATACGTTGTAGAACCGTCATCACCACTCATTTAAAGATTTAGTGCCACAATAAGCTTGAGCTTTTCTTTTTAAAAGTCATGGAAATTGTATGTAATATAATCATTCCACCCTGGAAAAAGAACAGGTCAAATAAATCATGAAAAACCCCAAATTAATATGACATCCTTGTCCATGATAAATGGATGGAAACTTCTGACTGGAACTGCACCATTTATCGCTGCTTGTAACATACTCCAAATTATCTCTTGCCCTTAAAAAAAGCATGTCTCATAAAAAAAACTAAACACAAAAAAACGTACATGTCAAAATTTTCCACTGATCACTAACAAATTGTAAGTTAGATTAACTTGTTCTGATCAGTGGTCAGATAGAAAGCTTTCAGACAGCATAGCTTCCCGTGAGCGACCCTTTAAATTTGTGGATGGATGGAAGGTGGAGCATTTAGACGTTTTTAGCTTAAAAATGAATGATTGTTCCAAAGTTAACGGTGTTAAGTTTGAAATGATTTGAAAAAAATGGACAAAACTTCTTAGTTTAGAAACATTTGGGCAATTTTAAAGATAAAACAAAATAGGATCCCTTCTGTGTTTTATATCGTATCGTTCATTTCCTTTAATAGTTACAATTTTCTTTAAGTGGCAAACAATGAGTAATATTCACATAATGTACCTTGATGACTCATTACCTTGTAAGTGTCTGATTCATTTTGACAGTGTTGGTGGATTGAGTGGGCGTTTCTTTGAAGAGTACACAAAGGTAGAGCTCCTGTGAGAAAAGAGAGTGTGTTCAGAGTTTACTGTTGCTCTGAGGGCCAGTGTGTGTCTTTCTGTCACTCTTAAATGCTTCTTTTAAAAAAAAGGTACCTTATTTAGTTTGTTTAGTGAATTCATTTGACTGTTAAATTGGTTTAGTTCAGCTGATGGAGCTTAATGCCCAACCTGCATTCTAATGCATAAACTCTCAGGTGTTATAAACAGTAGTCAGGAATACTCAACTAAATATTAATACTTACGTATGTAAATTAATAGTCTAGGATTCTTTGAAGGAAGGCAATGCCCGCTGCCTTTCATGCCAGTAAGATCATCTTATGACGAAAAATGTCAGAGGTGTAGTCGTTTTGCTCAAACCTTGAAAATAACGTTATGCACACTCTCATGCGATATTGCAAGATGCCACACCCAGAGTATGTGTTGCGGATGACTGGACAGATTCCCAAAGTTATTAGTTGTAGATGTACATCCAATAATTACTTTCTAAGCAAGGATCTCACACAGTGGGTAGTGCGTGAAGTATGTGTTGTAAATGACTCTCAGCTACTACCACAGCTAACTTTAGCTCAATATCTGTAAAACTAACTGAGGTATTTTTTATCTTTTCTAGTGTCAGTTGGTTGTGGCAGCCATCTTGAATTGCAATAACTTCAAAAGTTAATCACTGATAAAAGTACATGCAATAAATATTTCCTGAAGGCTTCATTAAAATCTGTCCAGTAGTTCATGAGACATTTTTCTAACAGAGAGACCGAGTTGAACATTTAATGCCAAAGTTTTAAACAAAAATTGTCCTAAATGTGTAACACTCCTACTGTTTATTGGGGGTAACTCTCAACTACTACCACACAAAATATTAGGTCAATATCTATAAACCTGACTGATTTATAGCTATTTTTGTATTTTTTAATATTAGTTGGACGTGTTGGCCATCTTGAATTGGGTTCACTTCAAAAGTTAATCAGTTGTTGATCTACATCCAATGTTTACTTTCTGAGAGATTCATTAAAATGTGTCCAGTGGCTATGATATATTTTGCTAACAGACAGATACACTAACACAGGCAAAAACCTTTTATTTTGTCTTTGCGGGCAATAATGCTTTGATATAAAAGCCACCGTACTGGAGTGAGGGTCCGTTACTCGTTATTTTAGTGCTCTGCTTTGGCTTCCCAACAGCAACCTTCCTGTCAGTTTTTATCAGCATTATTATCAGCAGTGTTGGCTCACCTGTAATGGCATTTTGTTTGTGTATCTTTCCCATTAGGCTGAGATAAATCCTGGAAACATCCCGGAACTGTGATACTGTACATTTGAATATGTTCCTTCAGCCACTATACAGCGCAGAAATAGTTTCTCTCCCGCGCTGTTGGAGAAGATAAACGGTTGTGTTAACTCCAGGTCTTAGCCGTAGTTTTGATCTGGTGCCTTTAATGCAATCCACAGTCAGACATAAACATGGACTCCACACCATATCGCCTTCTCCTTCTTGACATCTGAAGACACATTCAATTTAGTTTGAAAAAATATTGCTATCACTCCATAAGTTGCTATTCTTTGGACTATGGCTCAACATGCTTTTCTTGTTTGTTTTATCTGAATGTGTCATTGCAGGATACTGACTGATTTATAGTTCATTGCACAATTTCCATTACAGAGACAGACTGAACAGGATGGCAAAGATGTACGTTAGAGCCAATTAATCATTTAGCAGATCACAATCTTCCTCAGATCCCCGGTGCTACGCTGGTAAAGATGAGATGATGACAAGAATAAATCACAGACATTTGCACATTATTATTATAAATAGCTGCATCTTTGATGCCTTTGGCACCGATACTTAACAGTTAAAGTACACAAGCATTGTTCTATTAAAGGATCTAGAGAGGAAGAGGCTTTCAGGCCAGCTTATTTTTAGAGATCCCTTTAACTGCATGGTAGTTCCAATGTCTTTACGAGAAACAATAAACAAAAGATAAGTGCATTAAGTCTTTCAAGATTATATTTTTGGTTTTTGCTTTTCACTTGCTGTTCTTGAAATTTCTTAAAGGGGATTCCTCATTTTGTTTTTTGAAGAACTACAGCACAACTACACAGAATTTTACTAAAACCATTTCAAATTAAAAGCCTAGCAGTCCTTGAAAGAATGCATTTCGACCTGCCTCCTTTCAGGCCAGAGTTTTAGACTAAGATCATGTTATGATAAGAAATACTGAAGTTGTAGCTATTTTGGTTAAATCTAGAAATGAACATCATCCACAGTGTCATCACACACACAGAGGCAAAATCATTATTGCCTAATCCTTGCCTTTGGCACATGGCTAATTTGAACGTTTCATTTGGAGATATCTCTTTTCTGCCGTGCTTGGGTGTTTTTTTTTTTTTTTTTAAACATCAGGAAACATCCTCCTGTGCTCAGCTATGGTTTTAAAATATCTGATATTTTCACGTCCCTAAAATACAAAGGTCACTTCAGTGGTAAGCACTAGAAAAAAAGAGAAAACAGCCTCCAACAGCTGCCATGGTACTGTAAAGAAAGTTAACTACAGACCCTCCTCACTGTTTGTATTTGCAGAGCTATGAAATGATGACATATAATGGGCTGCATGGCTATACTTCAGCTATGCTAACTGCTGTCTACATGCCAAAATGGAGCAAAGTGAGTGGACTCAAAGAAGAGCTGCCTGTGGTCTCCTTGGTAACTAAAACTGCTCAAACATGCTGGTTTTTTGTTGTTGTTTTTTTGTAAAAGGTCAGAAGTGAAACAAGAAGTAGAGAAAAAAAAAATTTCCTCTCTCACATTGGAGACTTTCCCTAAGTCTGTTTAGTTTCTGAGTTGTGCTTTGAGAAAAAAAAAAACAAAACGCGTGTGAGCGGTGACAGAACCAAAGGGAAGGTGACGAAGACGGAAGGGCTCTTCACCCTCTCTCTCGCTCATCGTTATGACAGGAAACAGAAAGGACGATAGACTTGCCGGCACGTAGCTCCTCACCTAACACTTGCAGACTTTAGTCGTTGTATAATAATGAAGAGGGAGTGAGCGCATTCATTAAAATTTAAACAAACCTTTTGGTGTTTGTCTAAATGAGTTTGCAAATTTGGAGCCATGGACAGATGGTCCAAGAAGAAAAAAAAAAACAAAAGAAAAAAAACAAAAAAACCTAGTTTTCCTTAAATGAATGCATATTGCCTGCTGCCTTTCCTGGCAGAGTCTTAAACCATGCTCATTTTAGGATGAGAAAGGATGCAGTTATAGCTATTTTAGTCAAACCTTGCAAATGATGTGATGTGTGATCTCATGCATTATTGTGAGCTCTTTAGTAGTGTTCAAAGTATGTGTTGAGGATGACTCTCAGCTACTATCACATGAAGTTTTAGCTCAAAATCTGTAAAATTGACTGAATTAAAGCTATTTTTGTGTTTGCTAAATTTGATTAGCTGTGCCGGCCATCCTGAATTGGGTTGACTCCAAAAGTTAATCATTTGTAGATATACATCAAAAGATTACTCTTTGAGAGTTTCATTAAAATCCATCCAGTGGTACATAAGATATTTTGCTAACAGACAGACAGGGTTGATGTCAACAGTTAATGGCAAAAATTTTAAAGAGTTAAGTTAATGTTTAAAGTATGTTTTGGGAATAACTCTCATCTACTACCACACTAAGTTTTAGAGTTAAAACCACTTTTGTATTTTCCAAGTTGCTTAGCTGTGAATGGAACTGCCTCCAAAATTTAATAAATTGGAGCTGTATATTCAGTGATTATGTTCTGTAAGTTTCATTAAAATCTGTCCACTGCTTTAGGAGATATTTTGCTAACGCTACAGACAAATCCACACACACACACAGACACAGGCACAAACATTATCACCACCCCGCCTTCGGTGGCGTGTGATAAGAAGTGCTTTTTGTTGGGCTACAACAACACTTCAAATGCCATAAAACACACAAGCTTAAGATTCTTTCCAAGCGTAGTCAGTAGTGAAAAAGCACTCATACAAAAGTAATTTTCTTCAAAGAGAAAGATGTCTCTGGAGGTTTTGTACCTGAATCACAAATCTGGTCACCATGGCTGCCACCATGAAAAAAAAAATCTCCATTTAATAATTGACAGACAGCATGAAATGACCAAATGCATAACTAACGGGCACAAATCCATTCAGACAGTCGGAGTAAATGGTGTGAAGAGCTGCACCGCTTCACTAATGGAGACACAGAAAACTCATCGCTTACTGAGAAAAAAACATTTTGGCCCAAATTCAGGATGTGCTGCACGCACCATATTGTAACATCACATAAAAGATGGACAAAAACAGCCTTTGTTGACTAAGGAGCTTCCCAATATTACTAAAAAAACTTAATAATCCTGTATTTGTAAATTTCATCTCAGCTTCATTATTTTTCCCATTCAGATTATTTGTTCATAGGTGAACCTTTTGGCCGTGCCTAATGTTACTGGCAAAAAATAAATGAGAAAAATAAATGACCTGATCTTTGGGAACAGGCTAAGCAACAACTAATGAGTAAAGAGACAAAAAATAAAGCCACGATCACATTATCAGCCACGCTGTTCAATTCAGATTCATTTTTCTTAAATAGTATAAATGAGACTTAATGGTTCAAAGTCATAATTTGCATTTGATGTTTTTGTAAATGTGACTGCAAACTCACACAACATGCAGATGCACTCAGTAACCATCTTGGGCGTGTCTGCTGTATAAACAACAGAATATGCCATATTTGATTTGGACATTCAAAAACAATAAAACAATGAAATAACATTTTTTCTCTAAGGGATGACAAATACTTGCGTGGATGTACAGGAACAGATTGAGATGGGCAAGAAAAGATGGATAGCCTTGTTATAGCAGCAGCTCTAGCTGGCATCCTGCTGGGGGAGCAGGTTTATGAGAACAATGCTCGGTGAATTCCTATGAGCAAAACACCAAATAAAGTCATAGCAGGACAGCCTGATATACTATATACAACCCAGGACAGCAAACTGAGGTGAAACAAATAAAAACCGGATTTCTGTCTCATGCAGCTCTAACTTGAGGGATATTTACAAAGAAATTAAATCAAATCTTAGCCGATCAGGTTTATTTATAAAGTTGACCAATGTGTCGTATATCTGCACTATATTGCCAAAAGTTTTCACTCACCCATCCAAATCATTGAATTCAGGTGTTTCAATCACTTTCACGGCCACAAGTGTATAAAATCAAGCTCCCAGGCATGCAGACTGCTTCTACAAACATTTGGGAAAGAATGGGTAGCTCTCAGGAGCTCAGTGAATTCCAGCGTGGTACAGTGACAAGATGCCACCTGTGCAGTAAGTCCATTTGTGAAATGTCCTTGCTACTAAATATTCCACAGTCAACTGTTAGTGGTATTATAACAAAGTGGAAGTGATTGGGAACGACAGCAACTTGGCCACGAAGCGGTAGGCCATGTAAAATCACAGAGAGGGCTCAGCAGATGCTGGGGAGCATAGTGCACAAAAGTCACCAACGTTCTGCAGAGTCAACAGCTACAGACCTGCAAACTTCATGTGGCCACACCAGTGCACAAAGCAAGGTCCATAAAGACATGGATGAGCAAGTTTGGCGTGGAAGAAGCTGTTATAGCTGCAAAGGGTGGGCCAACATATTATCTATCTGTCTGTCTGTCTGTCTGTCAAACATTAAGCCTATTTGTTACTTAAAGGCTATGCTTTAGATAAATATGACTACACATACTCATGACATAATACATCATTGTGTATGGTGAAAAATAAAGCTGGATGTTGCAGTTTAACTTGATCCACTCAACACCCCAACAGACAGTGAGTGAATTATCAAAGTCACACGTCACATTGCTGTCCACTTTACCATAGTCTGACCGCTGACCCGTTGACCACAAATAGATGTAACTACCCTAGGGCTTTCAGAGTACAGCCTCAGGAGCAGAGGAGCTAAGAGAAGCTCACCCCGGTTGTCATCAGTGTCACAAAGAAGAGGTCAAAACACCGGTGAGAGATCAAGGCCATTATGTTGTCAGAGTCTGGTGGGGAGGAGGGGGCGAGGGGTAACTGAAAAGAGAGCTGAAAAGTGTTAAATGGTATGTGTGTTGAGAATTCTTTTTCAGAAACGAAAGTACTGATACTGCAGTCCGCATTACACTATTTTTGGGGGTAATGTCATCATGAGGTTAGTCGTATGTTACAGCTTAAGATACAGCTTGCTTGCTAAAATGACAAAGTAGCAGCGGTTTAAATAGGGAGACTTAACATGACACATACTGACTCGTCAAAAGTGGACTGCCACTGCTGAGGGGGAAGTTCTTTCTTGGCCTTGAAAAATTGCTATATGAGCACAGCCTGAAATAAATTAACCAAAACTTTTGATTATTCGCCCGGTGCTGGATTTGGGAATGCCTCCTAGAAGAGATTGTTCAAGAGTGTAAGCCAACGTTCTGGCTTGAATCGTGTGTCTCTCCCTGCACTGAACAGTAAAGGCTTCACACACTCACGCTGAAAAGGGCCAGCTCAGATAAAAGCTTTTGTTTTCAGCAGTGATGGGTTGACGTGTTTCCTTGGAGTTTAAGTGAAGCTGCCGAGGGGTTTCTTCTGCTCTGCAAAACTGAACGAATCACCTTCGTTTGTTGTCTTTAAGGGGGACCTTCAGTTGTAGCCAGGCTCTGTTCTCCATCCTGCTGCACGTTTGCAGCCTGCAGGGTAAGTGCTTTGTTGACCAAGGACGGGCAGCTCTGACAAAGACAAACTTGCTGGCTACTGGGAGGGAAATCAATTCATCACCGTGGCACTAATAGCTGCCTATCATCTCTGTTGCTGTGAGAGCGCGTAAACCCCCTCCTGAACTGCCAGGTGGTGAGTTATACTGGGAAGGCCATAAAATATCCACTCTGACGCTTTTCAACAATTAGGAGGAAGTCAAACAGACATCATAAAACACATTTAGGACTTAAAGGGAACCACTGTGCGAACTTTGGTGTGTCTGTCAGGAGCGCGCGGCGATTCAGTAAATAACTCAACATCTAGTTAAAGGCTTAAGTCCTCCAGGAAAACTGTCCATTTTGAGAAAAATGAAAAAGTTTTGCAAACGTTTGTCTGTGTTGTCGTCATCTGTGGGGACTTAAAAACACAGAATTACTGAGAAAGTGCACAGCTGGCCAGAGCGTTTGAAGTAAAGTGAAGCTTTGAATAATTTCGTGCCACATATTTCCTCTCAGAACGCTGGACTTTCAGGACAGCAGTCTTTGTAAAACATTGCTGAAGAAGACTGTTTCTTTTTCTGCGTCATGAAGCCAAGCAAGCTGTCTCCAGCTACTGTTTGCTTTTGTCTTTTAAAGTTTCTGATTCTGTATCTGTGAGCTTAATATATCTCTGCTTTACACGGTATTACAGTCAGGATTTATTCCATGTCAAATGAGCAGTAAGAGCACCCTGCTGAAAGGTCAGACAACAGGTTGAAGTGCTCAATTAAGCAACCATAAAAGTGTTAAAGTTCCTGTTGATCTATGAATAATAGTTATGACCTGCTACTGAAAACTGTTTTTGCCTGTGTGTCTGTTTGTTTGTTAGCAAAATATATCTCACAAACCACTGGGTGAATTTTATTAAAGCTCTCAGAAAGTAATCATTCGATGCATACCTACACCTGCTTAACGTTTGGAGTCAGTCCAATGTAAGATGGCCACAAGAGCTAATCAACATTAGCTAAAACAAAATTGGCTACAACTCAGTCAGTTTTATAGATATTCACCTAAAATATGGTGTGGTAGTAGCTGAGATTGAGCCCCAACACATACTATGAATGCTCATAGATTTTGCAAGAGCTTCGTGTAAAACCTTGTAATTAACTCTGTCTGTCTGTTAGCAAACCACTGGATGGATTTAAAGTCAAGTCAAATTTATTCATAAAGCACTTTTCAGCGACAAGGTGGTTCAAAATGCTTTACAGCATGAAAACACAAAAATACAGAGTCATCGTGAAAACACACACAAAAATATAACAAGCTAAACTAAACTTATCTAAAACATGAGCTAAGATCATCTAAATAAGTAACTGAGTCTGAGCGTTGACTGCTTGGCACAATCCTTCACACAGAGCAGGCAGCCTTGACATGGCCCGAACAGCTGCCAGCGTCTTCCGAATTTCACGATACACCAGAAAACCGCCAATCCCAAAAAGCAGAGATCCTGTTAGCAAAATTCCAATTATGTACACTTCTTCAATATCCTCGACTGACATTATAGATAAACACACAATCTTCCACTTTCCCCAGGAATCCATTGTGTATCTGGCTGGAAATGTCCCGTCGGGGCAAGAGGGCTCTCCTGGGCCCAGCCTTCTCGTCGAGAAAATTTGATCCATTGTGTTGAGAGACCAGCTGACCAGATCCATAATAATTTATTTTGGAAATTGCAAAGAGAGGCTCCAAAGAAAGAAAGACAATCAAAAATAAGGACAGAAAAAAAGCGTTCGCCCTCACCGAGTGCAGGAAAAAAAAAAGGAAGTTTAAGGAAATTTTCATAAAGTAATCATTGAATGCACATCTATAGCTGATTAACTTTTGAAGTCAATCTAATTCAAGAAGGCTACTACAGTTAATCAACCTTACCCAACACAAAAATGGCTTTCCTCAAGGAAAGCTAGGACTTAAAGTTTTTTTTTAATGATTAATATGTAACTACTTTAAATATTGCTTTTTACAGAAAGGCTTTACCTTCTAAAAACAAAACTGAACGAATAAAAATGCAAAATGTTAAAATGTTTCCAGCAGCCTTTTAAATCAACATGATAATGGGAGTGTTAGATTTTCCTTCAGTAGTGATAACCTTTGAGCAGTAAACATGTAACTTGTCCCGAGTGGCTCTTCCCAAGCATCTTTCTCAACAGATTGATAAAAATAAACAGCAACTGTTCTTCACGTACCTCAGCTTACTGGTTAGAAATAAATAAAATAAAAGGAATCGGAAACAAGATGTCTCCAGAAATGAGTGTAATTAAATTATTTAATGTAAAAGTACATATATTTTTAAAGACTATAATTGCTCATTTGTTTAGCCATTCGATCCTAAGCCTGAGGAGACATCAGTTATGGAAACAGAACCTGACCTGGACAGGTGTGTCTGAACTACATGATAATGAGAATGAATTCTGCGTAAAGCACAAGTTAGAATGAACTCCTTCTTTGTTTTCTTGTTCTGAATGAAATTACAGTGAGGAGAAGCTCAGTTTGTGTTGTGGTTCCACAAATAGAAACCGGAGAGCTGCAAGAGTCTTGAAAGACTGGGATTGTTGACTGACCTTGAAGCAATTCTCTGAGATGTCGCTGGACAGATTTCACATTATTCGGTGAAAAATCAGCTCATAATAAATACCCTCAGCTGATGAGATAAACACAGTTGTAATTTTCTGTCCATCGCCAAAAGGCAAAACGTGAACAATGATGGTTTTGCGTGTGTGCATTTGTCTGTAGTGTTTGCAAAATTTCTCATGAAGTACAGGACAGTTTTTAATGACACTTACAGAAAGTAATCATTGGATGTACATCTACAGCTGACTAACGTTTGAAGTCAGCCCAATTCAAGATGGCCACCACAGCCAACTAGCCTTAGAAAACACTAAAATGGTTATAACTCAGTCAGTTGTACAGATATTGAGCTAGGATTTGCGGTTGTAGTAGTTAAGAGTCATCCCCAACATATACTCCAAGCGCTACACATTGAGTGAAATCTTTGCTTAAAACTTTGGCGTTAGTTGTTTGTCTGTTAGCAAAATATTTCATGGCCCACAGGATGGATTGCAATAAAATTTCCAGAAAGTAATCATTGGATGTGCATCTTTAACTCATTCACTCCTGTAGTCAGTTTAATTCAAGATGGCTGCCACAGCTAACCAATTTTAATCAACACAAAACTGACTAACTCAGTTGGTTTTATAGCTACTGAGCTAAAATCTGGTGTGGTAGTAGCTGAGCGTCATCCTCACAATATCTCATGAGATTGCGTATGACATAATTTACAAGGTTTGACTCTTTTCTCATAATAGATGATTTTAATGGTGCTGAAAAGAGGTGGGTGAGATGTATTTCTTCAAGGAATACCAGGCCTTTAATTATTAGTAGGGATTTTGTTGGTCCCCCCTCACAAATGCTGCTTTTTCAATCGATCAGCTCACTCACCACAGACTATTGTAGGTATAACTCTGTCATACCGCCTTAAAAAAAAGCCTGGGTTATGCAATTACCTTTTATTTCTAATCATCAAATGTTTAACTCAAACTTTCCCCCTAAATAACCCCAAAGTAAGCAAGGATTTAAGCCGGTTTTTCATATACTTTCCAGCCATCTAACCACGAAGTGAGCTGTAAAATTTGTTTTCAGATCCCCCCCTGTTTTCAGCACTCTCAGTCACTTTATATAAAACAAACCAAGCATGAAGGCAGTGAATACCCCCACCTCACTGCCAGATAAAAAGCAGCCAAGCTGAACTTCTCTTTAGAGACAGTTATGTGGCAAATATTGTTGAATTTCAGTTTACGTCTGGATCCTTCACTTCACTAACACACAGATAGACTGAAAAAAATACAAAGAAAAATCTGCCTAAAATGAGCAACTTGACTTTTTTTTTTTGACAGACTTACTTTGAACTGACCTTGCATGCAATGACACAGAAATAATAAATTTTTAATTGAGATAAATGAGCGAGAATTCTCCAGGGTTTGTTTGTGCCAGCTGCACCATCTTGGTATTTAGATTTTTGGTGGAAAAAAGTGTATCACCCTCATTCCCAAAAACCTACTGTTGTGTTGTAATGAAGAGCCTGTCAGTCTTGAAGGAATGCATATCGCCCACTGCCTTTCATGCCAGAGTTTAAACTAAGATCATCTTATGATCAAAAAGGATGGACTTATAGCCATTTTGATCAAACCTTGTAAACTAAACTTATGCACAATATCATGCAATATCACAAGAACTCATGAAGTGTGTTAGCGCTTGGAGTATCTGTTAAGGATGACTCTCAGCTACTATCACGCTAAAGTTTAGCTCAGTATCTGTAAAATTTACTGATTTAGAGACATTTTTGGGTTTGCAAATGCCAATCAACTCTGGCTGCCATTTTAAATTGGGGTAACTCCAAAGGTTAATCGGTTGTAAATGTACATCCAATGATTACATTCTGAGAGTTTCATTAAAAACTGTCCAGTGGTTCACAAGATATTTTGCTAACAGACTAACAAGGTTGATGCTAAAAGTTATTGCCAAAGTTTTAAGGAAAGATGTTGCTCAATGTGTAGCACTCAGAGCATGTGTTGGGGAAGATACCTAACTACTAAACACGCCAAATTTAGCTCAATATCTGTAAAATTGGTTGAAATGTTGTCATTTTTGTGTTTCTTAAGTTCAGTTGGCTGTGGCAGCCATCTTGAATCGAAGTGACCCCAAAAGTTAACATTAGTTACTTTCTAACAGATTAATTAAAATGTGTACAGTGTTTCATAAGATATTTTGCTAACAGACACAGACTCGGGCAACAACATTATTGCCTTTTTTTTTTTTTTTTGCTTTTGGCAGCAAGCGATAAATATTTCAACGCCCTCTCAGATATAAAAGGTTTGTGAGGTGCTGCCGGAGATGACGGACGACTAACATTCTTTCAGTGCAGAAAACCATTCACATCACCGTGCTCTCGCTGGTATCCTTGCGGAAGAAATGGATTTCTCCATTAGCTTGGCCAAGCTTTTTGTCAGTGGCAGGGTAATCCCCCTGAGGGCTGCTGTGGCTGCAGATATGCCCCAAATCCTCCAGAGATCTGAAGAAAAAAAAAAAAAAATAAATAAAAATACAAAACCCCTCTAAACTCGGTGTGTGTTTGTCACGCATTCTGGTTGTGATCCTGCTGTTTAATGGGAGGTGATTATAATCTGATGCCACTGGTTTTTAGCTTGATTATCTGCTTCTGCTGTGACGTTATTGGTGTCCAATATGGTTCTAAATATAGAAAGAAATTTGAATACATTCCTGCAGTCTCACCGATTTTACCCTGAGTAGGAGCACACAGAAAACGAAACAAAAGATAGTTTCCTTGGAGGAATGCATATCGACTGCTGCCTTGCATGCCAGAGTTTTAGACTATGATCATCTTATGATGAGAAATGAAGGCGTTGTAGCAGTTTTAGTCAAACCTCATAAACAACATCCCATTCAGTATCGCAAGATGTCATGCTCAGAGTATGTGTTGGGGTTGACTCTCAGCTACTACCACATCAATATATGTAAAACTGACTGAGTTACAGCCATTCTTGTGTTTTTTTCAGGTTGATCAGCCATATTGATTTGGGCTGATGCTAAAAGTTAAACAGTTGTAGATGTACACACACGATTACTTTCTGAGCATTTCATCTGTCAAGTGGTTACATGATATCTTTTATTTCATATATTTCAACATTATAGTCAAACAGAAATGTATGACAGAATGCATTTTCTAGCCTTTCAAATGCAAAGGAGATGCCAGGCTCTTGTTGAGATGCTAAAGCACCAAATAAAACGTTCCTTGTTATATACAATATAAAATTGTCTTAAAACAGTCTCGCCTTCCAAGAAGTTGAGGATGAGTCATGATTCCAGAGAACTGCCCTCTACAGCTTCAGACACACAATTATCCCCACAAACAGCTTTCTTATTTTTGAAAAATGCAACCTCAGAGGAGGTTTGCATTGCTGCCAATTCATTATGTATTTTCCAAGAGTTCTTAGTGCTTGGAATTACCCATTTTCTTCTGTCTTGTATCTATTTCCCAGACTGCATATTTTATTAAAGGCCTAGCATTTAACATCTAACAAGGAAAAATGGCTGAGTTGTAACTAACACAGAGTATGCAGAAGTAGTTAGATTGCCAAAGACAAATGGAAAAATAAAAAATCTGGAAAATAATGCTGAATCAGCATTCACACAGTTATAGGGCCACAAACATACACTGACAAATGTGAGCTATAGCAAACTGTTTGCTATAGCACTGTTTTGTTTATTTCTGAAATAGGTTGTGTGTGTTTGGCTTTTCTTCTGTCTTGTGGTCTTCACTTCTCCTCCACATTAGCCATCTTGTCTACACTAAATGATGGATGTTTCACTAGTTGTCATGACAATGGTGACAGATTCGGATGTGAGATGCAGGTTGCTCGTCTCAGCTACCCTTCAAATTATACGAGTGCTCAAAACAGGAGATGAAAAAAAAAAGAACAAGGTTCTGTACAGCCTATTAACGACAATAAAAAATAAAATAAAATATGTGAGATGTTTCTGTGCTCTGAAGCCAGGCTATAATTGCATGTGTGTTACTTTAATTGAGTGCTTTCAGCTGCTGTGTTCATTAGATTCATACTGTTCACTCCAAATGATCTGTAGTAAAATCAATACCACATGCACTGAAAGATGTCAGTTTCTAACAAGCTGCAGCCTGCAGCACCGAAGCCGTATGCTCCATTTGACACTTCCTAAAGTTTGAAATGGATTTCAGATAGAGTTTAGCATTTAGCATGTTGTTTGACAACTAAGTTGTTTAATTATCGCTCCTTACCAAAGGCAAATATGCAATGAAGTTTTGGCCCATGTCTTTGAGAGTCATGACCAACATATACTTTCAGGACAACACATTTATATAAGATCTTTGCTTAAAACCTTGGCATTATCTATTGGAGTCAACCATGTTTGTCTGTTACCAAAATATCTCATGAACCATCAAATTTTGATGAAACTTGCAGAAAGTAATCATTGGATAAACATTTGCAACTGATTAACGTTTAGTGTCAATTCAGTTCAAGATGGCTGCCACAGCTAATCAACTTTAGCCAATACAAACATGGGTATAACCCAGGCAATTTTACAGGTATTGAAATTTTGATTGGTAGTAGCTGAGAGTCATTCACAACACATACAGCCTGAGATCTCACAATTTTTAAGTTCTGAAGACTGAACTTGTGCAAACTCAGCATCTGAAACCCACTTGATCAGATGATCGTGCATAATGTTATTTTCAAGGTTTGACCAAAACGGCTATAGCGCAGTTATTTCTCAACACAAGTTTGAAACTATGCCATGAATGATGGCGGGTGATATGCATTCCTTAAAGAAACGCTAAACCTTTCACTGATGTCTGCTTTTTATCTGTAGTAAGCTCCTCTGCATTTGTGACAACCACAATACTCTACTCTAGAGAAATTAAAGCTAAAGTGTAAAAGTGAAAGTAAGATCTGAAGACTGGACTTGTGCAAACTCAGCATCTGAAACCCACTTGATCAGATGAAGGATCCGTTAGAAGCTGAGCGAGCTGAGTTGGATTTCTACCTCAGTGATAGCATCGCTGCTAAACAATGAGTGGAATTGGCCACTGCTGACAAAAGCTTTTGATCTTTTGATTAACAACGGTGGGTGAACAGGAGAAGAGCTACAAGCCTGAAACCTATAACTTTCATCAATGACACATTTGGTGCTTAAGATGAATGTGGATATTGAGCCAAAACATGCTGAGATGTACGCACACATTTATCATTTAGTGAGAATAGTGGCTATTTTACTGGCTCTGTACAAATCCAAGCTTTTCACACCTATTTTTATTTCTCTGACACCCTCAGTTGCTATTTGAATCCACTTAGCTGCCTATTTGATTGATAGCTCCATCTTCACCCGCTTTGCTCTGAGAGCCGGAGTAAAGCAGCAATACCCCTCACAAAGCTTATGACCTCTCATAAACATCTCCACAGTACTTTAAGTGTCTGGTTGCATTGTAAGTGATAAGAGAACATTTATTGCCTGCCGCTGAAGGTGAAGGTGGGGGGATAATGTTTTTGCCCATGTTTGTGTGTGTGTGAGTTTGTTTATCTGTACTAACAGCAAAATATCTCATGAACCAATAGACAGATTTGATGAAACTTTAAGAAAGTCATCATTGGGTGTACATCTACAACTGGTTAAGTTTTGAAGACAATGCTATTCAAAATGGCCGCCACAGCCATTTGACTTCATAAGGCACAAAAATGGCTATAACTCAGTTGGTTGTAAAGATATTGAACTCCAATTTGTTGTGGTAGTGTCTGATAGGCATTCTTAACACATACACTGAGAACGACAAATTGCACAAGATATTTGCCAAGACCTTTTGTTTTAACCATTGGCGTCAGCTCTGTCTGTTATCAAAATTTTTGATGGACCGATTTCAGTGAAACTTTCAGAAAGTAATCACTGAATCAACATCTACTACTGACAATTCAAAATGGCTGACAGAGCAGCTTTTGCCAACACAGAAAGGTCTATAACACACTCAAAATGACAGATAATGTGGTAAGGTTTATGTGGCAGTAGCTAAGAGTCATCCACTGCACATACTCTGAGCAATAAACACACCTTTCAAGATGCAGCTGTGGAGGAGATGTGTGGTGGCCATCTTGAAATAAAACTCTTTCAATTGAATTTCAATTGAAAGTGTTGAAGTTTAAGAGAAAACCACCATCCTCTTATTTTAGCCTTTTGCAGAAAAACAATGTTTGAAAAATGAATCTTGATGTTTTCTCTGCCACCCCTCTACGCAGGTATCTGGGGATCACCCGACCTCTCACCTACCCTGCACGGCAGAACGGGCAGCTGATGGCCAAGATGATCCTGGGAGTGTGGCTGGTGTCAGCATCCATCACCCTGCCGCCTTTCTGTGGCTGGGTTTAAATGTTTATAAAATAGCATTTACATGAACCTATGAACCGTATGACAGCAGCAGTCCTCTTTGGTGTTGACCCCCTTAGAATAATGTGGTTTTGGAGCTGGATAGGGAGAAAACATATTTAAATCCTGCTGTTTGTACTTAGAGTGCTACTCAACAGTTTGAAAGTTTTCAAATTTAATGGGGTTTTTTTGTCTAGTACTGCTGTTTTAGTTGGTCTCTTTGTTTACTTTCTCTCTCTCACGACTTTCCAGTGCCCCCACGTTTTGTTGTACAGCCCAACAACCAGGATGGGATCTATGGAAAGGCAGCAATCCTGAACTGTTCTGTTGATGGATACCCTCCTCCTAAAGTCATGTGGAAGCATGCCAGAGGTGCACTCGGTACATGAATCATCTTTCATACTTTATCTATGCATGCATGTGTTACTGTATGTGCCTCTGTCAGCATTTTTCTTCCCATTGCCATATTCATAGTACCACAGTGTGCAAAGTAGATTCTCCCAAAATGCAAATACTGTTAGATTACTTTATCATAATTGTTCGTCTTGTTGCTGTCTGTCTCCTTCTGTCCAGCGGGTATTGGGAACCCACAGCAGTACCACCCTGTGCCTCTGACTGGCCGTATTCAGATAATGAATAACGGCTCTCTGCTCATCAGACACGTCCTGGAAGAGGATCGCGGCTTCTATCTCTGTCAGGCCTCCAATGGAGTGGGCTCAGACATTAGCAAGAGCATGGTGCTCACAGTGAAAAGTGAGTACACAAATACACACAGCCTGTATGCAGTTCATTCATCTAGGATGCTCTGCTGCTCCTCCTTTATTATCCTTCATGCGCTTGCACTCACAAACTGTGTCAAACCAATGAAGCAACTCGCAATACTCTCCCTGTGGGCACGAACATAGACACACACACCCCCATGCACACCCCCACACACAAACACATATATGTGTATATACAGTAATAGATTAGTGGAGCAAAGGTGACCATGAACACAAGACAAGACCCACAAAGGAGCAGCAAGAGAGAAAAGATTGTTTTTGCACACCTGTGATAGGCAGCAATAAGACAGCTGAGCGATTGATCTTTTGACTCATGGGAGCTCTCTTGACACAATCAAAAAGACTTTGAGCTTGATCATTATCTGCAATCAATCGCTCTATGTTGCTCTGCCTGTCAATATCACCACTGGTAACACCAGATAAAAATGAAATGGAAAATGCATAAATACAAACACAAAGATTATCAGTGTCAAGTACAACAATATGTGAGGCCAATGTATTTTTTCAGCATGTGGTACATTGATCTTACAGTTCAGTTATAATTACAAAAGAGATGTTAAGGCCCAGTATCTGACAGCTTTTGACACTTATGCACTCAAACCCATATAACAAGGTGCACATAAATGTATCTATTGGTCTCACCATGCTATTTTATTTCACAGGGTTGCCCCTCTCCAGTGGGCTCCCCTTTTTCTCCTTCTCGTGTTAGTGTTATTGATTGAACCGTTCCTCTCCTCTGCCTCCCTCAATTCTGTCTGTTTCGCTCAGCGGAGAAGAAGGAAAAGCGGAAAAGAGGGAGGGTGAGATGAATAAGTGATGAAAACAAAACAGCAGAACCCTCCTCGGATCAATACTGAGTGTGTGTGTTGGACTTAGAAGATTAAGTGTGTATAGAGTGTACACGAAAGGTGGAGTGTATTGTTTTTGCCTCTTCATTCACCTACACCCTAATGTTAACTATTGGAGAATGAGAAAGGAGGTTTATTGACTTTACCTCATTGAACACAGCTCTTCATTACTCTAATGCAATGGAACTCAGCTACTCTGAGCTCCTCTTTTTTAACTGCCAGTTATGCTTCCCTGCTCCTCTCTGCTTATTCACTTCTTTTCCCCTTTTACCTAAATCCTGCTTATGATTTACTTATTCATTCTTTTTCTCCCATTTACCCCTCTTTTATCTGCCTCCATTATCTAACATCCCTGTCATCAATCTGATTACCGTTACCATTTCTTTCTCCCGTCAGTCCCAGCAATGATCACTAGTCACCCCAACACCACCATGGCTAAGAAGGGTCATGTGAAGGAGCTGAACTGTACAGCCAGAGGAGAATGGCCCATCATCATTCGCTGGGAAAGAGGGGACACAGTGATTGACCCTGATCGCAACCCCCGATACTCCATAACCACTAGTCCGAATGAGAAGACAGACGAGGTGTTGTCTACACTCAAGGTAAAAACATTTGTGCACATTGGAGCATCTAGGCGATACAATCAGGCAGTAGTGTGTTTGGGATCCTTTTTTTTATTGATGAATGACTTTCAGTTTCCCAAATTTTGTTTTCAGTTATTCATTTGAGTTCTCACATCATGCAAATCTAGTTCTGTTGTCGTTTGCCCACTTTTATGCTTTATTTCGTAGGGGTTTATAGAAAGAAGGTGAGATGATGAAAAAAAAATATGATAATAACACATAAGTAGTCTCCTAAACAGGTATAGATAAAAACAAACTATCATGAAGGCAGTTCTCTATCATAAAGCTGTACTTTTACAGTATTTGTCAGTACAATAATTGAGTTGTTTGTCTCTTTGACATTTCTGTTTCTACCTTTCTTACTGCAGCTAAAGCCAGCAGAGCGTGAAGATTCTGTCTTCTTTTCTTGTCATGCCATCAACTCTTACGGAGAAGGACGAGGCCTTATTCAGCTCACTGTGCAAGGTAGCCATTTGTAGCAAAATCCATCTAACTCAAAATCCTTGCTTTAAATTGAGAAATGCAGCCAAAAAAAACATTTTTCTCTTCACCTTTACTTCTAAATGTATTCCTCTTTTTGTGATATCCTTTCCCTTGCCTCCCTTTGTTCATTACGTTTGCTTTGATTCCTCAGAACCTCCAGACCCTCCAGAGCTGGAGGTCCGAGAAGTGAAAGATCGCAGTATGAATCTCAGGTGGACGCAGAGATTTGATGGAAACAGTGTCATTACCTCCTATGATATTGAATATAAAAATAAGACAGGTAAGTTTTGCCAGGCTGCTGGTGCCACCTTACTGACATCTTTACAGAGCATGGTACACAAAATGTCAACAATCTCACATTTTTTTCTTTTTGAAATGGATGAAATAAATGACAGCTGCAACACTCTTTATTCTCCTCCATCTTGCCAGATTCGTGGGAACTGAAGCATGCCACTCGAAACATCTCCCCCACAAACAATCAAGCCAACATCGTGGACCTTCACCCTGCTTCTGTCTACAGCATCCGGATGTATTCTTACAATGCTATAGGCAAGAGCGAGGCCAGTAAGGAGCTCACCATTAGCACAGAGGAAGCCCGTAAGTTTTCTTAAAAGGATTGAGTTTTAATCTTGACTTAGCATCCACATCGTCCCCTCCCTGTGTCTGTGATGTTCTTATAAATGTGTTTTAGTTTATACCTCTATATAAATTTAACAATAGAGTAATTAAGAGAATAATAATAAAAACACTTTGGGATGTTTGTGAGCCATTTGTGAAATGCACTCAGTCTTTTTGTCTCTCCGTCTGTAGAGCCTGATGGTCCTCCCATGGATGTGACTCTTCAGCCAGTGACTTCTCAAAGTATCAGAGTCACTTGGAAGGTAAATTATTTTGATTACTTCCCTGAGCTTCTGAAGAATATGTACTTATTTGTAAAGTAGTTTTGCAATTTGTTATTTGGTCACACATTCAGCTGTTCTTGAACATGTTTTTTTCCAGTATGTTAATTGTGTGAATATGACTGAGTTATTGTGTATTATTGTCAGTTTTGTGGATGAATAAGATCAAACATTTTTGACTTTTTAAACTAAACAGGACCAGTTGACAAACGTGAAGTTAGTTCTGCTCAATCTTGTGACAATGAATGGCATTCGTGTTTTAGAGTAAACGGGTGCTGCCGACTCAGACTTTTAGAGGAAAGAAAAACATGGATAATTCATATAAAAGAGAATCATCAGAATTTACCCTGACATGACTTTTTTTCACTTGTGTCAATGGAGGCTCTGCTAAATGATGCAGCGTTTAAAAGAAGAAGGAATAATCAAGACTTTATAAGAGCAAGGCATTAACCCTGCAGTGCTTTGAAAATAAAGGACATTAAAAAATATGTGACTAGTGTTATTGGCAATTTTGCCACAGAAAATTACAGTTTTTGTGAACACAGTTCCTGAACAGTAAAAAGATAAACAGTAAAAAACAGAAAACAAATGTAGCACCATGATGGAATAAATATGCTAATTCATACATGGCAACATCTAACTTTCAGCACCTTTTTAAGCCTGCACCTTTAAATGAAAGAATAAATGAATAAATTAATGTAGTTCATGTTGGGATTGTGAGTTTTGTTCAGAATTTCCAAATATTGAACAGTAAACTAATTAACTTTAACTGCTAAGAGTTGAACTTGCACAAGATTGATTGTGTCATAAAAACACAAACAGTTATTTAATGTGATTGACTGTAATCCTGAGACTGCTGGTTCGAGCCCAGGTTGCATCAGGAAGGGAATCTGGCGTAAAACAATTGCCTATTTTTTGGTGCAAGTTTGCGCTCTGTGGCGATCCCTATAGAAGGGAGCAGCTGAAAGAACAATCAAAACTTCATGTGATTGGTCTTTTCTAATGCTATTATTAATTTCTAGGCTCCAAGGAAGGAGCTACAGAATGGGGTGATCCGGGGTTACCAGATCGGTTACAGAGAGAATGGCCCAGGAAGTAACGGCCAGTACAGCATTGTTGAGATGAAAGCCACTGGAGACAGTGAGGTCTACACTCTTGACAACCTGAAGAAGTTTGCTCAATACGGCGTGGTTGTCCAGGCCTTCAACAGGGCAGGCACCGGACCTTCAAGCTCAGAGATCAATGCTACAACACTGGAAGATGGTGAGGATTGTAATAAATAACATGTACAACACATCCCGATATGTGTGACAGGAGCTTTATTGGTCTGTTCATTAGTTAAAATATGGTGTCTTAGGGTCCGGCAGTTGTAATAGAAAAAGTTAAAAAAGCATCACAAGCAGTGGAGATCTAAGCTACTAGTCCTTTGAAATATCACTCTTTGTCTGCTTTTTTTCTGATCCATGTTTAATGCACTTGCTCTCTTGCATTGTTCTTTTTGCTTTCTCACTATCCGGTCTCTGTCAAGTCACGCCAAGCTTTGTCACGTACAATTACTAGATTTTCTTTGTTCTCTGAACAACAATGAGTGATTGCTGCTGAAATCCAAATGCTTCTTTTATACTAAGGGCACAGATAGTTTCATAGACACAGGGAAGTGCAAAAAAATGAGTTATCGCATAAGAGATGTGTGAGGATGGTACCTTATCACCTGACTTTTTTGGGATATAATGCAGTTTTGCTGAGTAAGTGAATAGATGAATGCATGAATGAATTCCTAAATCCCCAAAATTACACAGTTTGGTGCAATAATTGAACAGCTTTTCACTGCATCTAACATGCCAGAGTACATTTTAAAAAATGCTCATAACAAAAGGCAATTATGAGATGTTTGTGTCTCTTTTTCAAAAAGCAATCTTTGCAACAAAACATTAAATCAGTTTAAAGAATTATTTTCCTCTAAAATTCTTCTCATAGACATTCACATGGATGCAAATTTAACATTTTGTTTTACAATAACATTCTACTAACTAATTTAATCAAAATCTGCTTAAAAATCGGTGAGAATTTCTGTTGACTGAATTGCAGCAGATGGAGTAAATGTATTGAAAGTGTCAATCTTCCAAGAGTCATACAGGGAAACAAACAAAAAAATGTTGACATTTCTTAAAACTAATTGGTTAAAATCCATCTATGGATCGATAGATGGATAGACTTTTGCTTATTTTTTATCATGTAATAAAGCTATGCACATACACGCATGAACAGTTGCGTTGAATACATACTTGTCCACCCATTAAACAGTTGGCTGAGCCTCATTGGTCCAGAGGAGATGTAGCCCTCCAGTTCTTTCCTCTGGTTGTCACCGTGGCGACAGTGATATTGATGGCCATTATGATAATAGTGATAACAACAAGCATACTAAAAATAATTATAATTAGCTTGTCTCTCTGTCTGTCTGTCTGTCTCTCTTTCCCTCTCCTGGCTTCCTGCTGTAATTATCCACAGCTGAGCGCATTGTCTCCCTGCTCCCTCTTTTCATCTTTCTCTGCCTTTCCCTCACTCTGTTTTGCTTTTAACCCCCTTCCTCAAATCCTCCTTCTTTTCCTGCCCATCATCTCCATCTAATCCTTCTTACTGCTTTAGTCTAAAATTACCTTCAGTAGTTTTTTTTCTCCAAAAATATCTAGTTATTATTATTATTTTTTAAACGTATCTGTCTAACCACATATAAGTCCAAAATACTAATAATTTCGTATGCACTTAGATTTTTTTTGTCACATTTTATTTTCTATTTTGCTTCTCTGAAAGGACTATGTTTTGTTGTCTTTTCATTATTTAGCATTAGATTCTAAGGTCTGTTAATTCAAAGCCTTCGCTTGAGTTTTCCAATCCTCCTTTCTGTTTTACCTCCCTTCCTCCATCCTCCTCCCCACCTCCTTTTCTCTTCCCCAGCTGCAGAGAAATTTTCTGGTGGACTTGGCCCAGTCTCTCTCTTTCATTGCACGCTGTCTTTCAGTCAGCTCTCTTCCTCCCTTCCTGCCCTTACTTCTCTCACAAGTTGACTTCTGTTCATCTTTAACAGTGAGCGTTATTCAGAGCTTGAATGAGTAATGGTCAGTGGCAGGCAATAGCAAAGGCACCTGGACTGATGAAGACAGAGGGAGGCCTGTGTACAGAAAGAGAGATGATCCTATACATCAAAGTAGAGGCGTGACATGAGGGTTTTATCTGTCCCTAGTCTGTATAGCCACTTCATATTTGATGTGAACATTTTTTATAAGTTATTAGAAAGGTTTATCACTTATTGTTTTTCTCCAGGACCAAAAACAAATTAGAACAAAACTTTTTAATTAACTATATGTTCCATCTTTTCATTGATTATTCAAGCGCATAAAATTTTACTCAGATTCCTGGTGGAAATCCAGTTACAATCAACTTTGCCAAATTTTTACTTTAAAATGTGTTTTAAATAATATAAATTTAAGAATAATTGTTTAGCTCAGTGTCAAAATTCAAAATGGATTATGTTTTGTGAATATAATTTCCTGGAGACTGAGCTTTTATGTGTTGCTTGCATTCTCTCTCTGTGTCTGCATCAGTTTTCTTTCACAGTTCTTCCACTTTCTGCTCAGGGTACACATGCATAAAATCCACATGGGCAAACTTACACCTGGAAAGGATTACACAGTCAATATCATATAACCCTATTTACAAGTTGGCTGGGAAGGGATGGAAAAAAGTTTTGATTTGGTGTGTTGTTTTAGCATTTTATAGATCAGGCTTTCAGCTAACTCAAATGACCTTTTCTATTTTATGTTTTTAGTGCCCAGTCAGCCTCCTCAGAATGTGCGAGCCATCTCTGTTACATCGGATGAGGCAGTGATCACATGGGCTGAGCCTCCAAGACTGACTCTCCATGGCGTACTGAAGGGATATCGCGTTGTGTTTTGGGCTGTCTTCCCAGATGGAGGTGCATTTGGTTTGTCATTCTTCACTCATCCTAAACTGTGATCCTCAGATCTCGGTCTGAACTTCTCAACTTTTCTTCTCAGAATGGGGTGAAATGCAAAACATTACAACCACCAAAGAACAGGTGGAGCTTAAAGGCCTGGAGAAGTTTACTAACTACAGCATCCAGGTGCTGGCCTTCACTCAGGCAGGGGATGGTGTCCGGAGCAATGTCCTGTACATTCAAACCCGGGAAGACTGTAAGTTCATATTTTAGTTGATGTTTCTACGTAGAAGAAAAAAAAGTAATTAAATGACCTTCAAAAATGTTTCATTTTCTTTGGCTACATCATTGAGGCAGATTTCAGGGTTTTTCCTCTTGGTTTAGGCTGCAGTGTGGGAGGCAGAGAGCCAGCGGGTGTAGAGGGGGTCTTTGTAAGGCTGAGGTTGCTGATTAACAACCGCTTTGTGCTCTGATGTGCCATTACCAGTGCTAATGAGAATTAAGAAGCCAAAAAGTGTGTGTGTGTGTGTGTGTGTGTGCAGTTAAGAACCCTAAGGGTGTCAGTCTGTGTGTGAATATGTGGAAGTGTGTGTGTGTGTGGGGGGGGTAAGAGTCTCTTTGCATTTGAACATGTCTTTGCGTTGGTGTGCATGTACGACTGCATGAGTGTGCGCATGTGTTATTGTTTGTGTGCAAGTCTAGCTCACAGCCCAGCACAAGGAAGGGGATTAATTCTTTGTGGCTTAGAGAGAATTAATTTTGTGCTTACACTGGCGGGCTGTGGATTACATCCGTATCCGCCTCTCCTCTCCTTCCCTGGGGCCAGTCAGAGAAGGAGGCAGGCGTCTCGAGATGGAGAAAATGAGGGAGCGCAAGAGAGAGGGGGAGCAGTGATTCTAAGAAGTGTCATTTCAGAAAAGGCCTTTATTCTCTCATCCTCACCGTATCTCCATTTTTATGAGCTGCCCTCAGTGCAGTGGCTCTTCAAATACGTGTTTTCTTAATCTTTGAGTGCGTGTCTGTCTGAGTCTGCCTTTTAACCCCTGATGCAGGTTGACACTGTGTCCAGGGGCAACCTCTCCACAAACGTTATCTGTCTCTCTTGGTCTAACCCTTCTCTTTGCCTTTGGTTCTGTCTGTGGCAAATGGTAAAGTGTTTGCTGTGCAAACAGCCAGTTCTCAGCCTGCCATTTTATGCCCATGTTTTTTATTCGCAAACACATGAGACAGTAAACATAAGATTCATTAACATACACATTCATTCTGGACACCCAGGGGGTCATTGATTTTGGTTCTTTTGAAGACATGTTTTTGTGAATATGTGTGTTTTATGTAAATTTCATGTTTATTGCTAAAAAACCAAAATTATACAAGGGGAACCTAGTGAAAAAAGTAAGATAAAAATATATTTTGCAATGATTAAATGTGGCATATCTTAAATATATAAAACTATGTAATTATCTAGCTTTACTAGTTATTGTCAAAGTGAAGACAGAGTGATGTGTTTTCAGTTAGTTTTATAACAGTTGTGCAGTATCTGCCAGGTATCTACCATAGACTGATCTTCATTTATTTTTAGATGTTTAACATGCAGTTGACAAAGAATATTTTTAAGAACCTTGGAATAAGAGTTGTTCCATCCTGGACTTGTTGTGGGTCAATAGGTCCAGGACGGAAACCCAGACATCCCTTTCTCCAGTGACACTCTCCAGCTTCTCCTGGGGGATCCCAAGGCATTCCCAGGCCAAAGAGGATACATATTTTCTTTATCAAATTCTGGGTCTGCCCAGGGTCTCCTCCCGGTGGGACTTGCTTGGAATATGTCCAGAGGGAGGCATTCTAATCAGATGCCTGAACCACCTCAGCTGAGTTCTTTTGATGCAAAGAAGCAGTGGCTTTAATCCGAGCTCCACCGAATGACAGAGCTCCTCATCTTCTCTCTAAGGCTGAGCCTGGCCACCTTACAAAGGAAGCCCATTTCAGCCTCTTGTGTCCTGGATTTTGTTCTTTCAGTCATGATCCACACCTCATGACCATAGGTGAGGGTTGGAACATAGACAGACCAGTAAATTGAGAGCTTTGGCTTTCGACTCAACTCTTTCTTCACCACGACTGACCAAAGCAGTGCCCTCATTACTGAGGCCTCTATCCATCAAGCCATCTCCCACTTCATCCTTCCATCACTTGTGAACACGACTCCCAGATACTTGAACTCCTCTGCCTGAGGTAGAAACTCATCCCTGACCTGTTATGAGCATTCCATCTAAGTTTATTACACTTAAAAATATTTAAATTTATTTGAAATAAAGTCAATCAGACTACTTTTTTTTACTTAAAGAAATTGCTGGTAAACTAAGGGGTCATTCATATGTTTTGTGAATACACAAATTTTCTTTATTGTTGCACCCTCTTTGCATCTACAGGGAAACAGCATTTTAAGAGGCCTGAAATGGTGTTTTTGTTTGTTTGTTTTTTGACCACTGGTGCCAAAATTCTAACCTAACCTACAATCCAAGCATGTCAGGCGTAATAACAACAATAATGGCTGACTCTATGCTTGTGTTCCTACTGCAGATGATACAGAACTTAGCTGCTCAACTACAGCAAAATCTTTGTTTTCTTTATTACGTCATTATACTTCAGTTAGCAGACTAGGCCCATGAACAATAACATACGCAACATATTGACTTACAATAAATAAGGACTAGTCATAGAAGAAGGAGATAATTTTGTGTTTAATGTTTATAGTTTGCACCCAGTGTGCAAGCTTTTTTCTTAATGCTCCTTGCCTTGTTTCTGATTTTTTTATGTATTTTTGTGGCAGTGTTATAGCGCCACATACAGGTCTGGCATAAGTGCTACAAAGTTTAGGATCATTTGGGGGTTTTCAGTGTGGATGAAGACATTTCTGGAAACAGTGTCGTGTTCATGAGGATATTTTTAGACCTAATTAATTATGTATTTTGCATATGTAACTTTTGTGTTCTTGATTTATAGTGTTTAATTTATACAATGTCCAAAAGTGGATTTTTTTTTTCTAAACTTATTTTACCCATCCTATTTAAATTGTATATTAAGTCAAACATTTTAAAAACGTGATTTTTTTAAATATACAATCAAGAACACGTATGGCACCATAAGTCAGGATCAATTACATGGTTCTCGTTTTCATTAATTATAAATACAAAAAAAATCTAACCAATTCACAATTTCATCTGCTATCTATTTTTCTTATTTTTGTCTTTTGTATGATTCAGATCCTGGACCCCCGGCTGGCATCAAAGCTGTGCCATCCTCTGCCAGCAGTGTCGTAGTGTCATGGTTACCCCCTCACAAGCCAAATGGAATCATCCGCAAATACACAATTTACTGCTCCAGCCCCGGATCAGGCCAACCGGTGAGTTACAAAAGGGGTGCATGAAGTTTTGGGATGTCAATCGTGTGACAGAGTTAAGGTGGAGGAAGACTAACCTTAATCATGGCTGAGTGATGAGGAGGACAAGAATCTCCTTATCAGAGAAATACCTTTAATTTTACATTTTAAATGTTGCTACGATATAACAAATGTTCCTTAATTAGGTGTTGTTCTGCTTTTGTGTATTTTTATGGTTATGTGTGTGCGGGTGTTGGTGTGTGTGCGTGGAGGGGTGTGTGTGTGTGTATGAAAGACAGAGAGAGAGGGTTAATGCTGCAGTCTCAACAAGATGTGTGTATGAAATGAGCTCTCCTCATACTGCAGTGTGTGAGCGTGCAAACTCACCCTCCAGCCTCATTTACATATCTGCGTCTCATCACGTTGCCAGGACAACCTCATCTGTTCATCAACCAGGGTGGAAAACAAGCCGAGAGCAAACACACACTCACTCTCACACTCTCTCTCTCTCTCTCAGTCTCTCTCTCTTTCACACACACACTCATAAATGCATCACACCAGCAATATAGAGGTACATTCATCCACAGCATGCAACTAATGTTTTTCTGACTGTGTGAATTCAAAAGCAAGAACTATATCCTGCTTTTATACACACACATTCACACACACATGCACCATATAGACCTTTGAAGAAATACACATATATCTTGTTCTAAGCCATTCTCACTCACAAATCACTCTTTATGTCTATGCATCTATCCATCTATCGCTTTCTTTCAGTCTCCCTCTCTTTTCTCTCTGCGAAGCCCCCATGCAGAGTTTGGGATGATTACTATGTAAATGAGTGCAACTGGAGAGAGGGAAGGAGGAATGGAGGGGGGTCAAACACTCCACACGGGGAGTACTTTTGTTCCTCTTTTCATTATCTCGCTCTATCGTTCCCCGGATCACCGCTATCTCCACGCTAGAGGAATATTTTAATATCCGTTACAGGAACACACACAGTCACTCCTTCCTCCCAGAGATCTTCCCACCCATACAGTACAATCATTCCTCCATCCATCTGTCCGTACCTCCATCTATACCTCCGCTTGCAGTGGAGAGGATGGAGACAAATGTGCAGAGGAAGGCTTTTATGTATACGTAAGAGTCAGGAAGGAAAATACAGAGACTGTTGAGAACGCGAGGGTGTTATTGGTAGAAAGGTGCAGCGAAAAGCAAGAAGTGGGCCTGCAGATGACAGGCAAAAGTGGTGACAGAGGAAGAAATGAATGAACAGTGGGTAAGGAAAGGAAAGGGAAGGAAAAATGGTAAAGGGAAAAGAAAATGGAAGGGGAAAATAAGTGAAAAGGGCAGAGGGGAGGGAAAGAAAAGGAAAATAGGAAAGGAAAGGAAAGGAAAGGAAAGGAAAGGAAAGGAAAGGAAAGGAAAGGAAAGGAAAGGAAAGGAAAGGAAAGGAAATGAGAAAAGGGAAGGAATAGGGAAAAATAAAAAGCTAAGAAAAAGGAAGAAAAAATGGGGAAGGGAAGGGAAGGGAAGGGGAAATGGGAAATAAATAAAAAGAACAAAGAGAAATAAAAAGAAAATGGGAAAACTAAGTAAAAGAGAAGGATAAAATGAAAAAGAATGGAACGGGAAGGGGTGGGAAGGGAATAAAATTGTTTTTTTTTAAATAGCAGATATCTCAAAGTTGATTTGTGACAATCAACAAGAATACTTGGATTTATTTAAAGTATTGACCTGGCAACAACCCAGCTAACAGAGACAGAGTTTAGCAACACTACTACTTTTTCCCATAGGCTTTACTAGCCTGACATGTTTTCTGACTCTTTGGCCTTTGACTTGTGAATCACAACCTTCATTTCATCTGTGGAAAAGCTGGTATCTTTTAGAAATGTGACTTAGTGTTAAACCACCGAGGTGTAGTAAAAAGTGATTTAGGAGGCTGGTGGAAAATGGGAGGTGGTTCCTGTGTTACATTTGTGATGGAGCTTTCTTTTTATTACTCTATTTATAGTTGAAAGCACAGCAAGAAAAAGAGTAGCCTAGGATGAATTTGTAAGGTGTGTTTGTGCCTGTGGATGCTGAGTGTGTGTGTGTCTGTTCCTGAAGGCTGCTGAGACACCTGAAGTGTAGGTATAGAGTAGGAGTTGAGGGAATACAGGTATAATTGGTGGTTAGGTGAAAAGTGAGTGTCAGGAAGAAAAAGAAGAGTGATTCTTTCTGTGAGTGTGTGTGCTTCTGTGTGTGTTTTGAGGGGACAGTGATGCGAACATGTCTAGACAGCAGACACATGGCTGGGTTAAACACACTGCAATTACACATCCACCTCCAGGTCATGCATGCCACTCTATGCATCCATGTGTGTGTGTTGGTGTGCACTAGTTTGAGTCAAACCATTCTTTTTTTCTTCTGTCTGTTTGTGACTCTCCTCGCCTCCCCTCCATCGCTGAAGCCTGCTGTAGATGTGACTGTTCATGATATCTGTGACTGACTCATTTGTCTGTTTGCTGTTCCTCTCTCGTATCTCCGTTTGTCCTCCGCAAGGACAGATGAGAAGGAGAGGGATTAGGCTGTTCAACCCTACTGCCTCTTCTTTCATTCAGTATCACTTACTTCTCCTCCCTCTCTGTAGCATCATATGTTCACACAGTTTTGGTCCATAATAACATAATATGCCCCCAAAACCTTTCTACCTTCATTCTCCTTGTGTTTTCTGTTCCACTTCTCAGCATTAAAAAAAAAAGCAGATTTAGGATGAGCTTGGTTTATCTAAACCTAGCTCATCTTAACATGTTGTGTTGGGTTGACTTCAAGGGTTAATAAGTTGTAGAGGCACATCCGATGATTATTTACTAAAAGTTTCATTAAAATTTGTACATTGTTCCACAAGATACTTTGCTAACAGCCAGAGTTGACTGCAAATAATCAATGGCAAAATTTTAGGCAAGTATTTGTAAAACTGACTAAGTTATATTCATTTCTGTGTGTGTTAAGGCCAGTTGACTGTGGCAGGCATCTTGCATCGGTTAGACTGAACAATAATCAGTTGTAGATTTACATCCAGTAATTACTTTCTGTAAGTTTCATTAAAATACGTCCGGTGGTTCATGAGATATTTTGGTAACAGATAGCCCCCCCCCC
>JAOXNZ010000001.1:9546951-9558318 GCA_028566095.1 Kryptolebias brasiliensis | reverse complement strand
ATTTTTGATTCATTATTAGTAAAAAAAAAAAGTCATTTTTGTAGGGATGACCTTGCCAGGTTGCAAAATCACAGACTCAGTGATAGGAGGCAAGATTGCAAAACCTTGGCAAGCCTAAAATCAAAATAATCCACTGTTGAATTACTCAACAACTTAGTTCACAGACAATATAAGGTTCCTATATCAAACTTGAACACAGTTATAATTTAAATTATGTGGTTGGTAGCCTAGAAGTGTCTTTATTTATCTTTTTTAAAATTTATTTTAATTATGTGTCAAAAAAAAAGAAAAGAAAAGTAGGCTGCCCCTGATGCAGGTGAGGTAATTAGCAAATGAGAACCAGGTGTGCAGAAACTCAGGTCAAACTAATTTAGAGAGCAAAACAAGGACATATAATATTAATGCAAACTTAGTCCAACTTCAGTATTATAAACAAACCAAGGACAATAACAGGGTTCTGTTTCAAGGATGTTTTAAGCTTTTTTTTGATTTATGAACATCTAATAAAGTGAACACACATAACGTTGTACACATTTCCTTTTGGTCAACAAGACTGCCTTGTACACATCAACCTGTGGCTTAGCAGCAATCTTACTCTCTTTTGTTTTACTTCAACAGTAATACAAATAGTATTGATCATGACATTTTAGGATCATTGGAATATTATTAACTAGAGTGTAAACCTAACACTCCAAGAACAATGTATTATATATATGCAGCACTTAAAATAAGTGTCATCAGCCAACAATGAGATTTTAGGCTTCTTATTCAAGAAGGTAATTACTTTGATAAGGCTCTGTGACATAATACATTAGGTAGAATTAGGCAACCAAATAAGAAAATGTAAAGGAATACTAATTAGTCTTAAGCCAAATACCTATCAGAAATGCTGCAGTGTGTCATTGGAAAATACTACATAAGCTTTTTTTTTCTTTCTTCCCCAAAAGCCAATTTCTTAAGCAATGGATCTCCAGACAATATCTTTTTTGCCATTGTCTTTATAATGATGAGATTTAGGGTTATATATCTCTGGATATTTATCTCTCAGCTTCAAGAATTTTCCATGTTCATTTTTAAACTTTTGATTTGAAATGCTACTACAATTAAACAAGAAAGAAATGTCAATATAATCACAAAACAAAAGATACTATGGGAACCTGAATGTCCAAGCGGGGACTAATCACACATAAAAATGTATATTTTAGGAGTGGTGACGCTTCAGAATAAAACAATTTGTACTACTTTTTTTACATTTTTAGTTTGAAAAGAGGTGCTTTCTTAGTAACTAGGAGGTTAATATTATTTTTTTAATAATATTTTTTTTGTAGTCAATTGTAATATAAAGATATTTCCCAGTAAGAAAATATGAGCATCTTTCTGTAACTAAAAATATTCAGTTTCCTTCGTCATCAAATGGAGGTTCTATGATTTTCCTTTTAAACTTTTTTTTTTGTAGATAGTTGGTGCATTTTATGCAGAAAATGTGTCAAATGGTGCTTAATTTCCACTTTTTACTTAGGTGCACACAAGGCAAAAGACAAAACCCTGGACTGAACAACAGCCTACCTGTTATCTCTGTAAAGTAGAGTTTTAGGGTTTTCCTTGTTATGTAAGTCAGAGACAACTCAGGTGGAACAGCAACACACCAATAAGAGTTTCACACCAGGGATGTTTGTAGGACAAGAGCATTAATATTGTTCTATCTTCATCCTAAAAGACAAAAAAAGGAAAATGTTGTCTAATTTCAATTAATGTAATTTATGCTCTTTTTAGTCTCCTATTTAGTGACCCATAGGTCCAATTAGTGAACCAGTGCTCTAACAAATTATTCCCACTAAGTTAAATAACTGTCCTTTTATCTTCTATACCAGTGGTCTTCAATTAAGATTCAGATCTGCCTAAAGAAAAAATTTCCCTGGAAAGGGTTCAGAATATATATATTTAAGTTTTCTTTTAATGTCATCCATGCTAGTTTTCTTCACTCACCAAAATGTCTTCTCAGACACTCTCTGTGGGCTGCAGCTTCTCTCTGCAGAGTGAAGCAGAGGGAAACTATTAACCAGTGTGGGAATCAACATAAATGACAGAAAAGCTGTGCCACCTAAAAAAAAACAAACTACTATATACGTGAGAAAAGCTGTTCCACCTAAAAAGAATTACAATGTATGTGAGAAAAAAAAAGTTGGGTTTATCACAAAAACAAGTGAATGAATTATTGTGAATGTGGGAGAAGCTGAAGCTGCACACTTATTTATAAGTGTGCAGGGTGTGTGTGTGTATGTGTATGTGTATATATATATATGATATAATTAGCAGCTAATCTGGGTCCACAAGAGGCTTCATCATTTGGGTCTGAATCCAGACCGCGGTCTGCCAATTGGGGTCATCTACTCTATACTAATAAATATAGTCCCACTAAGCAAATCAATTAGTTTTTCTGTTCATTTACTAAATCAAGGCCTAAATCTTCTGATGATATTGATTAAAAATTTGTAAATTTTGCACCCTGGAGCAGATTTCCCTTAAGTTGGTTTAGTTTAAGCTTTAGGGACTGCTTTGGACCATAATTATGGACCAGGGACTGTTGGACTGAGAAGCTGCTTTTAGGTTTATAGAAATGTTGGAGCCTTGTGTAAATTTGATGGGACTAACTTTAGAAAACATATTCAGTTGCTTAAAAACTCCTAGGGTCACACAGTTTGTCTTGCTTGAGACACAAAGGTGCCCCCTAATAATAAATCAAGTTTGAAATGAAACAAAATAAAGGAAATCACCCATGACCCTTTTGAATTGAGTGGGTTATTGTGTGTGGACGGTGTTGTCTTTCGAAAAATATGGTCTATTATTCAGTGTACTGCTCAAATTTCAAACATGACGGTATCTGATTCCACAACAAACACACACACACTCAGGCCTGTACATACCACCTCAGTGCTGCTGTATGCTATAACTTGGAGGTAGAGCTACACTGGGTCTAATTGTGTCTTGGAGCTATCGTACTGCTCATCTCTGGAGATCTCATTATAAGATCCACAAGCTGTTCAAGCATATACCCACTTTCCTCACTTTCTCATTCCAACAGCTTGTACTGCACAACTGTCTAAAATCTCCGTAGCTTTTTTTTTTGCACTATTGACAGAATAAAGCAATTATTGTTGATTAGGAAATTGCACCTTCCACCTAAAGCAAGAAACATACAAACAATGAAATAAACTCCACTGAAAGATGTTTAATCTTTCTGTTGGCTGTCAAATATCTCCGATACAAACTATGAGAGCAGTGGGTCCCAAAGTCCTAAGAAAGTTTTGTCTGCCTGACAGCTGGTATGAAAGTTACAGCCAAACTTTTTGCATGATGATTTTTAGGTGCCATTTCTTCAGTCCTTGTTGTTTTGTCCTTGGCAGGTAGACTTGGAACGTATTTTCAGGTTCTTATTCCTGAAGAAGACAGAAGTAATATTTTGTACATGCAGAGCTTTTAAATAAACAGTTTGGGGAATTTGCTCTCCTTCAGAAAAGTAAAATGAAAAGGTACATCTGTACTCTCAAGTGTGGACCTGGAGATGAGAGACGATAAGTTTAACTTGGCATGAAAATTGGAATCAGGAGAAAACAGCTTCTGTGCTGTGGTAGTTTTTAATGCCCAAAAATATCTCCTAAAGGGGTCATCTTATTACACTTTAAAATAAAGTTTAGAATTACTTTAAAACTTCAGGGTGTTGAAAGGGAGGCTCTGTCAGACTGTCAAACATCAGATTCAGGAGGAGCAGTGTGGCTTTCGTCCTGGCTGTAGAACAGCGAACCAGATCTTTATGCCTTTGGAGTTACTAGGGGGGTTGTGGGAGTTTGACTTCTCAGTCTACATTTGGTTTGTGGATCTGACCGTTTTCTCCGAGGGATTCTGTACAGATGCTGAGAGAGTATGGGGTGTTGGGGTTGCTTCAAAGGGTCTACATATTACCAAAATTTAGACCTGTGTCTGCATCCTTGGCACAAAGTCCAGCTCATTCCCAGTACAGGTTGGATTCCACCAGTGCTGTCCCTTGTCCCTGATCTTGTTTGTGGTGTTCACGGACAGGATCTCAAGGTGCAGTCATGGGCTAAGATGAGAGTCAGCTCCTCTAAGTCCGAGGCCATGGCTCTCAAGTAAAAAATAAGTGGAATGATCCCTTGAAGTCAAGGATGAGTCCCTGCCTTAAGCTGATGTACTCAAGTATGGTGCAGTCTCGTTCACAGGTGATAGTAGAATGGAGCAGGAAATGGACCTGATGGATTGGGGCCTCATCCACAATAATGAGGGCCTTGCTTTGATCTATTGTGGGTTAAGGAAGAGTTGAGTTGAAAAGCAAAGCTATGATTTTACTGGTCTGTCCATGTTCCAACCCTTGCATATGACCATGAGATATGGATTATGATCAAAAAACGAAACCATGAATACAAGCGGCTGAAATGAGCTACCTTCATAGGGTGGTCAGCCTCAGCTTTAGAAATAAGGTGAAGAGCTCCATCATCCAGGTAGAGCTCCTCCGCTAGAAAAATAGTTAGCTGAGATGGTTTGGGCTTTTGATTAGGATGCCTCCTGAGAGCCTCCCTTTGGAGGTTTTCTGGTCACATCCCACTGGGGCAGACCCAGAACTCGCTGGAGGGATTATGCATCCTCTCTACTCTGGAAATGCCTAAGGTTCCCCCAGGAGGAGCTACCCTAGAGTTTGTTGGGGAAATGGTTGTCTGGGTTTCCCTCCTGGACCTGTTGCCTTTGCGACCCGACCATGGCAGAAAATAAATGGTTGGACAGATTACTAACAAAATTTAGTTGAAATAAATAGACATCACTGTAAAATCAGTTTGATGTTTCTCCCAAAACAAGAGCATTAGACTCAGTTCAAGGGAGGCCAAAATCTAAAACTTGGTTTAAATTGGGAGCTTAACCAGGTCAATGTTTAATAAAAAAGGAAGACATGAATTTGCCATTTTTCCAGCTATCTAATGTCAAAATCTTCAGATAGAAATTTGAACCTATTTTTTTCCCCCAATGCATCTTACTTAGACATCCTAACAAACAGTTATCTGGTTAAGTTTTAAATGAAACCATTTGTAATAATAACTTCTCATGCCATCTTCTCATTCACCAGTTTTTATTTATTATTTTTAATGAAACCTTTAACCACAAGCCATCAAAACAGCTAAAACTCTCAATGTACGTCCAAAAATACTACTGTGAGTATTCCACCTTGAAATTATAACACACACAAAAATAGAGATAAATGTTAATGTAAGCAGGCATTGTAAATTTGAAATAACCCTGAGCCATAGACCTTATATCTTTTTTTGGTTCTAATGTCAATAATGTTTGGGATCAAGGACTTAAATATTGTCTCCATAATATAAAATAATGCAGAGAATATTTCATCAGCATGTCGAGCAGGAGACTGTGTCATCTATGAAACATCAAAATTGTGCAGCACACAGCGTCATAGTTTGTGTCACAAATTTGGAGTTTGATATGCTCTTTCAGGGTAGCATCCAATAGATTATTGAGAAGTTTTCACAATGTCAGTGTCGGCAAATTGCAGTATGAACTTGGCACCACGTATGCACAGTTTTTTTAGTAATCAAAGGGTCATGATTTGTGTTTTTTGTGATTATTGTGTGTGTTATTGTGTTTGTTATTGTGCTTGTTATTCCTTATTTTTTTTAGCTTGTCTTGTTTCCCAGTGTCTACTTGGAGTCATCAGTCATGTTCCCTCAGTCGTTCTTACCTTCACTTAACCAATCAGACCTGCTCCTCATGTTCATTAGCCTTAGCTGTCACCATTTACTCTCATTCTTCCCTACCTACTTATCCTCCCTGCTCTCACTCACTCTTCAGTCCATCCTACTGTTTGCTTACCTGTTATCTTGTTTGCCTATTCCCCGCATGCTCCAAGTAGTTTAACTCTCTGTTTTTTGTTTGCTGCCCTGTCAGTTTTTTAATTTATTTTTTTGTGATAAAATTTTTCATTTTATGCAGTCAGTCCTTTTGTTCAGTCTGCATCCTAGGATCCTTACACATCAAATTCTGACACAAGGCATGTAATGGGAATACTTCTCAACTGCTACCACATTAAATGTAACCTCAATACCCGTTAAACTGACTTGAGGTATTGCCTTTTATTGTGTTGGCGAATGTGTATTAGCTGTGGTGGCCATCTTGAATTGAACTGACTCCAAAAGTTTATTAACTGTAGATGTACAGCCAATCATTATAAACAAACAGGGTTTGTTTGTTACCTAAATATCTTTAGCATTAACTCCAACAATTATTGCTAAAGATTTAAACAAAGAACTGGCACAATGAGTAGGGTTAGCATTATAAATTGTGAATGAGTCTCAGCTACTACCACACCAAGTGTGAAAACAATATTTGTTAAACTGACTAAAATATAGCCATTTCTGTGTTTTCTAAGGTCAGTTGGCTGTGTGCAGCCATCTTGAATTGACTCCAAATGGTATTTAGTTGTAGATATAGATCCACTTATTACTTTCTGCAAGTTTTATTAAACTTTGCCCAGTGATTCATAAGATACTTTGGTAAAAAACAAATACACACAGACAGGGACAAAAACATTGTCTACCTTCACCTTTTGGAAGTGGGTGATAGTAATAAACTTCTTGAAAAGTTGATCAGAGGCCAGATAAATATATATTTCTTTGACGAAAGTTGTTACAGAGGAGCACCTTCAGTGCTTTCACAGCATCATCTTACTGTTGTCTGCTTTCTTGGCATGAAATATTGGCTGATTCCTTCGCTGTCTGATGCGAGAGTTTACAGATCAGTGCGCTCTGTATGAACAAATCAATCTGACTTATGATGTCTAGCTGAATAGATTTCTGTGTTACGTGTAAGTTAGTATATTGGACTGTCAGAATTAGATTTTTCTCACCGATTAACAATACAATAAGACTTTTTGAGTGGTTTTAAAATTTCCTGTGCTGCACAGCAAACATCACAGATTACATTTTAAAGAGCTCACGGTTTCCTTTAAATGAGATGCAGCTCTGCAGCAACTCTGCAGCTGCTTACTTTGCTCACCCTTTATCTTCAAACAAGAAAAACTCTAAAGTTTTGTTTTGATACCATTAATAAAGCTGTTTCTCCATGTGTCCCTAATGTGTCCGTGTCCTCCAAAACTCACTACAACAGATCCCAAAGTTTTTTTGAAAGTAAAATTAGAAATGCCAGGGCAAATTTCTCATCCTCATATAGGCAAAGCTCTCCAATAACTCATCTTCTTCTCACACCTGGTCCTTTTTTTCCCACTGGTTTGCAGTACATATATGCCCTTTTTAAAAACATAAAATCATCTTGAAGCCCTTTTGACATTCTCTCAAACTCTTTGTTTTTAAAAGCCTTTCACTCGATTACATCCTGCATCGTAGTTATTATAAATCTGTTTCTTCAGCTGGCTCTGTTCCCAGCTCTTTTAAAAAAGCTACTGTTGAACCAGCAGTTAAGAAACTCAGTTTAGATCCAAGTTGGTTGAAAAATTACAGGCTTGTATTTACACTATATTTTATTTTTAATGATTTAGGAAAAAGTAGAAGCTTAGCTCTTGTTTTGGTTTTTGAAGAACATAGCTTTTGAAATTAATTTTAGTCTGGTTTTCAAAAGGTGCACTAACTGAAATGGCTTCAGTTTGGTATCATATGACATTTGAAAGCTGTGGACTACAAATGCACCAATAACGATATCAGTATTGGGTATCAGTCCAATACCTTGTGTGTGCACTTGTACTCATACTCATAAAGGTGTTTTGATACCACAGTACCACTTTTTCATTATAAAAGGAGCAATGTCAGCTGTGTGGAGGTAGTTTTATTTTTTTGCTTGTTTTAATTTTTTTTGAGATGGTTATCTTGAGCCACACTCCTTACCAGTAGGTGGTGATAATGCACTATAAAGTTGTTTGTCAACTATTTCAAAGTGAATGATGGTGACAAAAGTAACCATGACAAAAGCAAATTAGCGAAGTTGTCAGCAAAAGGGGTTAACTTTAGAACTTTCAATCAAGAAATTTGATAAAATATTGTATTAAATTAAATTAAATTAAATTCCAGAACAAAGCCAAGTTCAAAATGTTTGCTAACAGCAGCAGAAAACAGCTGCAGTTTGTCACTGAGCAGAAGAGAACCTGGGAATAAATGGATCTAAGCAGGAGCCTCCAGACACTTTCACCAATCACCAATGGATGACTTTGAAAAGACTTGTGGTCCTGGGTTCATTTGAGTATTTAACAAAAAAAGTAAGCTTTTTTGATTTTCAGACACATTTTTAAAGTAATTTTAATAACATTAATGGACTTTATTAGTATTTATAATGGTACTCAATATTGGCAAGTACTCAAACGTTAGTTCTTGTTCTCAGTTTGAAAAAATGGAGTATCGGTGCATCCCTTGTGTGGATTTTCCATTTCTGGTTTTGTTGGATGTTATCTAAGCTATTGATATTGTTGATTAAGGCACCATTCTGAAACAGTCAGATTATGTGATTTGGTTAGGAGTTTTGGCGATCCTCTGAAATGGTTTACTCTTGTGGTCCAAAAATATGCTTGTTAGGTTGAGAGGCAATTCTAAACCAACCTTATTGAGTTAATGTGTATGTATGTGCACTCTTTTGTTTTTGTATAATCACTTACCTTGTCAGAACCAGTAGTCATTATGAGGATCAAAGTCTTATTATGGTGGAATGTCATTTTTGGGTTGGGAGTTAGGTTTAGGGCTAAGGTATGAATTGCGTTTAGGTTATGGTTATAATCTGGGTTCGGCTACAGAAATAAATGGAAGTCAATACAATGTCCTCATTAGAATAGAAATGGTGGTGGTGGGGTATGTGTGTGTGTGTGCACAAAGTTTCAGAGACCCAATCTACCTTGGTGCAGGCATAGAAAAAAAAACGTTGCTGTGAAACAACCTTGTGGATTACTTTAAGCAGCATGCCTGAGCATAAATCATCAGATTTCTGAAGCAGTCCTTCCTTAGCATCAATAGAAGAGATAATTTAACAGGTGCTGCAATAAATCTTTTCTTTATCAGGAGATGTAAGGTCATTCTGAGCACCAGGAAAACTCTAAAATAAAGACAAAATTGTTACTCATTCAAACACAAGAATTATTACATTAACGTATTAGGATAGCAAAACACAAACACCTAAAAAAGATTAACCTGCTCAACAGGGTTAGATGTTAAACCTAATTACGCTGATGATTTTATGATGTGAAAGCTGTTTTTATTTACTGATACTGTATTTAAACATATTGTGGGCTACATGGTGGTGCATCTGGTTAGCGCTGTCACCTCACAATCAGAAGGTCACAGGTTTGAAACTTGGCTGGCATATTTCTGTGTTACACATTTTCCCTCAGCATGTGTGGATTTTCTCCCAGTAATCCATTTTCCTCATCAAAACCAGACATGTCAGGATAATCGGTGATTCTAAATTGGAACGGATGAATGAGAGTAAATGTACTGTCCAGAAAGTAACAAGGTCTAATATCTTATGATGTTAGGTTAAACAAGTTTTTTTTCATATAAAATTGTTTCACATAAACAGATTTGTTGCAGATGTCTTCTTTTGGCACTTGATAAGAGATACAATTTTTGGTTCTATTTAATAGCTAGTGGTTGTTGACTGATTGTATGAATGGATTACTTTTTCAAAAGCATTTTCTTTATATAAAGAATAGCAGTTTAGGTTTTATGAAGTTGTGTCTGAAGAAATCACAACTGTCAGGAACTGAAGGCCTGGCTTTTTTTTTAGGAATGCATATTACCTGCTGCCATACATGCCAGAGATTTTAATAAATTACAGAATTCCAGCCTTTTTGGTCAAACCTTAAAAAAGATGCCAAATGTGATCTTATGTGATCTGTTAGTGGTCAGAAGGTGTGTTAGCAATGACTCTTAGCTACTACCAGACCACATTTGAACTCAATATCTATAAAAGCTATAGCTAGTGTTTTCTAAGGCTGATTAGTTGTGGCAGCCATCTTGAGTCGGGACAACTCCAAAAGTTAACCTCTTGTAGACCTAATAAGATTCTGAAGATTTTTTATTATAAATATTATTACCTAATATGAAAAACATTGGAATTCAAATAGACTGTGATTACATTTTTTCTATGACTAAAAATGTTTATTTTTATTTATTTTTTCTTGTATATTTCCTTCTCCAGTTTTAAAACTGAAGCCTTGTGGGTCATTTTGACCAAGAGCAGGAGGGTCAATATTTACCACATTTTTAGTTAACAAATGTATTTTTAGTGGTACTCAGATCATTTCATTCTAAGGACTTTACACCCATAAGGTGACTTACATCTCTCTATATTCAGAAATTCAGTTTGGATTTCTCTAAACAAGCTGAATCCAAAAGTTGTCAGGTTTGATCCATCTTGAGATTTTATGTTTAGGACTTCAAAGCTTTTCTCCATTTTTCTGACCAAAAATAAAACAAAACAAAACAAATCCCTCAGATAGAGTTGACTACAAAAGTCAACAACCGCTTGTTAGTCACTTGTTATCCACTTTTATTAAAATCACTCACAATGGAATTTCTGAGGCTCAACATTATCTACAAATATGTAGTTTTATATAATTTTTTAATAAATGACTTCATGTCCTACATTGTGTTTATTATTAGTTATATCTAAAAAATTGTATAACTTCCACTCCAAATTGCTGTTTCGTTATGTTAGCTGCGTTCTGTGCAAAGCTCTAATTTTGTTTCAAAGGATCTGGATTGTGTATGTGCATCATCTGGACTTTGTTAATACTTCAGAAAATGCCCTGTGTGATTTCTTTGTGCTTTTAAAGCTATTTAAAACATTTTCAACAGAATTTAAGAATCTCTGAAGCCCTGAAAAATCGGAAGTATAATGTCTCACTGTTTAACACATTGAAGCTTGTTTAATTATCTCGTGCTAATGGAAAAGATGGCTGTACTTATTTCTTAGGCTCACTGAGTTTTCTAATCTTATTTTCAATTTGCAGTTGTGTCTGTGTAAATGTCATCTTCTCTATAGTGTTGGCGAGCATGTTTTTGAACTTATGGAGCCAAAACTGTGCTTTTCCCTGTTTAAATGCTTTAAATAAAACCTAAATGGTTTTCATTGCTACACCCTGAGTGAAACGTAGCTGTAAATCTAATATCTATCTATTTCTTCTTTTTCACAGAAAGAGAGGAAGGTAGGTGTATTTTGCAAAATAAGTTATCTTCATACTCACGAGTTCTGCAGAAAAACTGCTCCTAAATATGGAGTTTGTTTGAGTGTACATTTTCATAAACGATTTTGCATTAAACAGAAAATACAGCGATGAGTTTAATGTGACAAATG
>JAOXNZ010000001.1:9506836-9522324 GCA_028566095.1 Kryptolebias brasiliensis | reverse complement strand
GTTCCATATCTGTTCATTGACCCTGCCTGTTTCTGACCACTGTTTTTGCCAAGTCCTTACCGGAGCGTGAGTAAAACCCTGTAGACCTTTTGTTGCTGAACTTTGCCTGTCCACGACCATGCCTCAAGTCAAAGTGTGTTCTGGATTTCTCCCTCTATGCCTGAGTCTCCCCTGTGTATGACTCTGGGCTGTTTTTCGACCACAAATTAATGGATTGTGGATGCACTAACCTTTGCTTTCAGCAAACTTCTCTAAGGTCCTCCAGGCCAAACATTCTTTCATTGTCCTATCCTGCGGGATTCCTGGACCCTACGAGAACCAGTTCCCCAGTCAATCACCTTTACTGTTGCTTCCTGATTCTCATCACTGTTTCTGTTTTCCAGACTCTCTAGTGCAGGGGTGTCAAACTCCAGGCCTCAAGGGCCGCTGTCCTGGAAGTTTTAGGTTTTTCTGCTCCAACACACCTGATTCAAATGGTTTAATTACCTCCTCACCAAGTTCTCCAGAAGCACATCCACAAGTCATTCATTTAAACCAGGCATTTTGAAGCAGAACACATCTAAAACATGCAGGAGAGCGGCCCCCGAGGAATGGAGTTTGACACCTGTGCTCTAGTGGAACGTGACCAAAGCAGGACAACTTCCACCTCCTCTCCATTGAACAGTTAATAAACCTTTTTGAATCATCCATCTTGTCTTGGCTGCGTGTTGAGTTCTGGCATTCTGAGACCTAAAAGTTTACACTACCTGTACGCATGAAAAAGTCACAACAGGATGAACTCAGCAGACTGTTGGCAATGCAGTGTTTCGTTTACCCTGGAAGTTGGAATTCAGATCTGGGAATGGCATCATACCCAAGTTAACCATGTCTCATTTGCAAGTTGGAAACCCAGTGAGATTTGCTAATTGTTTCACTCAATGAGCAGGCTGACTGTTATAAGCAATACAAAATGTATTTCTCTGCAGTTTACACATTCAAACACTGTAGCAACATGCTCACAAACAGAGCTCATATGCAGTACTATGTGTGTGTGACTGATTTATTGAAATACAAACCAATAGAAGTGCAAATGAATAGTTTATCACAGCAGCTATCACCACTTGTCATGCTTGAGAAAGCCATATTAAAATCTTAGACTTTCTGAGTCAGATTTCCAACTTTAGAGGGGCATGCCAGCTGATCTTTCCAACTTGAAAATTCAGACTTCTGAGTACAAATGAAACACTTTTAAGACTGTGCTACATTCTAGTTATGGCTTTATAAAAGGGGCTGTAGTGAACCCTCATATACATGGTTTTAGTCAAAGCAAGTGAAGAAATAAAATGAAACTAATTTTCCTTAGTGTAAAAGACAGTAATTCTACATTGGCGTTTCTAGTACAAAACATTTACAGGATTCTAAAAGTACCCCTGTTAGTTACAGGGTATTACTTTATGAAGCTTTATTATTCAATAATGATTTACTGTAGGCTATTTTAATTTAATCAAGTTATTGTTCTGAATCTAGTACGTTCAAAATATTAGTTTATTAAATATTCAAATATTCTAAATAAATTTGAATGCAATAATTATCCAGAATAGATGTTTGCCTTGTGTATACACAGTAATTAATTTTACAGTGGAAACAGAGTTTCAAATGTTGGACAACATGCTGCATACAAGTCTGTGGCTTTTATTATTCTAATATTATGAAAATAAAGCAAACCTAAATACCAGATAAAATTGCTTTAATCTACTACCTCATATGACATCCCACACATAGGTCCTCTAGAATACATTTTTGTAAAGTCCATTTGGAGGTGACCCTTCATGAAATTGCAGCCTGCATCATTAAGTGGAAGCACTTAACACAGAGATCTTTGATGTCATGGTAATGTAATTGCTAATTTAATTTAATTGTCTATGTACACGCAGTTAGTTGATTGCAGCTGGACCATTTGCCTAATAAGCTCCTCGAGGCTACAAAAAACATCAGCATAAAAGCTATTAACGGCAGTAAACAGGCCTCCATCAGCGCCGTTTATATACAGCACAGTCAAATTGGGAAAACAGGCGTTTCATAGAGGCGTATGATGAGCTGAATGACAGGTACTTAATTTGACTACTCTGTAAAATACATCCTCATGCCAAAATCTTCACAAAAAGGTGAAACATACCACTGAACTGAAACTGTAAAAAAATTATCTCTGAGCACAGACTGGAATTAGTCAAGGACTTATTCAACTTTTGCATAGTGAGGCTTGCAAACTAATCAAAGTGGTTTAAATCACTTGCAGCTGCAATTATCTGACCTCAAACAACCAGACTTGTTTGGATCCTGGCAGGTTCTTCATAGACAAACAACACACACAATCTGCAGGGCTGGACAACTGCGGTTTACTGTTACATAATATAGAAACTACAAGCATTTGGATGACCACTGTCACACCACAGAGGTCAAAACCAGAATAATGACCCCTAAAAGTATGTGTATGGGCATCAAACTTTAGAAATTATATATATCTTACATTTTTTATTACCATAGGTGTAATTATAAAAATAACCTATTTCACAGACATATAAAGCGAAACATAATACTTTGTATACTGCCACACCTCTGCATACAGAAAAAAAGGCGTAGCATTCTTTGAAGGAATGCACCTCACCCACCACCACTCATGTTAGAGGTTTAAATTAGGAGCCTCTTCTATTCAGAAATGACAATGTTATAGCTGTTGTGGTCAAACCTTGAAAATAACATATTCATAATCTGGACTCTTTTCTACCCAGGGAGAGAGGTAACAGGCAGGTGTGGGGATACTCACAAGACCCAGGCTCAGCGCCTCTGTGTTTTAGTTCTCCCTGATAAACGAGAGGGTCGCGTCTCTGCGACTTTGACCTGCAGGAGGGAGGGTTCTGAATGTTGTTTGTGTTTATGTGCTGAACATCAGTTCAAATTACCCGGCCTCTTGGAATTTCTGGGTGGTGTCCTGGAAGGGTTGCCATCTGGGGATTCTGTTGTTCTCCTGGGTGACTTCAGTGCCCATGTGGGCAATAACAGAGTTGTCTGGAAAGAAGTGATTGGGAGGAATATCCTCCCTGATCTGAACCCGAGTGGTGTTCTGTTACTGGACTTCTATGCCAGGGCTGTCCATAATAAACACCATGTTTGAGCATGGGGTGGCCCATAAGTGGACTTGGTACCTGGCCACCTTAGGCCAAAGGTTGATGATCAACTTTGTATCATCAGCATTGCAGCCCTATGTCTTGGACACTCAGGAAAAGAGAGGGGCAGAGCTGTCACCACCTGGTGGTGAGTTGGATCTGGTGCCAGGGAAAGCTGCTGGACAGACCTGGTAAACCCAAATAAGTTGTGAATGTGAACTGGGACATCTGGCGGAGCCCCCTGTCTGAGAGATCTTGAACTCACAGCTCCGGGAGAGTTTTTCACATCTTCCGGTGGAGGTCGGGGACATGGAATTCAAATGGGCCTTGTTCAGGGCCTCCGTTCTAGTCTGGGTTTTCAGAAGCTGTGGCCTGAAGGTCATTGGTGCCTGCTGCGATGGCAACCAAAGGACGCACTGATGGACACCAGCGATGATGGAGGCCTTCAAGCAAATAAAGGAGGCCTTTAGGGATTGGCTGACCCAGAGGACTCCTGAAACAGCTCACAGGTACAGGGTAGCCAGAAGGGCTGCAGCTTCATGGAAAAGCCTTGGGATCCTCCAAGAGGAGCGGAGAGTGTTGCTGGGGAGAGGGATATCTGGGTTTCCTTCCTGGACCTGTTGCCTCTGTGACCTGACCCCGGATAAGTGGTAGATGATGGTTGAGTGGATGGAAGAATGAAAACAGGCAGAGAAAAAAGGTCTCTTATCTATTTCTAAGTTGAGGACACCTGACAATTCATGAATTAAGTGGTGTTGGTGAGACAGGGGTGGGGGGTGGAGGAGGGGGATTTCAGAGGCTGCTCAAACACTGAACTTTAACAAGCTCATATGCCACTTGTTAAAAGCTTCAGGCTCAGCAGAGTAGCCGTTTTGGAAACTGCAGGGATGTTACCAATTACCCTTCTGAGTGTGTTCTCCATCAGTGGTCAAAATGAAAAGTAAAGCAGAGCTGAATGGAGCAGATAAGAAGTCAGACTGAGATGATAAAAGGTTGTGCTGGGATCATTCATGCTTCATGCTGTGCCCAGCTGACACATTTGACAGACAGGGAGGAAAGTATCCTAAAGTTTTAGGTCTAAATGAGAGTAGTTGCAGTGTGAAGGTCATCTCCACTTACTGTACCTCAACAATTCTCTGTGAATGACGAAAGCACAGATCCTGTTAAGTGTGATGAAATCTGAGCAATGTAATGCAATTTTACATTTTATTTTCCAATAATCCACCAGCTCTTTTTGAGCACCATATATGTCAATGATGTGTATTCTGTCCCATTCAGCTTCTAAACACCACTGACATGTCAATGGTTAATCAGTCCATTAGAAAACCAGAAGGATTCAGATCAATTCTGAAAATGACAAAATTTTGCAAAAAACTAATTTGTATAGAAACAATCATGTAATTATCCTGTTTTTAATTGAAAAGCTCTTCTTTAAGCAGTCTTAAGGGAAGTCTTTTTACAAAAATAACATATAGACACAATTACACTGAATAAGTGTCTGTCATATAAAAAAAGGTCAAAAACACTGCTTAATAAGGGTGCAGGCTAACTGGACTGTGGGTTTACAGCTCACTGTGACTCTGAGAACCCACAAGACATTTTTCATGGGTTCAGTGTGGAGGCTATTTGTGATGTAAAATGGTTGTTAAAGAAAATACATCTTATCTTGAAACAGATATGGAGTTAATTTGTCTTCTTTCTTTTGGAAATAGTTCTGGTGTCCCTATCTATGTTTCTTTCACACATGCTAATTTTAAGATCTGAAAAGCTCTGAATATCAGATCATAGCAAGATATTTCTAAAGTGGATTTTCAAGGAAGAAACATATCTACAAGGAAAGCAGCGAAAACACTTCCAAAGGCCTGTTGATTAAACATCACTCTCATACTTCAATTCCTCATCAGTTTTTATATGATAATTTTGGTGATTTTTGATTTTTATTAATGTTTTAGTATGCATGATGTTAGAGGATCTAAGACACTTGAGATAAAGCCAGATAACATCAGAGTAGTTAGTAAATTACACCACAAGTCATAGAGTCACAGAGTAAAAATTATTCTTACATTTACAATTCCTCTTAATTTCAATGCTGCTATTAAGATCATAGTCACTGTTGACTGATGTATTTTTCTCCTACTAGCCGAAGGTGGTTGTTGATCCATGTTTTGAGTGTGAGAAAGTTTCTGAATGAAACATTTCATAAATAACTTTTAAATTGCTACGAGCAAACCTGGTTGGTACTTGCAGAATCGTTGCATTTGAACACACAAATTCAAAACAACAAGTTTATTACACAACCTGAGACAAACATGTAAGGTCCTTTGCTCTTTCTAACATGGTACCTTATGTTCAAGTGCTCTGTAAAGCGCTTACAAATTAGAATGATTTTGGTGTAATCTGAATGTGGGACAACAGGCATTTTGCATTTTTCTGACAGTTTTAAAAATGTATGCATTTGCTTTGCTGCAGATTAACAAAAATATGCCTATCTCATATTTGTTCCCTATTAATGAAACCAGAAGGTATAGGTTTAACTCAACATTGAAACTAAAAATCTTTTTCAAAAAGCCACTCTTCTCAAAGAACAATGGTAGCTGCGACTTCATAGTGAATCCATGATGACTTACACTCTATTGAAAAATTGTAAAAGTCATGAAATTTTAAAAATGCAACCAATAAATTAGTCACCTGTTATTTTGGCTAATTCACTGCTGAGTTTGCATCACATGTAGGATACAGACTAGAGGTTGGTTTCAGTTTTCTTCTAACTCCAGGGCACACTGAGGTCCAGGATTTATCAATAGTTAGCATGTCTTTTGCAGGTGCAGTTTAGGAGTTTGTACATCCATCTAGTTTACATTCACAGTTCAAGACATCAGCATCTTGAACTATGCTGTCAACCAAACACCTTCTTCATTTGCTGGCACAGTTTGACCACATTTAAATGAGGTATTATCCATTCATTTAGAGGAAAACCTGCCTATGTTTATGTAAAACAATGCCTCTGCGAAAAATGTCTGATTCTCAAAGAGCAGCACTGTTTGCCACACACATTTAACATCATATTTTTACTGTCTCCTGAAAGCTGGTAATTGCATCCCAGCAGACGAAACATTCATCCTTCCATTTTCTCTAGCTGTTTTTTTCTTTCCTGGGTTGCAGGGGAGCTGGTGCCTATCTGCAGCGGTCATTGTGCAAGAGGCAGGGTACACCCTGGACAGGTTGCAAGTCCATCGCAGGGCCACACAGAGACAGTAGACAAAACAGAGGAAGTTTAATAACCTGCTGCACAGTTGCCTTAACAAAAAGTGGACAGGCATGTCAGGAATGTTATAATTCATCCTTTGCTCAAATGATGAAAGTCAGACATTGTTGCGTCTGCAAATAAATTGTCAAAGTGCTTAAAATCCTGCTGTTGCTGTTTTACCTTCATAATCTTGTGTTTATAAAACATTTCAACAAACAGTACTTCACATCAAGGGGTTAACAATCATAACCGAACATTATTATTTCATGGGATCATTTTTGGGAGGAACACCTACCCACATACTGTCAGCTTGGCTCCGTTGGTTTGGAGCTGCTCTGATTGCTCTGACTGATTTAGAAATGCCATTCTGAACATGCCTTCTCCCTGATACAGCAAGAAGTTGTACCTCTGAACTTCATTCATTAAGACCTGCAGCTCACTGTGAGAAAACATTTCTCTCTTTCTCTCTGTCACTTTTATGTCTGCTGTGTTTGTGACAGATGGTCATTTTTAGGTTGTATAGTGAGGACAACTGTTTTCTGCTTAGATGCAAAAAAAAAGTGCAAATTGCTCCCTCTTGGTGAATTGGGTGGATGGCCATGTATGAATCTGTATTTGTTTCTACCTGTCACCTGTTAATAACATGTTGCTCATTTACTAAAAGCACCATATACTTTAGATGATGTTTTTGGACAATAATGCCAACATGACTGTCTCCTTTTTTATTCTCTGGTGGAAAGATGAGTGTTTGGAACTCAAGAGCCCCCGCCCTATGCTCCATTACTTCACATCACCCATTCTTTTCCTGACTTTCCTGTTCGTACATCTATAGAACAGAGCGAGGCAGTGATAGATACAGAGGCCCTTTTAACTCTGCCTGTCAAAAACCTCATTCCACCTAGTCTCTGCGCTTGATCTTTGATATGTCTTCCAATCTGCTGTTGCAGTCAAAACGGTGCAAACTAGCACGGTTCAGATACTACAGTCTTATCAGATCAGTTCAAGTTTCCAGCCAGAGTTATGGACATCCAGCACAGGCAATGACGTGAACAGACTAACTAATGGTCTGGTAATAAATGGGGCGAGCTTGTTGAGTGTTTCTATAAATCTTGGTGATGATACCGTTCACAGAGAGTGCATTTTAATGCTGCTCCTTACATTGCAATTGTCTTTAATAGTCTAGGGATGAGAACTGAAGAAATTAGGGGAAACGTTCTTTATTGCCTTATGATAATATCTTCAAATTAAGGAGGGGATGCCTGCAGTCACTCTTGAAAAATGTCTTTAATGGAGCTTATGAATCACACAAATAACAGGTAAACTGACACGGCTTGTCTAATTACTTATTTTCCTGACCCTAACCGCCTGTAGTATGTTTCCAATTGGGGGTGGGAGATGTCATTTTTCTCAATCCATGTCAGCCAGTGCAGTATGCTGCATGTCACTGTTACACAGGAAACATAAAGCATTCTTCACAAACACACAATCTGTTGTGTAAATCATGAATATCGCCTGGATCAGCAGAATCTGAAGAGACAACAAGACAATACAAGTTGTGAATTATGCATGCGGAGCACTTATTTATGCATGTTTTACAATGTTAGCGGATATAACCAAACCCCTAAGATAAATTCCATCACATCACAAAGCATATGCAGAGCAGCTCCACTTCGCCATATGCTGGCTGTAAGTCCTTCAGTAGCTGCAGTAATTCCTCAAACAATACTTGATCTAAGACTTTTCACAGCTACATCTATTCTCATTTGTCTTTTCTCCCCAACACAGATTCATGTTGGAATACAGAGGAATGAACTTTGGAGTGAGTGAAGCTGAGTCCATTAAGCTTTAACAAGCTGATTTGACCACTAAATAATGCAGACAAGAGAAAAGAGACAAATGCTCAACCAATTTTCAGAGCTATTGTTTCAGTTATGTTACACTTTACTGATGAGGAGCAGAAGGCTCTTTGCATGTTGCAGCTCTGCAGAGTGGCAAAAGACAGAACCAGTCCAGTAAGAGAGATGTGATGTGATGAGCAAACAAACACAATTGCCCAATGCATAACAAATTAGATTGAAATCATATTTCAATTTAAAGGCCTAGCATTCCTTGAATGAAAACCTATTGTTTACAGCCTTTCAGACAGTGTTTTAGATTAAGATCATCTTATATTAAAAAATAATGGAGTCATAGTTAAACCTTAAAAGAACATTTTGTGCATTTTTCAGTGATTTTGCATGATCTGTTATTGCTCGAAGAATGTGAAAAATTACTTCAAGATCTGTCAAATTCACTGGGGTATAGCCATTTTTATGTAGTCTAAGGCTGATTAGCTGTGGTGGCCATCTTGAACTGGGTTCCAAAAGTTAATTAGTTGTAGATGTACAGCCAATAATTTCTTTCTGAGAGTTTTGTTGAAATCTATCCAGTGGTTCAAGAGATATTTTGCTAACAGACAAACACGGTTAACTTCAGCAGGTAATGCAAAGAGCAAAAATTAAGCAAAGATATTGCACAATGTGTTGCGCTCAACACATGTTCTGCAGACAATATTTAGCTACTATCACGTAAAATTTAAGCTCAATATCTGTAAAACTGCCTGAATCATAGCCAATTTTTGTGTTTTCACAGGTCCGTTGGCTGCAGCATCTGTCTTGAATTGGAATGACTCCAAACCCTAATCACTTGTAGATAACAATCCAGTGATTACTTTCTGAAAGTTGCACTAAAATCCATCCAGTGGTTATATAGGATATTTTGCTAACAAACGGACATAGGTAATTCCAACAGCAAATGACAAAGTTTTACATGTAGATCTTGTGGGATCAGTTAGTGCTCAGAGTACAAGTTAGGGATCAGTCTCAGCTACTGACACACCAAATTTTAGCTCAATATCTGTATAATTGATTGAGTTATAGCCATTTTTTGGCAACCATCTTTATTTAGGTTGACTTCAAAACCTGATCAGTTGTAGATGCACAGTCAATAATTACTTTCTGAAACTTTCATTAAAATGAGTTCTGGGATTAATGAGATATTGCTAACGGTACAGACAAACACACACACACGGGCAAAAACATTATCATTCTGCCTTCAGGTGATAATTAAAGAAAGCTAAAAACCGCCAAAAGTAAGCTGTAATTTGCATTTGCCCATAATCCATAAGTGTACCTTCATTTTGAGATGAACTGTGTGGAAGCAGCAGATTGACTGGTATATTCTACCAACAATCCTCAGTATGCCATTTATCACATTTATCATCTTTCATTTGCTAAATTCTAAAACCAGAGTTCCTCAGAGGCTTTGGATTGCCTCTCATCTTTGGAATGACTCAGTTTGTTGGAATGGGCTCACATATGGTGAGCGCCCACTGTCATTTGCAGTTTGATGGACATGGGCACACAGTTGATTTAGAAAGTGCCAGAATGGCTGCTGTCTACAGATGGCTGCCACTCATAACGATGTCCATGTCCTTTTCAAGGTGACTGCTTTCGCTGTGGAGGCCTGCAGTGCCGTGGACGAGTCTAATTCAAACATGACTTCAAGGTTTTTCCAAATAACCTGATAAATCCAGCAGCCCTGTGCACATGAGTGCATAGAAAATTATTTTAAAGACATGAAAGCAAACAGAACACAGTAAAATAAACAATCTTCCTCACACATTTAATAAAAGTAAAATAAATCCTTATTCCAAGATGTATGTGGTTCATTAATCAGATGACATTTATTATTGATCTGCCAGGGTCACAGTCATAACCAAAATCAGACTAAAATCCAAAATAAAGAAGATATTAAAGGGATAGTTCTTACCCTTTAATATCTTAGTGCAGTGAAAAAGTTATGAACAAATAATGTCTTATCTGTTGTAGATAGCTTTTTGAATGATCTCAGTTTGGAGAAATACAGTTTAATTTTAACCAGGTTGACAATCTAATGGCTAATCTTGGTGGGCCAAACAAAAGTGGATTGTTGCTGTCTTAAAACAAATTAAAAAACAATTATAAACCTTTACACCACAGTCAATTTAACATTACATGATTGATCTGGCAGAAAATTCAATGATATTTCTGCTAAAAGTGCTTCATACTGCATCAAAAGTGCTACAGCTTGCACAATTGTGAGCAAATAACCATGCAATGCGAAACAGATGACAGTGTAATGATTTAAAAAATAGTGTCTGCTATTAAATTTTAGAACCTGGAGTTGTTTTAGGGCAACGGCAATCCACTTTGATCCCTTCTCTGACTAGCCATTAGCTCACAAATCTGCTCAGAATTAAACTTTATTTCTTCAAACCGAGGTTGTTCAAAAAGCTATCTACAACAGGTAGGATATCAACTGTTCAAAACCATTCCACAGAACCCCACTTCATATCAAAGTTTAATTCCACATTTTAATTTGATCAAATAATAAATAAAACAAGTTAATTACAAAAAATGTATTAATTTGGTAATGAGAAGTTCTAATAATATTTAGTTATAGTATCTGTGCTGCATTATCCACAGTAGAACAATAAATGCTTATATTTAACCAAATAGAAGAAGTCTTACATAACGCACACAGGGGTTATTATAATTAAAAATGTGTACATTCAACCTGCCTTTAACAAACTAACACATCTGAAGTGTTCTGCCCTCTTTGTACCTAAAACAAAGTTTCCATGTGAGGTTAATGAGCTTCGGTAAAATGGTTGTGTTCTTTAAATGCATCACTGTAACAGCTGGTCAGAATAAAATAAAAATGACATCAGACTACACCTGGCTGCACGTGTTAGAGTGCTACCTAAACAACGTTTACAGTCTATCTTGAGTATATGTTTTTATTTTGTTTTAATTGTAATATAAAAAAAGTGGGCTGCCTCAGATGCAAAACTGTCTGGTTATTATGGCAAACAAGTCAGTGAAAAGTCCATCCTTTAGAAAATAGGAGGTAAAGGTACAACCCTTTAATACTGACACAGCTGACATAATAAATCAGTTAGCCTAATTAGAGTTTATGAGGAACTGCAAAAAATGTGATTCGAAAACTCATGTTCAGTTCTTTCTCTGCCACCATGTCCTGGAAGTCTTTTTGTTTTGCACTCTTCTACGCTTTCAAGCCACGTGAAGCTTGGAAAAAGTCTATTGAACTAAAAATAGGAGCATCACATTATTTATTTATTTTTTAAATAAGAAAAGACAAGTCTGAGTAGGTTTGTTAGCATGAAGAATACAATCCTTTCATGCATCTGCAAGTCTTTTTGTGAAATCTGTAGCTTCTTTCAGCAAAAGGAACCATGAGAATATTTTAGTGCAGCTCTGCAGAATTTAATGATTAATGTTTCTCTGTTATCAGCAACCACTGGCCTTTAATTTCATTTGAATAATTCCTCATTTTTAACCAATGAATTTGTGTTTGCAACTAAGTGGAAAATGCTCTATGTTCTGCAGCGTTTCAATCAGAAAAACAAGTTTTGAACACAAGAAAAGAAAATAAAAGACAAGAAAACTAAAGGCTTAGATTTCCCTGAAAAAATGCATATTGCCTGCTCCCTTTAAGCCACAGTTTTAAAGTAAGAAATACATAAGGTTTTACACTTTTTGGTTAAAACCTTGAAAATAAAATCATATGCAGTCGCACATGATTTTGTGAGTGCTTGTGTGACCTGTTAGTGTTCAGAGTATGTGTTAGGGATGACTCTCAGCTACTACCACACCGATTTTTAGGTCAAAATCTGTAAAACTGACTGGGTTATAGCCATTTTGTGTATGCTAAGGTTGATTAGCTGTGGTGGCCGTCTTGTCTCAGGTTGTCTTTAAAGGTTAATCAGTTGTAGATGTTCATCCAGTGATTATTTACTGTAGGTTTCATTAAAATTTGCCTGACACACACACACACACACATAGACATGGACAAAAACATTATCATCCACCTTTTGCCTTTTGGCGGCGGGTGATAATAAAAATCCTGATGTGATTCTGTGAACTGTCATTACTCTTTAATACCTGTGCTCGGGATGTATAGGGGGCTCCAAGAGAAGTGTAATTATGTCCCTCTCCTGTATAGCTGCCGGTGCTGCCGGGCTTTAATTAGCTCCAGTTTCCTCTCTACAGGGAGAACCGGACCAGATGCCCCAAGGCCCGGTCCAGGTGGTAATGAAGACAGGGCTTTTAAAGCAAGAAAACATATAAATAAATAATTCTTTGGTTCATTAACTTTGAAAGGAGTTCCATGTGAGCTTATTAAATGTCATCAAGAGGAGGAGGCCACCCCGAAGAGATCACGCTGGAGTTTCTTGGTCTGATTGATTAGACTGTGGTGAAAATGAGACAGACTTCATAAAGTGCCTTGGATGGGTTCCTGCTGGCATGTTCTTTGAGTAAACTCATCTCAGATTTGTTTCTGTGGCAGGGAAGTAGTAACCATCATGTCTTAGCTGCATTATTGAATTAGTATATATTAGAAAAAGTTGTGCCAGATTGGATGAAATTAAGATTTAGGGGACAGAAAGTAGTTCTGACTCCATTAATTAGTAAAGAAAACAAATATGCAGCTGCTAAAGCCAGAGCAACACTTTTAAATAAAATTCCGATAGTGTTTTGAATACAGAAATATACTGGATTTTTATTTTAAAGAAATCTTGCCTAAATCTTTTGTTTCGCTTCACTACTGCAAATTTAGCATAATTATCACTCATTGCCTAAAGTTGACAGGTGGGTAAAAATGTTTTTGCCTTTGTCTGTATGAGTGTGTTTGTAATGTTAGCAAAATATCACATAAACCACTGAGCAGATTTTAATGAAACGTTCAGAAATTAATTACTTGGCTGACACCTACAACTGATTATTGTTTGGAGCCAAACCAATTCAAGATGTTCAAAATTTCACATGGGATCATGCATATTGTTATCTTCAAGGTTTGACCAAAACAGCTACAATGCCATTATTTCTCAACATAAAATGATTTTAGTCTAAAACTCTGACACAAAGGGTGATGGGTCATATGCATTTTTTTCAAGGAATGCTAGGCCTTTAATCTTTTCTGTAGAATAATAATTCAGCATAAATTTCTGAATGTTTTCAGACTTTTTGTCTGTGCTCAGTCTTTGAGACCAAAAACATGACATATCTGTACATGTTGGTCAGGCTCTGGTCTTATGGGACAACTTCCCAGAATGAACTGAGGATAGAGATGACCTCTTTACCTTTAGGACTAGTTTGAAAACCTTCTTTTGTAAAACCACCAGTAGTTTGGCTGACTTGTCTGAACTTGAATCAACACTTTATGTCTGCTGCTATAAGCTTAGGCTTACTAATCACTTCTTCTAACACATTTTCTTTAATTTTTTTTACAAATACTGGAATTCCTGACGTTATTATGATTATTATTTTAATCTTTTTTGTTTTCTTTTCTCCTCCACCACATGTTTGGGGCAGATGGCCACTCGTCCTGAGCCTAATTCAGCTGCAGGTCTTTCTGTCTCAGTGGGCGCCTGCTGCTGATGCATGAAAAAGCAGTGTAATCTGCTGGTGTCCCCAGGAAGACAACTTTTATAATCACTAACGTACTAAATCTGATTATTCTGGGGCATATCTGAATATGATTAGTTTGCAAAAACAGATTTAAATTGGGCCTTTTTACTTTTGCTACATACAACCCTGAGACTTATGTACATGTAAACATTTCAAACAAAATATTCACGTTATGCGCATCTTTTAGTTTTATCTTTTAAAAAAATAAATATACAGTTTAAACACCAGCTGTTTAACTAAAATGGTTTTAATGTTTTAAATAAGTAAAAAAAAAAGAAACAGATAAAAATATGTACACTTTGCTTTAGCAGATACAGTCAGCCCCCTCCCAGTACATATGATGTGATATATTTGCAGACAGAGTTACCAAAGCATCACAGAGACACTCTGAAATGAAAGGTAGAGCTCAGCTCTCCTGAGATGCTCCATCAGCAAAGAGTCAGCAAAGCAGGAGAGGGTGTGGGGAGGAGACACATTACAAGATAAACTCATATTGACACGTCTGGCAGAATTTATCATTTCTGACCAACAGTATTTTTCTTTGTTTGCACATAGACCCTTGTGGTAAGCAGCATGTTCAGACAGGCCATTTACAATAGTTAACAAAGGCTTCAATCCCTCTGCTGGCTGTAGAGTCAGGAGCAGTAGATTCTTTAACATGTCGAGCAGCATCAGTTGTTGATTCAATAATACATCCACCTCAATCATTTTTTATGTACTGGTTGTGAAGCTTAAAAGTGGGTAAGTTTCAAAGTGTGTCTGTAGATATGTCCATCCTTCACTTCATGATGATTGAAGCATTAATTATTATTGCCCACCGCCGAAGGTGAAGTGGTGATAATGTTTTTGCCCATGTCTGTGTGTGTGTGTGCTTGTTTGTCTGTAGCGGTAGCAAAAAATCTTATAAATCACTGAATGAATTTTATTAAAACTCTAAGAAAGTGATCATTGGTTTGTCATCCTAAACTGATTAACATTTGGAGTCAATCTAATGCAACATGGCTGCCATAGCAAAGCAACTTTAGCAAAGACAAAATGGCTATAACTCAATCAGTGTTGCAGATATTAAGCTAAAATATGGTGTGGAAGTAGTTGAGTGAGCCCCAACCTATACTCTGAGCACTAACTGTGTGTTTAAAACTTTGTCAATATCTATTGGAATCAATGCTGCCTGTTTGTCTGCAAAATGTCTGATCGACTGAACGGATGTTAATGAAATCTTCTGTAAGTAATCATTGAGTTGACGTCTACAACTGACTACCTTTTGAACTCAACTTAAATCAAGATAAATGTCACAGTTGACTGACCTTAGAAAACATAAGAATGGCCATAACTCAGCCACCTGAGTTCAAAGTCAGAGAAAAAAAAACTTTTTTAAGAGATCCATCCATCCATCCATTTTCTTCCGCTTATCCGGGGTCGGGTTGCGGGGGCAGCAGCCTAAGCAGGGAGACCCAGACTTCCCTCTCCTCAGCCTCTTGGGCCAGCTCCTCCGGGGGAATCCCAAGGCGAAACATAGTCCCTCCAGCGTGTCCTGGGTCTTCCTCTGGGCCTCCTCCCAGTGGGACGTGCCCGGAACACCTCACC
>JAOXNZ010000001.1:9457529-9471510 GCA_028566095.1 Kryptolebias brasiliensis | reverse complement strand
TATTTGAAAAACTGCAAATAATTTTTTTTTCTTTTTTTTTGACTGTCAGTTCGTCATTTCTTTTCTGCTGTCAAATCCAATATTTTGTTCCAGTATCCCACCATATGGTAAAAATGAAACAGTGTTGTCACAGTTGGAACAAAACTAGGGGGTAAATGCACAATAAATCTGGTTACAACTGTAGGTCTAAAGTTAATGAGGTAACAAACTGTATACATGTCGTGTTGGTTAATTTGGTTCAAATGTGGTTGTTTGCAGATTCACTTCAGATTTTAGTGGCTACAGACAGCTGCAAACTGAAACACTAAGGCAAAGACTAAAAATAATGATCCAGTGCCTGAGATACACTGTACCAGAAGTGTACTAAATTTATGTCCAATTAGATAATTACATTTTTTCTTTCTGCATCTGATGTCTGTTTTCCCTTTGAAGTTATAAACATAAAACATGGTGGGAACTGTTTTAGTCAATCTTGTCAATCAAGATATTAGTAATGTATTCACATTTTGTTTACATTTCTTACATCTCTTTAACAAGAATGGCTGGCTTCCATCTGGGGACAATGTTACCAGTTTAAAACACAACATTCTCAGTCTCTAGCTGCTGCTTTTCCCCATCCCTCCACTCCTTTTTCAAAGGGCTTCCATAAAAAAGGTCAACTCTACCTAAAATTACTGACAGCATGACAAGCACAATTAAGTACCAATTATATCTACTTGTTTGCGAATGAACTTAAGCTTACAGGCATCAGAGTGAAACCACCAGAAGTAATTTAATATAACAATATGTGCCCAGATCCCACAACTATAATAATTCATAAATGCGAATCATTTTATCTCATTTTTAATTTACACTTGCTCTCACCTTTCACAGTCTCTCATCCAATGGTATCATTTTAATCAAGATCCATTTTTTATGCATCTACTTTTTAAAAATTTAAAAAGAAAAAGCTTGCAAGTAATAAATCTTTCCTAAAGAGCTGTCTCAGTTAGAGCCCAGCCTGCAAGGGCGTCTTATAAAAATGCCGTATGTCCGTATTTTAAATATAAATCTACATGACATGCCTCTGTCGGAAAAAAAAAGAAACACCACAAGCAAAGCAGAAGCCAAAGGTTAGACAGGACAAAGAAACAGCTTGAACCCTCTCCTGTTAAACATGAGCTTTCCTTACCAGCCAGTGTTGAACTCAACGTGAGCATCAAAGAAGCCGACGACAGGCGCCGTGGCTGCGTTCCAGCCGTGTATTCTGGCTCGGATTAAACCCTCCCGCTTGCTGTTCCTCACGATCTTCACCAGGCCAGGGTAGCGTTTGTTCACATACTGGTCCAAGTTGAATTTCAGCTCCACTAGAGAAGGACAGAAAAAAGAAGAAATAAAATTCTCCTATAAATATTAAAAAAAACAACCAAATAGATGACAAGATGAGAATGGACTAAATTTGACCTCTTTTTTATTTAGAATGTAAAAACTAAAGTAAAACTTGTACTGGGACCAGTCTGTGGGGAAGCTGCTCTGCCAGCATGTCACAAAAAACAGCACAAAATACCCAAGATGCCAAATAGACTCTATCTGAATGTTAAAGTTTAAAATTGTTTAAAACACTAATTATAGAAGTTTGTGGTAAAATGCATTTTAAGTCTATGCAACAAATCCATTCCATATTTTGAGGTTTATACTGTTTTGGCCCAATAAAGACCATTGTTGTAACCAATAGTACAACCAGTGCTATTGGTTATAACAATGTTTTCCATTGTAATTAATAGGTTTTTTATGCGTGCATTTGGCTGTAAAACTTGAGTATTAAATAAACCTGCTTCCTAAACCCAGGAAATAAGGATTCACATCCCTTTCACTTCTCTGTGATGAACCTACTGCACACACTGTATAAAGCAGCAAGCAGCCTGAAATAGAAAAAGCTCAAATAAGAAGAGGAAACGTTGATTTTTGAGTCTCTGCCTTTTCTAAAAATTAATCTGTTTAAGTCCAAGAACAGTCAGAAGTGGAATCTGTTTGATCAGTCTAAATGAGATTATGTTAAAGGTTACTATACAGGCTGCTGTTGTCAAAGAAACCAGAAACAATAGATCTAAATGTCAGACTCAGAAGGCCTTATGGACCTGATAAGAGAGCCAAAACAGGCTCAGTCTGCTACTGAATAGAGCAAGGCTCAATTAAATCTCCAACCACGGCCAGTGTCTCTGTAGGCTTTATCTGAGAAGGGATGTTAATTATGCTACCTGCATCTGATGAGACGTCAAGCATCCCAAAGGAAAATATCACCAGAAACAAACAGCTAGAGGGAATGAATGTTAATGTTATTAAACATAATTTTTTTTCAGGCTTTAATTCAGTATACATAAGACAGTGAATGTAACATTTTAGATTAGACTAGTTTTATACTACATCCTTCCAAAATATATAAAAGCTATGTTGGTTGACAGGGCAGAGTTACAAAAATGTTTAAAAAAAAACTGCAACAGTTCTTGACTCAAAAGTAGTTAGAAATTTAGATCTATATTGAACTGTGACTTTATTCAAACAATCTACAACTTCACATCCCTCCATTCTTGTTTTTCGAAAATGATGTAAACAAAGTCACCTTTAGGTGGAAACGATTTTAGTCCCAATAGGAAATGTTGAAATTATACTTAAAGGTAAATAATGTTTGTTTTTATATATACATTTGAATACTATCTTATTAAAGGAGGCTGTGAGAAACACCCTAAATGACTGGGAAAAGGGACACTGACTTTCTCCTTTAAAGGCAGCCCTGTAGATGAATTGTTATGCGAAGAGTTATGACTTGAATCATAAGGAGCAACCTCGAAATTTGTGGAAGCAGCTGCAAGTAAAATGTCACAATTATGGTGGGTGTGTATAAAAAAACCCTGAGTGTTTTCATTTGCAATAAAATGCATTTATATTGCATTTTAGCTGTAACCACTGACTTTTTTCTGGCCCTAAACAAGTAGTTCTGATTTTTAACCCCAAATCAGATGGTTTTAATAAACCAAATAAACCAACAAAGACGTGACAAAAGTTACGCTGTGTTTATGAGAGACAGTCAGCAAACATGTCATTTTATTATCATTGCGGAAAAAAAAAGTATTTTAGTTCTTTTTTTTTACCTCAATCAAATAGTGCTTTTGCTTGAACCAAACAAGGAAATGAGAAAAATGTTTGTTTTTCTGATAATATAGAAGTGCTCTTCAGCTTTTATTATGTCAAGTCTTGACTGTAAGTCTGTAAACATATATTTCGCTTCTCTTTAGTGATTCCTGATTGTGTCTCAGCCAGGTTTGTCAGCTGTGATAAACCATCCATCCATCCATTTTCTTTACCCGCTTTTTCCATTTTGGGTTGCGGGGAGCCGGTGCCTATCTCCAGCAGTCACTGTGTGAGAGGCGTGGGACACCCTGGACAGGTCGCAAGTCCATCGCAGGGACACATAGAGACAAATGAGACAAACATCCATTCACACTCTCACTCACACCTAGGGACAATTTTAAGTTACCAATGAACCTAACATGCACGTTTTTGGTCTGTGGGTGGGATAGACCAATGATCACCAAATGGGGGCCAAACGCAGTTGGAGGAGATTGGGTGATGGGGTGGGTGACCTGCTGATAGAGGATGGGTGGTGGTGGTGGGGGTATTAGTAGAGGTAGCCACAATTTACTGAAGGATGAAAACAATATGAAAAGAAAAAAAAAAGTGCCATGTAATTTAAGATATTTTGCATGTTTCTCTTAAAGCAACCCCAAAACATCAGAGATAATAAAAAATAGGCCAATTTAATCAATTTTGTAATGTTTTAGTTTACTAATGTATGTGAAGGTGAAACTGAGTCCTCCTAGGACTTTATCAGTCTGACAGCTTATTAATAATGAATGCTCAATTTGATACAGAACCTTGATCTTCCTTAGTCTTAATGCTGCATTTGTTCCACTCATTCTCCTTTAAATGGCAATAAAGTGAAGATAAAATGTTATTCTGTATTTTAATTATATGTTAATATTATATTGCTGCTTGCAGCGCTTGATTTTGTGCAATATTCATGTCAAACACAAACTCATAATCATCTGAGTCATTCATATAATCTCATTGTTTCTCATTTACCCTTCCTGCACAGCGATCAGAGCTAAATCACAACCTTGACTTTCATTTAAAAAATAAAAACAAGGGAATATTCATTTAGTTGCATAAAAATAAAAGCCACCTGTGTGACAACATAAATATTTATATAATTAGGTAAAACTGACACAACTTATAGTTAAAAGAAATGTAAGTTTCCAAAGTCTATAAAACAAAATGGCTCACTGTTGGTCCACACGTTAAAAACAAATGTTGTGTATGAAACCCTAAAGCTAAAACACATGTTTGAAAAATCAAAAATCATTACATTTTTTTTCAGATGCTAACCTCTTAATGTCAAGCTTGACAGCTGTGAGCCTCAGCTGTGAATAATAATAATAATATTAATAATAAAAAATGTATGTTTTTCATGCATCAAATTCTGGCCCCTGAGCAAATTTTGTTGGCTTAGACTCCTTGACTTATGGATAAAACAATGTCAAGTAACTTATGTAAAAATAAATAAATAACTCTGTCAGTAACCAAACTAATTTAAAATCTAGCCAGCAGGAAATACATTTTGGGATAAAGACCATTATTATTTTGGCAAATCATTATTTTGGCAAATCATTTTCCTGTTTGGTGTTCTCTACTGAAAGCTCATTTAACAACATTGCTGTTAGGACTAAAACGGCTCTGTTGCTGAAGTTTCTTTCCAGTCTCCTCGCCCTGTGCATTTCTCTGCTAATGTATTTATTCCTGGTGTATTATAAGATCCCACGTTCTCCATTTTTACAGATCAAGGCTGGCTGTCCTCAGTGAAAGTAAAGTTTGCCGGGCATAGCAAGTTGAACAAATTGCTGTCTGTGTTTTATTGGAGGATTGATGGTTGTTTGAGCTTCTCCTGCAGGTTACTGCTGAGCGTTCCACTTTCTGAAGGAGAGATTAATAAGGACGCTTGTGGGACACCGGCTCAGAACAGCACCCACACCTACTTGCTGACTTTGGTTTGTGAAATAAATCAGCCAGTGAAAGTCTAAAAAATGGCAGCGTAATCCCCAGCCTGTGTGATTGAGGAGACACAGTGAGCAGAAGGATTGTCAGGAGTCTTTTTCGAGCTGAACGTCTTAATATATTGTGGCGCTCGCCGCAGGGGGAGGGGGGGCACTTCAGAAGCTCTGACCCTTGAAGAAAACAAGTGTTAGCATTTGACAGTATATTAAAGCAACAAACAACTCATGGGGACTTTTTTATGTCCTTTTATTTTCTGTCAAAGGATTGTTTCTAATTCTGTAGTGTTCTCATTTTTAAAAATAGAATTCTGGAAATGCAAAAAAAAAAACAAAAAACAAAAAACTGTGAAACCGTTTTCATCCTTGTGTGCTGAAACTGGGTGCTTTTACAATGCCAAGTTAAAAAAAAAGGATTATTAGCTCATCTTCCTTGTATTCCCATGTGGATGAGTCGGGGCTAAAAGCTGGATCATGACTCCTTGATCAAGCAGGGGCCTCTGTGTGTAATTCTGTTTTCACTCTGTGCAAAACTGCAGGATTTTCTTGGTTTTTGAGTTAGCAAGATCATTCTCAGTGCCATTGTTACTTGTGTGCTGCTGTTTTTTTCTGCTTTAGTAAAATGATCTCTCCCAGAGGAAAAGCATCTACTTTTGCTGTAAAGCCCAGTCTCCTGATTGTGGACTTATGGACTTGTCTCAGACATTGATCTGGAAACAGGTTGGATATTGATTTGTGTCATCGATCATGGGCAGACTAGTGAACTTACCAAGCAAGAAAACTGGCTTGCCCCGAGTAATATGATGATAAATGAAATATTTAAAAAAAGGAACTGATACACCTATCCTGGTACAAAAACCTCAAAGGAATAACAGGCTGTGTTAGAGTGCAGTTACCCATTAGACCATTCTAATAAAAACCCATCTTACACATTTCAGACTTTTAGACATATAGAAAATCCCTCTTTTTTCCTCTTCATGATTGTGACCTAAACAGTGAAAACAACTCAGTAATACCTGAATGAATTTATATTTTCTCTCTGTTTCTGAAAGCAACAATAGTGCTGAACAATATACAAACATTTTGTGGCAAAAGATGTTGCCATATTTTACAAGTGACCTGATGTTTTTATATATACATATATAATAAACTTAAAGACAACATTTAACAATACTGAGAGACAGAAATTGATGTTTTCTTACAATTATATTTTGAACTAAATGTAAGACTCAATTAATTTATTTCACAGGCTTTATGTTTGACTTGGGTCTTTCTTTTTACAGCCATCCCTTTTTTCACTAACTGTGTCTAAAGACTGAACACTCCATCACAACAATAGGAAGCTAGAAGGGGATTACATGAAAGTCATTTTATCCCCAACCATAACACAAGTATTTTTCTTAGTTAAATTTAATGTCACCATATGTCAGATGGATTGTCTGTTCTGTGTTTATGAGCAAATCCTATTTTCAAAAGATTTAATCAAACACAAAACATGATATTAAATCATTTGAAATTCATTTTTAGAGCTTAAATCAAGGGATGCTTTAGAAATAGATATAATTTTATGTTATATGAATCATTAGGTTTTTAATTGTTTATTATATTTAGTGAAGCTGAGTTCTGCATATTCATTAAACCTTTCATTTCTCCTAGGATTACAAACAAAAATAACCTGGAGTCATTCTGGTTGACACATGAAGCCAAATCTTATGAATGGAAAATTACACGAAGATACCAGAGCTGTTGTTGTGAATAAACTCATCGGCTAGTAAATGTCACTGGCTGTCCCAGCAAAGAAAATGTCTTACCATCACTTTTTGCAGGAGGAGGGGGGCACCCTTTCTGAAAAGGTCATGTTAATGTTAATTTTCTAATGTTACAACAGCTAAAAAAAATCAGCTCACATGTTGACACAAAATCATGTGTTGAGTAAGAGCAGCTGACATGTAATAATGACCTAAATATGACCTCTCATTATAATAAATGAACAGTAGAAGTATTTTGAGGTAAAAACATACAGATCTCATTTTCAAAATCTCACAGCAGTTCAGGTGAACGTCTATATCATCGTAATTTCCACATTATAATTATTTTTGGCAGAAATATTTCCTGGAGGCAACACCTGGACGCTCTGAAAGTGCTACCTGTTGCTACAGCTGCCACAATTTTTGCTTACAAACAACAAAAAAAATCTATATAAATTATGATGTAATGCAAAACTGACAACAGTTAAAGGTATATAAGATAGAGTTTGCATAAACAGCAGTACATTTTTGACAACTGAAGTCATTTTAAGATGTCAGCAATCCATTTTGCTCTGATATCAGACTCATCAGTCCTATAAGACATAAACTTTATTTCTCCAAACTGAAGTTGTTTAAACAGTGTTTCAGAGTAGAGCATGGCGGTTTGCTTTCCTAACCCCACTTTTGCAATCTTATTATCTCACAAATTCTGAACCTTCTGTGCTTTTATCCATCTTCCAATGATGTAGCAGTCTATTTTGCATAGGCTAGTGTCTCTAATGGGGGCCCTAGAAAACCCAAACAAACATGAAGCATTTTCTACCAATTTTTCTGGGTCTCTCTGATCTTGTTGCTATCAAACTTTGATCCTGATCCTGTTTTGAAATGGGTACTATCTGAGAGAAAACTGTAAATAGAAAAAAAAAATTATTATTGGAGAATCATTAGCCAACCTAAGCATGTTCTTTTTCTGTATTTTGATATATTTTATTGAGGATGCTCTTGACACCTAGGGGCACAGCAAGGATATTTCACCACTTTTGTTAGAATGTGTTGACAAAAAAAAAAAAAAACATAAAAAAATAAAATCTATTGTGTAGTGTAGGTGGGGTCTTAATCTTATTACAGCCTTCTATTTTAGGCAAACAGAACTCTTGCAAAAAATACATTTCATAGCAAGGAGAATTATGCTTTAAAAATAAAAAATATAGCGGTCTTTTTTTAATACAACTTGCACTAGATTTGTTGAGAATATTATTTTATTGCCACATTTTCAGTTAAAAGCACTTAGCAGATAGTTTTTGTTGTGCCTCAAATGCTTAATACATAAAATTGACTTAAATATCCACATTTTACAGCCTTCAGACTGACAGAAAGTGTTGTCCAAAAATTCACTGCTACATAAAACACAGCAGAGAAATACTTGTGTGTGGGGGGTAGACAGGGTTTGGTGGTGGGTTGGTTTCCATTTCTGTCTTTTCAGTGGCTTTTAACAGCTCCCCTTTTTAATGGAAGGCAGTTAGAGCCTCAGTGGGGAGCAAAGACGAGACAGTGGTGACTCCTGTGCAGCCTTCTTTCAGTATGTTATTTATGTGCCCTTTTCCTCTGCCAGCCTGAGGGAGCCAGCTTTGTTACTCTGAGCCAAGTGAAGAAGAGCCAAGTGTGGTCCGTAATCTAGTTCACTGTCCCTCTCCCTCCAAACTGAAAAGCTTTTGGGATGTGGAACCAAGCGCAGTCAGCTGGTGTGGGCGTCACATCATCGATGCAACTGAAGGATTTGCCCACATTGCTATGGAGACAGTAGCATGCAGCAGCTTGAAGAAGGACAGATAAATCCCATCCCCCTACACTCACCCATTCTCTTTTTTAAGCTATTTTAAAACCTGCTGCTCAAGTGATCACCCTCAGGAGATCTCCATGCCTTTCCTCACAAATCCAAGCACATGAAAAACAGTGACACACGTGCACGAACATTCACAAAAATTGCACAATCATCACTAAATCAGTGTGGGAGCACTTAACATATATTCTCATAGGGAGGACAAAATTAATAAACTGAGTAAACAAATCTGCAGTATTAGAGAATAAATGACAAGATTTAAGATTGTAAATTACCTGATGGATGGATGGATGCTTTTGAGTCAGAAAAGGGACTATTGAAGATACAAGCTACATGAATAAGGGAATGTTTATAAGGCTTTGGAATCAGGAATAACTTGCAGTCTGAGTTCTCCTGTCAGTAAATGTGCAGCAGAGTGTGTCAAAGGCTAGTAAAGACTGTTTAGCGTGCATGCAAGTAATTTCTGAGAGGATGGATTCTTCTTTATGCTTTTCACTTTCACTTTTAATAAAGCTGTAAAATGTCTTACCGCTGTCACTGTTGTCATCTACAAGGATGATTTCTTTGAGCAGGTGTGCCGGAGTGTGGTTGACCACACTGTGAACGGAGCGCAGGATCACTGACAGAGCCTCGTTCACAAAGATAAAGACCACAGAGATCTGAGGAAGGTCCTCTGGGTACGTCAGCTGCTTACACCTGATGAGAGAAAGAGAGAGAAAAAAATCATCCAGTGTTAAAATGACAAAACTTTGTTTTGCAGCTTTCATGTGAATAGTCACAGCAAGAAACTGTCAGGTGGAATTTAAAACATTGTTGATAGCTGAGTTCCCTTTTGTGTCCCAGTAAACCATGAAAGTAAACCAGCATGCAAAACAGCAGGTCTTCGAAAGGAACACAGCAAGTAATTGTGATGATGAACCACAGAAACTTCTGTACAACAGCACAGTGTATTCACAAAGTGTAAAAAAAGGAAACATTTCAGGTATAAATAATGATTTCAGTAAAGGCTCTGTGTGCTGGTGAGCATGTGCAAAGCAGCACCTTGGAAATAAAACACCAGGACAGAAACACAGTTAATGTGATTAGCTGCATTTGTTTAATTAGTCCAAGTGTTCAAACAGACAAATTTATATGACAGGCTTGTTGAGAAATAAATCAGATTTTTTCTTCTGGCTGAAGTTTAGAGTGTCTTTTTTCCAAATTATCCAAGTGTTAACTGACACAGACATGGTGTAAACAACTTTGTTTCTCTCTCTCTCTCTCTCTCTCTCTCTCTCTCTCTCTCTCTCTCTCTCTCTCTCTCTCTCTCTCTCTCTCATACACACACACACATATTGTACAACTACTGTATGCTGAATCTTTTATTCTTAGTGGACAAAGACAGGAAAGGAAAAAAAATAAAATAAAAGGAAAAGTAAAAAAAAATCTTAGAATTGATTTAAAGGATTTAAAGGACTGGGTTTTTTTTTCTGGTGGTGAAGCTGTGGTTTTCAGGGAGGATTTTTCCTGTATCATACAGTAAATACAGCTGTAGTACAGATGTCATAATAAATGCAATAAATGTTTTGAAATATATGTTCTACAGAGTAACACAATGCATATTTTTACTTGGATTGGACATGTTCATGAGTTGGCCCCCTTTCACACTGAATAATGACACTGACTTGAAAAAAAAAGCCACTCCACTGACAGTCTTTGCAGAGTCTTGGTGTAGTCTTCAGGCTTGCATTAAGAACCCAAAAGGGCCATCCATTACATGTGACAGAGTGAGCTAAATCCAAGATAGTTTTGAGCAGGCACAAATGTTAGAAACAAGCAAGATCATGGTGGTTTATGCATATTTGGGACCTGGGGGGAAGGTGGGGGGGTTGTGCAAGCTGAGTCATGATGAGGGGCTCCAATCACCACATGTGGCTTGGTTGTCTAGATTTTGAAGCAGGACTGGCCACACTGACCTCATGCCTAAGTTAGTTTGAGTGTGACATGGTCATGGAAGCAATCTAGCACAGACTCATAAGGGTCATATCGTGCTAGCATGGTGTGATCTGCGTACTAGTGCATACTTGCATCTTGATGCAGTCTGACAGAGTTGTGCTAGGGTGGGGTCTAGGTGTGGTGCAAATGTAGGTGTACATGGTTGCACCAACATGGGAGCATGCTGCTAACATATTGTGCATGGTAAGAGAACAGCAGAGCATAGTAAAACAGAAAGTAACAGCAAAAAAGTAACCGGACCTTTAAACAGCATAGCATTATGTATCCTGTCTCATCAACGTCTATAAGTTAAACTGAGACAAATTGTGTAAAATTGTGAAGTTTTGTAAATACTATAATTTAGTCATAAACCAAAATATTTGATGCATTCAGTTTAACCAGGATGGTGGCACACAGTGAAAGATCTAAAAGGCTTTCACATAAACAAAAGTTAAATTGGTTTTAAGTATGTGGAAACTTTATCAATATAAAAATGGCAGATTTTGGCTCCATGTGGAGAAGGCACAAAGCTTTACAAACACAATAAGGTTCTAAAATAATCTCAGAATTGTAACATGAATACAAGTAACTGGGGTTTTCAGTATTAACAAGGCCAAGTATGACCACCACCCAGGATAATCCACCTACTATTAAGCCTTCTTTCTTTAACCTGTGAGTTCCCTCCCCATCCTCCTTGGTCTCTCCTGCCTCCCAATTTGGCCCCCACTCAGGGGCTCCATAGTAACCTCGTTTGCACATCTGTCATTGAAATCCTACTTCAAGTTGCTACTTGAACCAACTTTGTTAATAAAACAAAATGTGCATTGCTAAATTCAGATTGATACTTTATTTAGACTGAACTCACACATTTATTTTAAAATGTTACCACTTTAGGGCTAAAAATCCATTCTGAAGTCTGTCCAACTTTCAAGTCTATTCTTGGAAGCAGCATTTTCTCCACGGACTATATATATCTAGACCTCCATAGGAACCCGGAAGTTGAAGCTGGAATGGGACCAGATTTCCTGCAGCCTGGTTCCAGTTCAAGTTTTAAGGGTCCTGCTGGCTTCAATTCCCAACAACACGAGAGGATGGGTGGCACTGGGTTTATAATATAATATGATTATCTCTAAGATAAGAAATAGGAGTACTGGCTGGACCACAGCTCTCAGTTGATTTCTGTAGAATCTGTAAAAACATGCACACACGCAGGCCGCATCCAGTGAATACTTCCACATCATCCCTATCAGGCTTTGCTTGCTAAAGCTAAAAAACACATTTCACTCTCATCTGCCTTTATTTCCCTGTGTTTTTTGTACCATGCTGAGTCATTATGCACAGATAATGAGGTAGCTATTATAACTGTTTACAAGAGAATGAACAACTTGTAAAGCTCTATATGAGAATATCAGAACGACATGAATAAACTATAGTGTAAACAAATCTTTGAGCTGAAGTAGCTTTAGTAAAGCCTATTGAGCCGCCTGTATACCTTCACAAGTGCCACTGGAACGAATTATGTTTCTAAAAACTGCAAAATGTTCATAATATTCAAATGCAGAACTCAGTGTTCACATTTAACCCGGATATTGCTGCACCATCTTGAACATGACTTGTTCAAAGACAACACCTTAGCTGCTCTTCCACTCTTGCAGTGAGCCATCTGAACTCTGCTGGTGCTTGGCACCCAAACACCAGTGATAACTGGGACACAGCAGCAATCACAGTGTCAAGTCACTGGGGGATGGCAACACAACAGATGGATCTCAGCATGGTGCTAAAGTTACATCCTCCTTTCTTCACCCAGTGAAACCTTCTCGGTGCTCCACAGCAACTGGTTTGTGTGGGTGAATTTGTGCGTGTGCATAGCAGGTTTGTGTATGGAGTTTCTCACCTTTGGTGTTAAGCACTGGCAGAGAAAAAACTAACAAATATGTAGGATGGCACAACAGATGGCATCATATTGGCTCGAGCAGTTACATAGTAATGGCTTTGCAAAAAAATATGGAATTTTATTCTTACATTCATTTTTTTGTTGCATCCCTGTCTCATTCGCACCGAAACAGGGCATGGTCAATATTAATTTGTTGTTCACTGCAGTTGTGCAAACGGACATGTAGGCTTTAGTTTTAGATTGACATTTAGTAGATCATGCAAACTTTTTAACAGCTCTGTACTCAACGATATGAAGGCTGACAAAGTCACTGCTATCCATGTTATAAATGAAATTATTACAAAGTTATGTTTTTCTTTAATATAGATTATAATTTAAAATGTGATTTCTTTACAAGTCTTTAGACTACATAGTTAAAAAAACAACGGACAAAGAATACCTTGTAGCTGCTTTAGACAACATTTGACAGCATTTGATAGGGGTCACATTGTCAATGTCAATTTTGTTTATATAGCACATTTAAAACAACTGGGGCTGACTGAAGTGCTTTATAGACAAACTAAATAACAATACAACTAAATAAAATATAAAATCAAATAATAAAAAAGTATAAAAGAACAATAAAACATACATATAAAAGCACAGCAAATGTAAACACATGTAAGATCTACTGATATTTTGTGCTCTTGTTCAGATTTTATACTGGGTCTTGGGACACCTAGGAGAAACTGCTCTTCCTGATGTGTAGATGTTAAGAAAATCTAGGCAAGACTATTTAAAATTTAATAAGTTCATAATAATTTTATTTTAATTCAATTAGAAAATGGACAGGAAGCCAATGAAGAGATGCCAAGACAGTGATTATGTGTTCTCGCTTTTTTGTACCAGTCAGAAGATGAGCTGCTTCTTTCTGGACAGTTTGTAGGTGATGCAAAGATGACTTATCTAAACCAATATACAGTAAATTACAGTAGTCCAGATAGGAAGTGACAAAAGGGAAATATAGCTTCACATTGACAATAACTGAGTTGGAAGAAGCCGAAGCCCTCATAACTGAAGAGAGTAAGAGAAACCCTTGTAACTTCAGGTCCATTTCAGAAGGCCACTAGAGGGTTAACAACGGTGGGTTTGCATGAGGTATGGTGGCTGTATTGTATGATTGCCCAGCCTGTGGAGTTTACAGACGTCAAAGTGGCCCAATGTTGAAACCACGAGGGTACCCATACACCTTTAGAAGGACACTCAAGACAAGTCACACCAAATTGTCTTGGGTGATTCCACATCTTAAAATGTAACATGTTTGTACATGGGTGGCACAGCGGCGTAGTGGTTAGAGCTGTCGCCTCCCAGCAAGAAGGTTGCCTGGGCCTTTTTGGGTGGAGTTTACATGTTCTCCCTGTGCACACGTGGGTTTACTCCAGGTACTCCGGTTTCCTCCCAC
>JAOXNZ010000001.1:9424320-9448479 GCA_028566095.1 Kryptolebias brasiliensis | reverse complement strand
GACAGCTCTAACCACTACGCCGCTGTTCCACCCCCTAAATATTTAGTTTGGAAATTAAATGTTTAGCTAATATGCAAATTCCATGCCGAGAAGCGGAAGTGGACTGTCAAAATAAAAGCCCAACCTCTATATATACCTCTTGCCAAACCGCCAAAAAACACCAGAAGTAGAAGAAGAAGAAGAGGTGCTGCTGGTCATAGTGAATCGCTTCAGTTTTCTCTTATGTACCGTATTTTATCATCATTCTTTTCCTCTGAACAAACATGTTAGCAGAGGACATTGAACGAGCTGTTCTAACTGCTATACAGGTCCGGCTTTTATTTTGATATGTGCTATAAATGACTCTCAGCTACTACCACATCAAATTTTAGATTAATATCTGAAGAACAGACTTAGTTATAACCATTTTTTGTTGGCTAATGTCAATTAGCTGTGGTGGTCATCTTGGATTTGGTTGACTCCAAGAGTTAATCAGATGTAGATGTACATCCAATAAAACAATTCTGAGCGTTTCTATCCAATAGGTCATGCGATATATTGCGAACAGACAAAGAGGGTGACCTCAACAGTTAATGCCAAGATTTTAGGCAAAGATGTTGAACAAGGAGTAGCACTTGAATCAGCTATAACCACATCTAATTTTAGCACAATATCTGTAAAACTGACTGCAATATAGCATTCTTTGGTTTTTCATCTTGAATTAGGTGGGCTCCAAAAAGTTAATCAGTTGTAGATGTTCATCCAGTGATTATTTTCTGCAAGTTTCATCAAAACTTGTTCAGTGGTTCATGAGATATTTTGATAAAAGAGAGAGAGACCTACAGAGACACATGCAAAAACACTTTGCCTTTTGTTGGTGGGCAAGAATGGGCTACTTCTTTATTTTGCACCATGACTTGTATTCTTCATTTTCGGAAAAGTAAACCTGGAGCTTCACCTGAATCCTAATATGAAATTGAATAGGTTAAGAAAATGAATTTAGCTTGAAAAAATCTTTTGCCTTTTTTAGAATTTAGAAACTGGATTTTCAACAAGCATTCCTGCTGGTTCCTAGTCTTTACCATGATACACATGCCCACCAGAAGAAGAAAAACAAGCTCTCGTAAGGAGAACCTACATGACATGAAATAAGGAGAATTAAAAGTCTCACACACTTTTTCGGCCTGTAGTCAGGGATACTCCTGTCCAGAGAGATGCGATCACTGAGCTGAGCATTGTAGCCGTACTCCTCGTACTTCCCTTCAGCATCACGACTGTCTTCTCCCAGAGTGGCAGCAGCTCCTCCCTGACCAAGGCCTCCAGGTCCCTCCACCAGCCCCATGGGCTTCGCTAAACCTTTCAGGGAAAAGCAAATAAATAAATGAATAAATAATGCAGCACAGAAACAGTCATGAAGGTGCAGATGGCCAAAAATACACCTCTGGGAAAATGAAAGTGACAGGTCAAACAAGAGGCCATGCTGCTGAGTGACGTTCTCCAGCAGTGTGAGAAGCGGGTGTCCAGCAGCTCTGAGGCTCGTCAACACTTATCCACGGAGCATCATTACACCGCCTGTTAGGCTGCAAAACCCCCACAGGGGCACTGATGTCAAAAAAATATGCAGCTAGAGAACAGAGATGGAGGGACAGCCCTTCAGTGGAGACAAGAGAGAATTTATTATGCACAGCTATAAGAGAGTCTGTGGTTATGTACTTATTTTAAATCATTTAGGTTTTTTTCTTTTTTTTTGTTTAACCTAATTTATTCAGCACTGGTCCTCAGTGTCTGTTTTTCCTGTTCTCAGCTTGCCACTCATCTAACCTGCTCCTTGTTCAAAGCACGCCTGTTTTTAAATCCACTTACATGTTCATCCTCAAGTGTACCTAAATCTCCAGCTTTTTCCTAGTTCTTTTTAAACTGTTATACAAAAGTGCCTGCTTAGTTATGTACAGAAATTTATAAAAAAGTTATTAAACTTTTTTGATAGTTTCATTTTTTATTTTATTATTTTTTTCCAAAACATTACATGAGCAGCTTGCTATATAAACATTTCTATGATTTTCTTTGTGAATCTGTTAAAAGAAAATAAGAAAACATTGACACAGATATCTAAAACAATCCACAGGATTGGAATAAAAACTCACCAGTTTTTTTGTGTGTGTGATTATGCAGTGTGAATGCTGAGTGTTGAATGACTGCTGAATTTTGCTGACAAATGAATTAACTAAATTGTTAAAATAGGCAGAACAGAAGCTAAAAATAAAAGTATGCTGAAGTGATGCTGGACCTAAGGATGCAGACTCAAACACAAGGAACTATATAAACCAAACTTAAGAATTTTAATAAAAATAAAACAAATAGCTGACAGGGCAGCAATGTAACAAAAGGCCTACGGAACAGGGAGCACACAGGGAGCAAGTGGTGAGAGAACACAGTGTGAAGGAACAATGACTGAAAGAACCAGGAACATACGTAGGCTGGGAGAGGGGATCACTGAAAGGAAATGGTCTAACTGGCAGATGCAGAGCAGGTGTGAGTGAAACAAAGAAACTGAGGAGCTGAGGAAATAATGTCAAAAAGACACAGGGAAGAAAACTGAGTAACAGAAAACATACTGAATGTGAACACAAGAAAATCTAAATAAACTAGAACACAAGAAGATATGTTAAAACAACAAGGAAATTAGGACTGAATTATACAACAAAACACTCAAACTACAAACACAAACCCCCAGGATCATAACATTTCTATGGAGAATATTTTGTAAATAAAGCAAAATAATTCATAAAGTATAAAAATTACAGATAATAAAAGTCATAGTACGCTACTCCCGAATGAGCTGAATGTTTTGATATGTGAAAGAGTAAAGTTGCACAAAGTTTGTGAAAGTAGTTTGATCACAAAACGTATGGAAAAAACTATAAAAAGGAAAACAAGATAATGGATGGATGGATTGATATTGCAAAGGCATGAAGCTTTGTCAATATGAATGGAAAAGAAAACATCTAAGACTTTCCCTGAGAACTGTTGTAATTGTGCTTTACAAAAACATTTTACTTAAATAACACGCAACACAGCAATGTTATGAAATACAAATTACCTTTACTCAAAAGTAGCTATTTCCTACGATCAGTCAGTCTCTTTTTTTCTTGTTTCGTCTTTCTTTTCTAGTCCTTGTTCATTTTTGGGTAATCAGACTAACAACAACTTATTGCAGAAATGAAAAAAAAACAAACAAAAGAAACAATCTATTTTACAGTGAGTAAACTTGTGATTTTGAGCACAAAGAACAGTTTATATAACTTGCGTTTTATCAAATTAGGCAGATGCATTTTCTTTGTTTTCAGTGAAAATACTGTTATTTTCAGCAACAACATAAAAGGTACTGGCATTGACAGCTGGCTTTTTTATATCAGTTTTGGATATAACTTAAAGTATTACATCTTAATGTAGCCTGAAAAGTTCAAAAACATGTTTGAATTACCTCAAAACAACATCTGTAGGTTGTAATTTTAAGGATTCTGCATGGGCTTCTTCTTTTGGGTTTTATTTCTTTATCTACCAAGAAGTCTGTGTGATGGTATATGTACAGCAGGAAAGTTTATGAAAAACTATTCATTAAAGTTCTCATTGTTACTTATATTACTTCAGCAAGTTTTATTTTGTTTACTTGTTTTATTTCATTACTTTATTTCCTCTTACTTATTTTATTTCTCATTGGGTCTATCATATATTACTCTTGTTTTCTTTTATTTTGTTTTTGTGCTGTAAAGCTGTCTGCACTAAGTTCAGGTAGTTCAGGGAGGAAGTCTAGACATATTGCCATCCCTGTGAGAAGCTGAGAGGCCAATGCCGTAACCAAGCTGATCCTACTGTGCTGCAACACCTGGGTTCCAGACAGTTACGTAACCAACCCCTAGAAGACGAGATAAAAAGCACAGAGCAGGTCAGTGAGTTGAGTGATTCTTGAATGATGTACTGATGTGATCATGGACGTGAACTGCTCCATCTTGCAAGATTAATAAAGTGTTTTTTTTGCTGTTTGAACTCTGAATCTGTCTTCAAACAATATTTGTTCATAATTTTTACAACAGAACCTACAATCTTATTCCTAATATTTTAACTCTATGTTAGGCCTCCTTCCCACAGGATGATAGCCTCACTACTCACTCCACAACCTACAGTATTAGGACATGCCTGGGTTATGGCAAATTTAAAAAAAACCTCCTTTAGTGTGAAGACAGTTGCAAAGCTACTATACTCTTTGGCCTAGTCAAAAAGGTTTTTCTGGCTATTTTCTGTGGCCCCAAAAACGCTTGTCTGAACCCTCAGCACACTCTTTGCGCCTGACCTGGCTTCAGGATGTAGCTTTGTGCTAGAAGATCATGATGCTTCAGCCATCTGTAGTAGATTGTTTCTCTGACCTTGTCACAATCATGATAGTAGCCTATAGGCATGAGGCCAATGCTGCTTCAAATTCTTGGTGATCAAACCATTCTGGTGCACTCAGCCTTACATATGCTGCCATTACAATGATAAACCACTGCAACCTTGCTACAGAGGTTGTGCATGCTCAAAAGCCTCTGCTGTTTACACTGAAAGACCTTGCCAGGACCATCCTTTGCATATACCATCCACATTCTGGCTGATTTTTCAAAAGTCATATCAGGGTTGTCATCCAGTATACGGGGGAGCTAAGCACTTAGTTGGGTCCCCGCTGCCTAATTAAAATAAAATTGACCTTCACCAACTATACAAACTGAACGTCTCTGCACTGGTTAGTGGAGTGAAGCAATCATCAGTGAGTAAAACACATTGAAAATTGTTCTTTAAATATTTTTTCTTCTAGAAATATTTCGTTTTGTGATTTTCCTCTTCTTAGCAATTATATATTTTTTTGGCCAGGTCGGTAGGAAGGCAGGCAGGTAGGCAGGCAGGCAGGTAGATAGAATAATGACAGTCCCATATTGTTCTATCTAGACTTAAGTTCACATATTAATGATCTTTTTAATGGTGTTTATTAGTTCTTGAGTTCATAAAAACAGTCAAACCTCTGGAAAACTATACAACAAATGTTCAACCACATCTCAAACATTTAAATAGTTCTTAAGTTGAAACTGAACAATACAAACACCCACAGACTGAAGACACCTGGGCTGAATTCTGATGTGCAGCCTCTTTATTCGTGTTATAGGTCAGAGGAAGATAAGTTATTAAAAAATACTTTTAGACCTATGAGAATGAGACCTGGTGTAAAGAAGAGTCAGTCTTGCTCATTTGGGACTCAAATTAATACATAATGATTCACTTCCCGTAGAATGAAGTTTCCCCCTTACAAATAAGCTCTCTTGGGGAAAAGAAAGCAGCTCAGCGACAGCAATATCTAGAACAAGTTCAGTTAAACTGGAAATGCCCATTAGCATCAATGAACTTTATACTTTACATTATAGTTGTCTGTTGTGACTCTGTTCAAATATAAAGTGTAAAGACAATGTACTTTCTTTTGGTCAGGAACACAAGTTATGTTCATTGTTACAGGAAATAAAAAAAATATATGATTAAAGGCTTAGCATTCCTTGAAGGAATGCATTTTGCCCTCCACCTTTTATGCTAGAGTTGTAAACTAAGATCATCTTATGTTGAGAAAAGACAGCTGTGGGAGCTGTTTTTGTCAAACCTTAAAGATAACGTTGTTTGAAAATCTCATGCAATATTGCAAGATGTCGCGCTCAGTGTATGTGTTGTGAATGACTCTCACATCACAGCTACTCCCACATGAAATTTTAGCTTAATATCTGTGAAATTAGCTGAGTTATAGCCATTTTTGTGTTAGCTAATGTTGCTTAGCTGTGGCAGCCATCCTGAATTGGATTGATGGAAAAAATGTTGTCAATTGTAGATGTAAATCATTTGTAGATGTACATAAGATTACTTTCTGCAAGATTCATTCAAATTTGTTCAATGGTTCATGAGATATTTTGGTAACAGACATGCACACACACAAAAGTAACTCAGACATTGCAAAAACATAATAATAATAATAATAATAATAATAATAATAATAATAATGATAATACAATTCTGCAGCACCCATCCACGACTGTAATTTTAGTCAGGCCTAAACTTTTAACAGTTTGTTAGCAGAGCATAATGTTGTGTCTCTGCCCACCATATCTATTGTTTAACTATTTAAAATTCAGTGAAACTGCGGGATAATGTCAGATCATTGTTATGCGAGCCAAGCTTTCAGTGTGGCCTCCACAGAATAGTGGAGCTGTGTCTGTTCTCCATATCAACAGATGGACACACAGACAGTAAGTAAACAGCGCATACCAATGAAGAGCTCATCTCTCAGCCTCACCCCTCCAGGAACCGTGGCGTAATCACCGTATTTGGACGGCTCCAAATCCTCGGGTGCTACTGAAGATTTGTAATTGGAGCTGAATGGTTGCAAACTGGCTGCTCCCACGAGAAGGATTTAGTGTGCCCTGCACCAGCCGATGTGGTGGCATTTTGACAAGTAAGGATGGGGTCCACAGCATGGACAAGCCATCTGGCATGGCTGCCCGTGTTGCACAATAATTCAGATCGTCTGAGACACGAGTGTGCGGAGCCTTATACTGTCTCTGTGTGAGTCTTGGAAGCTGGACAGCAACTGCCAGCTGTGTTTTCTGGTTGCTGTCTGAATCTGCCTCAGTCCTGTCTTCCACTGCCGTCTTTGTCTGATTGAAGGAAATTCCATAAGAAGACAAGACCTGATTGTCTGATTCACTTTAACACAGATCCGTTTTTAGGGCCATGGTCACACTGCAGGCAAATGTGACCCAATTCTGATTTTTATATTTTTTCTTGGCACTATGCAACACATATCGGATTTTTTCATGGCAGTGTGAAAGTGACAAATCCAATTTTTTCATACCCAACCCACGTCTTTTCCATATGTGGTACTGAATCGGATACATATCTGATATTTTTCAAAGCGACCGCAGTGTGAATGTTCATGTCGCATTTCATTCGATTTTTACATCAGATGAAAGGACAGAGGTCCCTCACGTCAAAGCCCCACCACTCTTGGCTCTGACTCTGCATCCACACATCCCTCTGCACAGAGGTAGCAGCCACAGCTACAAAGAAGGTCATCGTTAACATTTGCGCTCTTTTTCTTCTCCGTGTTCTTTTATCTTTTACGATTTGGATGTACAGTTGGCCCCGATAGCACAGCAACTTCAGAATCAATACACACATGCTAACACTTGTAGCGTCCATATTTACTTCTGTAAACTCAGCATGCGGAGTGTGATGTCATATCTTGTTCTGAGCGTGCGGGTCATTTTGGGAACTGGAGACTGTTCACACTGTAGCCTTATGGAGGTTGCATTTAAAATATAATGTGAACGACCACACAAAAAAATCGGATTTGAGCAAAATAATCTGAATTGAGCATCAAGACTTGCAGTGTGATTGTAGCCCAAGATTCACCAGTAGTTTTGTCATGTTGGAGTGTGACTGCATCAAATTGATGTTGTTCACAGGCTGAAATTGTAAAGTTTTAGGGATATTTTGTTTTCTTATACTTTTGCTTTGTTCTGTATTGATGTGGCTGCTGATAAAACGCTGTTTTGATGATGTCTGGTAGGTCGTTTGAGGGAGTGAAATTGCTCTGTCTGCCTTTGATTCATCTTTCATGTTGCTGTCTTTTATGCTTGGTGAAATTGTTTGCAAACGGAGAAAAATAACAGCAGACAATAGAATCCTTGGACATGTGCACATTCATCAGTAGGAAAAGTCAAAAACCTCTTTCTCACAGCGACGTTTCTTACAAAAAGTATTTTCTGCTAAAGTATTTTTTTTGCTTCTTGTAAACAAAAATAGAAGCTTTTAATACACATCTTGAAAGGGAGAGCCGGACAGTGATCGCCTGTGGGTAGAGGAGCCACAACACAAAGGATTAAGAGCTCTATTTCCAACGTGACTATATGAGTTAAAAATGTATGAACCCATAATCCTGTGTGGCATTTTGTATAAAAACATCAAGCAAGTCAGCTGTAATGTTATGGTCCAAAAGGGAAAGCCAGTAACCATAGGCTCACATCACCACTGTAAGAATGTGACAAAAAAAGACATCAGTAATACAGATTTAAATAAAGTTTCAGCATATATTTCCTGTGATGCATTTTTCTTTCCCATTGCCTGTTTTTGGTGTAATTAACAGACTCCACAGCAGCGGCGCCTTCATCATTTCACTCTGAGCCAATTACAGCCTAACATCTGTTTCTTCCACTGAGGCTTTGCTCCCGTCGCTACATTCAGCTGGATGTGGATCCTTCAAACATCGAGATCCAATTTGAACCTCATTGTGTCCAAGTACTCGTGTCTCAGTGCTCGTCCCTCATGAGCTACACCATGATACAATGAATCCATACCAGCTGTACATCCGACAGAGAACCCTCAGAATGTGTTTGATTTGTCTACATGAAAACACAATCCAAATTCAAAGATGACCTATTTTTTAGTGAATTATTTAACAGTAAGAGTGGATTTATATGTGTCCAAAGTGAAGCAGCTGAGCTCTAAATATTGATGTTAAGGGAAGGAAGGGAGATTCGACGATCTCTTCAAGAGAAGGAAGAGAACTTGTTGGTTTAAAGCTTTCAAAACCCAAAAACAAATCTATGAAATATTGAAGGTCCTTTGAAGAGCTACACAAAGTTCTCTGCTGCCACTCAGAACAGCTGCAGTCATGTCAGGGGGATAGCAAGTGTGATTTGGAAACTTGGAATTTGGAATGAGACTTCGAAGTTATCGCTAAACTAGAGCTGCACCAATTAATGTTTTCTTGGCCATTTTTTAAATTATTTTTGTAAAGCTCTCACCAAACAATTCAAACGGTGGATAGTTTGATTTCTATCTAAGCGTTTTAACTTTCTTTTTAGTTATGAGATGAAAAAATTAAACTTCACTTTTTCTCCCCAAAAAGTGACTGTTATGTTCAAAGCCTAAACGTGCACCAGAGCACAAGAAAACATTTTTTTCTACAAGTCCCTGACCTAAAATAAACTGCAACAATGTTCTACATGAAATTTAAGAAGGGAAATTAAATCTGATTTACTGTTTAGTCTCTTAATTTGTTCAATCAGTTATTTTATTTTACATAACTACATAAATTATAGCTTGTAATTGTAACTAATAAAATATTTATTTTTGTCCTTTGCTTGCCAGGTAAAAGTCTTATAAAAATCCTGGACTTAAAGTGTCTGAAAGACATCTGGTACTATTAAAAAAAACCTTAGTTTGTTTATGTCTGAGCAGTAATGGGCACAGACATATCTTTGAAATTAATGTGTTTTTCATAGCCAACCCAGCTTTATGTGCTTCCTCTGAATTCTTTTTTCTTACACGTTACAAATGTTACAAAAGGCATTTTTGAGTCTTCCTTTTCAGTAAAAAGCTTTCACACTGAATGCGTGTTGTTCCAATGCTAATCGTTCTCATAGCTTTGGTGCATTAACTAACCTGGACAGGGAAAAAAAATATTTTGATTCTGGTCATCTACTAGAAATTTGATGTATCCTTTGAACATCTATGTAAAACTGTAAAAATGAAGATGAAGTACATTTTATAACATGAAGGTCTGAAGGTAATAAACTGTTGTCATATAAATGTAGTTTTCACAGTGTGGAAAAATTTAAACAGTAAGCAAGAATAAAACAAGTACAGTATTACCAAACATTCTCTAAAGAAACTCTTATTTATTGTAAATTAATGTTCTTAATGATACAACTACTCATCAGGGTTAGAAAAATTCAAAAGGATGTTACAACAATAGATTTTGTAATTAATTAATAGGAAAAAAATCGCACCACGAATGGCCAACAGAATAGGATAAATGAAGATGATTGAAACAGTTTATTTGTGTTTAATTAAACATTACTGACTGTGTAACAATGACTTGTTTTGCTTTGTTAAAAACTATGGATAAATGAAGGTAGCATTCCTTGAAGTCTATATCTCACCTGCTGCACTGCACGACAAGGTTTTAAACAAAAATCCTGCATGATCTATTAACACTCAGAGTACGTGATGGAACTGACCACCCTAAATTTAATCTTAATATCTGTACAGTTGACTGAATTATAGACATTTTTCTATTGGCTAAGGATGATTAGCTGTGGCTGCCATATTGAATCTGGATGACTATAAGTTAATCAATTGTAGATGTACATCCAGTGATTAACTTCTGAGAATTTCATTAAAATCCACCCAGCGGTTCATTAAATATTTTGCTAAAAGTCAAACAAAGACATATGTACACAAACACAGGCAATTACATGATTGCCCTCTTTTCAAGAATATTTATCAAAGCGTACTTCTTGAATAAATGTTTATTCACATCATAAGTTACCCACCCTACCAAAGTGATATGAAATCTTTTTTGTTAGTTATCACTGCTAACTGTTTATAATGTAATCCTTGCATGAGTCTAAGCCAGCAGCATAAATAAGAGGGAATACTTGCTCTGTCTGAATTACGTTGGCAATATTGTCTGCGGCCGCATGCTGATTTTCAGGTGAGCTGCTGCATTCATTACCATCATTCTTCAAGCCTGAACAAAATTGATTCTTATCTGTTTTTGAAGGCCTGTTGTCAACCCGACACCCATCTGCATATTTTTATTAAAGTCATTTCTTCGGGCTTCAGCTGCCTGAGATACGGTGTCACAGCTGCCATCACACACTATACACTATATATGTGCACCTTGTATCATTAAGATCGACTCTAATCATCAAACGTGTGTCAGTATGGAAGACAGTGAGCGTGGCATTTCTCTTTTCTCATCAAGCCTTACCCATTGCAGCTTTAGCATATAAACAGTTTCTTTGCCATAATTGGGCATCATAGATAAGAAGCATATCTGGTGTTGCAGCTGAGCCTCTGAGGCTGCCATCCCATCAGCACCTCTGTACGAGAAGAGGGATGGGAGTGACATGCATGGCTGATGACAGAAGCCTTGGTGTGACCGTGAGCGGTGGGACAACAGTCTAGATCAAACAATGACACATCCAGCGTCGGTCAGAGGAGTAACTGAACAGCAGTGTGTTCACTGGCTAACAGCACTGTCTGCTTTTTAAGGAGCTTATTTTTAGAGCACGTCAGCTTCGAGTGACAAAACACTGGAGGAAAGGCAGTCGATGGAAATGAAAGGTCAGAGTTTTATGTGAGTTCGATCCAATTCAATTTTGGAGGCAACATCATGAAAATGCAACAACCACTCAATCTTTTGTTGTTTACATGGACGTCTTTAGAGATCTAATGGTACAAACCATTCCTGTTAACTTTTTTCTTTCAAAAAACAAAGAAATTTCAGTCTTTGTATTCTGAATCTCTACCCATAATACTTTATATTTGTTAAGCTTCCAACAAAGTCAAATGAAAAGAAATGAACTTGTAGGTGTGAAACTTTTGACTCATACCGTAGGTGGGTCGTTGTTTCATTCATGAAAGTAGGTGCAGTATACAAGTCAAATAATGTTTTTCTTTTTTTTCCAGTGGCCAATCCTCATTTGTTCAGATGAAAATCAAAGACTTATGTTGAGTGTTTTATTTACTGTATCTTTAAAGACATTTAAAAGAAATCAACAAAAAAGTATTTCTTTTAAGTCCATATGAGTTGCACAGAAATTGTGGGGTATTTGTCCATGATGTGACTGACTGGTTTATTTGTACTGCCTCTATAAAAAGATTTACTGTTGTCATGAATTTAAGTATTTTTGAGTTTATTTTGCATTAGGTTCATTGTTTTGTGTTTCTGTGATTCTGTTCTTTTTCTTGTTTATTCTGCCTTCGGTTCAGTTCTTGTGTAATTTTGTTTTCTGTGTCTCTTGTCACTCTGGTGTTCTGGTTGTCTTGGTGATTCTGTTTTGTTTCAGTTTTCTCATGTGTTTCCTGTGTCACTTTTCACCTGCTCTCAGCCATGTAATTCTCTGGTCTGCCTGCCACGCCCACCTCACCTGTTCCTCATTAGGTCCCAGCTGTAACCCATTTCCACTTACCATCAGTTCTTTAAAACCAGTTTCTTTTCAGTCATGCTTCGCTGGTTCATTCCTTCCTTTCATGCCTGCTGTTTTGATGTCATGCTCCTGTATTTTGTCCACGCCACTTTCTTGCTCCTTATATTTTTGTTCCTCGGTTTCGTAGTAAGTTTTTGTTATTTTGATTTTTGCTGCCATGTCAGCCTTTTGTTTTTGTTATCTTTTGTTAATAAATCAGTTTAATTTTTTTCTTGAGTTGCCCAGGGAGAGAGGCACCAGGTGGGTGTGAGAGTTCTAACAAGCTCCCGGCTGAGTGCCTTGGTGTTGGATTTTTTCCCAGTGAACGAGAGGGTTGCCTCTTTGCTTCTATGAGCTGCAGGAGGCCCCTTTAGGGCTTGGCTGTCCTTGAGGACTTCTGAAGCAGCTGACAGGTACAGGGTGGCCAGAAGGACTGCAGTTTCTTTACTTGGGCATGGGAGGAAATTGGAGAGGCCGTGGAGAAGGACTTTTGATTGGCCTTGAGAAGGTTTTGGCAAACCATTTGATGGCTCAGAAAAGGAAAGTGGGCCGTGCCTGGTCTGAGTGGGGAACTACTGACCCGGACTGGGGATATTGTTAAGCCGTGGAAGGAGAACTTCAAGGATCTCCTTAATCTGGCCACCGTATCCATCTTTAAGGAGGCAGAGTCTGGGCACTCGGGGGAAGACGAGGACCTTTTTGACTACCTCGGTGGCAGAGGTCACCGAAGTAGTCAAAAAGATCCCTGGTGGCAGGGCACCAGGGGTGGACGAGATTCACCCTAGGTTGCTGAAGGCTCTGGATGTTTTGGGGCTGTCATTGTTGATACGTCTCTTCAATGTTGCATGGAGGACTGGGATAATGCCTGCGGAGTGGCAGATCGGGGTGGTGGTTTGCATTATAAAACAAGGGAGACCAGAGAGTGTGTTCCAACTCTTGGGGTATCACACTTCTCAGCCTCCCTGGGAAAGTTTACTCCAGGGTGTTGGAAGGGAGGCTCTGACTGATTGTCAATCCTTGGATCCAGGAGTAGCAGTGTGGCTTTCATCCTGGTTATGGAAAAGTGAACAAGATCTTCACTTATGCTTGGTTGCTTAAGGGGTCATGGGAGTTTGCCAGTCTAAATGTGTTTTGTAGACCTGGAGAAGGCTTATGACTGTGTTTCTAGAGGCATTCTGTGAGACTTGCCACAGGAGTATAAGGTGCTTGGGTTGCTTTTGGGGCTATCCAGTCCCTGTATAACCACAGCAGGAGCTGGAGAGTCTTGCTGGGGAAAGGGATGTTTGGGTTTCCCTCCTAGACCCATTGCCTCCGTGACCCAACCTGGTATAAGCTGTAAGATGGATGGAGGGATGTTTGATAGGCAGTGTTTGCTGGTTGCAGGGTCAGATAGTTGACCATTTCCAGTTTAGAAGTGCTGCAGACCAACAACAGTTCCATAACCATGGATTCAGACTGCCACAGTCATATATGTTACAAACCAAATATAAATCCCATCTGCTTGCAGGGTGGGACTTGTCTGAGAAAAGCCCATCTAACATTAGCACAGCTTTTTATATGGCACAGGTTTGCACCACCATCATCATCATCATCATCATCATCAAACAACTCTCACAAAACACATTGGGGTTATTTCAAAGATACCTCTGCTTTGGATGAAATGGCAGTTTTTGACAATTCAAACAGGCTCCCTGAGTGTTGGTTGCAAGGCATGGAATCAAGACGAAACATTGATATTTAAGGGTGCATTCACACCAGCCCTGTTTAGTCCACTTTAATCGAACTCTAGTTTGTTTGTCTAGAAAGTCCAGTTTGTTTGGGGAGGTGTGAATGCGCAATCAAACTCTGATGCGGACCAAAAAAGCGAACTCTGGTCTACCTAAAAACCTAGATCTCAGTTTGGTTGAAGTGAACTCTGGCACGGTTCGAATGCATATGTGAATGCAAGCGGATGGGAGACTGCTCCAAAAGCAGGAAGCGGACTATAGCACAGGGCCTTCTGGGTAAATACAACCAAAACAAATGCATGTTTCTACCACTAGTGGGAGAAATGGCTCTTGGTCAGATGTGGAGTGAAGAGGAGGTAAAATGTTTGTTTGACATATGTACCACAGACAAGACAGAGATCTTAAAACCTTAAAAAATTTGATGCCACTCCGTTTTTGTTTACTATTCCAGAAGAAGGAAGTTGCGCTCAGGGTCTTCTTCAGAGGTTTTTGTGTCGTTTTCTCAAAGGGTTTGGCTCAATTGACTCAGTACAGTGTGAATTGGAACCACACCAGCTGTAAATGTAACAAATGTTGCAATTTTGGTCCCCAATTGAACCGAGTATACTGGACTATCAGATGTAAATACAGTCTATGTCAAAATCTGTGTTTATAAAATCTAATTTCAAGTTAAGCTATTATTGTCATTGCATCGAAAGCAAAACTTAACTTGCCTTAAACTGATTAGTGTATTATACTGTACATATTATTTTAAATGTAGCTGCCTTATTCATTACCAGTGGAATAAAACCATTATGATTGTTAGGTCTGTACGATTCCAGACGTTTTTAAGCTTGCACCTAATTTCTATCAACAATTCCTGGTTTTACCTTACCATATCAAAATGAAAAAATTTTTCTCAACACCAAGAGTTACCTCATTGCACACAGAAATTTGGAAATGTATATATGTATCAGATAAATTAGAATGTTTAATTTTACGGTTTGCTAAGCCCACAAATGGCTCAATATTCATGCTTTTTATGCCACTGATCTGAGTATTCTAAAGCTCTACCTACGAACTGCCTCTTATGCATTTAGTACCAGGTATTAATCATGATACTCCACTTTACCATATAGTAAATTGTTTTGTTACTGTTTTTTTATTTAACAATGCCTTTTATAAACAGACAGGCAGGGAAATTTTGCTGTCCCTCACGCAAACTCTGAGCCATGCGTACCATATATGCTTGTTTTGGAGACAGGGGAAACTTGGGACACAGATGGTGAGGTGGGGAATTGAAGCCACACTGCATCATAATTTCTCTCAGATATTTAATTTCACTCCATAATGAAACTTTAATCTTAGATCAACTTTATCATAAGCTTTCAAAACAGCAGTATTATTTATGCTTCTGCTGGTGAGCCGTAAGGACCTTTCAACTTCAATCTTAAAGAAAAGTTCACGCAACATTTCAAAGTTTTCTTACCATCATATTCCTCTCCCTGGATGATCATCAGGTTGATGTGTACCACAGATTAACACACGAGGGGACCCCCAGAGCGCAGAGGAGGTGCACTTTAATACCGCTCACACCCGTGCACGCTCAACTGTGGAGCATGCCATTGGCCTCCTAAAATGCCGGTGGCAGTGCTTGGATGCGTTGGCGGGGGGCACTCCTATATGATCCGAGGAAGGTGTGCAAGATCATCAAGGCGTGTGGTGTGCTGCACAATGTGGCGCCGTGGAACGGCATCCATCTCCCTCCTGGCCTCCCTCCTCCTCAGAATGATGACCCTGACCCACAGCCCCCTCCCAGACAAGAGGAATTTCAACATGGAGGGCTCCACGAGGAAGTCATGCAGCAATAAGGTTTGCTTTTTAATGAGTTCTTTTAATGAGATTGATTTGTCAGACATAACATCACACAAATTGCTTAACGCTGCTCGGATTTGTCTCAATTCCTTAATTGTTTCCCTCTGATTTTCCAGAACAGCAGTTGTCAGCACCTGTCCTCCTCCAGACGCACCATGCGCTTGCAGCGCAGTTCGGGTACGCCCTTACCCCACCTGTGGCTGACATGCTCTGGCGGTGGAAGGGTAGTCGCTTTTTTACCTCCACCCTAAAATCGGACCACTTTTCTTCACCTCGGCCACGGTCCTCTCGGTCTCTCTCACTGAATTAACATAGGTAACGACGTGTTGCCGCTCACAACGCTTCCTTTTATTTGTAACGCCACTACTGTGTGCCCCAAAAATAATATTTGTTCTGTTCTCAACCTCACTCAGCAGGACATCAATTTCTGTCTTGGTGAAATTTTGTTTCTTCGCTCTTTTCTCCGTGGTTGCCATAGGTAACCATGAAATAACATTGATCAGCTGGCTCATTTAAATATACCTTCACATTCATGAGGTGCTTTGCATTGACCATTTATGGTTGAATGTGGGCGTGTGGAGGGCAGAACCTGAGGCGGGATCTTGAGCGTAAACTTTCAGGTGTGATTTATAAAGGAAAATTGCTTGCTGGTGTGCGTACGCATGGTTTTATAAATCTGAATATTTTTTGGCATACGCCATTTTCTCTTTTGGGCGTATGTACACTTTTAGTATGAATCCTATGCAATCTTTTATAAATGAGACCTCTGGTCTTTAGCTTTTTGCCCTGGCAGTTAGTTACACAAATATGGGCAGGTTTTCATCTAAGTGCTATTTATTTTAATGTGGACAAACTGCACTATTTTACTGCCGGCAAAGGTTAAAGCTCTCTTTAAGAAGGCTTTGTAAAATAAACAAATATGCACAATCGAAATCTAAAAACATACAGTACACTAATGAATTTAAGCTTGAGTGTGGTAAATGTGGTTATGATTTCAGATTTTTTCCCAGTTTTTTAAACCATATTTCTTGGAGTTTAACATATGACAGGGGAAGAATTTTAAAAGGCATGAACTGCATTTAAAATGTGTTTACATGAGTCAGTGTACCGTCCATTTGCATTCCCAGGATGTAATGAACTAAATTTTTTCCATGGCAAAATCAATTACAGCAAAACATGTTTTAGAGAAATATTTTACAAGGAATGTGAGGATCTCTAAGTGCAAACTTATTATTTATTCATGTGTTATTCACTTTAATACCAATGAAACAAGTTTAATTGAATATGTCTGCAATTACATGCATTGCTGTCCCTTTCTAAATAATGGCACTTAACCTTGTATGTAGTACATGGTGTTCATTTAAGGCCTTTAGACTTCCAAGGCTTGAGAAGGTAAGTACCATTATAGAGGTATTTGCTGATTCTAATGCGATACTTAAGGTCAAAACAGTTCTTCATAAGCTTGTTAACAAGCTTAAACCCCCATCATCTGATTATTCCAAGGCTGATGGCATCAACAGGAGAGCAGTGCTGCTGATAACCCTCATGCTGCTCATTTCTGGGCACAGCAGCCTGCTGAAAAAGCTTGACTGTTGTTTACTCGTTGGGAGTCTGGTGACTGGCCATCAGGCAACCGTAAAGAAGGGATTCTCTGACTTATGTCCTCCGAATCTAATTGGTCCTTGCTGCCTCTTTGATGGCATGCCTTTGATAGACAATAAACAACATAGAGAATGAGCAATTATTTTGTAGTGCTGGTCGACATGGTAATAGTTATCGGTGTGCTTCCTCTCACTATAGTCATACCCTAAAGTCGTAGAATACAATATGTGCTCTGTGCACAAGCAAAGGTAAAAAAGGTTGGTAACCTGCAGTGCTAGTATACTATTAAAGAGCTCCAAACAAATCATGACAAGATTTTGACAGCAAGCAAATGCTCCCATGCATCCATGCTGCTATCAAATATAAAGTCCAACTGAAATAAAAAAATTTTTCCAGGCTTGCTTTGTTTAAAACTGACTGCAAATTCGAAATGTGATTGTGTCACTCATGCTGAATGTCTTGATTTGTTAAAAGAATGAATTCAGTGATTTATTATGTTTGGTTCTATTTGTAGGTATTTGGTGTAACAGCCTAGAAGAAAATTACATTTTTTAGAATAAATCGGATTTATCTGTCGTATTTTGCATCCATCAGAGTCCTTACTGCATTTATTTCTTTGTATAATCATATGATAACGGGAAAGCAGGTGAATGTGGTAGCTTTTTAGTTCATTTGAAGCTTGTTTTTTATTCTTCAGCTCAAAACTGACAGCTACTGTGTGTAAATTGTGCCTGAGTTACTTTGGACTCAACTGAGACTGGACAAGGGACTCTTCTGAGAATAACTAACAAAGCTGACTCTTCAGCCTAGGGAAGTCTGACCTTAGAGGAAGTGATTGTTTCCCAGCTAACACAGAAGGAGATTAGATACAAATCATATATGGAAGGAACCAAAATACCATTAACCAAATAAGTATTGTTTTAGGTGTCCAGACACTGTAGCTTGTTGCCCTTCAGCAGTGCCTGTCTGGTTTGACTGGTTTATTGGTATCGTTTCCATACAGAGCTGTGTGAATCAGAGGATTCATTGTTCGAGAGCTACAGCTTGTTGGATGTATGCCAGATGCCAAGCATAACTCAAATTGACAGAGTGACCCTCAAACAGTTATTGAAACTTCAGCATAATAAGAAGATCATACAAAAACTGTTTACAGTTTCACTTTCCTGCAGGGCAATGAAGCTATACAAAATACCCCATTTCCAAAACATGCATGTTGATTGTCAAGTCTTTTACTGTGAAGCTTTTAAAATTAAGCTCCTGGCTGTGCAGGAGTCAGAAAGAGTATTTGTTACTGAGTTGTTTTTCCTGCCAAATATTATAGAAGCAGTTTATTCCTTTAGTGGGTACAAAATCTGACAAAACTCAGTAAGACCTAAAATGGAACTGGTTTCAAACTATATAACTTGTCATCAAGGGGAACCAACCAGTTAATCAGTAACCTCAAGATTACCCTAAAACATATTTCGCTTATCACCAACAAGGTCAAGATTCTTTTATTTTACTGAAAATCTGACATTTGAAACCAATGCATTCTTCTTAGGGAAATTCTGAGCCACTCGCTGATTTATTGAGAAAACTTAAAGACTAAATGCTAACAGAACACACAACATAATCAATTTATCTGAGGGGCACTGCTTTAGCATTGATTTTGACTATTAAAAAACAATATACACAGATCAGTGATAAAACCTGTTCAGGTAGCAACATCTACATGAACATTATAATGGAGAACATTGATTTCTAACAGGTTTGCTCTATCTGTCTGTGGTCATAATGTTTAGACGGATCAGCTTATCCTGTAAAGTGAACAGAGAATATGTGGTTTAGAAAATGATATTTTCAAGGCTGCTAAAAAGTGGTTTGATTTAACATTAAAACTATAAAAAATGGCTTTAGGTATTTAAATAAAAAAAAGTTTTTTTTATGGGCTGTTGATGGGAGGATCCTATCAGAAGAGAACCAGATGAAAAGACAAAATCAGATTTAAGCTGATTTTAAAGAAGACAGTTTGGCTAACAGGACCAGCTTTTAGAATAATGACCATCACATATGACACAACTATCTTCTTGAGCTTTTACCTAAAAAAAATAATCAGACTTCTAAAATTGTCAGTTTCACCTGCTGTTATAAACATACTATTTACTATTTGATATAATTACAGACATAAATCCATCAAGTTATTGTGCAGTTTACCACAGGTCAGTTAAAGTTCAGCCTGTTAAAGAATACAGCCCAGTAAAGTCTTTCTAAACAGACACTGTAAGCACAAACAGAAGGTAATGAATCACCCCGCTTCATTAGCCTCCTAATAAGCAGTTTTAGAGCAGCAAACCCTCACTCAGCAACACGTTCGACACAGAGGAAAACTGATTATATTAAGGCTTCACAAAGTTATTATGGGTGTAAAATGACGGCATATTCTGCACAAATTACGGTCCATGTCTGGACACGAGTTCACCTTAGGCTCTGGCAACGTGTTTAGTTTGATCACAGGTGATGTTACTGAGAAGTTTGAGCCACTTCCTACCGTTTAGCTGGTTGTACACCACATCCTCCAGCCTCTCCAGCCGCTGAAGAATAGACTGCCTGTCCACCAGGTTGGAAACTTTTCCATTCCTGGCTCGCAGCCTCTGCTCGGAAACCCGGCCGATCTGGATGAGCTCCTCGGATCGGTCCTGGATCCTGCAGTACACCGAGAACAGGATGATCCCCACGAACACCAGGATGTTGACGGTCAGCAAAGTTTTGATTTTGCGTGCCACAGCCATGAAAGGACGAGACGGTGTGGCTGACTCGAGTCAAGCCCAGCAGCTGTCCATGTGCGGCTCTGTCACCCCTCCTTTCTCTTTCTCTGGCTCTCTGAGCTGAGGGGTCTGGGTCTGGGTCTGACTGGTCCTTTCAGAACCACGGACAGCTCAGAAGGCTGCGCTTCCTCCACGGCGGAGCATCGCAGTCCGCAGCCCGGGGAGGTGTGTGTATATGTGTGCGTGTAAGGGGGTTGGGGGTGGGGGGATTTCAGGGCAGGAAACGGTGCTTCTGGGTGGGAGATAAACAGCTCCGTCGCTTTAGCTACACTTTACAAGCGAGAAACGCCGAGAGGGGAAGGCATCATCCTTACTACAATCCCCTTGCCAGCTCCTTAAGCCCGATACGTCTCATCCATCTTCCAGCTCTGCTAAAGCCGCTCGTATCGAAACATTTCCCCCTGCTACTTCTTCTTTTTGAAGACGATGTGGTCACTCAGATAGTCCCGCTCTGCAAATCCGAACCTGAGGTGCGTCCGCTAAATATGAGGAGGAAAAAAGAGGTGGCGTTTCTCTCCCCCTCTCTCTCGCTCTCTCTCTCTCTCTCTCTTGTTTTTCTCCTTTCTCTCCGTCTCTCCTCCTCCCGTCGGTTAATCGTTGCCTCCCTCTGGTCGATGCTGCAGCTTTAGAGGAGTTGAGGGCAGATTTGTCCTCAGACGCAGCCGAACGATGCCGTTGGGCTCTGGCATGTTGTCTCTGCTCTCCTCTTTCTCTCCCTGTCAGAGGAGGAAGAGCCGCCGCTGCGTCCTGACGTTCAGAGGCACAGTCATGAATATTCAGGGTCTGGCTAGGAGAAAAGAGGCAGCACAAGCATAGTATAAATGCTTCCACTCGGCAGAGCGGCTCCCCTCGCTTAGTGAACTGTGAAAATGTGCATGAAGATGTGTTAACAGATGAGTTGATCCGTGATGCGCCGAGGTTAACGTCTCCTGCACGCCGGCAACTTGATGTACGTTTTTAAATTTGCATGTTGTGCAACTGCCCCTGGTCTGCGCGCGCACACACACATACACACACACAGCATAAGCATGGTCAGCTTGCAGAAGAGGAATGATCAGCAAACTAATCACATGCTTCAACAGAGATGAAATTCTGTTATGACAGAGCAAACAAACTGCAAAGAAGGTAATGTAGCTACAATCCCAATTCCGAAAAAGACAGGATGTTGTGTAAATGTAAATGCAAACAAGAATAAAATGCCATGATTTGCAAACCTCATAAACCCACATTTTATTCACAGTGGATTATAGTCAACAAATCAAATGTCTAAACTAAGAAATTGTGTCATTTTTGGAAAAAAAACAATCTGATGGCAGCGACACATCTCGGAATTTGGGACAGAGTTACGTTTCCAACTGTGAAGCATTCCCTCTTCTTTTAACAACAATCTGTAAACATCTAGGACCTGAGGAGAGCAGCTACTGGAGCTTTTGGAGGGAATGGAGGAATCTAGTTGTTCAACATTCCTCAGTCTTTTACTGGATTTTCTGTTTCATGAAGCACCAAATATTTTCGGTTGGTGAGAGATCTGGACTTCAGGCAGGTCACTTCAGCACCTAGACTCTTCCACTATGAAGCCCTGCTGTTGGAATGGATGCAGTTTGTGGTTTAGCATTTGTCTTGCTGAAATATGCAAGGCCTTCTCTGTAAAGAATATCATCTGGAAAGGATCATAATTCTTTTTGGGTTTCCAAAAAGAATTTCAAATTTTGATTCATCTGAACACAGAACAGTTTTCCACTTTACCTCAGTTCATTTTAAATGAGCTTTGGTCCAGAGAAGACAGCACTGGTTTTAATGCAGTGCCAGATTTTTTAAATAGTTTGATCATATTATGAACTGTAGATGATGGGATTTTCAAAGTCTTCCCACTTATCAGTTGAGAAATATTATGCTGAAATAGTTTTACTGTTTTTAGACACAGTTTTTTACAGACTGACAAACCTTAGTGTTTTTTGTTGGATAGATTTATGGATGTAGTTTAGTTTTTGTATGTTGCTGTTCCTTGTGTTTCCTTTTTTTATTTGAGATTTCTTGTTAGTGTTTGTTTCCTGTGATGTTTATTTTGTTAATTATCAGTTTGTTCTATTGCCTCCCCGTTGTTGCTGTCATTCTCAGTACTTTTCCTCAATCAGCTTCTGCTTCTCTGTCCTTCCACGCCCATGCCCACCTTCACCTGTTCCCCATTACCTTTAAGGCACCCGTCTTCAATCTCCTTATCAGCCCCAGTCCATTTAATTTCCCAGTCTTTGCCTCCCCTGCAGTCTGGCATTGTGATTCATGCCCTGTCTGGTTCTCCTCCATGTATTCTTGAGTTTTGCTATTTTGAGTCTTTTTGCTGCCACATCAGCCTTTGGTTTTTGGTATTATTTTTTAAGATGAAATAAATCTTGTAGTTTTCATTTGAGCTCTTCATGTTGGTATGCACCCTGGGTCTGACCTCAACTACAAACCGTGACACCTAATCAGTTGCAAAATGCTTTTAAACAGTTTCCTTTTCGTACCACTTACATGTAACAGCCTTCAGTTGCTCCTGTCCCGTCTTTTTTTGAGATGTGTTGCTGCCATCAATTTCAAAATGACCTTATTTTTCCTACAAATAGTACAATTTCCCAGTTTAAACATTTCATATGTTTACTATGTTCCAGTGTGAATAAAACAAATCAAATATGGGTTTATCAGATTTGCAAATCATTGCATACTGTTTATATTTATATTATACATTCTGACCGTTTCAAAATGGGGTTGTACTTTTTTTGTTTAAAAATAAAAATCACTGAATCTTCATTTCACATTGCTGATTCCTAGAACACAAGATTTTCTTAAAGATCAGTCAGTATGAATTACGATAACCTGCCTCCTGTATAATAACCAGCTAATTATGGCTTAGGTGAATCATGCACAAAGACGCTTGTTACTTCATTAAGCAAAGCCAAATACAACCAAAGCACTTTGATCCCACTTTACAAACACACACACACACCAGAGGACCTTAGGTGTATCCTCCACAGTTTGTTTGATGCCTTACTATGATTAGATGGTGAGTTGAGCTTTAAAATCTTAACACAGCACTCTGCACCATCTGCCAACACATAGTAAAGCCACCTAAAATGGGCTAGATAAGGCTGAAGCATCAAATCCCTTAAAATAGAACATGTCTGAAAAAATTTTGAAGGGTGCCAGTACATCTGCTGCCTGAAATTCTAACATAACTTTGTACTAATCTAAGCTAAAAAAAAGCCTACATTTAAATGTATAAACTGTGAAAGAAGTGTAATGAGATCCAATATCAAAGGAAATGTTAGAGCTGCTACCAGTAGCTCGTTATAGTCACCGTGGTAACCACACACTTGTGTCCCTCACTCCATGACTGTCAAGTTAAATAGTTAGTTTGCAAAACATTAAAAAATTTTGACAATTCAAAAGTTTGTGTGACATAGTCAACTCTCAGCTGAACATTACAAGGAAAATACTGTAAAAATCTCGAAACTTAAACTAAGATTGTGTAAAAAACATAAAAAAATACCATGGAGACATGTAAATTTCAACTTTCTGTGACCCATTTAAACTTTAAATAATGTTTCTACTGTGAAGAATGCATGGGTTGGAGGGCTCCAACGAGGGTTGGGTTTTCTCGTGTGTTTCAATAAAATCTCAATTATCCCCATCTTTTGGCCACAGGTTTTTGCACATTTTATCTACCACCACCAAAAGCCATAACACCAGATCCTTCTATTCAAGTCATCCATTTAAAAATGAGTTCATTATGATTTGATAATTCTGCCACAATGTAGAACAAAGCAGTTCAAAAAGTCTTTTATTCCATCTGTTACTAGCCTTTTAAATATTAATATGTAAATGTAAATGTGTTTTGTATGGGAGTTGTTTATGTTTTGTGTGCTACTGCCAGCTGTGAATCAAATTGCCTCTTGAGGAAAATAAATTTACCTTGAATCATGTACCTTAGAAAGCATATTGGTCTGCTTTATGCATGGAATGTGCTTTAGAAATTAAACTTGACTTTAGCTACAAATGTTTTTTATTGTTTTTATCATTTTTATGTCATTGTCAAAGTTGTTCGAAGTATTCTTAAAATGTACTCGAAATTTTAACACCAGTAGTCACCTACAATACTAAACTACATAC
>JAOXNZ010000001.1:9252197-9265820 GCA_028566095.1 Kryptolebias brasiliensis | reverse complement strand
ATGTAAACTCCACCCAGAAAGACCCCAGGCCGGGATGCCATCCTGCAACCTTCTTGCTGGGAGGCGACAGCTCTAACCACTACACCGCTGTGCCACCTTGAAAGAAATAATTACTTTTAATTCAACAAAAGAGCAAATTAAACCAGTGAATTTTTTTAACCATTTTTCTGTTAAAGAAAATAATTGAAATAATTGAGTAATAGATAATCAGCTGCTTGTTACGTAATGCGTAATGGCTAAAATAAATAAAGTTTAGTAAGAGATTACATTTTTTGGGGGGATGGGTGGTGTCAGTTTATTTATTATAGCTGCTAGTAGATACTGATGACTAGGTTTTGACAGTTAAGTCATTTTTGTTGATATTTTTTTCCAGAAAACTTTGTCAGCTAATATAAAGTCAGAGTTCATTTTCTAAAGGTACCTGGGAGGAAGCAGAAATGAAAAAGTGTTATAATTACACATTTGGATCTTAATAGCTGAGGTCTCCTTTACAGTTGAGTGGTATTGTTACAGTTAAATGGATGCCATTCAAATATAGCAGTGGTATTGCTTTGAATATAATTCTTAAGAACTTTGCTGAGAATTTTAAAAGAAGTTTACATGTTTGAAGAGAAGAGTGTACTTCCTGTACACTCTTCTTCTGCTGCCGTTCCTGTAGAGTAGTGGTATTATTTCTTTGTAGTGATGTCCACTGGTCCAGATGAGGACAGCAACTCTGCCATGTTGATTGCATAACCTACTCGTTCCACTACCAGTACACAACTTGTACATTGATAAAATGACTTAAGTGTCTTTAATGTCAGAGCTCTTATGAATTACACCACCAGAATCTGTCAAAGCACCTCACTGCTTTTAATTCCATCTCAACCTGATAGGGCAGTGGTCTTCAGAGGCAGAAAAGCCCGATGCAGAGCTTGCTAGAACCCAAAAAATGTTGACACTGAGCAGTCTGTTAGACTTAAAAGAACTGGTGCGGCGGAGATGGTGGAACACACAGTGAAAGAACAAGCAGAACCAGAGTGGACTTGATCTGTTTTATAGGTGGCTCCTAGTTATGTTCGAGACAAACACCCTCACAAGATTTTTGCCATTCCTCAGTTGTTTCTCAACATATAAATGTGCCAGTAAAGGCAGTGATAAACACAGCAAGCTATCAAGTAATACTGGGTAAGATTTGAGTAAAAGTGTTTACCAAAAAAAAAAAAAAAGAAAGCTTTTGTGTGACATAGTTGATATTCTTCCCGGGAACACACAATTTATTTTTAGCTTGTTTACAAGACAACTTTTTATCCCTCAGCGAAGATGACTGTAGTGAAAGCCAAAGACTTTCTGAGCGTACACTCGATGCCAGCTTGCTGTTCTTGACAGTTGCTGAATCAGTGGTACAAACGCTTCCAAGTCATTAAAAAACCTTCTACAATGATCTAGGATTAATGGCTGTGTTTGTGTTTTCTTAATTCTTGAAGGTTGAGAAAGAGTTGGATTACTGCCGGCTTTCCCTGCTGAGGTTGCTCTTAAGCACTGTCAGTTGTCTGTTTTGAAGTATCACTCTGCAGTCTGAATGCAGCAGCTCTTTGAAAGAATAATAGTCAGAAAAAGGAGCCCTTTTTTTTCCCAGGCACTTGAGAGGAATAACAGAGACGTGGATCCACTACAACATATCTGACACATATTAAGTGGCACAAAAGCACGTGGGTAGATTGTTGTAGGCACATATATCCATTTCCTGCCTGTCGTCCTGAGCTGTCTTCTGTCTTCCTGTCTCAGTGTTTATATTGTGGTGAATGACAGGATGTTATTATGCTGTGATTAAGATGCTGTCTCTGAGCCTGCGATGGATTAGGGGCCGCACTGTTCGAAGGTTTGCCTCGTAATTATATGCAGCTGATCCAAACCCCCCCCCCATCACCTTTCACAAACCGTTTCCAGTTTCTCGCCTTCTTGATTTATGCATGTTTTTAAACAATGCTAACAAGACCTGTTTCATTTGAATAGAGGAAAAAAGACAAATTGATTTGTATATAAACGCGCAGTGATCATATTTGTCAGTTAGCTGAGGTATTTTCCAGCCCCGTGAGTTTTGTTGATATAAAAGTACTTGGCCACAGACGCTCCGAATGAATGATGAGCAGACGAGGGTTGTGAAGGATTTACCATAAAAATAATGAAACGTAAATAGAGAGGGCAGCCTTTAAGTGGCTCATTAAGTAATGGCTGTTTTCCCTTTCAGCCGTGTCCTTCGCTGACAGAGAGCAAAGCGAGAGCCTGGCTTGCCTCAGCATTCACATCTCTTGAATCCCTTTTTGACATTTTGTTTGCGTGCGAGTGCAGGTCATTTTTTCCAGCCTTGGAGACTCATTCAGCTCAAAGGTCTGCTGAATGTTCTTACAGAGATGTGTGCTTATGGGGAGAAGTGCTAATAGTGTTTTCAGCAGGGCTCTCCTGCAAACTGAGGCGCTTGATACAAAAAGATGAAAAAATAAAAGTAATTCGGTAAACAGGTCTGAGCCAGGAAGGCCATTGTTAAAACAAAATCAGGCCAACGTGTCTGCTTCTGCTCACCTCCAAGAAAGCATTACTGAGGCTGGCTGCAGGCTTCTCAGTTTGAGCTTTTATAACATCATCATTGTCAAGTTTTTCTAATATCAAAAAAGACTGTCAGTCTGGTAATCAGCAGATGTACAAATGGTTTTTGCTCATAGCAGGGAAAGAGATTTTATAATAATACCTTTTTGATGTCATCATTGTGCAGCAGATATGCTTGTTTGTGGCTTCTGATAGTGATAGACCAGTAAGATGTAATTAAAGCCTGAGCAGTGCAGTAATAAACAGGTTTCTCATATCATGGAAGAATATAAAGAATAAATAAATAAAGGCTGGTTTATTAGGTTGTCTCAATTACATTTTTTAGAAAATCTGGGCAGCTGATGTCTGTTTTGCTTGCAGTTTGCTTGTTTGTTTGGCCCATAAATGCAACAGTTTAATATTCATACACATTTAAATATTCTAGATAAAAAGAACAACAAAAAACAAACTAGTAATGATTATAATAGGGTGTGTTATAGTTAATAGTAGGAATACTTTGGTGCTCAAAACCAATCACTTAGAATCGCTTAGATCCTGATTGATTAAAAAAAACAACAGTTTTGTGGTATTACATCCTACTTTTTATCCCACATTCTTTGGTTAGGACCCACAGACTGTAACAGACTGTAAACATGTTTAATTAGTGAAGAATAATAGTAATATTTGAAATGATTATACTCTTCTGTATTTATTTAGGGTCTGGGACTAATTAATCAATTATCAGTATGACTTCAGTCGATTTATCTTTTGAAACCTTTGCACTTTAAAAAAAACAAAACAAAGTCAAATGTGACAGATTAGGTACCAAACCTGTTCTGCAAAGAATCAGGATTTCAGCTCTGAAATGTTGGTGGCATCTTTGCCAAAATGGGTGATTGTGTATATCACCTTGATGGTGAATTGACCATACAAACAGTAGTATGAGTCTAATCTTATTAACCTACAGCTGCATTACTTAGCAAATTGTAATGTGACTGCAGACAGATCACACATGACACCGACACAATGAGTTACCATCCAATTAATGGAAAGCAGCAAGTGTCTGGAAGGGGCTTATGTTACCTTGGGATCTTAGTTTGTAATCAGTAACTTAAGCCCTGTTCATATGGAGATAGTCCTATAAAGCCGTAAAGGTAGACACCACTGTGCTCTAGTGGGTTTATTATGACACCATGCTGTTGTTATTTCAAGGATTAAGTACTTTAAAATGATGTAAATTTTGTGAACGGCAAATTAGGACACGGCAGGAAGTTGAAAATCTCTACAACTTGGACAAAAATGCAGCCTTTAATTACAGTACATTCAAGCATCTAGCTTAGATCACACAATTTAAGGCTTTTATATTTCCAAGGGAGGATTCAGCAACATGGCAATGTTGGCACAAATCTGACGCACTCAAAAACAGCATGCAGTTTGTTAATCATCCTCCAGTCCATGTGGTCATGTTTTTGAAGGCGGGCCTTGATTTCAAAGGCATGACTCACACAGTCGTGACATTGCACAGTCTTTCTGCATGTTTTCTTAATAGATCGCTCTTGGTGTGAAAGTAATTAGCGTTAACAGTTGTCGACATGTTCCTCTGCTACCAGCACTCGCTATTAATCCCAGCTCGGAGGGGAATAGTCTTTTTAGACCAAGGGATGCCTACAACAGTTGCTCAGCACCCTGTCTGAAATATTACACAGGCTATAATTTATTACTGCTCATTGTTTGTTGGTATGTTGATCGTGTGTGTGTGTGGAGGCAAAGCCAAATAAGGATTGTTGCTTCAGTGTTTTTGGACGATAGCTTTGGCAGCCGTACAACAAGCCAAGATATTAGCGCTCAGATAAGAGGCTGGTTATGCAATGTAGAATTTCTTTAGTTCCCACTGCCACCTCTGCTTCGATCACTGTCTGCATGAGATTTTCCTGACAACTCTGGGCTGAGCTGCCATGCTTAGTTTTCCTGTCACAATGAAGGAACACAGTCGCCCATCCTCCACACTTTGCTGGTGGAGTGTGAATCAGTGCTTCGCAGGTGGAGTCTCTGAGGAGGAGTTAGTCACTGCTTACATACTGAATGAGAAGGAGCTTGATGCTTATCACTGTAGCTGGATGAGTTTTCTGTCTTCAGTGGTCACTGGGATCTATTTGTAATTCACTCACTGTGAATTAGTCTTTCTTTGATCCAGTATTCCTTCAATTTAATGATTTTTTTTTAAATGTGCTGTATTGTTTTCATTTGACAAACTCAAACATTTTATTTGCCACTGACCTCACATTCTCAGTAACCATCAAGAAATGAACTTCTTTGAGCTTCTTCTCTGTAGTCATCGTTTCAGTTCTGCTCAACACCTGCAGCATCTTCTTTTTAACTTGCCGGGATTTGTGCTATTATTTCAGGGATTACTTGAGCTTTGGAGAACTCAGTCAGCTGTTTCTGCATGTTAGCTAATCTCCTGCTGGGAAAACAATAATTCAAGTGTATTACAACATACAACATTTCTATTTATGTATTCAATTAATCATGAATGGCTAAGCTAATTAATATTTTCTATCAGTACTGTGGAGAGCTACATTGTGCCAAAAAAATGACAAAGCCTGCAGTTTATGTTTGGAAGAATGTAGTTGGAAACAAGGAAATTAGAAAGGTAAAATTTACACTTGTTATTCCTGCAGTGTGAAACAACTATCAGGTGGTACACTTACACTGATCACCAAGTTTAAAAGTTTAGAGTTTTGATCCTCTAATCAAAGGTAGAATTTTTTTTTGTTGTTAAAAGTGCGAAGGGTTAGCTTACAAATTTGGTAATGTCAGCCTCTAAAACCTTTATAACTTTACAGAATGTTGTTACTTTTTGAAAGAACTCCAGCTTCTTCCCACTGAGCAGCTTGTAGGATGGTGAGTGACTGAAGTCATCGCTTAGAAAATGACTAATGTGAGTTAGAAGATGATTCATGCTGACAACATTTGGCTGCAAAAATTCCGGCTTATAATTGTGATAGTAACTAAGTTTGTATTACTCTGGCTGGCATATAATGTAATTTGGGACAGTTTGCACAAACACTTTTGGGGAGAGACAATCGTGCATGAATTATAAGTTTTTGTACAGCTAATAAAAAGCTGTAGTTAGTACACTGTGGGTGTAAAATTCAACTCCCAATCCCTTCTAACGATGAACATGTCCTGTAGATGTCTATGAAAAACATGTTTTATTCAAACTATAAAAACTTCTCATCTAAAAAATGTCTAAATCATGAATACAAGTTCACAGGCTATAAGCAGCGCACCCACCGTAATGAAAGATGAGGTGATTTTGAACAGCTGGAGACAATTCACAGTTTTTATCACATTTGCTGCAATTTATCTTTTCTTTGTTTTTGCACTGACAGTACTGTGACTATTTGTAGCTGTGATAACTATATTTATTGGGTCTGTTAGCTCCTGTTTCAGAGAAGGTGCTTTTGTAGATCAATAGGGACTCTCAAGTGACATAAGGAGATGTGATTGTTCCAGCCATAAATGTTCTTTGATTGCCTAAGTAAGTTGAAGGTTAAATTGCAATAGCATTACTTAAGTAGAAACTACTTAACTGCCGCAGTTGTCTGCTATGACGTGTACTATTTTTAATGTGTGCATCACAAAACTACTGATTTGTCGTATGAGTCAGTGAATATTGTGTTCCCCAGGTGGTGCGAAAGCTCACACATTGGTCCTTATAACTACTGCAGACTGACAATCTTTATAACCCTGAGAGTTCTTAGAAAAGCAAAGAAAAAATCCACAGATGTAGAGGTGTAAAATTGGATAAGGTATGTAAATGAGAGTTTGGTAAACTTTAAATTTAGGTACCTGCTTTGCTATAGATTCAGAAATCATCTATGTATGTTTTTTTATGCTTCTGTGGAAGCCATCTTCTCCATTAAACAGACTCAACTTGGCGCCAGCTCAGAGATTCACTTTATAAATCCTTTGAATGTCTATAAAAGTGAGTGTAGAAGCTGTGTGCTCAGCAGTGTGGAAAGGGAGAATGTGTTTGAAATAAAATGGGATATATAATAAGGCATGTGTAACATGGCCAAAGCTGTAAAATTTGCAAGGACAAGTTAAGCTCTGTCACCCAGAGCGATCTGGCTAGCAGATCTGCCACAAAGAGCTATAGTCAGAAAATGTTGATTCTCTCCGTGCAGAAAGCTCATACATCCACTTTCTTTTTTCCCCTTTTAATCCGCAGGTTGTTTACCCATAGATCAAAGGCAATAAAAGACATCTGGTCCTCTTTTGCAAACAGGCCACACAGCTCATTTCAGAGGGGCCACTTTGTCAGTGCGTCGGAAACGAGGACACACACCTTAGAACCAGCAGGGCTTTACCCAAGGCGTGGAATGAGATCAAAACTACAAACATACACACACACACACTCGCAGACACAAACACACACTCCGAGCTGGAGCACAAGGCCAGTTGTCAAGTCAATAAAGAAAACAGGCACTGTGTGAGAGGGAGAGAACATAAACAGAACTCTGCCAAGCTTCTATTTGCATTCCACATCTCTCGGCTGCGTAGCTCAGCATCAGCTTCAGCCCCATGTAGTTTAAATACCAAACTATTCATAGACACACTTACAATGTAATTTTGCTGATATGGCTTATTACTTAACATGCCATTTGAAGTTGTAATGCTGTATGTGTGATCGTTGAGTGACCAATTAAACTAACACTTGGAAGATTTTAAACTGACTTTATCTCAGCAAAACTCACATTTAATTTACAAAGTTTAAATCTTGCTTGTAGTAGCCTATAATTCAACACAGATATTTTTTTACAGCCTCAAGGGTAATGAAGCCTTAGATACTAGGAATACAACACAAAATTTACTCATGGGCTTTTCATATTTTGCTGTTTTAACCATTTATACCATCCAATACATTTTTTTTTTCTTTTTTTAAGTAGAGCCGTTTTTGAACTTCTTATGAAGGCAAAGAAATGTTGGCTTTTCAGCTCATGTCTACAATTACAGCACTGAAAGCGTTTTTAGTTTTCTGAATAAAGACAGACCACTTAAAATAATTTGCAGTATATTTATCATTATTCAAATGAAAGGCTCTGGATGAAGAGCACATTAGTTTTGCAGCTGCAAATGCTGGACTGTACAGTGCAACTCCGCATTAGGTTAGCACACATCAACCTGTCAAACGTTGAGACGAGTGGTTTGAAAATTCTCATTGGTCTATGATATATGATGATGTATGATATATAAATTTTGTGGGTCTCATCAGTCATATACTGTAGATTTTAAAGAACTTTGTACATGTTTACTTTTGATATTACCCCGGTTATCAGCCTCAGAAAAGATTTTAGGTTCCACAATGGCAAAAGGTGTTTTTGGACTGCAGGATACCTAAAACCATTAGAGGTAGTTCGTTTTTGCACTGTTGGTATAGTGGCTGTTTGTAGTTTTTATAACTACTTAGCTCTTAGCTCAATAGGGACTACTCAGTAATGTAAAGGAATGTGGTCCATGATTAGCCTATACATAAATGTATGTTGACTGGTCAAATTAATTGAACTCTCTTCCAGCACCTGCACTATTAAACTGCATTTGCATTGCCAAAGTAGAAACTATTGCCTTCGTGGAGCACAAGGTAGATTGTCATGTAAGTCTTGGCTACTTCTTTCAATGTTTTTAAAGCACCCTTTTGAAGTCCACTTTAAAAATTAAACAACTCACAGCTCCAACTATAAAGTCATCTATTGTTGTTGTAAGTCAAGTACAAAAGTAACATGGTCAAGTGTTGAGCAATCAGTGTTCTCCTGGTGGTGCGAAAGCAAACACACAGGTCCTTGTAATGGCTCCATGGTGGGATTAACTTTATAACCCACAGAGAACTATTTGGTCCAAAACACCTTCTGTTTTTAGTCTAGTGCCCCTAATGATGAGTAAACTATAATGAGCTCTTCAGGAAAAAGAAAAAAAAAAAAGGATCTTACCGGCATGGGTTTTTAACTAGAACTAAGACCAAAAACAGGAATTGTACAAGCTTTTTTTTAAGACTAAACCACAAATTGCTTTAGATTTTCACTTTCCTAATTTCTCAGCAGGCAGGAAGCACTGTTTGTCTATATTCATCTGTGCAAGCGCAGGGCATCCATGGGTTCCCCCCAACACAGAATCAAATGACAGCTCTTCCCAGAGACTTGATCAGCTCATTAATGAGACATATTGCAGGATTGAATACTTTCCTTTGGCTTCATTTGGTCTTCCCCCATGGCTTGCCATCAGCTCTTCAAGTGGGCCTTTGGTATTAAAGGAACAGTGAGAGCAGACGCACAGAAAGAAACACAGTAAAGAAGGTGGAGCGTTATAAAGCAACGGCATAGCAGAGAGAGTTCAGGGTATCGTATTCCAGCTTCCTGCCTAATTGTTTCCTGGCAGCAGAAGTAAGCTTGTTCGCAGAGCATAAATCCTCCTATTTTCATTTATCTGCTCCAGGTGTTGATGAAACAATTCCCCTGCTGGATAATCATATTTCCCTTTCCCACTTGCCAAGGCAGTGAAAGAGGGATGAAGGCTGCCCCCTCCCCTCTTACCCATCTCCACACACACAGCTATCCCACCAATCACACAAACCGCTCCATGTCTTGGTTGGTGTGTGCACTCGCGAGTGGGTCTCCATTGCTTTTCAATTTGCACAATAATACAAGAGGTGGAAAACGGTTACACTCCACACTGAACAGCTACAGGCCACGCCATCGCGAGTGTATAAATTTGCATGAGTAAGCTGGTGCCATGCAGAGAGTGCAAAATTTTGTCAGCTAAACATTTAATCAGTAAATAACTCAATCAGTGGGGAAATATGCAGGCCGGCTTGTCAGCCATTGTTCTCAATGGTTGAAAAATCACTTCACTCCACAATAAAATTATCAGATGTTGTCAGCTGATACCGCCGTATCGTCTTGGCGGCCTGCAGCATTGCCTGTATGATTTCTGAAGCCTGTAAATGTAGCTGAAGGTCAAGTAACTCTGGAAGTCTCTCCAAGCTCTTTTAGCTGCAGGCTGGAATGTTAATACCAGGAGAACAGAGTATGTGCTGTCATCACACATTTATTTGTGTTAAAAGGCCGTCCTCTTGTGTAGAGTCAAAAAGTAATTGTGCTTTATTATTCCAGTTACAAAGCTCCTAATCAAGTAATTCCAGCGATGACAAGAAATTCAAACTGCAGGCGCACACCCCAACACTCAGGTGCTCTACATTCCAGGCTTCATGTCATTAGTCAGTTCAGTCTGCCTTGCTGGCCCAGCAGCCAGGTTCATGACAGGAATCCACAGCAAACAAAGAGGGCAAAGTGAGCTTATGTGTGTTTTGACCCCTTTAAGCAAAACAGCAGGCATTGTTTGCAGCAGAAGGCACAATGGTTTTTCTGTTCACAGCTAGCACAAGTGAAAGCTTGTCAGAGCTGAGGAAAGTGAGGGTGAAAAGATAGAGGAGGAGAGAAAATCTCTTGCTCACAAAGGCAACCTGTCTGAGTGCTGCTGGTGGGTTTTTAACCTGTTGGTTGCTGCAGTCAAATCAGCAGCTTCCTGTTTACAGAAATGTTGGAAATATGGGCTAATAAATGTGTCGAACATCAACTGCGCTCAGCAGAGTGCACTAAGCAGAATTCTAATTTTGCACTTCATCAGGTTCCACTTTTCTCTTTTATTCACAGCACTCTTTAAAATCAGAAGACCATGTAATGAACGTTCATGGTGTCATTTTATTTTTTTTTTCATGCTGCTGGATTCTTTCCCAGCCCATATGTCACATTAGTCTATTTAGTGGCACATGAACTGTATAAATTTTCAAGCATGTGTTTTCAGATTAATAGAATGTCTTTTCCTGTTTGATGTTTAAAGTAATCAACCTTATTGTGCATAAAAATTACATTGCACCATCATATTTTCTCTCAGTGTGCTGGGATAGGATCAACTTTGCGATAAAGTTAGGGACAGGCCCCCCCATTCGTTGTGTCCAGTCCTGCGCACCAAGCAGCTACAAAAACTGGCACTGGCTCATTCATCTTCTTATGACACAATAACATCCATTACAGTCCCTGCTGACGTTGAATTTGTTCCCATTTAAAATAAATGAAATTGTACTTTAATTTGAACTCTAACCATAAAATAATGTAGGTGGAATTACTGGATCAGGTTGCACAACACATCCAGCTTCTTTCTTTTTTGTTTAAGGCTACATAATATCCTTTTGAGACTCCTTCCTTAGATTAGTTTCAAGTGACGTTAATTATTTGCTGTAAAGGAAACTAACTTAAGTATCAGCTGTAGTTGCGTAATGTTTTTTTTAGGTGGGGATGCCTGCAGCACACTTGAGTTATTTATCTTTCTACACCCTGTACATAGTTGCCTTGCAGTCACAGTTGTCCATCAACTGTATGCTTAACGTGACTTTTGGTACTTACTGAGGCAGATAACAATAGCTACAGATGATTGATAAAGTGCCTTTTACCATCTGCATGCTCCCTTGAAAAGGAAAAGCTTGGCTGAATGGTTAATGTCTTGCTCCTGCTGCTGTTGCACAACACCTGTACATCCTGCACAGAGTGCCTCAACGTCATGCCAGCTGCCAAACTCAAGTCATGCTTTTACTCTGTTGCCAGAAGCTTAGTGAATAAGTGGGGTGCAGTTTTGGATAATAAAGTAAATATGGCCTTACTTTTTCTGTCTGTCTCTGAAGTGAGTTAGCACTCATCTGCTTATGAGATTCTCTCCTAATCATACATCTGACATCAGATTACAAGCAATCTTTAGGTTATAGCCATTCAAATGAATACCACATTGCATAATCAACATATTCAGATCCAGTTGTTGTGAGAGGTGCAGAATGTATAAAATAAATGCGCAGGATAAGCTAAAGAGATCCTATGAGTTTAAAAAGTCACAATTTTTAGATTAGTTTTAGTACATTACCAGTTAGAATGACAAGAATCATCTGGTTAGAGTCTGTAGGGTTTCTATTGGCAAACTCTCTTACTTTGGAAATGCTGCCTGGTTTCTTTATTGCTTGTGTTTGTGGTGGGTCTGAGAGGCAGCCTGTCAAAGCTAATCAGCCTGTAGCGGCCGGCTAAAAGCAGACATCCTGACTGCAGTGCTCACACACGCACACACATTCACAGAAAAAAAAACAACCCATAAAGGCAGGGAAACAAGCAGCCTCGCACAGTACATGTTGATGCTCATGTACTGTTTGTATAAAAGGAGGGGAAAAAAAGAGTTGTTAACAGATTTTCTTTCCCCTGCTGAGCCATTAATGGAGGCTTGGTTACTGGTGGCTCTGGCTGAACCTGCAAAGACACAGTGTCTCTTTGGGACTGGATGCCTGGAGACATTTATTCAGACATGATGAACTGTTGATCTACCTGCTTGTAATGTAGTCAGAAAGAGAAAGAGATAAATCTCTTCCTGTTTAACTCACTGAATACTAGTAAACTAAATTCTAGTGTACAATAGGAGCATTTTAAGCATACTGACTTTCTAGTACCACGTCACACTTTTTAGCTAATATAAGACATAACTTAAAGAATCTGTTGTTTTGGTTTATTATTTTTGTTATAATTTTTTGTTTACCAGAAAAAAACAAACACATTTTTTTAACAGTTTATATATTCTTTCCCAGCATCATCAGGAAACTGACATTGTTTCTTGTTGCCATTTTTGTAAGATTTGTTTGTTCATACATGTCAGAGCAAAATGGCTCCCAAGTGCAAACAGTAAACAGCTCAAATCCAAGACCTAGTATTATATTATTGTATTTTACCAATATTAGTTTGTGCAGAATTAAAGGCTTTCTGCATCAGATTCACTTGAGCTAGAGAGGAGCAACCAACCAGCTTCCTAATTCTAAAGCATCTCCTTGGATTTCTGTTAATCTGTCTTAAATGAGTATGTTAAGCCTCTTTCACTCATGAGTGTCGTTTCATTACTCTCACAGTGAAGGAGTGTGTCAGTGTCTTATGCGAATAACTCTCCTGATGCTTTTCTGTTACATTTTTGACAGGAGTCTAAAAAAGTTGGACCCAGTAACATGTACGCATCGCTTTCAGCATGACGCAAGTGAGAACTGTTGCAGTCACTTCAGTTGATGAGCACATGTTGCAATGATTGGTTCATTTAGTTTCTATTGAGCTGTGAGGAATAATACAATAGAAATCAGTAAATAAGTAGCAGCACTTCTTATAAAGTTATGCATAGTGGTGAGGCTTCTCACCTAACAAACAGCAGTGACAGTGTCTTCAAATGGAGCAAAATATGTTTTTAAAGCTGACAGCTACTTGACAAAAGTGCAATAAAATCCTAATGAGTTTAACGCAATCAGTTCTGTATGTTTAAACATGTAGAACAGTCACATGGGACAATACCTGTGGAGTGGCAGGCAGGGGTGGTGGTTCCAATTTTTAAAAAAGGGACCAAAGAGTTGGACTCCAAGCTCCTCTGCATTAAAAAGAAACAGCAGAGGTGGTTCAAGCATCTGATTAAGATGCACCCTGAACACCTCCATCTAGAGGTATTCTTTGCATGCCCCCAGGCCTCCAGAGGGATGGAGGCCTGGGGGCATGCAAAGAATGTGCTTACCATGCGAATGAAGAATTATTGTGGTGACCTAACATATTATCAGAAAACTGTCTCAGTTAGAACTTTAATATCATTGATCAAAATGTAGGGCATCATGGTGAGGCAGTGGTTAGCGCTGTCACCTCACAGCAAGAAGGTTCACCTCATGGTCTTTCTGTGTAAAGTTTACATGCTCTCCCCGTTCACACGTGGGTTTTCTCGGGTTACTCCGGTTTGTTACCACAGACCAAAAACATGCATGTTAGGTTAACTGGTAACTCTAAATTGTCCCTACACTGTCAGAAAAATAAGTACACAATTGCACCTTAAAGGGTACAAAGGCTTGTCACTGGGGTGGTACCCTTAAAGGTACTATTATTGTACCCTCAACAGTGGGTACTTATTTGTACCCTTGTAGTTTGTACCTTATGAAGGGCAGAACTGTAC
>JAOXNZ010000001.1:9214302-9243069 GCA_028566095.1 Kryptolebias brasiliensis | reverse complement strand
TGTAATAAATGCCAATTTATATTGACCATGATATATTTATACCAGCAATAAAAGCAGAAAACATCCAAGGGGTGAATACTTTTTATAGGTCCTGTACACAGCTGACTGACAGCTTGCTTGGGAGTGTGAGTGCTACTCTGTGCTCCATGTAAATGAAGAAAGCCTCACACTTTCTGGCATCTTATTTTAATGAATTTAAATTTCAAAAACAGTATGATGTCAAACATTTTATAGTTTTTATATCATGGCTTTTTAACATTGTGGTACACCTTAAAATTGGTCCATGCCGAACTACAGAGTTTTACTATGAGATAGTAAAGAAACAAATGTATCTGCTACCTCTAAGCCATCTAACCATTCTATGGTTAGATAAAGCTGATAGACGGGAAAATGGGCTTTTAGTTCAGTAGTAAACCCTTTACACTATCCACATAGTGTTCTAGCAGTTTACCTGCTTCTGCTCAACAAGTCAATAAGTTTTTGTTTGTTTTTTTTGCAATAAAACAAAAAAAATTTCATACCCGCTGTGGTATTTATTATAAATTTTTTGATTACTTTCTGAGGCACAGATGCTTTACCTGTGAACTTGACATCTGGCAGCATTTCAGCTGTCGTTCCCAAATGTCTGTTGATATTTTTCCTCCAACTAAAAAGGTTCCCTGGATTGCCAGAGCACACAAGCTAGTGTGTGGATGTCAGGACTGCTTTATTTGCCAGCTTTGGCAGCTGACAGATAAAATGGGTACACATAGCAGGAGCTGGTTAGCTGCTAATGCTGCCACGTGGGTTATTCAGCCAACGCAAGAATCGTTTTCAGCAGCATGAATGGAAATTAAAGTGAGCTTTTAGAACCAGCACTCAGCTGCGTTGGACGATGATTACGAGCCTTGTGTTGTGGATTCTGGTGCCAGAATTCTGGTCACAACAGCTCATAAAATCTGCAGTGAGCCGCTCAGACTGCTTCTGTTAGCCTGTTTGTCATATTGGATGTTTAGAGTGTTGATAAATAGAAAAATTCAACGCTGTACAACTTGTGGAGTGTTAATGACATAATTTTTCTTGGCTGTAGTTTAGCTGTTTTCCCGTTTATTTGTTGCACTTCACTATTACAATACATTCTTGACACATCTACTTCATATTCATGATGAAAGTCTTCCCCTCACATTTTCACCCAGTCAGTGGGTGCTACAGTCATAAGACACAAGAAGCTGATAAGGTAGATTTATTGTGAGGGCGAGGGGTGACTCACAGGCTTTGACTACAACTAAAGAAAAGGAGGTAAAAGCTATGTGTAGGAGGGGATGAGTAAGACAAGAGCACAGGAGAACCAAGAAAACAGGACAAAGACACGATGAGGACAACAATTTGTTCGTTTTTTGGGATCTAAAATTTGACCCTTTTATAAAAAATTGAAATGGTAAAATTTTGTTATACATTATATATATGTGTGTGTGTGTGTGTGTGTGTGTTTTCTAATGGTTTATCATCTTTCTGTCTTCTACAATTAGCAAGTTACTAGTTATTAGCAACAAAACGCTGCAATAAGCAACGTATCATTGGTGGTAATATTGTGGAATTGCTATATTTAGATGCACAGTGTGTGATATCTTAAAATACTGACTACCACCCAGCTTGAGTGGCAAGGGGGGTGGGAGCTGCAGTGTCAGGGAGCCCTGCTGCTCGGCTGCCTGCCCTGCAGCCCAACATCTGCTGAGCGCAGGAAGCATTTGAAGGATAATTAAAAGGACTGGCTTCCAACTCATTTCCCGCCTCCCATGGCTAAGCAGCAACATGCTGCTCAACAACAAGTATCACAATTATTTTGTGAATGACGAAGAAAACACAAATATCAAATGTGAGCAACAAGCAGATGTCATCCTTTTCTTGTTGGTGGTTTGATTTTTCTTTTTTCCATTTTTTTGTTGGTGGGTCTGATTAGTCACAAACGTGAGAACTGCGTTTTTTCGCATGGCGGGCGGAACACTGCTCTCTTGTTCTGTGCACTCCGAGCATGCAATGGAGTCAGGCTCGATTCGTGAGTGCCTCCTCAGTGGTCTGTGAAGCCAGCTGAAACTCATAAAAGGCAGCAAAACTGTGCATTCTTCACCCCTCACTAAGCCTTTTCAAACAGATACTCAATAAGGCTTTTCCTCACTTTAAAGAGATTGTTAGTGGGTGCTGTTAAACAGTAGAGAGGTGAAATATCACATCACCTGTAATGAGATCTGAGCTGCCAGGATGACATTAATGAGTTAGTGTGACTATGAAGAGCTGGCTCACACTGAGATGTTAATATAGTCTGGTTCGCCAAAAGCCTCAAGGCTGTGTTTTGTCTCCTGTGCAAACAGTGAAAACATAAAACTCAGATTTCTCTTTTTTTTAGAGGGAGGCTATGAAGAGACACTCTTAACACTTTCTGTAACAGCTGAACGTTCACCCTTTTTTAAAATTTGTTTTTACTGGGTAGTCATTTTTCTTCAGTCATTACGTCATGTGCGTTGATATGGTTATAGATGTGGTGCCTTACTGTAAGCTGGAGACACCAGAAACTAAAACTTGAAACCATCCAGTTGTTCTAGTGCAGTTCCTGAGTGAAGCCTGGTTTAGCCTGCTTTTTGTGTTGGATATCTGTCATGTGAATTTGGGCCCAGAATGGAGGGTTTGTTGCTTTTATTTCGCCTTGCCAAGTCATATGCGAGTCACAAAGTTGTAGCGCCACTTGAAAAAGCAAGCAATAATCAATTTTGCATAGTTAGTCTCTGAAAGGCTTGTTTTGTTCTCTGGGCCTGACGATTTAGGACCAAGAGCCCCAACAGTGGCATTTGTATTTTTTAATGGAAAACACTGCGATCTATTGTCTAAAACCCCCACGCTGCTTACCACGAGAGTCCGTTTTTGTGTGCCTTATAATCACAGTGCATTTGAGTGCTCAAAATTTGCAGCCACATTATGTCTTCATCTTTTTTTGGCATGGCACTGAAAGGGGTTTGTTTACCACCCACTCTTCCAGGTTGAGACACTGGAGAGGAGACATGAATGCGCTCTCACAGAGCAGAGATTTTCAGCAGGGCAGCAGAACCAAAAGTTCTTTTGTTAAGCTGGTATCTGTAAGTATTTATGGCTGCCTCAATTGGCTTTTGTTGGCAAACACGGGGAGGGGGTCAGAGTGATTTGCACACTGGCTTTAAAGTCTTTTGTCAAAGCCAGAAGAGAATCACTCAAGCGCTGCTGCGACTGGCAGCAGTGAGTAACATGGAGTGGAAAACAGCTTTTCTGTTTCCCCAGAACCTTGTTTATAGGCTGAAGATAGCGTCTGAGAGCTTAGAGGGTTGTCTTGTGCTTTATTAGACTGGTACATACCAAACAGGGGTGCATTCCTTCTTCAATTCCTCCATAACCATACCTTCATTTTTCTTTGCTATGTGTCAGGTTCAGCTCATAGCATCTGTAGACATGGATCACTTTACCTTGGATTATAAATGTTAAATTTGTTTATGTCACTGATTTAACTTGCATTTGTATAAAGTAGTTTTTTACTTTGTTAGTTAATTCTCCATAAAGGAAAAAACTAAAATAAAACAAAAGCCAATGTAGCTATCAAATCTTTTTTTTTTTTTTTTTACCTACAAAGTGTTGTCAGTAAAAGCCTGATAAATGACTTTTCCATGTCCATATCCATGTTGCCTCTCCCCCTTTGTGTTCACACGTGGACATTGAAGTGGTCACTGACCCATGACCAATTGCTTCAGTTTAATTACTGTGATCAGACATGTGGTGTGCCTTTGGCCTGATGACATTGTGCACCCTAGGGAGCACGGGCAGGGTCAGTGTCTTCTTGAAGGTTGTCTCCCCATCCCCCTCCCAGTCTTCCACATGTGTCTGCTGACCTCAGGCCAGCTGGCTTCTGTGAAACCACAACAGACGCACACCGCAACCACCTAAAACACCAAAATTATTTTGTATGTTTAAGCCTTTTCCCACATTTATTCTTTTCATGCTCCTTGTCTCAATAACCCCTGCAATGGGTTCAATTAACACTCGGACCAACCTCCTCGCCTCGCTGAAGTCCCCTGAGTCAAAGCTCAGACTGTGCATTGCGGCTTCGGCCCTGAAGATTGTCTCTTAGTGAGATAAAATGAGAATACACTCAGCAATCCACAATGGCTCCATTCCAGGCCGTGCCATGTGCAATAAAGCTTGGCTCTGCTCAGTAGGATGGGCTCTGAGGAATCCTCTGGCATGGAGTAATTGAGAGGGGGGATGTAGTGGAAAATGTTGCCATTTCAAAGCACGTTTTTTTCCTGCAGTGCATGCTCCTTTTGAAAAATTGATCTCCCGACCAAGAACAAACACCACTTTGCAGACATTTTCCCTGGAAGGGAGATTTTTGTTTTGTTACACACTGTTTCTATTGTACAGAAATGTACAAATAAGAAGTTATCTTTGCACTGACTTGTGAAAATATAATAAAATATTAATCATATCTTTGAGGTGCTATAGTGTAGATTCTTCACTGCCATTGTTAAGCAAAGTGGTCCAGTTTCTCATTAACAAGGGCTGTTATTCCTTGTAGTTTTTCATTACAGTGGGTTACAAATATACCACAACCCTCTAGATTTGTTTTCTTTATTTTATTGCTTTACAACCTTGACTTCAGATGGATTTTAAATTTGTTTAAGTAATTGACTTACACAAAATACTCCAGATTAAAGAAGTGAAATGAAAATAAAAAGATAAGTGAAACTTGTTAAAAAAATTGATAAAACATAAAATTGACTAATGGTGAGTGCCTATATATTCTCCCCTTTGCTTTAAAGCACTCGTTATTATCTTCAGAAACCACATAATTAGGTAAATAAGATCCACTTGTGAACAATCTAGGTGTCAAAAGATGTCAGTATACGTACACCTGTTCTGATAGCCTTTAGTTGTGCAACAACTCCAAGGGGGCTACCACCTGGCAAGAGTCAGCATGAAGACCAAGGAACTCGCCACACAGATCAGTGACAAAGTTATGAAGACGAATTAGGATCACTATTAAATCCATTATAAGAAAATAGTAAGGGAGGCTGTAAAGAGGCACTGCAAACCTGCCAAGAGAGATAGTCGTCCTTCAAAACTTCAAACAAGACAAGGAGTGCATTAATCAGAGAAGCAAGTAAGAGGTCAAAATAACCTCGACTGAGGTGGGCAGCTCTTCTCCTGTCCATAGGACCACTATAAACTTTACACTTTGCAGAGTTTGGCTTTTTGGAAGAATGGCCAGGAAAAAGCCATTGCTTAAAAAGAAAGAAAAAAAAATATGGCAGACTGTTTCGGAATATTGGAAACTTACCAGACCTGTGGAAAACTATGCTGTAGTCAGATTGCCTAACATTAAACTTTTTTGGCCATCAAAGACAACACCAACCTAAGAACATCTCATCATGCTGAGATCACTGTCCCACACAAAAAAAAAACAAAGTGGTGGCAGCATCATGCTGTGAGGATGTTTCATCAGCAGGGACTGGGAAACTGGTCCAAGTTGAAGAAAGGATGGATGATCCAAATACCTAATCCTAACCTGTTTGATTCTTCCAGAGAGTTGAGTCTGGGATGGAGTTTCACCTTTCAGCAGGACAATGACCCTAAAAATCCTGTTAAAACAACACTTCAGTGGTTTAGGAAAATGCTCCTGGAATGTTCCCGTCAAAGCCCAGATCTCAATCCAATTGAGGATCTTTAGTATGATTCAAACTTACACATCAATCTTTTATCATCATTTATCTACATGTACTGTAGACCATTTTGATTGTTCTCAATAAAAGTGGCACATCACCTTAAATAAACACCATAAGATTGTAAAATCATTTCGGTTGAAGACAACATGGGATTTCCCCCCGCATTTCTCCTTTTCACTCTATGTCACTACTTTGCACAGTAAAAAAGTATTCAGTGCTCTAAAACCAAGCTTCAATATGTGAGAACTTTGGCGTTAAACTGGATGACTGTAATACTGTTGTCTCAACACTCCTTCTGAAAGAGATATATTTTTAAAAGCAATTAAAAACTCTTTGCTCTCTGTTATTGGCAGGCATTCTTGTTTCATCAAGCAGACTGCAGAGTCTCAGTTGACATGTAGGCAGATGTGTTTCCATTGAATCACACAGTGCAGTTCACTTCCACAGAGATTTTTTTCCAGCTACTTAAACGCATTAGGTCAGCAATGTCTGTGGATTGTCCAAAAGTAAGTCTCTAAATCTGCATATATATATATATATATATATACACACACACACACACACACACACACACACACACACACACACACCTGCTTTCTTCTTTCTGGGACACTGGGGAGCTGGTGCCTGTATCCTGCAGTCACCCTGGACAGGTCTCCAGTCCATCACAGGGCCACATAGAGACAAACAAGACAAACAATCATTCACGCTCTCACTCACACCTTGAGACAATTTAGTTACCAGTGAACCTAATGTGTATGTTTTTGGTCTGTGAGAGGAAACCAGAGTGTATAGTCTTTTAATTTCTATTTTTCTTCCTTCTGATTTGTATTTTCTGCTGATTTGGTAAAATGCATATTTAATGTCTTATGCTAAATGGATTAGCTATGCATGATAAGGTTCAGAGACTTGGGTCCTGCATAGTGATTTTACTAATCTTATACCTGCTGAGTTGACCTTTTCAAAAACCCAAAGGTTTACTCAGGCTGAACAATTATAGTTTCAACACACCTCTTTGCTGTGGCTTTACACAGAGTTCAACCAAATTGCCATAATAGTATTTATGCATCTTTAAAATAAATCATCCAGAAATAGCCTTAATCCAGCAGAACAAAAATGCCTTTTTCTTATGCAGTACAGTGCAACTATCCAGTGTACCTTTTTGGAGAAATGCAACATGCTGACTTAATGTAAAGTTAGTTATTTTAGGCACTTTTTTAGACATTTGTGTGCAGTTCTTCTTGTCCTTAAAACACAAACTGATGTTAGTCCACACAGTACATATTGTTTGAGTAAAAAAATCCAACCACAGTAAACACAAACATCACATAACTTAATTTCTTTCCAAATCACAATAACGCCAATTAATGTAAAGGTCTTTCAGTTGAAATTTGCACAATTGTAAATCATTAACGCTGAACAATCTTCTGATGTACACATCTAAATAAAATGCTGCGGAGAACTGCTTTCTCTCAGCTTGGATGTGCATGAGAAATGAATACAGTAACTCTGCTATAAATAAAACACATTATTCCTGAGTGAATACGTGGTCTCTGGCTGGAGCATGGCAACAAGAAATATCACATTTTTAATTTTTGTTCAGACTGAAAAAGAAATCAACCTCAGCCCTCTAAAATAACAATTGTTTAACACGTTTCTGATGACATTATTCCACTGCTGCATGTATTCCTTTTCCCTGTCTCAGGACAAATCAGGCGAACTGAACGCAGCATTTGTTTAACAGTTTTACTAAACCAAGTAAGACTTTAAAAGAAGTATAGTGAAGCAATAAATCATTCTCATACCTCACTTTGGCATTCTAAGAGTAGTTTCTCCACCTTGTCGATCAGCCTCAATGTTTGTATTCACCTTACTTGTAAAATGTGGTGGTTTGTGACTGAATCAGAACTGCTTGATTTCACGACATTGACACGAAGCAGCGCATTGTTCTCGCTGGGCTGTTGGAAGATGATTGTGGTGATTAGAGCAGTTTTACTACAGTCGCTCCTCAGAGGTAGCTTCACTTTAGAAAACGCTGTGCTTTTGTTTTGAATAAGAAAGCAGTGCGTTCACAGCAACAGGAAACAGTTGAGTGTTTGTTTGTCTTACTGAAACGCTTGCACTGACTGCTGTTTCAGTTAGTTTGTACAAGGTTTAACAAGTTCCAAATGGATGCCAGAGAAAACAGAAGTTGTCATGTTGTGTCATTGATCTGTCGAAGCGTGCTCCGGGCGTGTGATGACTTGCAGCGATTAATGTTTTTTGTACTGAAGTGATAAAAAAAGAGACAATTCTGGGGGTTTCATTTTCTTTAGATCGAGTTGAACTGCAGCACTGCAACTGGGGTCTTATTTGTGAGACAATTCATTAATCTTGATGCTTGTTTGTCAGATGCTTGAAAAACAGCAGTCAGGGTGTGTTCTGTCTTGGAACATATTTATGGCACTTCTCCAGCTTGTTCAAATGGAGCATTAATTTAAAGTGTGGAGACGTGACAAGGAGACAATGATGACAAATCATTTGTTCAACAGTTGAAAACCATAGGCTCACCCACTCAGGAAGTGTCGTGATTGTTGTGTTTTAAGAAATGTTGTTTTTACAGCCTTTTTGTGGCTCCACCGCATCTCAAAGACCAACAACCAGCTGAGCACGTGCAGCTGTCACTCACAGAAATGACTGTGATCTTTTGACCCCCACCTATGCCTCTTTGTTGTATTTTCTGGGCCTTGCCTTTCTGCAAGCTGATCAGGGCTTGAGAGCCGTGCAGCCCCACTAGCTAAGTTACGAGCTCAGCTGACACAGAAACGGGTATTTTCAGATAGCATCAAACAGGGAAGGAAACATTTTTCCAAAACTTTAACATCCGAGTCTAATTTGTTTGAACTGAGTGTTTATTCATGCCCCACAGAAGAGGTATTTTAGTAGTTTGATATAATTCCAAAAGATTTAATGGTGATACCTGTTCAGCTAGTAGGAACCTTTACAGAAGGGAGCATTTTCACTTTCATTTCAACAAATAACTTCTTGTGAAATGGTATTTTTCTGGGTGTGGAACCTGTCGAATCTGACTGACACATTTACTAAATCACCATTCATTGCTGTGTTTTTAACATTATCTCAAAGCTTCACGTGGCTTCGACAGTAAGACTAATGAGGTATGACTTTGCCCTCTCAGGCATGTTACCTCAAGAAATGCTTGCACAGTAGGTTTTGATAAGATCTTATCTGGTTTGGGTTTTTTATCGCTCTCATTTCGGCTGATACTCATCGGAACTGTCTGTTAGTTTTCTCCCAACAGCTGTGGAAACTGTGACAAGGTTGGAGATAAAAGGGGATTAGGGAGAAAGCTAAACTGTCTTTTTTTATGAGAATTTGGTAGGAGATACACTTTTCTCCTGCTGTTAACTGTGGATCGGAGGAGTTACACCAACAGTGTTTTGCTTCAACAAAACATTACTTGTCCTAGTAGTTTAATGCACAAATAAAAAAGGTATTTATATTTTTTTTTCCAGCTGCAATCATGTCTTTGTTATTTGCGCTCAGGTGCACGAGGGAAACCAAACTGCTGTTTCATATGTCAGAGTATGTTTTAGTAAGAATGCACAAAACCTCCAAACAAAGCCTGAATTTCTGTATTCAGCTGAGAGAAAAATAGCCTATGATTTTTCATGCTTGTGTTTTTTTGTTTGTTTGTTTGTTTTTTATGTGAGCCTGGATTGCTTACTTTATGACAGGGAATAAATGTCTAAAGGAAAAACCCAGCATATGTCTGCCAGAGTGTGAATAAGATATGATGTTAGACTGAATGTGTGGAAACAAAGTAAGAAAAGAGCACATTAGCTGCAACATTTTTACACTGAAAGTTTAATTCATGAAAGGAAAAATGAACACATTCAGCTGTAACTTAATAGCTTCTTGTGTGGACTTGAAAGCGTTTAGTTTGTTAAGTTAAACATAAGAATGAACTCTGGGTGGTCGATCTTGTTTTTCGTCTCAAAATACGTTTCAAATATTTCAGTAAATAAAACTAACAGGGAGTTTTTTAGTTTGAGTTTAAGTGATTTGCTGGGTTTAAGCTTGTTTAAATGCCTCGTCTAATTGCTGAATAACCACAGGAGCCACAGGAGCACAGGCGAGGTTAGAGCTTGCAAACTGCAGTCTGATGAACCAGCTGCTTGTGGTTTGTCACCTTCTCTGTTTCCCTCTCTGAGATACAATTCAGAGTACCTTTTAAAGATTAGATCTGCTGCATGTTAATGTTTGCTGCAGAAGCTGTTTCAAGTTGTTTTCACCTATCATATTACTGTCAAGGTTTTCGTTTTACTCTGGTGTTTAACAAACAACCTTTACTGATATGAGTAACTTAACCTTCAAGTTGAAACCAAGCTTGACTTCTTATCAAATGTACTCTCAAATTCTTGATAATATTCATGTTTTATGTTTAGGTTCTGATTCAGATCAGTGAGAGGGATAAGTGTTATGGCATCCTGACAGATTTATTACCAGAGAAGACTCTCAGCTCTTGTTGTCTCCTTCAAATAAACGTGTACACTTCACCGTAGCCAAAATAATGACGAAGCGGATGTCAAGGGGACAAGTTGTGGTTAGCACACTAACCACAAGTACAAGTCTTATTTTGACATGCTGTCAGATTTAAAAGCTGAAAAAAAAAATCCTCTTGCTACTTGATGTAATGACAATTGTAGTTTCTGTTTTTGTCTAAACACTTTGAGCACTGCTGCTTAAATCTTCTTCTCTGCGGGTCATTTGCAAATATATTCCCTGAGAGCTACTTTCAACATTTTCTTCCTCTTTCTTCCCCGAATCAGAATCGGAGCTGAGCTGCTACCAATACTGCCTTAACACTGGGAACCACCCAGCTACCGCTGTCTCTCAACCCCCCCCCCCACCCCCGCAGTCTCACCTACATGTTTGTCCCTCGTTTCCCAGCGGCAGACAGAAAGCCACAGGAAGCTGCTGTCAGCTGCCTTAGAAGCAGAGTGAGCGATGTAGGAAGCGACCATCAATCCCTCCTCATTTCCTCTGCTCTCTGGTCCCCGGCTGCTGGTTTTGGACCACAGTCTCCCCGAGCTGCACGCCATCAATATCCACTAATGATAGGAATTAGTAATAAACCACTGGACGCCGACATTAGACGGGATCAACAAGATGCTTGTTCTTCTGTTTAACATGCTGCTAGAGCATATAGAGGTTACACCCTGTGCAGATTAGGACCAGATTGAATTAGCTGTGGCTGGACAAGTATGAAAAAAGCCTTTGGTGGTTTGTTGGTATGAGAATACATGTGGTAAGGCTTAGAAATTGAAACAGCAGAGGAAACGGAGCAGAGTTTATAGTGGCTAGAAAAGCCCCAAGTGGCCTGCAGAGCACATTTTTCCACCATCGTCTCTTTGTCCTGTAACAAAGACAGGAAACATTAGAGATGACTGGTACTCTATAGCAGCACATAGTCACCTCGTTTAAACTGTTTCAGTTAGACTACAGAGCTATCTGAAGGCTGATCAACCAGCAACAACTTTTTTGTACTGTTATTTTAATCATGTCGATGAAATAAACCCAATTCTGACTCACAGAGTACATTCAGAAAATAGTGAAAAACCAAAGCAGTACACTTTTACAACTAGAGAAATTGCCATTTCTGTGAAAATGCAGTGTGAATGCTGAGTGATAAATGTCTTTACTGAGATTTGCTGAAGACGATGAAATTGAGTTGTTAAAGCTTATAGAAGCAGAACACGAGCTAAAAGATAAAATAAGCAAAATGCTAGCTTAAGGCCAAAAATAGCAAAATGCTAGTTAAAAGTAGCAAAACACTAGCTTGAAGCTGAATGTAGCAAATGCCTAGCTAAAAGCTTAAAGTAGCAGAAGGCTAGCTAAAAGCAGCAAAACACTAGCAAAAACCAGCAAAAGGTCAGCTAAAAGTAGCAGAATGCTAACAAAGCATAGACTATGACCACATAGTCAGACCACTAAGGCCTCCTTACCCCATTGGATGTTGACAACATTATGATGTAAAAGAAATTAGCCAGAATGTTGCTGGTCTCTGTTGGGTTTTAACAAGGTCTTTAGGGGTATATTAAGAATGTAGTGGGCTTTCCATTACACATATTAGAGTGTGAGATCGGGTAGAGGTTTGAGCATGCACAAAAGGTCAGCTGCGAGGTTGTGGTGCTTTATCATTGTGGTGTCAGCGTATCGAGGTCCTAGGTGGACCATGGAATAGCGTGGTGGTAGTGTATATATGACGTCAAGTTTAAGTGTTGTGTGGCTATAAGGATTTAGAAGCAGATCTGGCCATGCTGACCCTATGTTAACCAAAACTGTGACAAGGTCAGGAAAACAACCCTATTTATGATATTTGTGGAGTAGCATTGTGATGATGATCTAGCGTGATTCAAGAGAGTTGTGCCAGAGCAGGGCCCAGGGAGTGATGCCACTGTGGGCATACATAACAGTATTGTTGTGAAAATGTGCTGTTGGTGTAAAGAGTGTGATGAGGGCTTGGAGGGGCATTTTGGTGATGTGAAAAATAGCAGGGACAAACCTATTTGATGACTACACAGAGCGTTGCAGCGTCGTGATTGCCTTCACACTGGAGGAGGTTTTCCAAATTTGCCACAGGAACAGCAAAACTTTCATGGGACATCTAGGTTGAGGACAGTGGAGTGAGGTCATCATCTAGTGTGAAGGAGAAGGGTTTCTTTTGGAGGCGAGCGACCAAATGCTGAATCTGAAATATCCAATGTTTTAGCTTCAAAATAGTCTGCTGTGTTTGAGAGCTAGGCTGTTAGCTACTTTTTATTGTGAGATTAAATAACAACAATAGAGCCTCCCCTTTTGCCCAATACAAGCAATAGAATTTATATTGTGCTCTTAGCAGATTTAAGTTAGCTGAGGTTTTTCTTTAGTTGACAGTGTTGCTGAACATTGGGCACAACTTGGTTGAGACGTCCAAAGTTTTTTTTTCTTGAATTCTGCCACAAGGCAAGATTAATATAAGCATTACATGAAATTTGTTTAAAGTAAAGAATGTATTTATTTCATTTAGCTGTAGATAGAGCTTGGGTTGTGCTTAAAGAGCCATTTCTACCCCGAATGATCATGTCAGCTGTCTGTCAGTCAGCAATGTTGACCTGACCCTGACCTGTTGCTGAAGAGGGTGTTGTTGCCTGAGGCGAAATACAAGAACTGTGAACATATTCTTTGGTATTTCTTTTTCAAATAGTTTATGGAGGATTTTCACTGAGAGGAAATGGCAGATGCCCTCAAGGCATGCAGCCTGCATGTGTGAGGATAAAACTTTATCTTTACTGGTGAAAGTTCACCAGTTACCAAGCATTAAACAGTGATGTCTTCCTCCATTGAATGCTTTGTTCTACTCCTACTTTTATGGTCATTTTGCTTTGCTCTTTACAAATAACCCAGACTCTTGAGGAGTGTCTTTAGCAGCTGGAATTAATTTCTCTGGACCTTGTTATCCTCATTCCCTCCTTTAGTACATTCTCAGAAGTTACTGAGCTGCTGGAACTGACTGACTCCTTCCAAATATCATTTCTTTTTTTTTCAGTTGAGGCCCAGACATTGTCAGGATATTGCTCTGATTTAAGCACCAGAAAGACTTCCGTTTCCCGGCTCCGAGAACCAGGCCAGGCAAGAGACAAGAAGCAAGAGTGTAATTGCTGGGGTGGAATGTGCTGTGTACAAATTAATGGCAGCCTCCTTTGAAAGAGCACTATTGTAGGGGTGGGGATGACTTGAAGCTGCTATTGTTGCCTCTTGATTGAGGCCTCTTTAAGACAGGGAGGCAGTGAGCGTGTTGAAACATCTTACAGCTGAGGCTCAATGCTCGAAACACTAAAAGCTCTAAGCACTGAGGAAGATGTACACTCATTGGTGAATCACTTAATTCTCTGACTTTTATTACTAAAATTGGACAAGAAATCTGTACGCTGGAATGATTCACTTCAACCCTTTTGACATTATTTTATTGTTAAACAGCAGATTTAAGAAGAGGTATTCTTTGAAGCTTTTTTTTTTCCTTCTTCTTTTTGGTATCCTGCACAGCCGTTACATCAGACACAGCTTGCTCGGTTGAGTTTACATCTCAAACCTTCAAAGCCGTTACAGCTCAATTTCCTGGTTTTCTCTTGTTTGAGAAAGAGCCTGACGGTGTTCAGTACTGCTGGAGTCTCACTAAAGCCTCATGACCCACATCAAACAGTCTGACGGCCGCAGAGAATATGCAAGTTTCTTTATGAATTTGCTGGTTGCAACATGAATGGACAGATTGCATTGTTTCCTGTAACCCGAAAGAAAAAAGAAAAAAATGCCAGTTTATAACATGTTCAGCTGTCAGGCTTGCAAGAAAAGGGATTTCTTATTAAAAATCCCCTGAACGGCATTTTGCGGCCCGAACGCACATGGGTTGTTTTCGTAGACATCTAAGAGATGATTGATCTGTGATTCTTGCGCCGCTGTGCTGGCTTTTGTGTTACTCAGACCGGCTTTGATAATTCAATGAAACACATCAAACATATCTCAAACAGAAAATCCCAATCTGTCATTCCCTGTGAAGCCAGTTTCATTTGAGTCAGTGGGTTTTGAGCACAGCCGTTTTGGCAGAAGCCAGTGTTAAGAAAAAAATAAATAATTTCCCTCCCACAAGGTAAACAGCATTGTTTTACTTTGTTGCGCCAGCACTTTCAGTTTGAAAGGAAACATTCCTGTTAAAAGAGCTCGCTATTCATAAGCAAGAAAAACAAAATCGGTCTAACTGCACTTTCTAGTAAGGGAAAAAAGATGAATATACAATCCCTGCAATATCCAGTCTGTGACTGCCTCTAATTATCCAGCAATAGAAATAACAATAGAAAGGACAAACTGCATGTCAAGTGAGCCACAGCTGTTTCGTAGGGCAGATGGTTCGGTCTTCACAGCTTCATGAATCACTCTGCCTCCCAGCTATGTATATTTGAGGAGACTTGTATTTAAATTTACACGGTGGCTTGTAAAAGAAGTAAGTAAAAACTTCTCTTTGTTCATCAGTAATACATTTTTATAAGCAGTCTTTTAAAGACAGGTCATTAGTAAGTTCTTTTGGCTGCTCCCTTCTTCAGAGGTTGTCACAGCGAGCTAACTGGCACGAACAATTTGGCAATTGTTTTATGCCGGTTGCTATTCCTGGAGCAACCTGTGCTCGAATCTGCAACCTCAGGATTGCAAGACCGCGGCACTGACCACCAAGCCACCGCAGCCTATTGATGTTGTAAAATGCTCAGATAATGGTCTAAATCTTAGCTTTAGTATGTGCAGATCTGTGGGATTTTGCTGTTTTCTCCACAGCATTTTTATCACTTTCTGCTGTGAGTGGCTGATATTTGATACTTGATAGTTGAGTGTTTACCAAAAAAAAAAAGTGCCATCTGAGACCATAGATGTTCATCTTTAGCTTGCAGCCTTGATCTTTTTCACACTGAAGACAGACTGCTTGAATAGTTTTTTTTTCTTATATATATATTACACACCATAAAATAAATTAACATGCAGATACCATGGGAGATTGTTTTTATTCAAACAAATACTGTTCTCAAGCAATTGTTGACAAAAAGAGATCGTCTTCCCACCTCTGCTCCTCAGACTCAGTTCTTTATGTGTGTTACTTTTGTATTGCAGTCACCTGTTGACATCACCTGTTTAAAAGAACATCATGTTTTGCTAATTCTGACTCTAAACTGCTCTATTCCCATCTGAATAGCAGAAATATACTGTATGAATGTTACCAAATGAAGTGAAACTGACGAGAGAAAACAAATTATCTTGGGTTCATTGCAAGTGTAAGGCTCATTGAAAGGTCTTTTAATTGGTTTTTAATTGGTTTTTCCATACTGTCCCAACTTTTTCTGATCTGGGGATGTGTGTTCTTAATGGTAAATAACTCTGTTCCACATTGTCAGCTGTGACAGCTGACAAGCAGAGTTTAAATCTGATTAAACTTTTGAACACTGAACAAGACTGACTAGAAACAAGATCTGGGACATAGAATTTTTTTTTTCTCTTCTAAGCTGTTAAGGGAACACATTTTTGGGTATGTTCAAAATCAATCGAGTCAGTGACAATAATCCCTGCTCAGAGGTCCAAACAGGCTGAAATTGGCCCGTGAATGGCACTGAGTAGTGACGAAAACCACACAAGTGCTGTTTTGAGAGCGGCAGCAACACCAGAAGCAACAGCCGCCCAGTCACAGTGAGACGCTGTGACAGCGCTGACAGGATAGAGCTAATTTTTAAAGTATTTGTGTGCCTCCGCTCATACATCTGAGCTCAGGCAGACAGAGAGAGCAGCAAACAGCAGGCTGCCGGAGACAAGGGCATGTTCAGCCGCCAAGCTACAGCAAATCTTCAAAGGGAGGATTTGTATGAAGACTTCTGCTCGATTTTTCTGAGGCGGTCCTTTATGTGACACCAAGAAAAACGCACTTTCTTTTGACTCTTTATCAGGGGAGATGACTCATGCTTTTATTTGCCTTTAACTATTAGGAGAATTAAGTAAATATAGTTTGCATACCATTTAGGCATGCCTTGTGTTGCTATTTGAAATGAAGGAAACAGAAACAGCTAACAGTCTCAGATTCTCTCAGATATTTTTGTTGTGAAATATACTGTACACTAAACACACAAGTGTAAATAAAAAGTCCATTTCTTGTGTGTTGCCTGCTTGTATTAAGACCATGTAATGTGATGTTGTTCAGGACTCTGCTGTATTTATGGTATTATTCATAATGACTGAGTAAAACTGAAAAAAGAGGATGTTTTTAGCGCAAACAGTAGTTAGGCTACAGGTTTATTTTCCAGTAACAGAATAATAGGGTTGATGCCAAGAGCTAATGCTAAAGTTTTAAACAAAGATCTTGTTCCGTGAGTAGCACTTGTAGTGTGTTGTGACTGACTCTCAGCGACAACCACACCCAATTGTCGAATACTATCTGTAAAATTGACCGAATTATATCCATTTTTGGATGTTTAAAGTCAGTTGGCTGTGGCGGCCATCTTGAATTGTGTTGCCGACAAAAGGTAATGAGTTGTAGACAAACATCCAATGATTACTCTGTGTATGTTTCATTAAAATTTGTCCAGTGATTCATGAGATATTTTGGTAACAGACAGACGCACAGACACAGGCAAAAACATCATCATCTGCCTTTGCCTTTCGGTGGCCGGTGATAAAAATGTAACTGTAGTTTTTGCTCAGTTCCTCATCATGTTTGCTTGATGACATTTATTATGTTGGAATTCAAAATGCATTTAATCACATTAAGCGGCTGTCTGTTGTCAAATTTGTTTGCCAGTGCCGTGCTTTAATTAAACCACATTAAAGCCAGAATGGTGCGCTTTTTAAGTTGTGTCAAATACAGCATTTTACTGCTCCTGTGTGATCCAAGCCATGTGAATGTGGATCAGAGCCCACTTTCAGAGAGCTGTGTGCTTTTCCTGATTCCTTTTGTCATCATTAAAAGCTGGGTTATTGCCGTGCTGCAGGAGGATTTTCATTTCTCTTCTGGACTGAAATGCCTGTGGCCTATTTTCAGCTAATGTACTCCTGGGTACTGGGACCTATTGTGTTTCCTGTAGACAATCTTTTTAGTTACACAGCCTTTTGCTCTGATTATACTGCTTCCACTCTGTCTGTCTGTCCTGGAAAACCACTCTATTTGAGACGAAAAAAAAACACATGGCACCTGAATTTGGAAAGAAAGAAAAAAATTCTCCTGAAGCTTGTTTTCTGATTTTCACACCCCGCCAGTGTCTGAAGCCATCACTTAACATATTGGTGCCACTTCTCCTGTTATGTGGCTGATATAAACCACCAGCGGTGTGCTGTTAGCTGCTGAAACACGTAAGAGGCTGGCTGATGGAGGAGATGAGCATTCTAAACAGACTGCATTATTAGGTACACAGCTGGAAGCTCGCAAGCCTCTCATTTGTATTGCCGCGACGGGAGCATAAACAACGGTGTAATCTCCCTCACTTCAATGATGTAATCAGCGGTAAAAACTCATGATAGTCTGCTCTGAATGAGCCGGCTGTGGCACTGATGCAATACGGCATGTTTTGATGATAGCGCTGCTGAGCATTGTGTATCTTTTCTGCGTGCGCTGTCAGTGAGGAAGAAAAATGTCCGTCTTCTGCAGCCACACGGGGCCACTTTAGGTCAGATTAATGGTTATATGTGGATTAGTTTATTGATCTACACATGGAAACGTGATAATGTGTCTTGGCAAGTGTGTACTGTAGTGTTGATTGTAGGCCACACTTTATCCATTTCCCCTTACTTCACTCAGCGTAAATTTCTCTGCGCAGAAAAATCCTGAAGGGTCAAGATGGATGTGGCCGAAACTTTAAAACCAATTGAAATGAATGCTTCTCTTCAAAAAACTGAAACGTGGGAGCTATAGAATGTGTATTGTTTGGGGTAATGTCAGATAACATTACAAAGCCAGATGACTTCTGCTAGAGGAAGTTAGGAAAAGAAATGCATCATACACTAATGAGCTGTTATTAATGTTTAATAAAAAAGAAAAGAAAGAGAAGCAACAGCGAAAAGAAAACGGGCAATGATTTGTATTGCTGTTGACCCTGTGTTCAAGCCATACTGTGATTGTATCACTGATATTAATGAAATGTGTGAGTTGTATTTGTTTGGGTGGTGACCATCCACATAAAAAAAGATGGACAAAATGACTCCATATAATATTTTTTGGCACCAGTGTCTGCGCATTAGGAATGTGGGGCTGTACCATGGATGCAAAAATCCTGCCTAAACACCCTCTCAACAAGCTGTCATTCACTGAACCGCAAAGAACTAATTGAAACTAACCAGCCACTAGGGGGCACTCGTCTTTTGTGGCTTCAACTTCCATCTTCTGGTTCTGTGTCTAGTTATAATATATGACAATGGTGGTACCTCCTTCATAAGCTATACTGGGGTATCCAAAAATAGCAATGGTATTGCGTTGAACACTGTCCTTAAAAAGTCATCTGCAGATTTAATCCCAGGCATGTGCAAATAAGTTTCAACCATGTGGTTACATTTGTGTATGACAAGTGTATGTCCTGTAAATTCTTCTGCTGCCATTCCTGTGGCATAGTGGTTTCATTTCTCTGTAGCGACACCTGCTGTCTAAGAGGGGGACTGTAGAAATTGTTACGCATTTCAAAGTATAAACAGCAGCTCTCCACTGTTGGTAGCACAACATGTTTGCTATATCACTAATGCATGTACTGTTCATTGGTAAAATGATTTAAAGTATGCACAACTTCATACAGGAATCAGCTGCAGTCCAACTCGGAAAGTGTAAATGTTTGCAGTGCCTTAGCCAATCAGAGCTCTCCCTCACAACATGCAGTTGGGGAGTGGTGGGGCAAAGGTTAAAGAGGTGAGCCCATGATTGGGAGGTCATAGTTTCACATCCCCAGACCAGCACAAAATTTGGGTGGGCAATGTGAAGTGCCCACATCTGTCTCCACCTTCATTAGCTCCACTGTGGGCTATTGAGCAAGGTCCTTAACCCTCCATCTCCAGGTGCAATGTGCAATAGGAAAAATGCAGATAATGAATTTAAAAAATATATATATTTTAAATAATATGTTTGTCTTAGGTACTAAAACACAGCCGTGACAGAACATGCAGTGTCCCTGCCTTTTGAGTCCAGCATAAGTAAAATTCCAAAAATGTAAGAAAAAATGCTGCATTGGTAGGCTGAATCAGGAAGTTTAAATGTGTAGCTCCAAATATGGGGCTGTGGTAGATTGCTGGTCGGTGCTGCTGTCTTGTAATCCTGAGGCTGCAGGTTTGAGCCCAGGTAGGCAGCAGGAAAGGCATCTGGCGTAGAACAATGACCAAATCTTTTGTGCCAGTTTGAAGGGAGCAGCTGAAAGAACAACAACAAATTTGTAGCTCCAAAGCTAACAATAATACAGTGAGCTAACCCTGGTTTAAACAGTACATTGCCTTTTCTTGTGCCATGTTTTTACAAACCCAATACAGTATTCCACAGGATATCCTCTAAGCCCAGACACATCCTCCTTTTTCAGCACATTTTTGAGTAATTTTTACTCACTGATTCCAGACTGAAATGAGTTATGGAAAGCTGAAGTGAAGGTCTATATTGTTTAAAAGAACAATCATAGGGAGTGTCCTCCAGTGAGCTGGAAAGAGGAGTGCAGTCTTTATTTGTTGATGCAGCTCCAGATTTTACCCAACTGGCCTGGTGAGTCTTCTGAAAACAAACTTAGAGAAAGACTTAAACACAAATGACAATATTCACATTCCTCCTTCAGGGTGAGAGCAGAGTAATAAGAGGCTGAGCGGCAGTGTACAGGCCTATTACTGTCACTGAGCTTATTAACCTGCCTGCTATCTCTGAGGACACACACATACACTCACAAACCAAGGCCAGTTATAATTGGTTTTTGAGGAATCCCTTCTCTGTGGTCAAGTTGTTAGTTTGGTTTCAAGCCACTAGTTTCAAAACCCACAAGTTAAATGAATGTGAAAGTCATTGATTATATAAACACCAGAATGACCAAAACTGAGTCTACTGCTTGTGTTTGCAACATTACAGGATTCTACACAAAAAAATCAGAAATTGAGTTACTAGTATGTTTTATGCAAGAATTGGTATGAACAGATTTATTAGTTAGCTGTAAAGGATTGGAGGAAAAGTCCAATGTTCTAGTGTGCATGGTGCCAGTTCTGTAACATTTCATATTCACAAACATGTTGTGGTTCCCTTGTTTTATATTTTATTCACATGAAAGAAAATTATTTGAAGTAATTCCACAAAATCACAGTTTTGTCTTTTTCAAGCTGCTTAAGACTCCAGGAGAACAAGATAAATCAGCTACATTAGCAGCCAAATTCTGCTGCTTCACGCCTCGTCAAGCTCAGGAATTCCTAACATTTTGTGTGTGTGCATGTGTGTGTCTCAATGTCATTTTTGAAAACAAGAAGCTACATCCAGTTATTATGTTATAGTAGGAGAATTGAATTTAAAAAAAAAAAAATATTTAGAGTTTAAAAAACAAGAAGTATTTCAGTTAAATGCATCGGTGCACAAAAATAACTGAAAATCTAAGCATGTGATTCCAACCCAATATTGACCTTTTTCTAAATGACACAGTCTGATTACGATGTTTGCATCAATGTTAAAAATATTTCACTCATTTTCCTGTTTATGGAGCATAACTCTGATCGATAGCACTCATTATTTTCCATTTGTCCCCATAAATGAGTCTAATGTTTGCACCCATCCATAACTGTTATTCCTACAAGCTTTACTTGGGAGTTTTCTTGTCTAAATGTGTGATTTTTTTTTTGCATACAGACATCTCGTTCTGCTCTGACGCTGTTGTTTGACAAGAGGCAAAAAAAAAACCAAACAGTAATTCATGATAACAATATTAAAATGTGTACTGGCTGCATGAAGTGACTAACAGAACACTCAGCATAGTTTAATTTAATTAGTGTTAACCTTAATTTGCTCAAGGTAATCAGAAAATGCTGTCAACATGGCAGTGTTTTATTCAGAGTATGGTGTTAATCAAGTTAATATCCGAATATTGCTGCGCATGCAAACGCACCCTCTGAGGCAGCTCAAAGAGATGACCTTTAAGAGAGGAGAGCGAGAGCGGCGGCTAATATTATCACTGTATTCAGCTCAGAAAAACACTCGAGTTGGAATGTGACAATATGCAGCTGAGGAGAGTATAGGATGGTGTAACATTTTTAGTTCAGGTCGCAAGTATTAACCTCCTCAGTGTTCATAAATTCACCTCACAGGAAGCAGGTAAGGGAGGAGTCCTGCCCAATTTGGAAAACTGAGTTTGTGGCCCTGGTTTCTTCTGCTGTTGCAGCAGAATATTTTCTAGAAAGTCAAGTACTGGTGCCAGAGCTTTCGGTTATTCTGTTTCATGCATTCAAATTTACAGTCGATCCATATTTTTGCAGATCATATTTCCATATATAAAAACATGTACATACACGTCCATATTTTCCTGTTTCAGAAATGGATTTGTGCAGCGCTCAGTTCAGCAAGCTAACTGACATCAAACCAAATTTAAAGCAGCCTTAAATGGCATGCAGCAACACGTAGCTTTCTCTTTTACTGACTACTCGCTACATTTACTGTTAAATTTATTTGTGCCTATACAAACATTTTGTGACATGTTGTTTTTTGACAATGCCTGCTTTGCGCCTAAACCGATGCATGGTGTACATTCCACATAAATCACACTGCTGCATAGAACAGGATGATTACCCAGCTTTCTCTCTATTAAGTTTCCTTGACAGCAGAATGTGCGAGCTGGGAAGGTCGCAGAGGAGATAAGTAGTACTTACCATATTCAGCATTGTTTGAACTTGGTAATTATATTCAGCTTGAGACGTTTCTCCTCCTTCCACCTCTCAGTTCCTCTCTCTCGATGTACCTTCACGGCTAGTTTAAGTGCTGGTGTTGAGTTTTAACAAGGCCACTTTTGTCCCAGATAAACCTTCCAGACAGCGCTCATCAGTGCGCTATAAGATCCCTGGCTGTCGGAGCACAGAGCGCTGCCCCCGGGGCCATCTTTATCACTTCACCGACAATCACCAATACCCACCAAGATAGATGGGTTTCTCAGTTCTCTCTGTGGGGAGCCCTTCAGCCAACAATGATGGCTTCTCTCTATCTGCAAACACTTCTGAGTGGCAGCTTGGCAGACAGACAAACATAAAAATACAGCGAGAAAGCAAGAGCTATTGACGGGCAGATGCCTGCAACCCACACAGAGAAGTATTGGTCTCTTTTGACACAATCACTGAGTGACAGATTGGCAGGCAAGATGGAGATGAAGGCATAAAGAAAGCTGACATATGCAGGTAACGCACATGAGGATACATTTATGCAACTGAGCTGCACACACACGCACACACACACATGCATTCAGCACTCCCACACAACAGCCCTGTGTGTCTGCATTCCGGCCATATTTTTCTTGGACGCCTTGAATGGCGAGATCCACACATGGATTTTTGTGCATTATGTTATTGAGTTCAACACCAGTCCCAAGTGGCATTCTCACCTCTCCAGCCTGCCAGTCATTTTACTCAGCTGATGTGTCAGCCTGACAAAGTGACCACAGTGTTTCAGTCAAGCAGCACATTCATGGCTTTTATAAGAGCACTAGAGGACAAATCTATAAGGGCAGAGACAAGCAGCTCGTCTTAGTCACGAGAACACCTAGACGCTGCATTGACTGACTCAGTTGGTTGCAGTGACGCATCGACGCTAAACCACATTTGGAGGAGACACCAGCCAGTAAACCATTAAAGGAAACAGGGAGCTATGGTTTTACCAGGATTCAAAAGTGACTTACGGTTCACACTTCGCAGACAAACTGGTTTTAACATTTAGAGGTTTATAATCTATGCAATGTATTTACTAATTTAAAAGCTTGATAGTGAAGCAATAGACCACTTAGTTGCTCAGAACACAGTGTCTTGCAGTGTTGGGCCCATAAAAAACTGTTTATATCACAAGATTGTTTATACACACCAGGGAACTGTAAGAGTCACATTATTAGGCATAGATTTGTTTACTTCATATGATAATTGCATAATTATGCAAATTAACAGAATGTACACTTATGGTGCATAGTGTTTTACATAGTTTAATTTCTCTTTTCTAATCAACAGGATCACTGAAATGTTAAGGAAAAAAATAACTACACTTTTCTGGAATGAAAAATGAAAATCCAGTATAGTTACAGCTTGTTTTCTTTCCTTTTATTACCATGAAAATAGAAATGGAACTCAAACTAAGATGTTTTACCTGACACCAAAATATAATGTTGATTTTGTTCTAAAAAGAACAAACAGTATATATGTTGTGTGATGTGTTGTTTGTTATTCTGCTGTGTTGTGAAATATGCAGTACTTATAAAAAAAGTATGTTTTATTCCACTGCCAGCGGACTGTAGGATGTTTTCTGCTTTTATTGCTGTCATAAATCTTACATGGTCAATACACATTGGGCTTTTTTACAAAAAAAATTTCCAAAAACACCTTCTTTAGTCTTAAAGTGAAATCAAATTTCCACAAAATAATACCAATTAAACAAAAATATGAAATGTAAAATATGTATTTGCATAAACATTCACCTCCTTTAAAATGAATGTCCTAATTCAACATTTTTCAAAGAAAAGATTATCAAAAAGTACAAGTCAGGGGATCCCCAGAAGTCCGGTTAAATCCATTATGGAAGGACTATAGAACATGTGTAAATCTACCAAGAGCAGGCCGTCCTCACAAACTGAGTGACTCTGCCAGAAGGAGACTAGTGAGAGAGACCGCCAAGACACCTGTGAGCACTGAAGGAGTTCCAAGCTTCAACAGGTGAGATGGTAGAGATGGTACATATAACAACTGTTGATCAGATTCTTCACCAGTTTGAGCTTTATGGGAGAGTGGCAAAGAGAACGAAGAAAACTCAAAATGATTAGAGCCTCTAAACAATCTAGACAAACTCTAATCATTCTAGTATGTTATTCTCATGAGCTGCTTGTCAGTTGAATTTTTGCACTTATAAAATAGCAATGGCCTACAGTAGATACTTTCATGAGTTTGTAACTGTAACGGTATATCTTGTGAAATCACATTATTTGCAATAAAATATATTTTGATGTAGACAAAGTTTTGGTAGTTATTGATCTGTTAAGAATTATAGCAGAGTTGTGTTTTTCATATGAATGAGTCCAGATGTGGGTTGACATAGAGCTGTTTTACAGTTAGAGACTTTGAATGGGGTCCTCAGGAAAGGATGAGTCAGAAGAAGGAGGGCTGCAGATGATCTCAAAGGCCAAAGGAAATAATGCATTTGTAATGACAGGGATCACAGACTGTTTTTGAGAACCTGTGCATAAAAAGATCACTAGGTAGTGACAAAAACTGAGAATGAGGTGAGTGCAACAAAGGGGTCAAAAGCTGCAAAGTGTAGCTCACCTTCAGTAAAATCAGATCTAAAAAAAGACACTGTATTTAATTACCTCAAAAGTCTCATACATAAACAGTATGACCATTCCTCAATTCATTTTTGGTTCCTACTCTATCCGTTATAAGGTCATTGTTAGGGTGATTAGTCTGTTAGGGTTAAGGTTATCATATCGTGTTGATTTATCTTTTCATAAACCTGAGTCAGAAAACTGACAACATATAGTTTAGCTCCATCTCGGATGCTGACAGTTTACTTATCCTCTGCACTTCGTCAGCTTGTTATCTTTAGGAAACGTTCACACTGTGAGAAACATTAGCTAGTCATTTAAACCCAGCCATATTCATTAGAAGTCACTGAGCGGCGTGCAGTAAGGTGTCAAAAATCCTGCTCAGATAAGCAAGAAACTGGAGTAAGTTAGAGTTACATCAAGCCGTTTCTAAAACCAGTTGTTCCTCGTTACCTGTTCATGGAGTCTCCCTTTCCAGTTTTGCAGCATCTACTTATCCTATTTCTATGGCTACTGTTCCACAGTTATTGCTTTAATGGCTGCTATGATTGAAATCACTGAAGATAGGCCAGTTAGGAACAGTTTGACTTCCTGTTTATGTCTCATAAAAGTTAACCTGTAACTTACCCAGCATGGCTGCATCCCGTCCCAGGGATATCAGCATCTATTTAATCAGTTAGTGAAACTACATGCTCCTAGATTCATTTAATTGCATTTATGCGCTGTGCATGGTGAATGTATTCCACTTAGCGCTTCTGGGGGGAGGGGGGCAGATGGCCTGTTATTATGCTGTCAATAATTCAGGCAGACAGACAAGCCATTTGTCTCCATATTGTAATGAGCCAATGTTTCAAAACAGTAATTACCTTTTAGACCGGTTGACAAATGACAGGAATAGCAGCACATGCACACCTCCAACTGTGCTTGTGTGCTCAAACACAAACATATCAGGATTGAATCAGGTTGGTGATGACCTTTAACCCCCTGCTGTCATTACGCTGTCAATCCTCTTCCTGGATCAGACCTTGTTATATGTGCAAAAGCCCCATTGTGCTGCGAGGCATGAAACAGATCCCTGTGTTCATTTACAGAAAACTCACATGATCCTGTAAAAGTTGAATAGAATTTGAAGGCTTATTTTATCCCAATAAATCGTGAGTTAACTAGCTTTTTTGTGCCCGCTTAATATTTTTACTCAAGGTAAATATTTCCCAATAATTCCTACTTTAATCGTGTCCGAGGTTTATCTGCGACTGAGTGTGTGACTTCACCCAAACCCTATCCAGTCATGCAGGAAATCTGATAAAGTCTGGTGTAACGACGCTCACGGAGAATACTGAATCTCTTTACACTTCCCTTTTAAAGGAGGCGATAAAGAGCTGTTGTGTGTTTGTGTGAAAGAAGTGAATCTGCAGCATGGAGGGTACACCAAGGGAGAGTCAAAAGGCTGCATTATTGTAGCTTAAGGTAAATGTCACAATAATGTCAGCTGTTTCTGATCCATTTAAAGAGGAGAGGGAGGTTTCTGCCTGGCGAGTGGTACTTTACTGTCAGTGTAAATGACAGGCTTTAGCAGGAGAATCAGTGCCTAGATTAGTGAGTTTAGCTGTTAACTGCGTTTAGTTTTTAAAAAAAAATTGTAATTTTGCTTTTAACTTGCAGAAAGGTCAGCTGTTCACAAATCTCCATTAGTTTTGTGCAATCAGGATCATTTAAATCTTTCACTGGCGGGTTTCTGTTTTTTCCTCGGGGCAGATTTGTGTGTAGATATCTTATGGAGTTGGTGTTAACTACGGTTGCAAAAGGGCAAAACATTTTCGGCAAATTCCCAAAAGCTTTCCAGAAACTTTCTATGGGAAGTTAAGCTGAAAAATTTGGGGAATTATGAGAATTTATGTGAATTAACTGGAAATGTAACTGTATTTTATTCAAACAAAAATATAAACATTTTGTTTTGTCAAAGGAAAATAATGAGTTTGACCCAAAGTTTATGAAAGTTACTAATTTAATGACCTAGGTTGCATATGATTCCATTACGGTGTTCCAGCCACTCAACCTTTAGAGTTTTACGGTTCTCTTTTTTTTTATTGTTGTTTTAATCCTTTTCTAAAATCATCTACACAACTCTGAACACAATTTTTTTTCATGATATTCACATAAAAACCAAACAAAAATCAGTCAGTTTCATATTACAAAAATCATTAAAATGTCCAAATTTATGTACAGAAAATGGTAAATTCCATTCACACAACTCTGAACAAAACTATTTACATACTATTTGCTTATTATTTTGACTCTTTTCTCTCTTTGTTTCCAAAAAAACTAAACAAATGTCTGTGAATTGCATTTCACAACAAAACTTGTTACAACTCTGAACAAAACCTTTTACATGTTACTTTTTCCATCTATCCCTACAATGTCCAGGTGACGTAGTTTGTCATTTTTGGAGGTGTAGTACTGCTCATTGCATGGTACAGCAATGAAATCTGGTTGCTTTAGTCAGGATTGTGCAAAATTGTATTTTCACCAACGATATATAAAATCCCTGTTCAGAGCCAACCTTCAATGCTTTTAATTTAAGGCCTATTTTTGTTTATCCCCATAAATTTCTGTTAAATCCTGTTAATTCCCGTGAAAAGTTTCCAACTTTGAACATTCCCAGAGCTTTGCAACTCCCGTGTTAACTTGTCAGTGAAGTCAAAATAAAAGAAAACAATAGAAGTTCTAAAATATGTACAAAATGTTTGACATTTATTCTCTGCGTGTAAGTTTATTATTCCATTACCCACACGATTAACACTTTGTGTAGCAAATCACAGGTATCTGTACCTCGAGGAGGCTAAACTCAGCAGAGAAAGTGTCCACACATTGAGTAGAAGTGATTTAGATTCAGCCTGAGGGGTGAGCTACATATGTATTTATGATACGAGCAGCAGCAGACTGCAGAGGACGGCCGATTTCCGTGGCTGTAAAAGGGACTGTGGGAGTGGAAGGTGGGGTTACATCACTCCATCAGAATTTAATAGGAATAAAATGAGGTACTAGTGGGCTAAAAATGAGAACAGGATTGGCGCTACTCATTTATAAGGCTGTTTGAATATTAAGTCACTGGACATGAGGGGAATAGAGCTCTTAAAAGTCAATGCCCTGATGTCATTAAACAGGCTGAGGGAGGCTGGGAGTAACTGAACAGATGAGGGTAAAGAGTCAGTGAAGATATACGTTTCACTTCATTTAATGGTCTTTGAACTGAAGTGTGTGTGTGCGTGTGTGTGATATTACTTTTTATAGGGGCTGTGAAAAGTTTTGCTGTGTGGAGAGAGACATAAATCCAGGTCAACTGAGGCCCGGGCTTGTATTGGCAGGCCCAGACACACCGTGGCTGCCAGCTTTCTCTGTGAAAACGTAAACAGACAGTCACAAATAGCACACAGCGCGCTGATCCACATAATGCCTTGTGGAAAGACTGAGGCTAAACCTGGCAGCGTGAGCGATTTAGAGACTGAGGACGCATTTTTCTCCACATAAAGTGATTCCTTGGGCTGTGTTTTCATGCAAAAAACATCAAACTCCTGGCAGTCAGTGTCAGAGTGATGGAGTTTTTTTTTTGTTGTTTTTTTTTTGTCACGAGATGGATGTCACATCACAGTGATGGAGGGCCATCTTATGTAGAGCTGCCAGGTCTGAAAGCAGAGCCCAGAATATATTTGAACAAAAGTATATGAGCTCCAGATGAAAATGAGAACATGATCTCAGTATTTTGTACAATTTGAGACAATTTTAAAAAGTAGCTAGAGATCAGCCTATTGTCCAGAAATTAGGCTAAAATTTGGTGTGTTAGTAGCTGAGAGTCATTCCCAACACATACTCAGAGTACTAACTGATTGCACTCATTTTTTTTTATAAAACTTTGCCACTAGTTATTGGACTCAACTGTGTCTGTCTGTTAGCAAAATATCTCATAAACCACTGGACAAATTTTAATGAAACTC
>JAOXNZ010000001.1:9173434-9185701 GCA_028566095.1 Kryptolebias brasiliensis | reverse complement strand
AAAGAAAATGAATGGATGGATGGATGGATGGATGGATGGATGGATGGATGGATGGATGGATGGATGGATGGATGGATAATTTTTGTACAGCTCTGATCTGCCAATATCGATTTTAGACAATTCAGATTTCTCTCAAAGAACTATAATTAAAAGAACATAAAGTTGTGTTTTTTTAATTTCTAACCACTGTTTGACATTTCTAATTTCTTTTTAAATTTAAATTGAAAGATTTTATTCTGTTGGATCACTCAGTGCAGTCTGGCTGTAGTATAGTCACTGGGTTCAGTTTGTGGAGGGTAGCTTTATAGTCACAATATTAAAGGGGGATTACATTTCTGAGTGGCAGACCTACAGAAAGGGTTCACCAAAATATATAACTTTGTCTAAAAATGCAGTTTCCTTTTTCCTGCTTGTGCTTCTGACTTTATTTTTAAACACCTTACAGATAGTACATACAGCTAAGTTCAAATCTTCACACAGTAAAAACTTTCACATCAAGATGTGCTATTGCTAGCATGATCTAGCGGCTTATCTATGCTACGTTAAGTGGGTGATCAAATTGAAAACTGTCCAGTTCTGTTCACCAGTCAGCTGCTTAGTATATATACAAACTATTTACATGCTGTGTAACTGTTCAGAAAATAATATAATCAAATGGATCCATCAATCATGCCGTCTGTTCATTCATCCATTTTCTATAACCACTTCATCCTGACGAGGGTTGCAGGAAGTTGGTGGTCATTGGGCAAAAGGAGGGGTACACCCTAGACAGGTCGCCAATCCATCACAGGGCCACTTAGAGGCTATAAAACCATGCACACACACACTCGCACTTAAAGGCATTTTAGTCTTCAGTTAACCTAACATGCATGTTGGATTGTGGGAGGAAACCAGAGTACTAAGAGAAAACCCACACATGCACTGGCAGAACAAACAAACTCCAGAAAGATCCCAGCTAAATTTGAAACCTGCAAACTCGTTGTCATGAGGCAACAAACGCTAACTGACAGCACCACTGTGAGGCTCCACAATCAATTCAAATAATCATTAATATTTTGCTCTGTTATCAAATAGTGATAGGGTCATTAGCACTGTTGCTTCACTGCAAAAGGGATGAATTTCGACCTTTCAAATTACATATTTGACCCGTGCATGTGTGGGTTTTTTTTCCAGGTACTCTCCTTCCTCCTACGGTTCAAAACATGCATGTTAGGTTAAGTGGTGATTTGAAACTGAGTTAGAATAAATCTATTTGTGAGTGGTATTTTATCATATAGTTCTCTGTATAGCTTTAAACCAGTACAGCTGTTCAGTGTTGTTGTGTTTTACTCTCTGCTGTAAGAGAAGCAGCTTACAGCATATTCAGCATCATGACTTTGACCTTCAGTATGCCTCCAAATGGGGGTCATGAATAAAACATTATGCTGACTTGCACGAGCAACACACATATCCAAGGACAAGTAAATACACACACACATTGTCCTTCAGCATTGTTGTTGTGTTTTACACTGTTCTCACCATAAAATGTACACATGGATATTATTATCATTATTAGTTAGTACTGCCCCAACCCCCAAACCAACCTCTCACTATCAAGACAACTTGAGACCATGAAGCTCCATCCTGTGTTCGCCTCATGTACTGTAACTGCTTGAGACTTACCTTCCCAGCCTCATATCTAAGTGTGTTTCTGACCAATAAGCCAGCTGAAGACAGGTAAGATAAGATAGGGTAATAACAGTCCACCAGAGCATGGTTCAGGGCCAGGCATTAGATGCAATAACAGCAAGTCATTCCGAAAATGCCTCTGAACTGTTTTTTTTTTGTTTTTTGTTTTTTTTTAAAACAGCATTCTTGTCACAGAGCATTTTGTATGTATTTGAACAAAAAAATGCTTTTTGATATATTTTATTGTCTGAACAAGGCATTATATTTTAGAAGCTGCTTATTTAGAAAAACTTAGAATGTTAGAACACACCAGGTTTTTTTATTTAACTGGAATTTAGTTTGCATCAGTGCCTGTTTTGTTTATTTTACTGAATCTTACACATTTTGTCAGTGTTACTACAATTTTCTCTTAAGAGTGTGTTTGATCAGGGAGCTTGTGCCCCTTTTGGAAAGATCAGAACAAAAATGCAAAACACCTCGAGGTAATTATGGGGTTGGAAAGCTTGTAAGTGGGAACTTGATAGAAAAGGTCTTTACTTCTGCTATTCAGGTTAACTCTGCAATTTTACAAGGAGCATTGTTAGATGAGAGGATAATGAGGTACGCTACAGAGGTGTCTGCAGGCACATTGCATGCAGAAGTATAAGCCTGCGTTTGCATGTGCGTGTGTCCGTCTGTGTATGTGCGCATGCGCGCGCGTTTGTGTCCGTGTGCTTCCATGCATGCATGCATATGTGTGTGTGTGCGTGTAATGTCAGAGAGGAGAATAACAGAGGTGTGTGGGTGACCATGACTTGCAACAAACCTTGACAAATAAATTAGTTGTGTACTTGTAACATGAAGCATGCATAATCACACTGCGGATGTCTCTCTGTACCACATCAAAGACAAGTTAGTAGATGAATACTCACAGGCCTACATGAGAGATAGGTACTAGCAAAGAGTTTCATTTGATTCAATATTAAAATAAATAAGACATAAACACTTGAAACACTTATTTGCTATTCATAATAAAAGTTAAGATCTCAGTTTCCTTACCTCTGATTTTCAGATATTGGAGATAATATTAGGTAGTTTAGGCTTTTTTGTGTTTTAAAATGGTCTCATGTATTATAACCCTTAGTGCACAGTAACATTTTGAACATATATTTCCTGACATGTATACAAACATTGTAAACCTCATAAAATAGCTAAGTGAGCTCTTTAAGTCCTCACTTTAAACTTTCACTTTGTTGGAGATGAAAACAGAAACTACAGAGTAATAATATCCTGTCAATCACAACCATGCAAATGGTTAACGATTTGTTGTTTTTTTCCACACAGCATTAATAGTTACACATTTCTATTAATCTACTACAGTACTTTATACTGTTGCAGTTTTTGAAAAGAAGCTACAGCTACACAGCAGTGCCAGGGCACTTACATATAATGAGAATAAGGAGGAAAGACATCATTTTTAAAGGACATAATATTGTGATTAAATTGCTTTACCTTGAAATTGGGAATGATAAAAACTGGTTTATGAACTCAGTTGTTTCAACAACTGACCAAGTTACTATGAAAAGCACCTATTAGGTGCTTTATGACTAAAAGCTGTAGTAACACTCAGATTACAGTAATCTGATGTTGACATTTTCCCATGTGGAAAATTGTTAAATTTGTTTGTTTGAACACAGATTGAATTAAGGCTTTTGTGGAAATGTTTTATTATGATAAATGTTCCACTAATAATATTGATCTATTAACTCACTTTTGCAGACAGACCTTTGCAGACAAACTCGTAAAAACAGTCACATCACTTCCACTTGAACACCAGCTTTTTAAAAGCCAATAGAAATCTTTGCCTCTGATCATGAGTGACCTATTGTAACAGTGTCACGACTTCATTAACTGTACATAAAAAGTAATTATTAAAATTATTAAGTTAATCAATTTGTCACATTAAATATTTTTTACTTTATAAGCAAGTGTCTGGGGTTGGATGGCTTTCATGTACAATTTCAACTTTCCTAAATGCAATCTATTTCTGCTCAGCAGACAGCCTGACCACAGTGAATTTAGTTAGAGGAGCCAAATGCATCCCAGTGGGTTTCCACTGGGGCTGCCTTTGTTGACTTTGCCTGAGATGCTGGGGGAAAGCTGGGAAAGGAAGAGAGAACAGTTCCACTGGTGTTGAAATAGAGGCTGTGAGAAGGCATAGATGAATTTTGAGTCTGCCTTTCAAGTCTCTGGGGATGGTTTCAGTCCCAGTCTGAACTGGCCCCAGATGGTTGATTTTGTAAAATCAATAAAACTCAAAAAGATGGTAAATATTTCTGTTAGGACTGCTTTATCAAAATGACTACAAAGTTTTAGGATAGATGGTAAATGATGCCAACAAAAGCTAATTCAACAAATAGAAATTAATTAGTCCCTTAAGTTACCACCACCGGTATTGTTTTAGTTCTTCCAGAATTTTTGTACAGTATTCTTCACCCCTCGACCCCTCAGCTACAGCTGCAGCCTCCTTACATCTCAGACAAGAAGAACGGAGGGAAGAGGAGACAGAAAGTCTATAAGAGAGTCTGAAATAGAGCTTGAAATAAAGGCAAGACAATGAGAAAGAATGGATGAACCCAGACAACCTTTGTGCCCGCTGTGCTTAGCCAGGTGAATATTGCATGGGACAGTGCACAGTGATTAATGTCAGGCCATGTTAGGTGCTTGCTCAGGTTACAGCACTGTAGTTTTATACACACATCCTATCACTTTTAACAAGTCAGAGCCATTGAAAATACAGCAGGGTTACTTTAGAGCAACCTCTCTGGGGACAATTAGTCCTGGGAACAGTCAGTTTTTCACCAGCTTAAAATCCTGCTCTGCTGGAGCTGAGGCTGTTGCATGCTGGGATAGGATGAAATAGCAGAGGCAACAAAAGCTCAGTCTGAAAATATTATGTTCTGTCTGATACTGCTGTATGGAATAAGAGCTTTGTTTTAGAGCAGTAGTTAATTTTGCCGGATGTTGCAGCGTTGTATTTTTCAGTACGGTCATTAGATTTTACACTTAGGAGGCAGATGTTAACCATAATAAAATTGTCAGGACATAAATTTCCTACACTGCCAACTTGCTTCTTGTGATTACTTTTTTAATGTAATTTATTAAAGTGGGACTTCCCAGGCTACACCATATTCTAGTTCGGCACCTACTGGGGAATCTGTAGCTATAGCAACACATGTATTATTCCTGGTAGATGATTAACTAGAGCAGACAATAGGGAGAGACACTTTATTACATCTTGTGCTTTATGATTTACAGTATCTTTGGGGTTTATATTACAGTAATGTTTAGTGAGCAGTTTAGAAATGTGCCCTTCAGGAAATCTCAAGTGATAATTTCTACAACAAAAGCTTTAGACAAAGTAGCACACTTTAGTTTAAACTGCAAGTCGCTGGAGGTTAGATTTGTTGTAAAAAGCTTTAATCAAAAGATTCTCACAAAGATTGTAAATATTTAAACAAAAGAAAAGATTACAACTTGTAAGATATGAAGTCAGCTGTATGTGTTAATATGTGTGTGTGTGTGTGTGTGTATGTGTGTGTCTGTACCTCTCAATTTGAACAAAAAAAGGTTCTCTTTTAATCTACTAAAGTGTCACAGGAAGCGCTCGGTTGCTTTGAACCTGAACAGTCTTTAACAGACACTGAACTCTCGGGGGAGCAGGGAACAAAGTGTTAGAAATGAGGTCGCTCAGTACAGAAACTTAGATTGTAGTGCCTTTTATGTAATCTCAGACTGATGTGTCAAAGTGGGCCAATATCTGCCTTTTAGTGAAAAGGAATGTAATAATTTCTCGTATTAGTTTTTTTTCACAAGCTAAGTTTAGATGTTAATATATATGTAAAATTAGAATTTGTTAAACAAAGCTGCAGAGCTCAAAACTTTTTAAGGATTGTGCTGTTGAATGTAATCTGTTCACCCTGTCATACTTGAAAGTTTAGGAACCATTTGGAATTTTTAAGTTTTTTTTCCAAAAGTTTAAAATAAAAAGTGTTCACACAGCTGAAAATAAATGAAGATGGTTCAATTCAGTGAATAAATTATGCTTAGTCATTACACCCTCAAATAAAAGTTACTTATTCCATATCTGCTAAAGCTAAACAATTAGCACAGTTAATAGTGATTTTAAAGGTGAAACTAAAGATGTAATTTTTCAATTTGCTGGTATACAATCATATGTGAGTGATTGTTTTATTTAAATAAATGGAATTTAGTCCAGTGCTAACAATGTTAGGATCTGTGCTTTTTTGAGTTGTGTTTGGTTTCTGGTCATGTTTCCACTTGTGTTATCTCTGTTTAGTTCATTTCCTGTGTTTCATTTTATTGTGTTCTTGTGTAGTTTTGGTTCCATGTGCCCCCTGTGTCATTATTCACCTGCGCTCAGTCATCTGCTCCTCAGTGATTCTCCTTGTCAGCCTGCCACTCCCATCTCCACCTGACCCTAGTTTGTGATCACTCACCTGTTTCCACTTCCTCGTCATCTGCCTTCATATTCAATCTCTTGTCACTCACTTGCTGCTGTTTCATTGTTGGTTTCATGCCACAGTCAGGTCCTCTCCTCGTGTCTCCTCTTTGTAAGTCTTTTGTTGTTAGTTTTGCTGCCACCTCAGCCCTTTTATTTTCTTTAATTAGTAAATTAGTTATGTTTGAGCTCCTCGTATCAGTCTGTGTTCTGGGTCCAAATCCTCCTACAAGCCTGATAAACAACCAGCATGTTTATGTGGAAGTGTCATGAGACAGCTAAAGAGTTAAATTTATGCTAATCGTTTGGAAAATGTTATAAACCATCTCTACAGTTTTGGCTCCACCATTCCTCAGTTTGGCAGAATGTACAAATGAAAAGACTACAGGAACAGATATTATCCTTCCTAGGAGTAGTTAATCAAGTAAGAGCACTCTAATAGCAATATATGTAATCATTTGTTAAACATAACCCCAGGCTAACTTTTGACCAAAGGAACTCCCTAACATTCATGAGTCCACCATCAGGACTGTTAATCGTCGTTCTGATCAGCTGCTGGTTGGTTTAAGTCTCAGCCTGGATAGCTTGCTTCTATTGATGCACCAGTAAATTCTGAACTGGATTTTAGACAAAAGGGTCATTCAAAAAAACCAATTCCATCCAACCATTTGTAACACCAAAGAACAATTACAGAACAGATTTTTGGAAATGTCCCAGTCAAAGCTCTCCAGACATTTATACAATCTTTTTACTCAAACCTCAGGCTATATGAAGTAGGTGAACACTAACAGGAGCATCACTAATAAACCTAACATGCATGCATGACTGTGGAGGAAACTGGAATACATAGAGAACTATTGCCACATATGCATGGGGCAAACATGTAAGAAAATGAATCAATAAATGATTTCACAAAGTTCGACAGACACTCCATCTTGTTAACGTCTGTGAGGAACTACACATTTGACGTCTATATTTACTCTACTAATAAGGTTTTAAAGACTGTCAAAACTTGATCAAACAAGAAATAAAAAAAAATATCTTGTATATGTGTTTAAATGTACAATCTACACTTTGATTGGAAATGAATTTCTGAACAAAATAAATGCATTAAAACAAAGAAAGTAAAATGGATCTAAAATTAGTCTGCTAGAGGTCTTGTTTATGGTGTGAGGTTCCAGTGGAGGTTTTAAAGACAAAGGGGAGTTTAGTGTTTGCTTATTTACTGAAGAAAAGAGCTTTCCTGTAGTTGTAAGAAATTTGGAGGTCTGTATATTAAACCAGTTTGAAAAGAGGTCAGACACTAGAGGGACCACTTTCACTCCTGTGTTCCTGCAGTTCACTTGCAATTCTACCATTTGACATTTACCGAAGCCTCATTCTCTCCCTGTCACAGTTCTATCAATTTGTTTTAGCTAATTAGTGCCTCAATTAGCACCTGTTAATGAGATTCCTTTTAATCATTACTTTGCTTGAATAATGTGCTTGGCGTGTGTATTGCAGGGTGTAGTGCATCTCTTATGTATTTTTGTTGGGGTTTGCATGTTTGATTGCGTGCTCATACAGCATACATCTGTGTTCATATGTCACTTTAAACATGTGGAAATATCTGTTAATTTTTGCAAGTGTTCATCCCTGCTTGGCTGAAATAAACTCTTTGCCTTTATTATGTAGTAGTAGTATCTAAGGAACTGAAGTGTCATTCTTTCCAGTTTAGTCCATTATGATCACTGTTATTGGAATTGGCTTAGACCCCAGCCCCTGTTTTTATCACATGTATCTGTTATGGTGAGAGATGATGTTGAAGTGGGCAACAGAGCAGGACATTAACCCTGTTAAACAGGATTAGTGTTGTCACTGACACAAAAGTGATCTTTGCAGTCACAGATTTCCTTTTTTTTCTTCCACCTATGCTCAGTTTTTTGTGATACTATACTGACCCCTGCTGCATTAGACAGTCATTGCACCCACAAATGCAAGAAGGTGGTGATGATATTTTAACCCTTTGGAAGATTTCATTGTATCGTCCATTAGGGGTCACTGTTCCCATTCGAAAAAGGCAACGCAAGGCCTCTCTTCTCTTTTTAAAATTTTTACTACCTCAGTGTAAAACATATCAGGGTTTGGTGGATTACAGCCTTGCGGTAGATCCTTTGCAGGTTTCATCACTGTCTCCTGCAGTGTCTTGTAATGTCTGCTTAATGTGGTTTCAAAATATTGCCATGAAAACAGCATCATTGTAGATAATGAAATGCAGCTCAAACATCAAGGGTATGTCGGTCAAATATGTCATACTGTCAGGCACCACTGTTACACAAGATTATATGCATCCATGTAGCTCAGAAATCTCCTTGAAATAGCGTGTTTTCTACAATACAAATGATGCCAAAGAAAGGAGAGTTGTTTAAACAAGATGTGTTTACAATATTCATTCTCAAAATGATGCTGTATTTTAAAGGGTTTTGATTTAAGATATTGTTTACAGTCATATGCCTTCAAGCGGACAGCATGTGTTTGGTTCTTTTTTTCCCCTCTTTTAAAGACCATTCACACAGTAGCAATTGAACCAAGGGCTATAATTGTGTTTTCATGTACTATAGATCCTGTCATTAGGCCCCTGGGTCTGCAGGCAGTTATATGATGACAGCTGACAAGGGGGCACAGCTCCTTTGAGATAGAAGAAGAAGGAGTAGGGAGAGAGAGGGGATGACGGTGGAGGGGACCACACGCACAAAAGCCACAATTACTTCCTGGACAATCCACAGAGTTCAGCGGCTGGAGTGTGTATGTAAAAAGATGTGGGAGAGGCCATTTGCAAAACAAAGAGAGGGGAGGTTAGCTGGTGAGAAAGATTGCTTTGGTACGACAGAGTATGTACACCCTGAGGCGGGAGGGTTAAAGTGGCAGGCAGGGGGTTTACACACCCCCTAACAGTCCTCAAGGAGCTGAATCCAGATGGGGTGTGGTTTATGTGGTTGAACTCCTTGGAGTGAAGAGTGTCTGGATTTGTTCTGTACTCTGATGTTTGGAGATTTATATAGAATTCTTTGTGTATATGAGTAAGAAGTCTTCAGTAAATAAAGTTAAGTCACATAATCACTTGATAAAAAGGCAGAAACATTGATTTACCACATTCTCAGAATTTTATTTCTGAATTTAGCGTTTGGCGACACTAGACTGGTTTTAGGAATATATATTTCACAGCAGGTTATACAAGGCTTTCTAGGATAAAGATTAACAAATTTCCACACAAAAAAATCAATGTCCAAAAAGAGCAAGACATTTGCTGCTTTGGGTTCTTCTCAGCATGTTTGCCCATGGCATTGCTTTTTTTCATTTGTCTATGTATAATTTCAAATTTCAAAATCAAGAATACCAAGAACAGTCACCAATACAGATGAGGCAGTAGCCACATCAAATGTCCTTGACTGTAAACAAATCGCAGTAGTTACCACTGCAGAGTAGTTTTAGTATTTGGAGTGCACCACACAGTTTCTTGCTATCTAAAATGTGTTTGAAAAGCAACAGCAGAAAACATCCTAAACATGTTTATTTTTGTATTTGAAGTATTTGAAGTGTGAGGGGGCAGTTTTCAGAAATTGAAAGGGTATCATATTTAGTTTTAATCCAAAACCAAATCATTAAGAATAAGAATCCAGGAGTTTTTCAAATTGACTAAAAGCATTTTCACATTATCAAACATTATTTAGTTGCTTATAGTTAGGAAACATTAGGGAGCAATTGAAACATGTAACATGGGATCGAGGTCAAAGGCCAGACTCAAACTGGGACACTGAAAAGTAAACATAGCATCACCAATTAGCAGTGTGTCATTCTAGCACTGATTTGATGATATCTGATTGGCCCACTGAGGTGTGAGAATGTTTTCCAGGGTCATAAAGCAGAATTAGCTTGGTCTCTTGTAGTTTAATTAATGACCCAGTGGTAGCTACATAATTGCTTTTCAACGTGGGGTCTCATCTGATACTGGTATGGAGCAACACTGTTTGTGGTAGTTCAGTTTTAAGTTCCCAGGTCATCTCCCACTGGTCTTGTATTCATCAGCACTCCTTCAAACCTACAACCCTTACGTTAACTACTGCTGCAGTCACACAGGATATGGCTAGCACTGGTGTGCATTAAAAATTCACTGGCAATTTCCTCCCGATTGAAATAATACCGTGAAATGTTAATGCACTCATGCTGAGGTGTCTGTGTTTGGACTCTGCTTGTATTGGAAATGCTCTGTTTAAACTGCTCTTGTGGTGCAAGTGATATGCTGCTCTGAAGAATTGACCCAGCCAAGCCAGGAAAAGAATGCTATTCTTAGTGACAGTGGCCCCTTCAGCTCAACACGAGTAGACATGCATGCTCCGAAATTTTCAAATGACACCCGGGCATATGTGTAGATATGAATGCATATACAGAAACACACTTGAAATATCTGTCACACACAGACACATAAGGGTTGCAAACATATAACCTATGATGCTCATTTTCTTCAAATACACTGTGGTTAGCTTGTTAACACAATCCCTAGCATGCTTGTTTCTAAATGTGCCTGTTACTAGTGGATTACACAAGCTCAGGGCTATACTGTGACAGGTCTCAATCTGATATCTACTCCTTTTAGCCTGGCTTCACCCACTGGATGCCTCTTCAACCTGATCCTGACAGAGATGTGATGTTATCAGGCTCTGAGATGCCTGATAACATCACACCTTTTGGATTAGGATGGAGGATGCCACTGTCTGTTCAGTGGTGGGGCAGTATTCCAGTATGTCTGTAGAAGCTGTAGTGAGTCCATGGACATAACAAATATCTGATCTAAAAAAGGTTTAGGTGAGGCTTTCATAACAATCAACAAAGGTGCCTTTTAGTTGTCGTGCGTCTACGAATACGCAAATTATTCTAACACTCTTGTTCAGATTTTTTCTTTGCTCACAATGAGATGTGGTGATCCTTTGAAAAGGAGCACACATGGCAGCACAGTTCTTTTATGTGCTTGTTCTCCTCAGACCTGACAGCAAGTCATTAAATATTAGTGCTGTTTCATGCCATGGTTTCTAACATGGTTATTCCAGTCACTGAGCTTCCCTTTCCGTTGTCCATGTCCTCTGTGGCTCTTTTGTTTTACAAGGATGGGGCAAATGTCTTGCTTTAGGGCAAATTCATTCTGTAAATCTTTGGTTTGTGGTTAACACAAAACACATGCTTAGATTTAGGAATGTTTGACTGTGAACCTAAACTTTTTGCAATTGTTATCCAAAAAAATGTAATCACATACCTTTACTATTATATACTAGGGTTAATTAAAGCTATTTGCATTAAACAAAATATCATTAACAACTTTTTTATCAACAGAGTTGATTGTGTTACTAGTTTTATAATAATTTAACTTTTTTTTTTTCAGCCAATAACAGAAAATCTTGCCTCAGTGTTCTTTGCGAGCCACCATACAAATCAACAGGAGGAAATCACTCCTTACTGTGTTTAGTCACTGCTGGAGTTCATTCAGCTGACATTATTTAGTTCACATCTAACACCAATGGGGATATTTCTGAAGTAACAGATACTCAACAGTGTTTCATGGGAAACCAAAAAAAGTAACAAATACACAACAGTTATCGTGTAACCTGTACCCATCAAGATGCTTTGTCTGTGAAATAGTGGTTAAAAAAAGTGTTTATTTGGTTTGTATTGTAAATATGCACTTGTTTAGTTGGCTTATTAGCAACATTTGTATTATTTAACTAGGAAGAGTTGGGTTGCTAGTCTCTACCACTGTTAATTTGGGGGTCAGAATCTGAGAAGTTTGGGAACTCTTGGATTATATGGCTGGCAGTCTACGTAGTTAACTGGTAATATGTGTAACAAATGCTCCGCATCTCTAACATTGATCCTTCAAATTGTATATTTTACATATTCTTAGGAAACAGGAAAAAAAGTCCTTATTCTGTCTATAATAATTTACTTTTATTAATACTGGAGATTATTATTTTACTATTTCATGTGAGAAAATTGTAGCTGTGTTAAGACAAGAATGGAAATTTAAAACAATTTTATGAGCTGATGATCATACACTAGGAGCTAATAGT
>JAOXNZ010000001.1:9156758-9169940 GCA_028566095.1 Kryptolebias brasiliensis | reverse complement strand
CTCATCCTCCAAACACACACACACCCCCACACACACACATATCAGTGTGATTAGCTCTGGCAGCACAAGGCCATCCAGTGCTCTCAGATATAACTGCTTCCCTTTGATAAACATGAGAGCTCAGACACACTGCTGTCTGCTGCTACCATCTGACTATCCAACACACCCACACTCCATCTGAAGCTATGCACACACACACACACACACACGTGCGCACTCGGTCAGCGTCTAATATCTGAGTTTGTGAAGCCTGGAGAATATTTGATATGTAGATAAGTCTTAAAAGGGTGAGATTTGCATACTGGGCTCCTGTTGCACATTGCTCGGAGCTGCATGTGGTAGGTACATTTTTAATCAGCGAGCGCAGGAAAATTAATTTGTTTTTTATAGAAGGAGGCGGAGGAGCCGGGCTGATCCCCCTCTGTTACATTAGCAGCATTTTGTCAAAACATTTCAGAAGCACACTGTAACGGGGGGTTTTTCAATGATCTCCATGTGATCTGCGGACGTCCCGTTTCATCAGGAGGTGGATCACAGCATCGGGACTTCCTGTTTGTCCCAGCTGACAGTTTATTTACGTTATTTTTTCCAACATGTCCCAGCTTCCCTCCGTCTCCTCGGCTGACTCCTCTGACCCGGAGCTGACTGCTTCTTGTTTAGACATGAAACAGAACCAGCAGCAGAACCAGTGCTGGGAGTCATCTGAGTATTGGCACAGTTTAACTGTCGCATACTGTTAAATACCTGCAGGTGCTTCATCACACAATACTGATGCAAACTAAAAACAACTTACCATCCAGCTTTATTACAAGCCTTAAAAGCGCTCGGCAAAAACCCTTCAAACTGATGCATTTACATTTCTTACATCCTTATCAGTTACTGAAAATATTCTAAGTGTTTTATAAAGTACTAAAGTTTTTTTATGTTCCTGTTTCTGTGTTCAGCTGCAGCAGAACGTTTCCCTCCGACTCAAACTTCCAGCGGAGCAGCTTCCTTTAGCCGCATTCATTCAGTAATTTGTGCACATCGGGCTCTGGTAATAACTTCACTGAGGAAGAGTATACGCGCGCACACACTCCTTCGCTCAGAGCCACAAAGCAGCCGTGACAGAAATTGGGCAGCAGGTTAATAACTACTGCCCATCCTCACAGCGCCCGGGGAGACATGCACGCACACACACACAACCACGAACACACACATGCACACAGAGTCACAGACAGTAAGTCCAGGTACTGCAGATGATTAAGTGTTAGGTCTTGGTATTGAGTCAGTGTATGTCAAGGATGTCCAGCTCTGCTCTATTTTCTCTGTATTCTTTTATTTTAATAAACTGACACACACACACACACACACACACACACACACACACACACACACACACACACACACCTCCAATAGCTTCACATTTTTTACTCTCCTTAAACTTTGTTTTGTTGAATCAGTTGATTGAGAAATGTAAAGACCTTCAGTTGGTTCTGATGTGATGTCGAGGAGCTTAGTATCACGATATCAGTGCCGCTGAATGAAAAAGTAAAGTTGTTAGAAAATAAACTGTGCAAAATTCTTCATCTGCCTGTAGTGGTTCTTCTGGACCGTCTTTTGAAGTCACTCTTAACAACCAGTATTTGAACATGAGTCCAGATAATCTTTAAAATGTAGAACTGAAAACACAAACTTATACACGGGTAAACCTCGGCCAGAAGAAATACTGCTCCCATCATCTCTGACTCCAAACCAAAAACTAATCCGGTCCAGAGAGGACGTAACTGCCAGAAGCTCAAAAACAGAAATTAAATACTTAAAATACAATCATGAATTATCAAATCATCCTTAGTTTGTTTAAACCATTTATATGAATCTATTTCCTACACTGCCCTCAATCTTGTTGTATTTTGTTTTCTTAAAAGTAAAACCTTCCTGGAATCTGTTTGTGGTCTGGATCAACGGTTCTCCAGACTTTCTGAAGGTCTTTGAAGTTTTTCTTTAAACTCTGGCTGCTTTTCCCTCATCCAGTCCAGCTGTCACACCTGGTCTTTTCAGACCATTTATTTGGTTTGTGTTTTAACCCGGTGCTCTGTGGATCATTCACACACCTCCCATGTTTAAGCTTCTAAACTGATGACTTGAAGAACCAATTTTAAAAATGTATTTTTCTTTTAATATCTCAGATGTTATGTCACAAAAATACAAGAATGCAATGTGTTCCCAATCCTTTTAGTTTTTGAATAAAATCTATCTGGTTCCTGTAGAACCAAAGCAAGATCTGAGTCCAATGTCCGGTTTGTTTCTGGTTCAGGTTGGACTCCATCAGGGCTGTCCCTGGTCTCTGATCCTGTTTATGGTCTTTGTGGACATGATCTCAGTCATGGAGAGGATGGGGTCTGGTTTGGGAACCTCGTGGTCTCATTGCTTGGTGTCCTTCAGTCTGACCTGGGCCGGTTCTCGTAAGTTTGAGGTCTCATCTGAGGACAGGGACCCAGACTCTAAACCATCATGTAAGTCAGGATGGAGAGCTCCTTTGAGTGCTTAAATCACAACTTAAAATATTCCTTTTTTGAGGAGAAAAAAAAATTCTAACTTATGAGGTTGAAAATGGTGCAGTAATATTATTAGTGATTAGTGCTGCATGAGATTTCTGAGGGTTTAGAATTAATGTTTCTGCACAGCCCTCTATTACTCATTAAGAGTTTGATTTGTTTATCAACTGAAATAATAATAGAAATCAAACCCCAGGTAACGTGTGCCAAGGCTGCTTGTGAAACGGTCTAATGAGAAGACTTCACATGTGGATGATGAAATATGCATGAGTCATCCCAAGCTTTCTTTTCCAGATTTGAGATCATTAAAGATGTATCGTAGCATATGGAAGGCTTTTTTTGTCTTATTTTTCAAGCCTTGTTTATCAACATGTTTTTGTTTGTTTAAATATTCATATTGCTTTTATTTAATTCTTTCACATCTTACATATAAAAGGAAGCAAATGCGCATGCAAACAGAAATCATTATCAGTTTGATGTACAGTTTAATACTGAGAGAAACTCTCTTATGCTGATTGTGAATGCCCTGATTGAGAAACAGCACTTTGCAGAATCGGCACACTCTCTCCACGCTAATGTGGGCCTGATTTGTTTGTGTGTTTGTACGCTTAGAGGAGAGGAGGAAAATATTCCAAAAGAGTGGTGGAATGACTAAAAAGAATTTATTTATTTGTGCATCTACATGTTAAAAATGTACTTTGGAGGAATGCTTTATTAAGATTTGCCAAAGTTTTAGATCCCTCCTGGAGTTTTTAATTTTAAAGACTGCCTCAAGTCTCTTATTTATTATTTATTTAGGCACATTTTGTGGGTAGAGTGGATGTCAAACTGAGACGTGTGTGCATGAGAAAAGTGAACATTTAAAGACGAAACATTTAACTGTTTTTGAAGTCGGCTCCATGCAAACTAATTGTGCATTCAGTTTTGTAGCACTTAATTCTTTCAGGTCAGATTTTTCACTCAACAGAAAAATTCCATCCCTCGAAGATGGTTCTCTCTCTGTTCTCATTTAAAACAATATTCATTATAATGATGAAACAGGTAATGATAGTAGATGAAGGAGAGTTTAAACTTGGCTCGTCATTTAATCAATGCCTTGCCTCGCTCTCTCTTCTTCCTGTTCCTGCTCTGGCATTTCCAGGGACCAAGGAAGTCAATGGCTTTGCAGATAAACCCCAACCCTATTATTGTTGGCCAACAGGAGGTGCTGGATCCACCGAGGCGCGAGTCTTCAGGGAGTCCCGTGGACGGAACAGCAACGAGCCTCACATTAAAAGGCCTATGAACGCATTCATGGTGTGGGCCAAAGATGAGCGGCGCAAGATCCTCCAGGCCTTCCCTGACATGCACAACTCCAACATAAGCAAGATTTTGGGTAAGGCCTTTGAAATCGAATAAAACAGATGCAATTTATTCAAAAAATGCAGAATTTCTAGTTTTATGTTAATGATTAAGGCATATCAGTGTTAGTCTTTGTGTTTTGTCAGACATTCACTAAAAATTTGCAAATGTCGATTAATTAAATTATGCAGTACAATTACCTGCTAAAGGTATAGCTTCCTGCTTACTAAAGAGATGGGGATTTTTTGTAACAGATATGTTTTTTACGATCCAACCTAAACTTCTAATTTTACAGACTTACCAAGCATTTCAGTTTTATACATTTAGATGGCTTTATTGCTCTCTGATATGTAAATATCAGATGAAATTTGCAGGAGAGAGTGAGTGTGTTACTGCATAGGCTGTTGTGCATCAGTTCACCTCAGCATACAGATGGATTTATTGCCCATCACTACCATAAGTGTTTGTCATGAAAAATGACAGAGACTAAATGGGTCTTGTCCCCTCAGCACTGGAGTCCATACATCAGAGCTGTTAAAAGTGCTGTCATCCATGCCAGCGTTGTGCACTTCATGGAGCTCTAGTATTTACTACACTGGCTTGTTGTTCCTTACTGTCGGACAGTAAGGGAACAAGCATGTCTCTCCTTTAAGATGATGTGCATCGGCACACCTATCAAGAGGTTGCTGCAGAATGAACAATAAATCTTTGTGCATAATTTTCAATAAAATGGTTGTATGAAATTTACTTCTCTGTCAAATTAACTTTTGACCCAGGGCAGTTATATTTAACCAGAATTAAAATTACTGACTATTTCAACATAACTGTTAGGTCAGTGCTTTTTCTTAAAAATTGATCACTGTTTTTGGAAGTGGGGTTCTGTAAAGAGATTCTAAGCAGTCAGTATCTCATTTGTTGTCGATAGCTTTCCGAACAACCTTAGTTTGGAGAAACAGACAAGTTATTACATATTCAGACTGGGACCAAGATTAAAGGTTATTCTGCCATCTTAAAACACCTCCAATCTCAAAAATGTTAAAGCAGTTTATACAAATGCTATTTTAAAAACACCGCCATCTTCATCATCATCAATTTCACATTTGATTGTTATTTACATTGAATTCCATGGCTATTTGCACTAAGGATTGTAAGTCTGCAGGTTGTTATCATTAATGTCCTTTATGAAACACATTTAGCAAAAACAAAGGTATGTGTAATCAGCCAGAGCAAATTTCTGATAAAAAAAGTAAAGTGGTGTAAAAATCAATAAAATCACATCAGATAGTTTCTCTGCCAGACTGTACTTAACATGCTTTGCTTTGCAATGTCTTACACATGGGACTGTTACTGGTAACATGCCACAGACAGTTTTGGCTTCATAACATAAAACTATGTGAATAACCATATAATGCAAAAGTGTAACAGTTCAGAAAATAGCCTTGACATGAACTGGTGTAAAACATTTGAAATAGGAGGTTGTAATGAAGGTCTTTATTACTTATCCTGACACACTCAAAATGGGCCATCATAACAGAGGTGTTTTAGTAAAGCAGTATTCCACTTTAGTCTTGGCCCTTCTCTGACTGGTTGTTAGCATGACCAAACAGTCAAGTTAACTCTTTAAATGAGGCCAATTAAAATGGTTGTCAGCATCAGGTAAGATACTTGCTGTGCAAAACTCAGATCCTCAGTATGTTGTTTAAGACAGGGTTATGACAGACACCTCCTATTTATTATAACTTGTTTAAACCACATTTTAAAAAATATTGACACACCATATTACTTCAATCATAAATCAACTTGTTCTGCAGGTTCTAGGTGGAAGTCTATGTCTAACCAGGACAAGCAGCCATACTACGAAGAGCAGGCTCGTCTGAGTAAGCTCCACCTAGAGAAATATCCAAACTACAAGTACAAGCCACGACCTAAGAGGACCTGCATTATCGACGGAAAAAAACTCCGCATTGGAGAGTACAAGCAGATGATGCGCTCACGGCGACAAGAAATGAGGCAGTTTTTTACTGTGGGGTATGTGCACACTCACAAACTCCACAATCCAACCACAGTAAAAATTGTAACACTACATTCTTGTGACTGCCTAGATCTTGCTCTCAAATATTTTCCAAACTGAGTGTTGAGTTAACCTCTATTGTAGTGGTTATAAGACAAGGTATGCTCCTTAAAATTAAGTGTTTTTCAATAGCTGTGATTCAAGAAACTTTATACAATGTCAGTTTTTAAATTGAGCATGGAGTGCAGAGACTATTATTGGATATAAGCTGTAAGTATACACTCAGAGAAGTCTGGAGGGCAGCAGTCTCTAGCCCAACACTTTAATTTACTGTGTGTGGTTAGCAGGAGAACTCTTCTCCAGGTGTTCCCATGTCAGTCATAAGCTTCAGCGGCTGTGGTATCAATCATGCTGCGCAACAGCAGACAAGAGCAGCACTAACCTTGCATTGGTTTTATGTCACCAATAAACTGGGTAGTGTTTCTGAACAGCTCAAAACGGGAGCTGTCAGGAAAAACTCTCTTCTCCCAAATCATTTTCACAGAGCTGCTGGCCTAAAGCAGACTGCTGGAAGAAACCCCTAATGTAGCTAGCAATAAGTGCTGCGTCAAAATAATTTAATTTAGTTTAAAGATGTATGAGTATGATTCTAATCCGTATTTTACATTGTTTTTATGTGTTATTTTGAAGAAGAAAATTGTGTTAAAAACATAGTATTGTGAATAATTTTAGTTTTATCTGTTGCTTGTTTGTCCAGCCAGCCACCGCAGATTCCCATCACCACCAGCGCCAGCATGGTCTATCCTGGGGCCATCACCATGGCGACCACCACACCCTCACCTCAGATGACGTCAGAGTGCTCGAGCGCATCAGTGAGTCCTGAGCCGTCCATTCCCGTCATTCAGCTCAAAGCAGAGGTACCTCAGGGAGACATTTTGATGCATGATGGGTGGAATAAAATAAAATAAAATGGGATCAACCCTTGCTACAGTGGTTATTGGTGAAGAGGGGGTGCTAGCTGTAGCCCTCTGGCAACACTCAACCTAAGGCTAGCCTTGCCTTCTATCATCTATGTTTTACTTCATGGAACTCCCACTGGTGCCCTGAGAGAAAATGGCCTGTTTTAAGATGTTCAGAAGAAATACTTGCACCTCGACTTACCCGTTTTACTTGGCTGGGCATACAACAAGAAAGTGGCTCTCCTTTGAGGAGAACTTGCTGACCTGTGTAGGAATGTTGAAGCAATGAATCAAAATGTTTTGCTATTTGTATTTTGTGGCTTAATTTTAACATGCAAGGTTTTTTTTTGCGGAGGGAGGGGAGTTGTGTGTGAGTGCGTGGTGTGTGTGTGTGTGTGGGGGTGTGTGTGTGTGTGTGTGTGTGTGTGTGCGCGTATGGTGGGGGGAGGGGTGCTAATTGACATTTTGTTTAAAAAATGTTTACAACATGTTCAAAGACCGTTATATCTGCTAAGCATATATATATGTTTTTAGCTATCACCCTTTTATAGTCTCTCCTTTTTGTTAATCCATCATAGTGTTGGTAGTTGTTTGTGAAAACTGTCTTTCAGGTAGTTTATGAACGTATTGGCTAATAGAGAGAAATATAATGATGCATTAGTTACAACTGAGCCTTTATATGCTTCTTGAATGATCATTGTTACCTTAGTGACTCTTTCTGTCAAAGCAGTGATAAGACAACAACAATAGGTGGTGATCCGATGCATTTATAACAGAAGATCATCTCAATGTTTCGTCTCACGTTGTTTTACCTTGGCCACTACTTGGCTCTCACTTGGCCCCAGTGGAGTTGAGACTACTGAGGGTTGGCTGCGAAGTCACGGCCACAGATTAACTCTGCTATTTATGGCCCAAGCCCGTCTAACTGCTGCCCCAGAGATGGGAAATATTGCTCACTTAGCAGGATTACTGGGTGCCGTAATGCCCCAAAGGCCTGGTTTATTGCAGGTCATAAATGTTCCCAGGGAGATGCAGTGAGAATCAGATTGATTAGCGCTCTGGTGGAAAGTCGATCTGTTACCCACGCCCCACTGGGGAACACTGTGATGGATGCTTCCGGGATGTAGAGAGACACACTGAAAGGAAGGAGAGGCCACTTTTCTCTGCACCACACCAGCCCTAGACATCCCCACAGTGACACAAGATAGAGGGCTCCTATTGCTTGCAGGGCTGCAGGAGGTTGTCAGGCAGCCACAGAGCTATAGCCACTTTTTGCAACGGCCCTTTGCCATCCCACTGGCAGACAAATGAAGAGTCGACCTTGACACATGCTGCCATTTACCAAAGTCCCCCTTGATGCGTTGCATCCCCCAGGCATCTGTCATTTCAAAAGATAGATTCCACCTACACCCTACAGCCCCTTCTGGGCAGTCATGTGCTGCAATCAAAGGTCTAATGTATATGTTACAGCAGCTACGTTTTACATTTACTAGATGTCACAACTACCTTTGTTCAAGAACAAATTAATGGTGTAGGCAAGCTTTTTTCTGTGTAAGGTCATGTTAGTTATATATTGTAAAATGCATAAAAAAATCAAAGTGAGGTCTGATGTATTGTATGTGAGTAATCATCACGTCTAATATCTTCAGTCCTGAAAGTCAAACTAGTAGAGAAACCAACATTAATCCTAGATTGAGGTAATCAAACTCTCTTGAGTCTCATTCTGCTTTCAGGTGGTGCATATTTTCCATGCATAGAAGGCCAGCCAAGATAGAGCCATAAAAATGGGTGTGGCAGTCTCAATTCCTTAGGAAAAGGTTTAAAACAGCTTATATGGTTGGCCTCTGTAATCCAGGTTTGTTAACGTCAATTAATTATTTTGTTGTGAGTTGTGAGTTTTGTTATTTATTTATTTTATTTTATTACTTTTCTATTTCCATAATTTTGGGGTTTGTTACAGTTACTGTTAAAATCATCTTGGTTTTCTTGTATGTTGTAGTACATTCTTGTAGTTTGATCTAATTTCTTCCCTGCTTGAAATTTGTCTTGGTTTCTGGGGGGTATACAGCAAGCAAGTTCAACATGTCTTGGCTTTCTATGTGTTACCTTACATGACAAATCTTATAACTGAACTCAGAGATAACAGGTACTACAACAGTGCCTAATTAATCTTTGTTACTTCAGGCTTTCCTTTTCAGGCTGATTTACATCATCACCCAAATTTATGGTTGCCATTGCAATGGAACATAAATTATTACTGTGATTAGAAAGCTTCTAGGCATCACAAAGTAGAGAATATGCTAATATACCTGCAGGTTTATGAATGTATTATATGTATTCTCTGTGCTTAAAATAATGTGAGTTCCTAAAAATGATGGACTACTTTTATCTTTTGATGAAATACATATTGCCATGGCATCATTTTAAAAGCACCATATGCTGTATGTCACAAAAGCTATTTTTCTTTAGAGTTGCACAGGTTTTTCGCCAGGATTTTGTGTGGATGTAGACAGAGCTGAAAAAGTCTTTTTGTGCACATTCCAAAAATTCTCCATAAATTCAAGGTCAAAGTCAATCTCAGCAAATTAAGGTAGATGGCCACCCATCCTGAGCCTGAGGAGGTTTCTTTCTGTGAAAGGGAGTCGTTCCTTTCCACTGTTGGGTTCCACCCCTGATCTCTCAGGATGGGAGGCTTTATCAAAGTAAAAAGTTGACACAATTTGCTGTAATTAGCTACAACGTTATTTTAAAACTGATTTTGCTGTGTTGATAGATTTTACTAATTGACTCATTTTATGCTAAATTGGATATTAATCTGAATTGAATTGCATACAATTGGATATGAATTGGACCTTTTCACTTTTCTGTATATTGCCCTGAGATTACTTACGAAGACAATAAACCCAACTGAAAAAAGTTTTAGTAGATAATAATTAGACACTAGGAAAGATAGTACTTAGTATTTTTTACAAAGAAAAGTGTCTATCTGTTCATCTCTTTTAAAACACTTGTCTGGGTTTCGATTGTAGGGAAACAGTCTAATCATACCTCCCTTTTCCTAGTTATCTTTTCCAGCTCCTCCTGTTAAATTCCGAAGTCAGCCAAGAGATAAATCCTGGCTGTGCCCTGGGGCTTCCTCCTAGTCAGATCAACACTCATATTTGACATAAGTTATTAATTAATTTGAGCATTTAGCATTTACCAGTTCAGTTTACACAGCATTTGTAAGAACTAGGTGCCAGCGGCATTAAATGCTAAAAAAATAGCAGCATAAGTGGTCGGATGCAATGTATCAGTTACTTCTCACTAGGTAGTGCTGACTTCTTTCAACATGGCACTAAGCTTGCTGCACCTCTCACCTCGTCCTCATTGCTTCCTGCTGTTTTTCAGCTTCTCTGACATGCCTTCACAATTGGACTGCAGCTGCCCTTGCACAGGCCTAGAAGGCTTCAATGTTTTCCAGATGCCTGATTTAGGATATTAACCGTGTGTGTGTGTGGGTGTGTGTGTGTGTGTGTGTGTATGCGTGCAAACCCCTTTGATGTATCAGGTTCACAAAAAATCATCTATGAGCAGCTCTGCTTAATGTTTATTTATGTATTATTACATCTATTATGTCAAATAAAAATGTGCATGCATGAAGCACAAATGCCACACCATTTCCACAAACATAACTGCTGTTGTGCTACATAAAATGATGTAAAAGATTATCAAAATGATTAGACAGCAGACAAAGCTAAGCTCTTACATTGCCTGCATGCTTTTCTTTAGTGTTTCTACTAATGTTAAAGTCTGATTTGTTATTCAGTGACTCCAGGGAACCTGCTTTTTATTCTCAAGCAAAGTCCCCATGACTTACATCTGCTTTGAAATAATAAAAGAATCATCAACAGGTGTTTTGATTTTGTTTTAAATGCCTTGTGTGCTGGTATTTGCCCCAAAATGCTCAATGTTCCCCTCTCAACTCCTCTAGCCATCTGAAACATTTTTTTTTGTACATTTGGTATAGTGTTGTAGTAGTTGTAAGATTTATAAATTTTGTGTTTTTATGTCTCTGTTCCTGCCAATTTAAGAGTTTTTGCCACAGTGTGGGGTAGAAGTTGCCGAACTTGTTTAACATGTTAAACAAGAAAAGCAAGAAAGAAGGAAAAAGGCTGTCAACCAGATAAAACTGATTACAGTGCTTATCAGATACATGTGGATAATTATGTTGTAATGCAAATGAAACAGGAGACAAGATAATTCAAAGCTTTTCCACCATCAAACAGCATTGCAGGTGATGAAGAGATACTGCATGATGGAACAAATACGAAGCAACCATTTTTGGTGAGTCAAAGCAAGCATGGCGGGAATTCACAAAGCATGCCACATACCAAAAACACAACAGAAATCCCCTGAATCTGTTAGGATATATGACAGCTTCTGTAATAGTTTTGAAGGGATTTTTGTTTTTTTATTTCTGTTGTTGTTGGTGAACTAGTTTAAGTTTCCTTGTGCAATTTGAATTGTTTATCTTGATAGTTTTACTGGTAACACAGTAGTACTGGTGAAGTGCTAGCATATATAGATCATCTAAGGCTTCTGTATCTTGAGCAATCCTTCCACATAAGCTTGTAGGTATGATATACCCTCACTACTAGCCTTTGTGGCACAGCTGTTAGGGTAGTACCTCACTGGGCTGCAACTATTGGGAAATAGTCAGTCAAATTTATGAGAAAATTGTAAGAAAATAGGAGAATTTTCTGTTGCAGTCTCTGAATTCTGAGTGCTTGTGACCAAGCAACCAACAAATCGTGTAGCTGCGTTGTATGTGGCCAATATTTAAAAATCACACAAAAAAAGCTGTTACAATAGTCTAAGCAAGTTGAAACAAAAGCATGGATCATCATCTACCAGGTCAGATTTTGACACCAGAGATAAGCATTTGGAGATATTTCTGAAGAAACAGTTTCTAATCAATCCTCTAGAATGACACTCCAAAAACATGACAGAATTGAAGACAATACCAAGGTTTGTGAGGCTCAGCTGGACAGATAAGCTCAGCTCAGCTTTCAGGGGCAGTAAGTAGGGTTTTAGTCTTTTCTGAGTTCAGCTGCAAGTAGTCGTCACCAAGCTACTGTTTGATGATGGTTAAACAATTCATTGAAGATGACAACTTGTGATATTCTGTGGACTTAAACAACAAACAAATAAAGTAATTAGAACATAGAAATGATAGGAAACATCAAGTAATTGCCTTCTTATTACTCCTAAAGGAAAAATGTACAAAAGAAACAGGATAGGTCCCAGGACTGAACCTTGAGGTACCCCACATGACAATGTGCTTTTTTTTTGTTCATAGCAAAGAACATCTGCATTAGTTATGTACTCTTTTACTGTATATTAGCTAGTAGTTTGAAAATTACATTACACTATTCATTTAAAACAGAGCCCTAGTTAAACCCACCATTCTCTGCCTTGTTAACTTCATCTGTTGACAAAATTAATGTCTCAGCGTTCAGTGTGTGGGCATTCTTTGTGTTGTTTTGGCTAGTCATGTAAACCTCAATTTTTATAACTGTAAAAAATGTTTGGAAACATGAAGAGTAGCAGGGCAAAATCCGTGGGCAGATTTGTTTCTACAGAAATCCTTACGACTGAACAAAAACCAATAAGGTCCAATGATAGCAACTATTATAAACTTAAAAAACTGCTTAGATAAGATTTGAAACTTTTAGTTAGGTTTTTGTTTGAATGTATATTCTGTGAACAACTCTTCTTCTTGTGCAATTTTTGCTGCATGTTTGTATTTTTTCAGTAGTGACCCCTAATGTTTAATATTAGAAGTGCAGTGAGTGCTGCACATCTGAAGCGCTGATGTAAACAGCAAATCCACTCTGCTGATGTCACAATTCACACAAGCCATAAGTCACATGCCAATATAATGCTGCCTTGAGCCTGGACTTTACTGAACCACCTCCACTCCTCACCAAAAACAAGAATAAGATCTCTTGATATTTTGCCCCTCACATCAGTGTTTGTGCTACTAAGCAGGCTTTGATGTGCGATTGATCTGACCCAGACAACCAGACATTCATATCTTTGTAAAAACCACTGTGCATAGAGATGTAGAGCAATGTGCCATGTTATGTTTACTTTCTGAGATCTCTAAAGCCTGGATTCTCAGTACCATTTATCTGTTGTGTTTGCACAAGGGGATAATTTGTAATATTCACTGAGGACTTTGGAGGTAGAGCAGTGGGACAAAGGGTAAAGAGGAGATTAGCAGTTAGTTTTGTTTTGGGGTCTTTTTGTCCAAACTTAAGTGTAATTTTTTATTTTAGATATATAGTAT
>JAOXNZ010000001.1:9140031-9154445 GCA_028566095.1 Kryptolebias brasiliensis | reverse complement strand
CAATAACATGAAACTGCACAGAAAAATAAATCAAATACAGAAAGTAAAACGGATACTTTCAATGTACATGTACACTTTAAGTGTAAGCACCTGTACAATGTAGATAATCAAAAATAGCGTTGCAACTGAGTTTTTGTCAAAATACTCCTGTAGTACAACATCTGAACCATAAAGTTGTATAAACTGAAAAACAAGATCGAGATCACTTCATAGTTTTGTGTTTGTGTGTGTGTGTGTTTTGGTCAGGGCTAAGACTTTGAAGGCTACTTGTTTAGATTCAGCAGACAGAAGCTCCTCTGGGAGCTGACATCATTAGAGCTGAGAGCAGGTCCCACCTCCTCTTCAGCCTCAGCGAGGGAAGAAGAGAGAAAAAGAAAAAAAAGAAGGATGGAGAGAGAAGGGCAAGTTTAAGCAATGCAAGGTCAAGACTGCAGCACAATTACCCTGGCAGTACTGTGCCCTGGGAAGCCAAAGCCCCTGCCTTCTCACCCTACCAAGGTCATCTGGGCCGCCCCCCAAGACAATTAGCCTTCCAAAATCCTCCTGTCGTTTTACCATTCACAACTCATCTTCCTATCTCTTCTGCAAGTCTCACCACTCCTGCACTGCTCAGTAGTTCATATACTTTGAGTGAGTGGCAGCATTTTTTCTTTCTTTTCCTACAGCTGTTCAAGTTTAAACAAAGTTCTTTTGCAAGGTGGACACAGGAGCAACAGCTCAAACAAAGTTGTGTAATTATAAATGTGACATTATAATAGCACAGATATTGCTAGAATACAACCAAGTAAAAAATGTATTTATTCCAGCCTCTATATATTTGCACTATCTCAGTTTGACCCATTCAGAAATTTTAAAACAGCCAAATTTATAGAAATAGTGTCATAAAGCACAATATGTTTCAGCATGCAGAGTTACACATGTGTGCATGTTTAATTTACAATAGAAGTACTGTACAAAATGATCCGCTGATCATATTATTCAAGTACACAACTACTTTCTTTCCTCAGTCCCTTTACAATAAATGGACTCTAGTTGATCTTGAAGTCACATTTGGATGAAGTTCAGCTTCCGATAATTTTAATTTGCACAAATTTACACAAAAATGTTTGTGTGTATGTATGTGTTCTTGGTCATTTGGAGATCTGGGAGAGAGTCTCATATGAAGGGCCTTGCCACTTAAAATATTCAATGAAGTTCTTTGTCAGCTCATTAAGTCATTTTTATCTTTGTTAATACAATGGACATTTTTCTCCTTTCCCCCCAAAAACTGCATTTTATGAAGTGCAGAAAATCCAAAAAGCAGTGAAAGTCAGATCTCCTGCTATCACAAAGTTGCTCACACAAAACGCACACATAATTTTGAGGATTCACGAGACCCAAATCCCAGCACATGTCAGCGTTTTGAGGGATCATATAGATGCAAATGCAGCCATGTAATTGCGGAAGCCGTAGATCTGTGCTCTCGAGGCTGGATGCTGTCATGTCTACGGCTGATTCCATCTGCTTTTCATCATTTTTTTTTTTTCTTCTTCTTCAAGACCTGATTTCCATATCATTCCAAAGCTTTGGAATCCTCTCATCTTATCTGCTCTCCTCATCCCTTTTCCTCCTCCACAACCCCCTCAAACTTCGCCAGTAACCTGTCTCTTCTGGTCCTATCAGGAGTGATAGGACTGACAGCGAAGAGGCAGATGTCACAGCCAAACACCAAAACGACAGGGAGGAGGCCTCCTGCATAGTTTGTTCTTCTCGCTTCTCTCCTACCATCTATCCTCCTGAAGGTTCCAAATATCCTCACCTCACTTCTCCCTTATCTGACATGTACATGCAATACAGACAGCCTTCCTTACACACCCCATTCAGTCCACATTTTCCTTCTCAGAGAGTATTCTGTCTTCTCATTGCCCTCTTTGACCTTCCTGTATTTTTGCTAAACTTTATATTTTTACATGTTAGATGAATAAGCAGTATGCTTTTTGCATTAACTTATGGGAATTTATGCTTTAGTCAGACAATTTAAATCTTCATTTTCAGTAGTGACAAACTAATTCATTCAGCAGCCAATATGACAGCAGTCTGATATATTACCATTCTGATAAATTGCTTCGAATAGAAAGAGTGATAATACTTGAAAGAAAAAACAATAGAAGGAAATGAAAGATGTGAGGACCACATCAATGCTTTATTTATTTTTTTCCCCTCTGCCTATTGATTTTGGTGACTGTTCAATGTAAAAATAACTTTTTTTTTGTTTGTTTTAGTTTTGTCAGTGCACAAAACAAAACTGAGCACACAAAGAGATTTCAGCTTTCAGATCAAGTTTATCAATGTCTCACCCTCTTTTTTAGTTATCAGTACAAGACGAGTCAAAGTAAATATGAACCAGTTCTGCTAATGAACATCACACCATTAGTAAAAATGTGTTTTGACATGCCTGAAGGAAATACTTTACTCTAGACTCTTTCTCCTGTTTTCCCCCGCATTTCAAATGTTAAAAGATAGGGGGGAAATCCTTCTGGAAATATTGGAGGCATTTGCGAGTCAGCTAAGACACCAACATATTAACAGACAACTTGATCTCAACCAAAAAAACAACTATAACAAACGATTTTCTGCACAAACATTTAGGTTTTGTTTTTGCTCAAAACATAATAATAATTTGTTTAGTAATTGAGTCTGAACCATTCCATATTGTGCCATAAATACAAATCAACCACAAAACAAATATCTGTATTGTTTGGTGTTAGTGTATAAGAAACATTGCATTATTACTGCAACAATGCATTGCATCTTTTAAGCTGCTGTGTGGCACTGTTATATTGGTTTCAAGTTGAATGTGTCAAAATTAAAAACTATGCAAATACTCCAACACTTATGGTCCAGAACACTTTCACATTACATCGCACATACAAGGACACACACCAACACACACCCTCTGCTTCCCTCCCTCATCTAGCACATAACACTTCCTCCAGAATTTGCAAACAGTGTGTGCTGTGCAGACAGGAGATAACGTCCCAGAAGTTTTCCAAGGGCAGAATGTGTGTTCTGAGAGCTCAGACTTCAGAGGGAAGCCGCAGCGAGCTGAAGCTGATTCTCTACATGTGTTGCATCTGCCTTCTATTAAAAAGCCAAGAGCACTCTGGCTGTCTCTCCTGAACTTGCGCTCTCACTCTCTGCCTGCGGACCTTCTCTCTTTCTGTCTGCTGCTCTCTCTAAACCTTTCCCTTTTTATCTCTTTCCACTAAACTTGCAATTTTCTCTGAAGACGTGCTCCATCTCCTAAATTTGGCAGATTATCTCTGGCACCTGGTATAAAAATGCAAAGGTTAATCATTAAGAGTGTATGTTTTTTGTCATTCGGGGTCTGAAATGTCCATTTAAGACAAATTCATTGTTTATTCTTTATTTAATCTTTTATTCGTTCAGAGGTACGGAGTTTGTTTTGTGTTGATATTTCTGAAGTTTAAAATTTTGTGGCTGGCTGTATTTGTTTATTGAAACTGTTTTTCCTAATTTTATTTAAACTAACCAGAGGAATTTGCCAAATATTTATTTTAAAGCAATTTATCCTCAACAAATGTGTTGTTGTTTGCACAAATTGACTTTAAGTGCTTAGACTGAGTGCTCTCTACAAAGCTGTCATATGACAAGGTCTACTCCTCAGCTGTGGTACTCAAATCACTCTGTTGACTCACAGACACTTTATTAAACCAAATCTCACAATTAGAAAGCTAGATCACATTTATGGACCCTGCAGATAGCTACAGCATGTTTAGTTTTACCTCTGCATTTTGCACTTTTTTACAACTTATTTTTAGTAGCAGCTCTATAGATCCGTGTTTGTGTAATATTCATTGAAACATTACCAAAGCCTTTATCAGTCAAAAGCACATTTATGACACATTGATGTGTTTTAAACTGCACAGCACCTGTAAGTTGAGGTGTTAATTGCCCCGTATCCTGGTTGTTACTGAATGTTTCTAACAATGGCGCCTTAAAACTGTCAGTCACTGGCACTGTTTTAGAGTTGATTGGCCACATGATCTTAAAAAATATAAAAACCCTAAGCAAAAAAGTAGTTATTGCCAAAATAGCAAACTATAAGACCTGGAGTAAACAATTTATTACGGAACAGGGAGCTAGATTTGTAACTCTGTTGCCAATTGTTGCCATCAACAATTGAAACTTTGTGTACAATCAGAATAGAAGTTCGCAATATTTATTTTACACAATGAATTACATAGACTGGTTATCAAACCAAATAATTGTGTATAAAAAAAACTTTAATAACATATATTGTGAAAGCTTTATTTTGATTTGTCAGTGTGTATAAATGTAGACGACTCAAGGAAGAGACCTTTTAATCAAATGGGTCAATATGTATCATTTTTTATTCTTCGTGGTTTGTGAAACAATATGTTGCGTTACACATGTAAGGCAGTGATATGCACCATATTGAACTATATTATCATGAGATGTTTGTACTAAAATAAGAGCCTATTGCTTAAAAACTCAGATAAATGTATTAATGATCTGCTACTTTACCTGACGACAGTTTAAAGTTAGACTGTTAATCAACTTCCAATTTTTAATCACTTGCTCATTTCCTTTGCACCACAATCTCATCTTCAGTGTTTAAATTATGTTGTGGTGAATGATAGCTAGTTTTAGGTGTGTGTGTGTTAGTGTGTGCGTGACATAGAGAAGAAATGGTGTGGTGGACTTGTTAAAAGGAGCCTTTTTGCAGCACTTATGTCGGCCTTAGCTGATAATTATTTCAGATTACATTAGAGGAAATTAAACATTTTTTAAAGTACGTGTGAGGGTGACAAAGTTATCAAGTGCAGACTGAGGAGAAAGTGTGAATGTTGCACATCCAGAATTGCAATTTTTTCCAATTGCTAATAAGATCATTTTCAAGTGTTAAAAAATAATTAGTGGTGTCAGAGCAGTTGAGCAGAATGGTCGTTTTTGTGTACGGATCGGTGGTACATCGCTCCAAGTGATGAAACCTTATCAAAGCCAAAGTCATATTTAAGAGCAAATCATTTATACAAACATGAAATGTGAAGATTTTACCTGTTATTGACTGATACTATTGGCTGGAATCAAGGACTGCAATATAAGGTACATGTAATTGACTTACTTATTGAATATTTTTTCACACTCTTAATAAAAGGGTAAGATTAATTTGTTTTCTTTGTGATCCACTTTGACCTGCATCTTGATGTGCTCATCATTTGCAGTCAGCAGGGTTTTCTTTGATGTTAAGCCAGTTTGTGAGTTCAAGTTGTGAAAATCTGTTTGTAGTCAGACATTCCATCATTTCAACATCTGTCTGGACCGCTGATCTGTCCCTCTGACAGACTGCTATCAGCTGATAAGGGTGTTTACGCCAGCCTTATCGCTGTCTATTTAAGGGTTGTGGCCACATGAAACTGTTGCAGAAGTTGAGATAGATGAGCTAGATGCAGCATGCCTAAAGTTAAACTAATCACCAACATTCAACATTCAGTTCAACAGCAAACTGATCTGTAGTCAAGTTTGTCTCTTGCTTTTAGACTTTGAAGGATGCTATTAAAACTCATACTGATAAGTTTGTAAAGATCTTTTTGTTAACTTTGTTTGTTAGAATAGCTCTCACTTGTTTGAACCCTAAAAGGTTGAACTAACATCATTAAAATGCATTCATCCTACATCAACAGTTATTACTATTTTATTGATAACAGCAATGATATATTCAGAGAATGTAGACAAATAGTGAAACTAATGTTGCGAACTTGGACTCTAACAGGATTAACTTGAAAAACGTATTCTTTGTCAACCATGGTGAGGAAAAGTGTAATATAAATTATAAAACTGCATTTTATATTAACACTTATCCTCTGCTGCAGTTGTCTACTGGTTGACAATACACTTTATATTTTGTACACTGCCTTGAAAATGCTCATTGTGATTGAAAGATCTGATGAGATAATTAACAATTTTAGAGGATTGGCACACACACTTGAAAAATGAATAAATAAATGATTGTCTCTCTCACACACTAAAAGCTTTTGCCAACCACAGTTTGCAAATATGACATTTCTAGCAGCATGTACTAAAGCCAAAATTTGTTTTACTCAGACATTGGACAGTTTTATTGTGATTATATGTGGGTCAAAGTTCACTTTAATTGGCATTTAAACATGCAAGTTGAAAATAATTACAAATGCAACCTCTAAAATTAACAGAATGTGATTTTGTTTTTTTAAGATTTCGTAAATCTTTTATGAACTCCTTTCAATTCTAATAATGTTCCCATAAATCAAAGCTATGTATTTCTATGGGAGAAACAAGAGTTTAAGTAGATCTGCATAATAATGGTTTCTGAAATAAGGAGCAGAATCCAGATCCAGAACAGAACCCCCGCTTTCCTTCCAATAACAGTATTAAAATTTAGACGTCACTGGCCTAATTGTTGTTGGTAGCTTTGAAGTGGTTGCCTTGCAGTAGAAGTGAAGAGAGAAAAAAGGGTGTGCAGGGGGTTTTGCTCTAAGGTCTTGTGCTTATCAGTGCAGGACAGATACTGTTCCTATGGTTCCGGCTGACAGGTGAGGTGTGTGTTGGTTGCAGTAGTTGGTGAACCCCCGGGACCGGTGCTGAGGGATGGTTTTGTGTTTAGGAGCAGGTGCACCTCCCCTTCCCCCTTGTTCCCTCATTCCCCTTGGAGGCATATGGTGAGAGTGATTGCAGAGACTGGAGGCCCACAGGGAGTGGTCCTCCTTGCCAGTTCATCTGTTCTGGATGGGGTCCTGTGGGACATTCAGTCTCCTGAGGTCCCTGTTGGCTGGGAATCAGGCTTTCAGGTTGACTTGACTTCTTTGTTACAATGTTGGGCAGTAATGGTAGCCACCCCTTTGGTTTTACACACTGCAGCATTCTATACCACACTTGTGATAAATGCCAAATGGCTTGTAGGTAACACCCTCTAATTTGTTTACACCATATTTTTTTGTACGCATTGTTACTTTTAATCTGCTCATTCTTTCTGCTGTTGTCTGGGAATAGCAACACAGTCTTGCTGTGATTTACTAGCCCATATCTGTAAACCACATTGCAAATGTGATACAATTTACTTTAGAGTTCAGAAAAGCAGAGTTAGGCCCTATATATTATCTATATCTCTTTTTATAGTAGTTATAAATCAAATTTTGTAAATAATGTATGGTTAAAAGGCATAATCGATACACTGGGACTCGTCAAAATAACAACAGAAATCCATTTGTTCTCCCTTCTGTTAATCCACTGGCTTGTCCTTGGGCTAATTTCCAACTTGGGAGTTGGTGGAGGAGTAAGTTCATGTCTTGAAAGCGATTTCAAGGGAGAGATGTGTTGTTTGTGCTGTTAAGTGAGCGAGCCTAAAAAAAAAGATGGAGAAGGAATATGACACATGAATGAAAAACAAAGCCAGGAACAACTTTACCTCCTAAAGCATTCTTTCTTTCCCACTCTACCATCAACTCTCTGGTTCCGCTGTCTCTGTCTCTCACCACCTTATAACTCCTACCCCTGGCCTCCAAGCAGCTGCCACTTCTGAGCCCGAAGAAAATGAAGGCAGATGAATCAATTTGGCCTGTGGCCCTAAAGTGCACTTGTCTGTGCCCCAGCTTGGGCGTGGGGGATAATGAGCCAATAGATTGAGCTGGTGCCGCGGCCCGGCACTGAGCACCAAAGCGCCTCCGCCTGCCACACCACTGGGCCGTCCTCACACACATAAGCACACACATACATACACAGACCCACTGCCACCTCCCTGAGCAGCAGCAGCAGCTTGTCGCTGGGTTAATAGAGGTGAGGGTCCTTTGCGCAGAACACTTTTCAGAACAAATTAGAGAAATGATCTGTATCTGTCATCTTCAGCACATCCTGTATTGCCTTTTCCTTGTCTTGTGCCCGGGAAGTCCAGAGAGGAGCATCGTAGTTCGAAGCAGAAGAGCATCAAGAGAGCTAGACAGGAAGGAGCAGGTGGAGGTTAAGGTCCAAGATCTTGGAGTAATGAGGATTGACACTAGGACAAGACTGAGGCACAGCTTCCCTCAGCGCTAATGACATGTGATGGCAGGCTAGGGAGAGTCGAGGCAGAGTGAGAGAAGCTGAAGCAGAAAGGGGAGAAGTGAGGTCAGAACTAACAGCCTCTCTGATCCAAGGAGGAAGAGAGTGGGAGACCACACAGGCTTTTGATGCCCCTCCTGCGCCCCCTGCAAGGTGAAGAAGGAAGGAGGATCAAAAGAGCTGGACAACAAAGCATCACCCGCCAGCCTCCAGCCAGCTCCCTGCTGACAAACTGCAGATTGATTGACACTGCAAAGGCATCAAGGAAGCATAGAAGGAAAAGGAATGTTAGCCAAGCCTAGCATGTTCTGAGCCACTGCTGTCTGTCTATGCCTTGACAAGCCATTCCTACACAGGGGTCTCTGTGATTTAACCCAGGGATAGACAAGTATAAATGAGAAGACCTCAGCCAGCATTACTCAACTAAGGGGAAATTAAGATGCTGGAGGGTCCTTTGAAGATAATTAAAGAGCACAAAGCAGCAGCCTCCAGAGACAGACTGCAGACATGTTCAATACCAAGACTAATAGAGCTAATTTCCAGTACATTATTCACGTAAAACACAAGCCTTTACTTGGCTCTGTGAGTGTGTTTTATTATTGTAATTTGACATCTATCTGTAGACCTAGGGTATACACCACATCTGCATCAATCACAAACATACACACAAAATACTCACATTCACTGCTTTAACCAGATTAACCTTTCCCTACTTCTGCATGGTCCAAACATCCAAGGAAAGCAAATCTTGTACACAAACACACACATGCACACGCACAACCCCACACTCACACATACACACACAAAGCAGAAGGAAAAAAACAAAAAGGTAGTTAGCCGATCTCTCAACCTGCCTAACATTCCTTATAAGGAAGTAGCTTTCAATAGATAGGAATTTTGACCTTAGATCTATTAACACAAAGGCTAGCAAGAAGGTTGAAGGATTGCCTCCTGGCCTGGAACCTTTCTGTGTGGAGTTTGCATGTTCTCCACATGCACGCATGGGTTTACTCCAGTTTACTCCCACAGACAAAAAACATGCACGTTAGGTTCATTGGTAACTCTAAATTACCCAGAAGTGGGTGAGAGTGTGAATGGTTGTTCATCTCATTTGTCTCTATGTGGCCCTGTGATGGGCTTGTGACCTGTCCAGGGTATCCCCCTTCTCTCACACAGTGACCGTTGTAGATAGGCACCAGCTCCCCGTGACTCAGAAAGGAGAAAGGGGTAAAGAAGATGGATAAATGGATGGATGGATGGATGCCACACCCTGAAACTCAGAAACATGTTTGATTGTGTGAAAAATAAGAAAAGGAAAGACAAAACTGCTAAGATGGGTACAGATGGGAGCTTAGGGCCAATTAGGCACCCCCCATACAGGAAGTTAGTCTCTACATAATCACAGGCAGTCAGGGTTGCCAATCTCTTGTCAGAGTTGGTGAATTCTTGCTTAGATCAATTGCTATTCTGTCCCATTGAACTGCAGCTCAGGGAATGGTCCTTGCACACTGCATCATTAACCTAGATGCCTAATTAGAAGCTGTGCTCTGATCAATTGCCAGATTGATTGCAGACTGGGTAATGTAGCCCTCAGGCCCTGAAGGAGATGGAAACACTTTGGATGCCTTCAGGAATTTGTCAGCAATACTGATGCTGGATAAACAAAGTAATCAACAGCAGCACTTGACACCAATGTGACACTGACTGTACCTCGAAGCTCTGTCTGTGCTGCTGTGCTTGCCTGCCTGCCTTCCTGCCAAGGAGGATTGCTCTCTTTGTGTTTTCCTTGCGAGGAGGAAATCAAAAGGGCCACCTTCTATTTTCAGATTCAAGAAGTGATTAGGCTGACAGCTAGTCTAGAGAAACTGTGAGAGGCAGAAGGAGAAGCAGGTAGATGTGGAAGTCAAACCTGATTAGGCCCACCTGCCAAGTCTCTCTTCTTTCCATCACTACACTCTGATTGCTAGGTAGTAGCTCCCCCCTGTTCTTTTTGCCACACTTACCCCACCCAACCACTATGCCGTTTCCACTGACCTCAGTGCACTGCTAATGCCCTTAGCCAATCAGCATGCTTACCCTGGCAGTGGCAGAGTAATTAAAAGAGAGTTGTGTCTACTTGGCATGTGAGCTGCTGGGCATAAGGGTAGACAAACACTCTCTCTCTGTGCCGCCCTGCCTCCTCCCCTCTTTCCCAGCCAGGTGGTAGCGTACAGGACCTGTCAGATTAGCTGATGACCCTTTTAATTCTAGCCCAGCCGGGGGCCATAATTGATATTTACCAGGAAAGGTTAATTGTAGCAGTGATCTGCTTAAATTACAGTGGAGATCAGGAGACCGGGGCCAGACACCACACTTGCCACCGGGGGAGCTACTACATGCACACTGCTAGTCAAATGGATTACACCCCGCAGCCATTGCTGCTGTACTCCAAGGTGGAGAAGCAGCACGGGCTGTTTTGATTGGCTACTCTTGTGCCAGATCTGAGTCCTCCTTGCTGAGTTTGCCAGCCTCCCATCTGGCTGAGAATTTGGATGCATGCCAACTGTGGGACTTCATAGGCTGCAGTAAAACAAACCATCCATGTTTGCATCAGGTTTACCATTGATGTGGGTCACAGGGCACGCTGAATTTTTTATTACAATACAGAAAGATCATTCATTTGTTCATTTGTTAATTCAATGTAACCTGTCTTAGCTGTCATTAGGGTAGAGATGGGCTAGATCAGTGTTTCCCAAAGTTGACGTCGAGACCCCATTGTGGTCGTAAAACATTGGGGGTCCTAAGAAGAGCTACAGAAATCAATTAACTTTAAAAATGATTGCCAATCCCATAAATAGCATTAACCATTACAAAAAATACTAATATAGTTTAGTTTTATATGTATAAAAATATAATACGATTGGTTGATGAGCCTCCTTGCTGAATAGTGTTTAACAGTGTTTGTACACTTTAACAAGCAATAGCTCAGGTCATGAGTCTCTGCAACCTTTGTATTTTGTGGATCAGAAGTTGAAAAGTTTGGGATCCACTGTAAGAGATGACCAATTTGTCACTGAACATCAGAAAAGCAAACATGTGTTGACTCAGTGCTATGGTGAATTTCAAATTTAAGAATAATCATTTCTTGTGTAAAACTTTTCACCATTGAAGAAGTTTTTATCAGTGACATCTACTCTCAGTTTTTCCACATTTTTACTGGTCTTGTAGCAATACATCCTACTACTTTAACTTTCCTGTTTCATGCTACTAAAATGAACTTAGAGGTTCGGGTTCCAGGTGTGCTACAGTCAGTTCTAATTTGCATTTATCCAAAGTACAAACTGAACTGGACTTTGAGACATTCTAATAACTTTGTGTTTGCTGTAAGTTGAAAAAGAGGAAGACTACAGCTCATTTAAAGTCATTTGAACTCATTGTTGTTTTGCTGTAATATGATGCATAGTTGCCAAAGTAAATTTACTTAATCACAGGTGGAAAAAAACACGACAAGCAGTATGAGACTTTGACCTACTGAATGTTTGGTTTTGCACTTGGATTTATTACAAGAAGTGAAGCTTTTTGAAGCTCTGACTATTTTTTTTCAATAAAAAACAAATTTCTGTCAAAGATCATTTGAAGATCAGTGTATAATGCAAAAAAAATAGTGCTTGAACTGCTTTACATGTTTTAACAAGAGCCCAAGTTATTTATTTAACAAATGGAGCAATGTTTAATTATTCAATCATTATAATAGCATACAATTACTCAATTGCAGATAATATTAGGCACTTAGCAAAACAGCTCTATTTGTAGGTAACTTCATGTACCTCATGTACAGCTGTGTGGGAGTCTAGGTTCTTTCTTTTGTCTGGGCTCTGTGCAGCCAGTTTTTTCTCTTAATTTCAGTCTGATATTAAAGCAAGTAATGCACCAAAACTTAAATTACTCTTGAATCAGTCAAACATCAACACACTGACATAACTTTTTTATTTTTTGTAATAATATTGTTTTTGCATTAGTGTGTCTGTGTGCATACATGCATGTGTGTCTGTTACCAAAATATTTCATGAACCATTGGACAAATCTTAATGAATCTTAAAGAAAATAATTGTTAATTGTGCCTATAGAAGTGATGAACCTTTGGAGTCAACCTGATTCAAGCTGGCAAACATGGCCAAATGACCTTAAAAATAATAAAAATGGCTATAATGTAGTCAATTTTACAAACACTGATCTCAAGATTGGTGTGGTAGTAACTGACAGTGATTCCCAACACATATTTGGATTGCTAACAGATTTCTCAAGATCTTTGTTTAAAACTTTAGCATTAACTGTGTGAGTCAACCCAGTTTGTTATCAAAATATCTCACAAACCACGGGATCAATTTTATTGAAACTCTCAGAAAGTAATCATTCAGTGTACATCTACAACTGTTTACCTTTTGGAGTCAATTCAATTTAATATGGCCACCACAGCTAATCAATATTAGCCAACAAAAAAATCGCTATAACTCAATTTTACACTCATTGACCTAAAATTTGATGAGGTAATTTTAGCCAAAGCCATTTACAAAACAAACTCTGAGCATGACATCTTGCAAAATTGCGTCAGATGGCGCATAAAAATTTTTTCAAGGTTTGACCAAAAAGGCTACAACCTATGCATAAGATGATCTTATTCTTAAACTCTGGCAAAAACGACAATGGCAAAATGAATTTCTGTAAGGAATGCTAGGTCTTTGATTTTTTTTTCTTTTATGTAAAAAGTTCTGTATAAACATTTAAAACCAAGAAAAAAGACATTGTTGTAATTTACAACTCATACAGCTCTTCGGTTTATACTGTGTGCAACATCTTGATTTCTCCAGTTGTGTATCTCACCATGGTAGTTTGGTAAATCAGGTAAATACTTTACATAAAGATGAACTTTTGGCTTGTTTCTCCTTTAGATCAAACCCTTGGCACTCCGTCCGGTCAAAGTCAGCATGGACGACACGTTGCAGGAACTCGGTCGACCACACAGGAGCAACTCTCAGGAGCAGCTCAGTGAGGTGAGTCCATGGTTGAGACCTTTCCCCTTTACACGGACCTCCTACAGAGAGTCAGGGTTTCCATTTTCGCATACTCAGACAAGGAGCCCTTGAGGTGGAATTTGGAGGGTGGACAGATGAGGCTGAGATCAGAGGACAGCTGGTGTGGGGTATCTCCTGCCGCTCCCTGCTTTCACCATATAAAGATGCTGCGTTGAGAATAAGAATGGTTTGTGAACAGTTTACAGACAGGAAATGATTAGAATGATTGCACAGTATCAGCTAGTCTAGCCTGACAGTATTTGTAAGCATGGTGTGGTTAAATGTAGACCTAACTCAGTTCAGCCAGGTGGTGGCTGACCTTGCCAACCTCAGAACGAAACAAGTTACAGAAATTGTTCCAATTATCGCTTCTCCAGCATCCATATGCCAGCCCATTTAGTTAGATGAGTAGGTGGCAAATCAAAATGGAAGCCAGGCATTGCTTGAGCAAAAAGGATAAAATAATGCAATTTAGAAACAGGGAAAGTAATGAGAATTTATGCAAAATCCCAGGCGTCTCATTTTAAATGAATGTAAAAATATGCTTCGTAACTAATGCCTGTCAGACAGGCCTCCCAAATCTAACTAAATTCAATCTGATTGTTCATTTAGCTGACAAAAGCATGAGGAAAGTGAGAGGGAATAAAAGAAGAAAAATATGCAGATTTCTTATCCAGCAGAGGTAAAACTATGGAAAGAAGACATTTTATAAACATAAAAATTTGTTGCTTTAAATTATTCAGCATTTCAATTAAAAAGGGCCTTTTTTTCCATTTAAGTCCTCTTTTTTTCCTTGCTGTGCAGCTCAGCTCCTTTTACCCTGTCCCCCCTCTTTTCGTTGTACTACTTCGCTCAAATTTGTATAAAAGGTTGTCTTTTAATGAAAAAGTCAGAAGGAAGAGGCAGGCTTGTCAGATAAAAGACCAACGCTTGTTGACAGCTCTGACAGGGATATACGACAAGCACTAAGAAGGAGGGGGAACGAATGAAAGGAATGGTGGAAGCAGTGGTGGTTGTGGTGATGGTAGTGGTGGGGGGAGGAGGGACACTGTTGAAAATTGCACGTTGTAATCACCGACAGTGTTAGATGTGGCCTGTCTCTCTAATCTGCTGCCAAATAAATGGTGCAAAGACTCTGATTGTTGTAGCCACGGCTTTATATCTACCTGTCTCTCTCTCCCTCTGCTTCTGTTTAGCTTTTTTCCTCTCTCTCTCTGTCTTTCTAAATGTGTTTCTTTTCTTTTTTTTGCTGACTATATTCCACTT
>JAOXNZ010000001.1:9120538-9134840 GCA_028566095.1 Kryptolebias brasiliensis | reverse complement strand
ATCTCTGTGAAAAAAAGAACATCTTATTCATGACTGCAGTTTTTTACATATACATTTTTTTTTTCCATTTTCAAAAGAAAGACTTTTGTTGCAAGCTTTTCTAGATCTGATGGCTGTGAAAGTAACCACTGACATCACCGTGTGGCAAAACTGAACATGTGCGCCTGACATTCAAGATCCGCACGAACAGAGAGTGCAAGGTGACGAAACACACGAACGGCCCCCCCCACCTCAAAAATGAATCTGGTTGGTAGTCTGTGCCACTGGCCACCAGCAACTTGATGGATGGTCTTTGGAACTTATTATTGTTTCCATATTTTCCTCCTCACAACAAAATGTTCAGGTGATGGCTGATGGTGGTTAAGCACCAAAACTTTGGTTTCTAATCTTCCTACAAATCAGGAAGAATAACTTTAAATCAGTGATTTTACTGGTCACCAGGCTACATCCAGCTGAAAAGATTTCATAATAGACAGGTGCACATTACACACTTAGCAGTAATTTTGGTATTACGCAACAAACACAACACAAGAAAGATAACTTTCCTTTTTTTTTTTCAATTTAGTTTTTTATTTTCAGTGTCTGTGACACTTTGTAATAATTTATTTTAATTCAAGCAGTTTTCCTTTTTGCAGCAATTTTTCCTTGTGTTTTATTGAGAGGCTTTTATGGTCATGGTGATGTTGTCTGAATGGCTGTCTATTATTATTATTAAATATTAAGTTAACAGTTTTGATCATGTGAAATACATTTATGTTAAATAAATGGAACATACATAACTAACATGAAATAATGAGTTTTACAACATTTATGCCTGAAGAAAACAACTTAAAGCCGTGTATTTTTAACGAGAGGGTTTCTTTTACTTTGCCCTGAGGGTGTCTTCATCAGGCACAGACATGGAACAATTATTTAACACTTAGTAGATCTGCAGTACACCCCACTCCAGATGCTGAACACACAAAAAAGTAACTTTACACCAGTGGCTCTTCCCACTGCTAATCAATGCTTCACCCAGTAATGCTACAATTGCTTCGGGCCTACTTATTAAACCTTTAACTTAGCCTAGCATTTACTGGTGCAGTATTTCATTATTTTTCTGCAGCAACTCGCCAATTTGGGAGTTCAACTCTCTGAACAAGGCTCAACATGCAGGGACACTGATGCTTTTATGTACTCAGCTGCCCATAACCCTGCTGGGTTTCAGGTGTGAGTTGTGCCCTGATCTCTTGCTGTTAGCTAGAGCTTTGATTGGCATTGTCACTGCTGTCATTAACCCTTTATCATCAGGGCAACAATTCATACATTGAGTCCTGCATCATATTTGGTGGATTTTATTAATTATTTAATACTTCAGAGGTGGCATATGATGAGCTGAGCAGAGCAGATATGGCTCAGGAGCTGCTGGCTGATGATCACTGGACCAGCCCATAACTTGGATCAACAGAGAACGAGAGAGAGACAAAGTGACAACATCATAACTTTGTATCAACCTTGTTATTTCCACTTTTGAGACACTGACTACACTAAACATCAATTTAATAAGTTATTCTGTAGCGTGCCCCCATTTAGACTCTTAATAGCTAATTATGAGTAATATGGCTGCAGACATTTTCAGATTTGACTCTGCTGTGTCCCTTCACCAACTATTCCCTCCCTACCAAAACAATTACATCACAATTAGGTTACCTTCAATGTACGTTTCCTACTTTGTCATTTTTTTGCTTGTAATACTGCTTTATTATAGCCCCTATTTGCATTTATATTTTTAAAAGATTGTGCAACATTTTAAGTTTTCAAACCTTCATTACTTTATCCTCAATCATAAATGTATTTTTAAATTGGCTTGTTCTGCATTTTTACTCAAACCGTATTTACACCTGAAGACAAATATAAAACGTCATAATTAGGTGCTGATATTGTTCTTCTATCTCAATTAAATAATTTCTTCTTGTAGGTAACTGTAATCTGTCTTTGGTTTTTAATGTATTATATGTTTGTTCATCTTGATGCCTTTGCTGGACATGAAATCACTTTCAACCAGGTGATGGAGGGTGATGAGAGGAAGGGATGAGGAGTAATCTCAGGAGTGCTGAGTTCAGGACTGATATGCAGCAGCATGACTGATCCTCACTATCTCACTCTCAGTGAAAGACTTGATATAGAATTGTTTATCAGGTCAGCACTCTCCTGTCTACTTTGTGCAAGCTTCGTTATAGCCTTAGCTATGGTAGGGAGACAATATCTGTGCCTTGTTTCCTGCACTGCTACCTGCTCGTTGTTTCAGTAGAGATGGGTCTGGGCTCAAGCGATTTATCATACTCCCAGGGGCTCCTAGATAAAGAAGCCAACATCATCTTCTGCGTCTAGGAGATAGGTGCTGCAGGAGACAGAGAAAATATCACAAAATTTCTCTGCAACTATCTGCCCATCCTGTCGCTACCTCTGGGCTGGATATATTGTATACGAGGAGACATTTTAGCTAAGGCTTAAAAGACTACACAACCCTCTTTCCTTTCAGATGAAGTGATTACTCTTAAGTCTTCCACCCCCCATCTTTTGAAACCTCCCAAGGCCAAGCTTTGGCTCATGTTTTCATGGACGATAAAAGCATAGAGCTTTGTCTGTGACAGTATAATCTGACGAGTCTGTTTGGGGAGGGTTTATCTCTATAATGTCAGGGAGTAAAACCTTAGCTGGAGTGTTTTGGTTGAGCAAGAGTGCTTACAGCTCTCAGACACACCCATTCTTCATTTCCCATTTGGGTTGTTATAATCATGTTTAACGCTAAATGAGTCCGCACTCCAAACAGAGCTGTCTCAGAGTTATGTGTACATCCCTAAACAACCTTTTTAAAATTGATTTGGCATTCACAACCCCCATGTTGTGACAAAAACACTTTCCTGAGTGATGAAGCTTTTTAAAGGATCTTTATCAAGTGCAAGGATTATATCACTTAATCATAATAGAAGCCATTAAACATTTCACGCTTTATTTAACAAAACAACACAGATTTACTGGATTAAATGCTAAAGTTTGCAAATGAAAGGTAATTGAGTGAAAGTTATCTTTTTTAAAGAGTTATTTTTGCAGCAAGATTTGTATTATTACGCCATGTTTTTTTCCCAAGCATTAAATAAGATTTTTAACCGTCTCTTTACATCTCTGTGACTCTTTCTCTCTGGATACTCCTTCTTGTCCTGGTCTGTCTCACTCTGCTTACTTTTCAGTGGTTGTGTAGGTGTTGCCATTCCACTGTCTTTGCACATGGTGAAAATTAGTGAAGGAACCAAGAGCCCAGCAGGACAGGGCTGAGGCCTTGACATTGTCCTGGTTTTAGGGTGGGGCGCTGCTTGTCAGGGGCCTCTCCATGAGGGCTGTCCATCTTAAGAAACCTATTTGTTTATCCCTGTGTGCGGTCCAACTTTAGATCCTGGGCCCCACTGCTCTCTGCGCACCAGGGACCTGAGCTGTTGCTGCTAGCAACAGATAAAAATTGCTGTTAACCACAGCAGGTCCCACAACACATCAATCAACGGGTCTGCAGATAAAGGCTGCAGGCTTCTGGGGCCCTGGCTGAATGGCACGGTTGAAAATCCTTTTCCAGTGGCTGAGCACACAGAGAGCAGATGATAGAAGCCTGCTATCATTCAGAGCTAAGAAGGAAAACTTCATATTTAGCAATGCAGCTCAGGTGTTGTTCTAATGGAAATGCATTAGAACAGCACTAAACTCAAATGGGACAGCAGGACAAGACATTTGAATACAAAGCCAAGTTTGAAGTACTGATGACTGATCCTCAAAAACAGGCAAAAAACGGCTCCAACATAGTTCACTTATTCTAAATGAACTCTTAATTGATTTTGCCACTTGGCCTTTTTCTTAAGACTGTGTAAAAGCTGGGACATTTAGCTTTAAAGCATTTGCATTCCTCATTTTTATGATGAAATTGAGATCAACGGGTAGAAATTAGTGTGCTCTGTATTGCGTTGACCTAAACAGATATTATTACAAATGTTTTTTTCTCCCCACTAGAGGTGACACCAGTGATGCAGCCTAACCTACTTTCGTCTAATTCTACCACCCTTAAAGCAAGTGCACGATGATGACTTTGGGAGGGAAAAAAAGAACAATAATGACCTTTTCTTATATTAATTCCAGTTAATGTATTCCCTTATGGAGCTCTTTGCTATCACCCATGTTGAAGTTAGTCCAAATGAAATACAGGCTCTCATGGGTAAAAGCCTTACTTTTATCCCCATAAGCCCAACCTTGATTATTATCATTCCTCGTTTGTCCTGAATGCACCGTCCCCTAACTCACATTTGCTCCACTTTAAACAAATAGGCCTATAATGTAACAATCAAACCATGCTCTGAGGATTTGTTTACCGCAGGCTTTCTCACCGTTAAGTTTCACGGACACTGTAGACAAATAAAGTGGTAATTCCACTTTATCATATGTTACATATACCACAATCAAGCAGCAATTACATGCTCCTTCCATTTGTAAGAGCTCCCAGTGCTGACATGGATGTTTTAATGAGGGCTGTAATGAACGCTCAGGGTGTTTGGCAAGTCTCTGAGATGTTGCTGGGGCTTTTATGGCTCCCCATTATAACGTACAATTTGCATCAGCAAATTACAATCCTCCATATCATTATCCTTCACCAAGGCCCGATCATAAATTAGAGCTCCAATTACAAACATCTATCTGGGAACTGAGAATGAATAAAATGGCAGCCCCCCAGAAGCATACAGAACGGAGAGAAAGTCTCCTGTGGACTGTGGGATGAGGCTTCCATGGAGGTGTGATATTGTCATAAAACATCCTTAGGGGGAATTCATGCTTCCAAAAGGAATAGGCCATTTTACTAAGGAAAAAAAAAAAGTCTGCTTCTTCGATCTCTGCAGTTCCATATGTCATATTTCATGGTACCATGCACATAAAAGTTTTTTTTTATTTATTGCAGTCCATTTCAAAAACCCAACTCCCACAGATTTCAGAAGGTAACTATTTCACACTTCTCATTCAAAGGTATGTAAACCAGCCCTTCAGCTGGGAAAAGATGAAAGGCCTTGTCTATTGTGTCTTAATTCATAACGAGATGTGTCCCTGTCCTTTCCAATAATTTTCTGCCAGATTTTGTCTTCCTCTCCCATTCAACTTGATTATATGCTGGAAGGTACACAATAAATCATAGACATTTAGAATGCTGCAGCTTATTAGTTTTGCACTATAACACAACATTTGTCTAATCAATCTAAAGCATTTAAGAATTTCCAGTGTCCCCCAAGAAATTCAGAGGAAGCCATTTCAGCTAGAATAGAATCTAACAAAGCAGGTTCTTCCCCATCAAAATGTATAATTCTTCCTCTTGATAATACGCAACCCTTTCCTTGGCTGATATAAAGAGCATCACCTGTCATTCTTCTAGGCATCAACAGTTGTTGTAGGAGAAACAAACAGCGGTGTGCCTGTGATGGCTGTGTTGCTGTAATCTGCAACCTGTGGCCAAATCTTCCATGGAGAGTTAGAACAAAAGGCATACGCCAGCGGATTGCTGCAAGCACCAAGCAGAAACCACCTCTACAGATGAGACAAAATGCCTGCAGGCCTTCTGCAAAGGCACCGGAGCTCCCAAATTCTGCACAAACATAGTCTGAAATGGAGAAGAGCCAGAGGCAGGCCCATTCCTATAGCAGAGCTAAAGTGTGTCTTTTTCATTGTCTCAGTGAATTTCTAGAATGGGGTTGTAATAGTAAAGAGAAATAAAGTGTTTTGCCAGTTTCACTCACATATTTTGAGAAAGCAGATTTCTTCTCTTTTTTGTCTCCCCTCTTCCTACATTTATACATTTACCATAATATTTGGGCTAATTTGAAAGATTTTTAAAACTAATCTTGTAGTTTTTAGAGGGCATCAGCTTATGTTAAATTCATGAATTGTTTTGCATTTAACTTTTTTTTTTATGTTTGCTCGTGGATCATATGAATGCATATTTGCTTTTTGTTTGAGTAGCCAGAGCACAGAGTAACTTCAAACCCTTGTTTAAATTTGAGAGGTCAAGTAAAACAAGGGAGCTTTACTTCGTATTCGCAAACACGGACTGGAAATTATAGCTACTACTGCTGCTTTAATTTTGCCATAAACCCATGAGGGTTAACCTCCCACCTGCCTCACTAACTCTGCTTTGTGAATACTGCTTCAGATAACTTGTGGTGGAAAAAAAAAACAAGTTCTACTAAGTAGGTCATGTTCTGCCACTCTTTTTATAATCGTTCAACGAGAAAGAACATGATTTTCCTCCATCGAAGCCCCCCAGCTTTGCTCCTGGGATTTTGGTTTTTTTTAACACATTCATTTGATTTCCTGGCATCTGATTTCTCCTTTTGTGTTCTCTCTCTTCACCACCCCTTTTACTTTGGTTTACTTGTATCTGACAGTACACAAGCAGCACCTACCTACACCACCTCGAACTTCACCACACACAAATGCACCATAGTCCCTTCCCCTCCCCCGCACCTCTTTCTCTTTCTCTCTTTCTTGCTGTCTCTCAGTGGAGAAAGTGTCTGACAGTAACAGCAGGTAAGGTATAAGATTACAGGAGAAGCAGGAGCAATTATACCTCCAGCTGATGCTGGTGTGTTTATGAGGAGAGTAACTGTTAATGACAGTGTTGTGGTTTCTCCAGAGTCCAGAGCACAGCTCAGGGAAACCTGCTGTTTTTGTCAGCCTTGCTTCATTCTGTCATGCAGACAAGCTTTTTTTTTTTTTTTTTTTTCTGTCAGCCAATCTGATTTTTGTTCTTCCTTTGTGCTCCTCTACACCTTGCCAACATTGACATCTTTCAGTTTAGGCTGACATGCCTCTCTGTCACCCTGCCTTTGCTGTGGCACTAAGTAGACTGTAATAGGCTCAACTAGCATTTGGCTGCTGATGGAATTGCAAACAAAATGTCTCTTAAGATCAGCTGAGCTTGGTAAAGAATAGTTGTAAACACTTGTATTGACACACACAGATACACACATATACACACTGGTGTTTGCAACTGCAGGTCTGTCAACAGGGTTTTGGCTGGTTTGTCACTTCCCCTCCACGTGCTTTCACACACGGCAGGCAGATTGCAGCGATTGGAGAGCAGTTTGTGTTTAGATAAAGCAGCTTAATCATAATTGCCCAGTGTTTCCAGTGTCAAACATGGGCTTTCTCCCAGTTGCTGTTCTCCTTGGCCGATGCTTGTCTTACGTAAAGGGATTTTTACCTATTTTAAAGATGCAAAACAAACTGCTTTTACAGAACAACATTTTTAATTGCACAGAGAATTTTATATAAAATTTGTAATAGTAAAACTAAGATACTAGTAAATGCCTTGTGCTGCCGTTTTTTCAAAGTTATCTGTTGTGTTTGTTGTTTGCCTAAATGTAAATTATAATGCACTGCCAGATGGTGCTAAGAAACAATTTATCTGTTGTTTTCTCTAAGGATTCAAGTGTTGAGGTGGACTCTACCTGTTTAACTATCTGACTTGTGTTTGACAACATTTTACTTTACTGTTTTAAGAAAGGTGTATTTTGTTTTTTGTTTTAAAAACATTACCAAAGCACTGAATCAAAGGCCCAAAGTGTAATTAAGAAATTTCATTAATACTCGCATACACTTATTTTTAGGTAATTCATTGTAAAAATATAACTGTGTCTCTTACTAACTGTTGATAAGCATGTTTTGTTGTTGTCGGTCTTCAGAATTGAGTGATTTTTTTCTCTTTATTTTGATTAGAATAATCACATATATGGTAAATGACCTGCACACTTAAATGGCAGAAAATGCAGATAACAAAAAGTCACCCTTCAGTTTTTCTGCCCATAACCATCCACACTCCAGACCCCATGCTCTGTACCCTCAGCTTGTGCTCAGTCTTGGCCCCGATCACACTGGGGCACATGGGAGATTAACTGGGCTGGCTTACCCACTCAGCAGGTTCCCCGACTCCCCTCCACTCATCCTGGCCCAATCTGTCAGCTAACCTCCTGCTCCGCCGAGCCATGGCAGCAGGGCATCACAAGCCCGACCTGCCTTCATTACGCCTGCCAGATGGGCTGAGAATTAGATTCGTGCTCCCACTATGGAGGGAGAGAGTGGAGAGAGATTGAAGAGGGAGGAAAGAAGAGAAGTGGTGGAGGAAAAGGGATGAGGGGAAAAAAAGTGGATGGGGTGTGGGTGGGGGGTGATGTTTTTTGTTGTTGTTTTCATTCATGTTGCAAGTTATTACATTTTAATGTAACACCCCTGGGACCTGGCAGCATTAAATGCCTGTTCTTGAATAATCGACACTAACTTCAAGCAAATGCTGGGGAGAAATGAAATTAGTGAGCACAGCAATTTGGGATAGTGATTATCGGCTCCTCTGAGGCACTTCCTGATGATTTAAGAATGCTAACATTTAAGCAAGTCAGATCTCATTACTCTTCAAGGTTAAATTGAGCTGTGTCGGAGGGGAGGCAGATGCCTGATTGGAAGTAGTGCTTCCTTGTCTCTCTGTCTCTCTTCATCACTCTTTGTTCATACTAATGTGTCTCACTTTAGTAGCAACTCACTGAAAGCAGAAAAGAGTCACATCTGAAATCTGTCAGACCTCCATGACACCTTTTGCCAGCTCTTAATTAAATCAGCAATACTCACTTTTCAGGGTGTAATTTGTCCTTTACTAAGGATCATGCCATGCTAATGCCTTTGCCTTACTCTGATTGTTGGAGTACAACAAATACCTTTCAAATACATGTATGGTTGGACTTGAATGGACAACACAAAACAGGACATCCTTTGAATGTACACCAAAAGGGGGAAGTGTTTATTACTTTTCAGGTTGTGCAGCAAATGTGCCTTTATACTGTATTTTTCCTACAATTCTCACTCATTCTAGGGAGGCAGAAACAATTTTCAAAGCAATTTCAGCCCTGGCATCTTCTGGTCCAGTGTTTACCTCAGTCACCCATACACATCTGTTCTCCACAGAAGCTTGATCCAATTAGGTGACACCAGACAAAGGCTTACTCTTCAACAAGCCTAGCACAGTGCCAGGGCCCCAGAACAATACGGAAGTGTTTTTTCTTCCATTACGGGGCGTCAGATCCTCTTAAAGGTGTTTACCTGCTGCGGATGTGTCAGCTACTGTTTCCAAAAGGGGGTCTCAGCTGGGGGGGGGGTTGAAAGGCGATGAGGATAATGATGTGATTGGAAGCACTGTGACTGATGCAGATGCTCTTCACCCTACACTGCACCCCTGAAAGTTGAGGACAGATGGGTTGGACTGTTATCCCCACGTTATGTATTCCAATGAAATCAAACCATGTTTCACTGCAGTGATTATTTACAGCAAAGCGGCAGTAACAAAGCTACCTTAGGGAATATGTGTATTTGTTTTTCCAAGCTGTTGTTTTCTTATGCAGGGGGGAAATCATTGCAAGTCAAATGTAATCATTCCACTGCAGGGTTATGCTCTGTCTTGAATAATAATAATATTAGTTTGGTCCCTGGTATTGCATACATCAGGCTTGTCATTTTAATTTCTGAGACACAAGTAACAGAGCTGATCATAACCAATCACTATTTTCTTTTTTTGTTCATAACAGCTATATCTTATGGCACATTTTTTAATTTCTTGCAGTTGTCAAGAAGCATGGTAACTGCAATGTGGGGCTCCGTTTCCTCCTACTTACATGCTGTTTGCACTGTACTGCTTCTGATCTCTCTACATCACATTTCATCTGTGATGTGGCCAAAAGGATTTCTGGATTGTAGCAGGGTTACCCCAGGAACGAGGGGAAAAGCCTCTAAATTGTACCCAGGCATTTCCACATGAAACATTCATGCTTAAGTATGATTAGCAGAGATTAAGGTGGGTTTGTTTTGCCTCTTAGAAGGCCCCTTGACAATTTAGAAATGGATTGAGAGCAGCTTTTGCGAGTACAGCCTTCTTAATCCCATGCCAAGAGTTCTCACCCATTTTTGTAGAATTATTTAAATTGAAGTTTTGGTGTCAGCTTTACAGCCTTGACCCAGAGGTATGATGTGTAAAACTGCCAAACCCAAAAGCCCTTAAAAAATAGAGACTACAGCACTGACAATTTCCAAGACTTTTAATGAAACAAATTTTGCAAAGAGAGAATTGAAAGGTTATTTAGTAGCAAAGTATTAGTAGACAAAGAAATAATGTGTTGCATTCGGTTTACAGAATGTGCCTACAGTAGTATCTTGTACATTTTTCATTTTCAAGTCTGATTGCACAGATCAAATACTGTCTGTTATCCCAACCAGTGATGTGAATCCACCAAGCCATTTTGCTACCATGCATCCTATTTCCATATCATCTCTGTATCATGTATATGAGATGGAGCCCTCCCATGTGCAGGATGATGTGATCCCCAGATAGATTCATTCGTACATAATGATAAAAGATGGGTTTGGACAGAGCTACTTATTTGACAATCATTGAAGTGCCACTGTGATGGATGGCAAGGAGAACTTCCACCCCTCTCTCCTCCCACCCCATAACCATGGGTCCCTCTTTTGATACCACCTTATTTATTTTCCCTGGCTGAGCTCAAGGTCTCGTCTCAGTTTAAAAGAGAAATATCAAATTGAATTAAAATTGCTCACTCACCCAAAACAGAGGCCTGTGTGCCCTTAAAATCACACATACCATATCCACCCCCTTCCCTTTTTGTCCGTTTATGGTAAATTGGTGCTGTGAATTATTCATGCCAGTGGGTCCACAGCATCACTTTATTATGTTAAAGTGTTTATGACATAACTGATGGAGAGAAGAATACCTTTACATGTTAGCTGTACCAATACATTTGGAAAGAAATCTGGATCATGTGGATACAAGCAAGAAATTAAATTTGAACATTTTACTTGATGAAAAGCAATGAAGGGGAAACCTTGCTGCTTTGTTGCATCTCTTTGTAATTTCCTGCCATATCTGTGCTGTTCATATGAAAGATCATAAAATGTCAAAGATAGTGTTCAGCTTTATTCCACTGAAAAAACAGCAACTAGCTTTTGGCTTCGTAATGAAGTGTTGCTTCTGAAACTACTAGAGGTGTTGTTGAGTAAGAACCATGACTGGTGCAACTTGGGCATTTGCTTCATTTTTAACTCTTAATGCAAGGCATTCTTATTGTCAATGATTTTGAAAGTATATGTGATGCAGTGTAAAGTTGTTTATTCAGTTACTAAAACTAGCCCGGTAGTAATCTTAAGGATTTGTTTGTGTTTGGAGATTGTTTTCCAGAAGTTTAAATAAGTTAGATTGTAAAAAGAATGTTGGGTTTAAATTAACATAAATTTCACTCATTCATTTCATGACACTTATTTTAACAGACCATTTTGAGATTCAGAGCAGATTACCTCTCTGCTTAGAAGCTCAGTAGCAGTAGCAGTCAAGGTGTTGCTTTGTATTGTCATGTATGCATAATGGGTTCTCATTACTTTGAAATGTAATCTTTAGGCTTTATTGTAAGTGCAAGAATTGAATGAAAAGCATCAGTTTGTGGCAGAATATGCTTACAGCGAATAGTAGTGTAGATGTATGATGCAGGCCCACAGGGTTAGGCCATCATTCATGTTTCCTTTTTGTTCTTCAGAAATGTGTACTGAAGGCTGAGAATGATCTGATTGATAGAAATTTCCAACTTGTCATACTTTCACATCTTGCATTTCTTCTGCATATCTACTCAGCAGAGTCATACAAGAAAAGACCTTCTTACAAATGATATTTCTTGATATCATAGGTTGATTGTGCAATGAGCCAGTTCTGTTTGACAGTTTTGGTGTGCAAAGTAAACAAGAACAGAAAAGAGAGGAACAGAAAGAAAAGGTTGAGCAGGGTATGAAAGTATTTCCACTGACAGTTTGTGTTAAATCGGTCTCAGATACGCTCTTTGTGAAGCTTTTCTCACCTTTTCAGAAACCACCCGCGTGTCTGTAAAGGTGCTGGGCGAGATGAGCACAACTGATACTGTGGTTCCCACACGCTCTGTCGTCTGAAATTTCACAACCGATAGTGGTTACTGACAGTGGAGGCTTGATAAAATCTCACCTGATTAGAAAAAAACAGAGTGAGAAAGGCAGTGAGAAAGAGCTGAGGCACAGTGAGTAAAAACTAGAGACGATAGCAGGCTTTACCAGGCCTCTGAGGTTTCGTATAGGTTTCAGTCGACACATCTCTGGCTGGCCTAGTGTGCACCACGCTCTCCACAAGTGAGTGGGTTGAGTCAAGACTGACGGATCACAAACCACACTGGCATTGCTTTAGCGTCTTGATTGCAAATTTGAGACATATTGTGAAAGATTAGTTATGACCTTTTTTCCCCCCGCCGATTTTTGCAAAAGATAACAACAAAAAAGGTAGTGTAAATACTTTTTAAAACTAACTCACAAAACCAAAACGGAGATGTGTTAATGAAAACACCTGTACCACACCATATTCATATATAAGTTTAATGTATTTTTATGTCATGATTTTCTGTACAAACACCATTATACAAACTCTCTGTTTTGGATCATTTTGGCCACAACTAATAGCTCACATGTGGGTAAAAGCCAAAAGATGAGTCCATACCCATGTAGACAGAAGATTTGGCCTTAAAATAACTCACTTCCTTGGCTCCTGGGAGCTGTTACAATGAAATTGAACTACTGAAAGAGATAACATCACAACAAAACAGCTCTTGATGTTGAGAAGAGGAAGAAGGAAGGAAGGCTAGAGATGCCATCATCCTGTTTGTTTTTTGTTTTTTTTCCAAGCAACTCTGCCATGATTACTTTGATAATATCTGATTATCTCCGATTTAATGTGCTCTGTTCTGTTGTTGTCATTCAAGCTGAGGCAATTTGACAGGGTGTCTTAGTTTTGAACTAACAAAGAAAATGATTTGACTTGCTCATCAACATAGTGAGGTGTGAACAAGAGGCAACCGGCATGCTTTGCTCTCACTCTGAAACAGACATTTCATAAACTACACAAATGAAAGACGATTTTCCAGTTTGAATCTTTCATCTTTCAGTTAATTGACACATGTCAGAAAAGGTCCACCCAGTCCCCCCTCCTTCTATTAGAGATGCTTGTTAGCAGAGCTGGCACAGGCCCTCATTACAGTGACAGTTCAGTCACAGTCTGTTATACTGACTGGAAGCCTACGCATCTTATAACCGGCACCAAATATTAGTTTTGCTGATAAATTTAGAAAAGAAAAAAAACTCACTATTAATAAAGAGAAAAATAAACAGGAGGCTTGTCGGCATGATGTGGGTGGCTGTCCCATGAGAAATAAATCTCAGGGATGTAGAAATAGTAACAGCATCACCCAGTAGGGCTTCCACCACCTACCCTCACAATCTCTGCTCTTCTCCCAATACCTTGCAGCTATAGAGGCACTTCAGCAGTTGCAGTAAGACAGCAAAGTTTTCATTTACCATCTACAGAGATCCCAATCCGAAAGCATGCCTTTAGGGTAATGTTAGGTCTTTTCATAAGTTACAAAGATGTAATTAGACAAATTAGCTCAGCAGACACTCGGGGTTGCGTTTTTAATGGCAGCATGTTGCCTAGGTTGGTAATTAGCAGGCAGCTTCTGCTGCAAAATCACACGTTGCACCCGAGGCTTTGCATTCGTAACCTGACAACCAGTAGATGCGCAGTAATGAAGGCTTATGTCTCCCACAGGCTGGGTTTGTCTCTTTTGCCAGCCAGGTTTGATGTTGGAATTCACACTGAGCCACTGCGCAAATCTCTTGTTTATTTCCATGTATCATTTTCTTCCAGGTTGAGCGTGGTGTCCTTTCAGCATGGTGATGTATTCAAATCAAACTGATGTGTTTTTACCTCAGAGGCACAGAATTTAATTTCAGCCAATCACCTTTATGGCTCAATTCATCAGGGCTGTGGTCGACGTGTCCAGGTCTCTTGTTGAGAGTAGCACCCGAGGAGCCGATCAGCCATTTCCATACACGCTGCTCCTCTCCCACTTTTAATGACTTGCCGATGGTGATTTTGTCTAAGCGCCTGTTTTTTTTTTTTTTATTATTAACTCAGAATAAATTCCTCTTCTCTCTGACACTAGACATTCTCTCTGAATTGGATCGAGTGGGCTGAATGCCAATCAGAACAGACCTAGCAAAATGCAGATTACCTCAGAATAGAATTGATTTGCCTGTTTGCTCTATGTGACCAAAAAAATGTTTTTTTTTTCCAGAAATATGTCCTAGTTGGAAGTGTTTCCCTTTTATAATGATTCTC
>JAOXNZ010000001.1:9072488-9093052 GCA_028566095.1 Kryptolebias brasiliensis | reverse complement strand
TAATTAATTTTGAAGAAATTAACATCTCAAACTTGTATTAAATTGCAGCAGTATATATATACATGTTGTACGATAATTTAGTGTAGAATTGAAGAAGATGCTCTTAAGACTGCAGTATCATCCAGACTGTTGTTCACGTTCAGCAGCAGATTCATAAAATAGATTCATTTAGTAACGCAATTCTGAATACAAAGTGCACAAATTAGAAAAAAGTACTAAAGTGAAAATCTGTGTGCATTCAGCTGGGTTTTTGGCAGATTATTTTGTTGATCAAGTTGCTTTTAAATGAAAGTGAGTAAAAAAGTGGGATGTCTGTCAGCAACTGGTCTAACAAATTTGCAGAAATGATGCTTTTGTGATTAGTCATCAGCGGATGATTTTACAGTGTCTGTGAGAAAACTTTGAGCTCTCTTGAGAAAACATTACAACTACTGAGAGTATTTTTCTAAAGTCAGATGTGTTAACATTTTTCTGTGAAAACTGGAACAACAGCAGCTGATTCTGCTGCTGATAGACTTCTGACACAGACACCAAACAGTGGTGTATAGTTGGGAAATGGAGATTATTATTCTTAGTGTGTTATCTTTAATGTTTGCTTTATTTCTCTATCAGACTATAAATTTCAGCAGTGTTCACACACACTGCTCAGTTTGTTTGTTTTTTACTCATCAGTCAGATGAAAGGAAGTTTTTCCACTTGTTTTCTTTTTGTCTCCCAGATCCAAACTACAGACCAGTCTGATTGGTTAGAATGTCCTCAGGGGGCGGGGCTAGTGAGTCTGCTGCAGGATATTGCTACATCCAACAGGTGCGTTTTTCTGTTGTTGCATATTTGTTTGTGTCTGTGTTTTGTAAAGTTTAGGAAACAGTCAAAACATTAAAACCACTCATGAATAAATTAAATATATTTTCCATTCGATGACCACTTGCAGTGAGAGGATACATTTGAACATTTTGTCTTTCAAGTTCATGTGTTGGTAGTATTATAAAAAAGGGGATAGGGTTAGTATTTGAGCAACTTTGACAAAAACAAATTGTGGTGACAGGATGCCTGGGTCACACCTGTTGCTTTTGTGGAGTGATCATGGTCTGCAGTGGTCTGGTCCTGCCCAAACTGCTCCATGGTAGGAAAAATTATTGAACATCAGTGCATTTTTGTTAGAATCACAACTGGACCTTAAAGCAATGGAAGAAGGTGGATCAGTCTGATAATTAAAGGTTTCTTTTACACCATGTGGCTGGTCGGGTCTGTGTGCACCTCCTTCCTGGAGAGGACACGGCACCAGGATGCACCGAAAAGGCAAGCCAGCAGAGGCAGGATAATGTTTGTAGAAATTCTCTGCTGGGAAACCTTGAGTTCCTGCCTTTCATGAAGATGTTACTTTGATGCGTATCACCTCTCTAAACACCTTCGCTGACCAAGAACACCCCTTGTATCCCCTGGTGGCTGTCCACTGACACTCTGAAAAAGGGTTCAAGAATGATCTGAAGAATAAAACAACACATTCGAGGTGTTGACTTGATTCAAATTTTCTAGATCTCAGTTCAGTTCAGCATCTCTATCTAACCCATGGAGGATCTATCATCTGATTTTTTTGTTTGTTTGTTTTTTGCTACAGTTGCTTGTGGGAGATACCGGGGACGTTTTAGGGATATATAATCTTAACATCATGTCAGTCTGCTTTATTGTTTTCCAGTTAGACATAGCTGAAATAGTTGATAGGCTGCAATTAGATGGCACTGTGGTCAAATGCTTGAGCCATCTTAGTTGGCTCCTTTTACCACAGTAGCTCTACTTTAGTTCCTTCCTGACATGTGAGCCTATCCTTCCTGTCTCTGAGTGTGAATCCCAACATCCTGCTGAGGAAATGCATGGCTGTAACTCCTGTCAGTCAAGCTGTCCATCTTCCATTCCTGTCTACTTTCACTTGTAAACCTCTCCCCACTGAGTTGCTAAGTCATATTAAGGTTTTCTAGAACAATCTTTGAGTCTTACCCTTTCACTGCATGACTGGGTTTATTAGGTTTTTTTCAGCTTTCTGCATCACAATCGGCTCCAACTGACCACCTGCTGAGGAAGATTTAACAAAGAGGAATCCCCACAAAACACACTGCGCTGAAACCCATCTCCATCACAAAAAAGATGGCACTTTCAGGAGGATTTTAAAATAAAAAAGCTGCAGCAAAACAATTGGCTATTTACAGGTGTTAAGCTGCATTTTGTTTGTGCACATAGAAGATACTGTCCTTGGAAAGTACTCGTTTTTTATGTCAATGTTGAAAATTTTAAGGCCACCAGTAACAAACCATTCAGACTTACCCTGGCCTTTTGTGTCATTTTATTTTCATGCTTGTCTGCACGTCTGTACATCAAGCACATCCAAACCAATCTCTTTTTATTTTGTTGTTAATTAGGAGGATGCACATTTCTAACAGGGTGTCAGCTTTTAAGCTGACAAATACACCGTGCATTTTTAATAACTGAACTGCTTTTTTTATATATAATATATAAAACATTCCTCTCAGAAAGTTGTTTGTTTTAACAATTATCTAGTAGTAATATGTGTTATATTACCTGTGGTTATCAAAACAAATCATGTTACAGCAAATGTGTTTTTGTATCTGTGATGTGCAAAGTGTGTGTTCCCACCTGTATCTCTGCATCTGTTTTTTTTATGAGTATGTGGGCTGAACATTTGCTCCCCCTTTGAACCGAGGGTTTTCTCACTGTAGCGCTCATTCTTCCTTTGATCCTTTGATGTATGAGACCAGCGACCCCTCACACTCGAACACACACTCACACTGAGCGTACACACACAAGCACACGAAGAATGCACACAATTAGTTGCTGCCACTCTCCCTTGTACACAAATTCTCTCAAACACACACACACACACACACACACACACTCATTCACATGGAGACAGCCAGATCAATAAGAAGAGTGTATTGTTAGCCTGCTTTAGAAGCTCTTCTTGCTCCTCAGTCACCTCCTTTTTCACCCTCAGTATCTCCCCCACACACTTTCCATTTTCCTCCCTTTTTGCCAATTTTCCTACTCCCCCTCTCCCACTTCTCCTCTTCCCTCCACTCATCCCCTTGGTTTTTTTCTCTTTCTCCGACAGATGAAAGCGCAAATCGTCTTTCACCTTTGAAGTGACCTAGACCGGCGCCCTCCCACTGGTTCAAGGGCAGGAAGAGCAAAGCGGAGAGTTTTTAGGGGAAAGGGCAGGAGATGAGAAGAGTTATGAGGAAAGAAGGGGTGGGTGAGCTTTTAATTGAGAGGATGAGAGGAGTTTGGGTGGAGGTGGAGAGGGAGAATGGAGATCTGGGCTGAGATCTTAACCCAGTGATGTCATTGAGCCTTTACCATGGCAACCCGGGGAATGCTTTTTCAAAACCTCAAGCCTGACCAGAGTGGAGGGAGGGGCATCACCCATACTGACTCTGCTCCTAAAAGAAAAAAAAAACTTGAGGCCAAAAATCTGATCCTAGTTTCTAATATCTGCTTCGACAACTAAAGCGGGGTTTGTTTTTGCTTTTTTTTTTTTATAAACTCACAACTCTGAGTTGTGTCATGAAAGGATGATTTTTATTAACCTACCTGCAAGATACAGTCATGGCCGAAAGTGTCAGTACCCCTGAAATCTTTCCAGAAAATGAAGCTTTTCTCCTACAAAATGTATGCAGTTACACGTTTTGTTATACACGTGTTTATTTCCTTTATGTGTATTGATACAACACAAAAAAAACAAAATTGATATAATTTCACGCAAAACTCCAAAAATGGGCCGGACAAAATTATTGGCACCTTTTCAAAATTGTGGGTAAATAACTTTGATTCAAGCACGTGATGCTCCTTTAAACTCACCTGTGGCAAGTAACAGGTGTGGGCAAGATAAAAATCACACCTGAAACCAGATAGAAAGGAGAGCAGTTGACTCAATTTTTGCATTGTGTGTGTGTGTGCCACACAAAGGTTATAGAAAGGAAGAAGAGAACTGTCTGAGGACTTGAGAACTAAAATTGTGGGAAAAAAAATCAACAATCTCAAGGTTACAAGTCCATCTCCAGAGATCTTGATGTTCCTTTGCTTCGCAACATAATAAGGAAGTTTACAACCAATGGCAATGTAGCTAATCTCCCTGGATGTGGACGAAAGAGAAAAATTGACAAAAGGTTGCAACGCAGGAGAGTCAGGATGGTGGATAAGCAGCCCCAATCAAGTTCCAAAGAAATTCAAGCTGTCCTGCAGGCTCAGGGTGCATCAGTGTCAGCATGAACTATCTGTCAACATTTGAATGAAATGAGACCCAGGAGGACTCCACTGCTGACACAGAGACATAAAAAAACTAGACTACAGTTTGCCAAAATGTATGTGAGTAAGCCAAAGTCCTTATGGTAAAACATCTTGTGGACAAGATAGAGGTTTTTGGTAAAGCACATCATTCTACTGTTTACCGAAAATGAAGTGAGGCCTACAAAGAAAAGAAAACAGTACCTACAGTCAAATATGATGGAGGTTCAAAGATGTTTTGCTGCCTCTGGCACTGGCTACTTTGACTGTGTGCAAGGCATCATGAAATCTGAAGATTACCAAAGGATTTTGGGTCACAATGTAGGGCCCAGTGTCAGAAAGCTGGGTTTGCGTCCTAAGTCATAGGTCTTCCAGCAGGACAACGACCACAAACTGACTTCAAAGCACCCAGAAAAGGATGGAAACAAAGTGCTGGAGAGTTCTGAAGTGGGCAGCAATGAGTTTGGATTAAAATCCCATTGAATACCCGTGGAGAAATCTTAAAATTGCTGTTGGGAGAAGGCACCCTTCAAATATGAGACACCTGGAGCAGTTTGCAAAAGAAGAGTGGTCCAAAATTCCAGTTGAATGGTGTAAGAAGCTTGTTGATGGTTATATGAAGCGATTGATTTTAGTTATTTTTTTCCAAAGTGTGTGCAACCAAATTTTAAGTTGAGGGTGCATATAATTTTGTACAGCCCATTTTTGGAGTTTTGCGTTAAATTATATCAATTGTGGCTTTTTTTTTCTCTGTTTTTTTGCATTGTTCCAATACACACAAAAGAAATAAACATGTGTATAACAAAACATTCTAATTGCAATAATTTCTGGGAGAAATACTTAATTTTCTGGAAAAGAAATTAAGGAGTGCCAACACTTTCAGCCATGACTGTATTTCACAGAACTAAGATTCAGTTAGTGTCTGGCTGTGGCTTTACCCTATATACAAATAACCTGCTCTTTTTGCAACTCACAGCACCTTTTGCGGTTTATGTGTTTGCACAATAGGTACACAAGTTGTGGTTTTTCTCACATTCTCTCAACGGATCACCACCAACGACACTGCTGTCACTGCAGAGTGCGAACTCTTGCTACCTCCTCTCCTTCCTTCCTGTTAGTTATAAAGAGATTGACACTATGTAAAATTAAAAATCAGCTACTCTCCAGATAGACAACATCAAGCCAGTGAGACTATTGACATACTGTACATACTAAACATTTTAAACACACATGTTATTGGTGCTCCTGTTTCTTACTGTAATTTAGAGAAATGTTTACTTATTTGCTTAGGAATGAGCCCAAAACTCAGACCATGAAAGAATACAGAATTTTTTTAAAGTTGTTTTTGGCATAATATCCTTATCCTAATAAAATATTAATGTCAGCTGATGTGTGGTGAAGAAGATACAAAGGCACACTATCATCTAAACTGCTAAATTTTGTGCCTAATTCATTTTCATCCTCACATTGGTTGTAATTTGACCTATAACTTCAACAAGGTTATTTGAGGCCTCCACATTGCATTGATTGGACATAGTTCTAGAAAAAAATGTTCCTTTGTATGATAAATTGTATCGATTCTACAGATGCTGCAGTACTGTTGGAGCAAACATTTCCTTTTACTGGCATCATGAACAAAGGTGATTTTATTCTCCTCCGGGGTTTCCAAAAGAGACAACAGAAAACATAAATGAGGAAAAGTGTCATCATATGGTTGTTTTTATTAGATTGTTAAAGATAGATCTAATTTTGATTTAGGCTAATGCAAGGAACACTATCAGCCATTGACTAAAATGTGTCTTATGACTTACTTGACGTATTTTGCTCAACAGTCTTGTGCTTTTACTCTGCAGTTTTGGTTTAGAGACTGGGCCAAGTGCAGAATCAGGGTTATTTTAGAAGCTTCTGCACTCCCTGTTCGTTTTATGAACTTTAGCTCGTCTCCATCCTTCCCTTCCACTCCTAGTAGAACTATATTGGGATCTTCTAGAGAGCATCAACCAAATATTTTGCTTCTTTTTACAAGTTACGCAGTCTCTGTAACTAGAAGTGGCAGACAGAATTTCTTGGAAGCACATTTGCTCCAGTCCCTCCTGGTATTTTACATGTACTGTGTTTATCATATGGAAATTTGGAACTGTTTCATTTTCCTGTTTTACTGGTATTGCCCTAAAACTGGGACTGATAAAACAGGAAATATATGCACTGCTGTAAAAATGAAACATAAAAAAAATCCCAGAATAGTTTTGGATTTACACCCTGTCAGAGGAAGTGGTTACTTTTATAACATGATTATGCTGGAGATAACAATTTACAGCTTACATGAAGTCATTGAGTGAAAGTGGGACATTTTTTTTATTTGATTTTATTAGGATCTTGTTTTTGTGACTTCAGCTTTTTAAGCATACAGTATGTCTGCAGTGTGTCACCTCATACCCTGTGTTTTATAACTGTGCAGAGCTTTAAGACATATGTGTGTGTGTCCTGTTGAAAACTGCTTTGCTACAAGGTGATGAGGAAATTAGTTGAGCTGCATGGTGGCTTGTAGAATCCTGATATAACTTTAAGCATACTGATTGAGCTCTTGCAGGATTGTTCACTGCTGTTTGTCCTTTACTTTGCATCTTTACATGATTTGTTCTAAAGTTACTAGGTATAGATCATATTTACTTGCTGACATACCATGTTTTTAGGCCATTGTTTTTTCTTTCCTTTTCAATAAACTTAGTGGGCGGTATTTCTAACAATGAGAAGCAGAGTATTGTTCAGAAATCTAGTTCAACCATTAGAACTGTAATTTTACACATACACTGTCATCATTTTGTGGTTGTTTACTTTGTTGCAAAGCTCAAATGTTAATCTGTGAATCCCTACAGCCTTTTCCATGATAATGAACATATTGGAGATTGAATGTTTTTAATTGTGTTGGCACCATCTTCAACTGTTTTAAACTTTCCCTCTCTGCCTTTTTCTTCCTCCTCCTGACCTGTCTGTTTACTGACCATCACTCTCTTTAATTAGGAACATTCCTTCATCAGCCATGTTTATACTGCAGACAGGATTAACTCGGCTAAAGACTTCAGGCACAGTCCGCCTATGGTCTGTTTGCAGTTTCCAGGCCGCAGATTGACATGCAGCTCTGTTAGGATTTCCTCTTTCGCTTGTTCTTCATCTCTCTGGGCACCCTTTGCCTCCGCCTCCTCCCTTGTTCTCATTTTGCCTGAATTAATTGAGTTCTCATTTTTGTGCGAAAGCTCACAGGAGGGGCTGTGTGAGCTAAAAGGGGAGTGATAGCAAGAATAAGGGAGAGGCAGAGAAAGATCAGTAGCAGAAGCCTTTGGGGCAGAGCTTCCCCAGAGGTAGACAGTACCCCCGCTTCCTTGGGGACGCACAGGCCCCTCCACAAGACTTATATCTTTATCCTCTCAACAGTCATCTCTCAGCACTTTAGGGAAAAGACCCACAGGCTGATAATCGGGGTCAGGCAGATGTACTTCTTCAATCCCCAGTCTCCGGGGAGGCTTTCACCTAATTTGAGTTCTTTGTATCTAGAAAGCTAAGAAGTGAACAAATTGGAAAAGTGTTAAAATAGAACTTCTAGTGAATTGTATCAGGAAGGAAATGATACAAAGAACATGAAGTCAGTTACTTACAGTACTGTTTCTGGTGTTGCTAAATATGATATAAACAGCCTTAGCAATAGTAAATGGTGCAAAATAAATCAAGAAAATACTTTTTCTGAGTGAAAGTAGAATTTTAAAAGCCCTATTTTTATCTAACACAGTAAATTCTACAGAGTTTAACATAACATGTGACGGTTTCACAAAATAAATGACCACTAAATATGTGATCTAAAGTCTAATTGTGTTATTAAAGAAATGACTGAAGGCAGAATGTGATTCAGTATTTTACCTTGACTACAATCATTCCAAATACTACAGACTGAAATAGCACACATAATGTGTACCCATGGACTTCACCTTGGCCTGAACCCTTTTAATTATGAAGCGTTACAACTTCTTCCTGTGCAATATTTATGCACAGGGAGATAACTCCATCAGATGTCTTAGATTGCTGTAAGTTGAGATAAACACTTGCCGAGTTGTTACAACCAATCGCCCGCCTCTATTCCTCAATGTCACTGCCTTAGCACTCAATAATTCAAAGCTTGGCAGTAATGAGCTCCCCGTAGGCCCCATCCCCAAGGAGCCTCCCCACTGTGCCTCTACTGTAATGTAGTTATATCTCATGTCAGCTTTCAAATCAATTACATTTCTATCTGATGGCTAAGTAATTGCGCCTGATTGAGTTTTTGGCACACCATTCAAGTGTGTGGTTCGTAAACTCAAGCCAGTCAAAACAGGAAGCTTCATCAAATGAAACTGTATTTCATCCTGATTGAGGCTGCTTGCATGATAGGCACAACTGTAATTATGATAATAATAACAATAGCAATCTGTGTTTTCTCAGCTTTGTTGTTTTGTTTTTTTTCCGCTTGCTCTCCAGATGAAATTTTTACCCCAAGGACAATGAATAGCATTTAGTTTACTCAAGATGCAAAGGCTGATTTGATTGTTTGTAACTTGTGCAATTTAGTAGATTAAATGCAAACCATTATTTTCTATTGTGCAGTAAAGTCTTTCCTGCCTTTCCAACCAATTTTACATGGACCTAAATTTTGATACTGTACACATTTCGTGGCACTTATTATGATGACAGCAGCTAGCTGACAGCTAAGGTCAGTGAAGTGTTTTGTTTTTGTTATGACTGTTATTTTTATTTACCAGGTCCTACGGGGTGGACTTTCATTTATACTGATTGGATGTATTGATAGATGGATGAAAAACATTATGGACGATCAACAGACAAATTTTAGAGGATGCTTGGGTGGTTGCACAGATGGATAAATGTACATTGGATTATATGGACAAATAGATATAAGGATGGGGGAATAAATAAATAGACAAATATTTACATGAATGGGTGGACAACTGAATACATGGATAGAAAGATGGATCAACACAATGCATGCCTGGATCGACAATGGGATTCTGTAATGTAGAGAAGTATTGATATAGATGAGAGGGAGGATGTTGTGGTTAGGTGCATCAGCAACTAAATAGTGATGAATTGTGGCTGCTTTCAGCAGCACTAAGTATAACAGACATAGTAAAGCAGCCTGGCTCATCCATAATCAGAAGACACAAACGATTGTCTTCATGCCAGAAGAGACATTCTCTGAAAATAAAGCACTGGGAGTATCTGCCAACCTGTCTCTCTGTCTCCACTTCATCATCTTTTTTTCTTTTTACATCCCCATGCTTTCGGTGTTCTTGCCCTTTAACTCTCTTCACTTGTTTTATTCTCTCCTCATTTCTCTTCTTAAGGCCATGCATGTCCCTGTCTGTCTCTCACTCCCTCTGACACTGTCTTTTGTTCAACAGCTTTCCTTTTTTTTTTTACAGTGCAGGAGCCACTGGGTGCACATCTACAATCTTGCCTTTCATTTCATGGCTTCTGGAAATGGATGTTTTACTGCCTTCATTAAGGCATGCAGCAGTCAGCGCTGTGTTTTCCCTCTGAAGTTTAGCTCCATGAACCTCACCATTAGAGGACATTATGGCCTCAGATTTCAGGGCACAGTGGAACACTGTATAATTTGATTAGTGTTATTAATCAAGTGGAATACCGCTTTTTGCTCCCATCTCTCATCCCTCCTCCCCCTTTTAGCCATTTTCCTTCTTCTTTCAAATGCGTCCCTTGCTTCTTCCTACTCCTCTTATCCATGTACTTCTCCATAGCCTGCACCACAACACGTAGCCAGTCAAACTGACAAAGGGCCCTGCACCTTCCGTTTAAAAAACAATGATTTACCACTTGTTTTGTCCTCTCGCCCTCCCTCTACAGCCCACCACCATAACCCCCTCTGAGCGATGCCCCCTCTCTTTACCAAAGACATAAATCAATTGAGATGAAAGTTCCATAATTGTGCTTGCTGGGAGGGATTTGAGCAAAATTGCACTATGAATTTTTTAAAGGGAATTTTTACTAGCTGTTCAGCGAGACTTGGGCGGCGAAGGAAGGTGAGGCCACAAGGATTTATGGGCCTGGATTCTTCATTACTGAAGTAATTTTCCTGCAAATGATAGTGCAGCACCCTGGAGGGGGGAGCGCTGCCCGCCTGGGAGAGTGCAAACCTGCTTAATCTCTAGTGGAGAGAAAGGAGCTCAGAGCACTAATATCATCTGTAAGGGACTGAAGCTTCATTTGTTCACATCTAAACCACAGATAGTCTATTTGTGATTCATAGTAATTGATTGCTCAGATTTGTTCCAGGAGTTACAATATGAGCCTGTTTCATTACAAAGGATGGTTGGTTTAAATTGCTATAAGAAAAATGTACTTTTGTCTCTTAAATGATACAAAGAAATATGTATATTTGGATAGACATTTTTAAGTTTTTAGTATAATCAATCTAATGGCAAAGGTTAATACAGACCATATAGTGGCTCTGCACAAGCAGACGGTGTGTTCTAATCCTCCTTTGTTCTTTTTTCTTTGGTTTCTATTCTGTTATCTGTTTTACAGTCTATGTCCACCTAATGGTGATTTAGTCTTGCATTACTAAGCTGTCAATCTGTTTCTTCATAAACAAACAATATGGCTCTCCTTGTCTTTTTCCCTTTGGTCTTTTATCCCTCCTCATTTAACCTTCCTCAGTCTAATATGGCTGACGTTCTGTCTCCATCTCTTTAGGTGCTGCCAGCAGCAGTGGCCCTCCTCAAGGTTAGTGTGTCCATGATGCCAGGTCTTATTCTGTATACTGCCTGCTGTCCAGTCAATTTTACAGCTCAGTAGCTTGAGAAGCAGAGGGGCTAAATCTGCTGCAAGAAGGAGAAAGAGAAAAGTGGGTAGGAGGAAGGAAAAAACAAAATTATTGTGCACCCTGTCACTGGCTGAAGTGGGTCTCATTCCAGCAACACTAACAACTCAAGACAATTAGTCACTTCTCACTAGGCTAAACCTGGGACTTCCTTGAGATCCAAAATGAGCCAGGCCATAAAGAACCCTCTGACCTATCAGAGCACTGCAGCTATTGGAGCGACTCGATGAAAGCAAAAACTTAGCAATAAAATAATTCTGCTTGAGCACTTCATTTTCTTAGAGCATTTTATATCACACTGAGGTAGAAATAAGATTATAAATCATTTCACTGTGCTGAATAGAGTAATAATTTATAGAAGTCTGTACAAAATACTGCACCGTACACCCTTTCATAAAACTGTAGCTATAGATATTTACTACATCAATAGAAAATATTTATTTTGTGTAAATTAATGTCATTTGTAGAAGGTTTTTTCTGTTTAAAATAAAGAAAGCAATGTCACTAGCCTTTTACATTCCACCTAAGATTGTTTTCTGCCAAAGACGAGCTCTGTAGTTTCAGCTACCACATGCTCCTGAACAAAAGTGAAGCATGACTAAGATGGGTGGTGCGTGGAGGATCAGGGAGAAAAGTTTGTCCAGGGTCTTCTGCAGAGACTCAGCGTGACCAATTGGGGTGAAGGGGATGAATAAGACCATTCATTGGGCCTAATGAAAGAGCTCCTGCTGGGGCTTGAATGAGGGTGGGCCCATCTGCACCACATAGGCGTGCACAAACCAGTGACCTCGAAAATTACCCAGGAAGCACTTCAGGACAGTTGTCCCAGCAACAGGATGGGGTTTGCATGGTAACCAGCCGTTTCAATCAGTGCCTAGCAGGATCTCACACAGAGCAAATTTCTCTTTCTGCATTGAAAGAAGTCCGTGTGAAATCAGCTTCACGGGACATAACCCTTTTTCTTAAAGGGGGGAGCTGCCAGGGATTGTCCTGTGTGAAAACATCCAAAAGCTCTCACCGTTTCTGAGAGGTGAAAGATGCTGCCCTTGGGATTTTTCCTCTTGAGGGAATATTTGTACTATTTTATAAGAAGTTTAAGAAGAGTTGTTTAGGACACAATTAAATCTTTAGTAGTTTTTGAAATACATCTGATTACAGAGCTACATATGATGGATGAAATTCTTTCAGTGTCCTAAAGACTGGACATAAGGTCTACAATCATCTCTGAGGATTTGGTTCATTGGATTTTATCTGATATTTGGTTTAATATATTCATCCTTGATGAGCCAGAGCCATGCAGGTCATTGAAGTTCCACTGCTGTCTCCATTTCTCATAGAACTTTTGACAGCATGAAATGACAATCCGCCCCTGCACGCATCTCCCACGTCAAAAAGTAATGAGATTGTGCTGCTGGAAATATCACTACAAAGCATCAGACCTGCTCTCGGATCTGACTGCACCTTCAAACAGCGCTGCCTGCTAGCTCGCCTGCTTCGTCTGCCTGCTGCAAAAGAAACGAACAAAAACAATCAGAATCAGAGACAGAGAAACGGCAAGGGAAGCTCCCCACCCTGACACAAACGAACACGCCAGGGCCTTTCATCCTGAGAGTGATTAGCCATCCGAAACATTTTAAAACCCCTCTTTGAGTGTGTTCGTCAAACGAAAGCGTTCCATTGAGGAGTGGTGAGATGTTTCTCGCTGGGAAGAGCCAGTGATCTAGTCTCTAATTGTGGCACCGCTGACAAGGATGGTGTGTCTGGGAGCTTTTTAAGCGGGGCTTTTTGCTACGCTCTTGTTCCCTTCCTGTCAGATCCACCACCAAAGGCACCAGGAAACAAAAGGGCCCCTCAGATTCTGTTCTCACATCCATCTGCCTGGTGCTTTGTGCATAAAAACAAGCCTAATTTAACACACTGTCCCTAATGCCGGCCTAATGTGACCAGAACTAGTTACTACAAATGCATTGTTTGGTTTTAAATGTGCAAAAAAATAATAAATATATATACATAGCTCTCAAAATGCATAATTACAGTTTTTGTTTCTCTCATCACTTTTAGTATATTGCTGATCAAATTCTCAGCTTGTCAAAAGATATGACAATTCTGACGATGGCAACAACATTTCACTTCTGTAGCATACAGCAAAAGATTAAAGTTGCATTTGAGGTCCTGAAGTAGCATTCAACAAAGCTGGTTCAAGCTTTCAGAAATTGGTATTGAAAACTTTTCCTTCACTATTCAAGAGCCAGATTGTTGAAGGTTTTAGGAGTTGGGTAGAGACAGTTTAAAAATTCAAAGAATCAGTGATGGTAGGGGGAGCAAAGAGAAGGATTTGGATGGGTAGGAAAAAAAAGCAAAAGGAGTTAAGCCCCAGCTCATAAAAATCAGTATTATAACAACATTAATTGATGCTGCTGAGTGCCATATGTGACACCATATGGAATAGCTGCCCTAGAGGCCTGCTATAATAGACAGCCCGCAGTGGTGCTCACAACTTGGCACATTTACAAACAAGGGATGTCCCATTAATATCAGCCACACAGACTGAGCAGGAGACAGTGAGAGAGAGGTGGAGAGAGGGTGGGGGATAAAATCAGGGGAGAGAAGCAACTTCATTCTCTTTTTGTTTGAGCACTGACTCTTTTTCTACCTCTTGCTTTTCATGAATATTTCTGCCAAATCAACAGATTTTCTATATGTGCATATCAATCACTTAATATTTACAAACTCAGCTACTTTACTCCCACGGTTCCTTAATTACAGTAATAAACTGCCCCTCCCTTCTGGGTTGATCAGACCGCCCTCTGTCCTCCCAACTGCCACTCCCTGCACAGATGTCCAGCAGACCTTTCATCATACATACACACACACACACACACACACACACTTCAGCAGGTGAGGTGATTCATGGCAGCTTGATAAAGGTGGCGTGAACGAGCTCTGTTTAACCTTTCTGGGTCTAATCATAGGGCAGCAGTTATTTACTGCTGCTGTCTACAGTTTACAGGCCTTCCTGCTCCCAGCCCTGTCTTACGGTCTTACAATTGATTTTGATGACATAACAAGTGTCCAGGTGGCCAAGGTTATAGATTCCATTAAAACAAGATTATATAGATTAATAATGTGCAATTTGTAAGAGCTCTTAATGTGCAACGGGCACTACGTTTTGGGTGATCGTATAGCATGGACAGAAGTGTGTTGGTAGATTTGATGTGATGGTATCATTAGTCCTTACATTAGTGCTTACATGCCCAGGGCAGGGAGGGAAAGACATCCTTCTGAAACAGAGCTGTCAGCCATTCTGTTGAGTTTCATAGAATGTGAGGCAGAACAAGAACAGTGTACAGCTGTTTCCTCTCTGACACAGAGGGAGGCAGATGAAGAGCAAAAGAGGGAAAAGAGACAGAGAGAGGGAGGGGAGGAAGAGGGAGAGCAAAAGAGAGCTCTCCGTTCTGTGATGTGCACTGATGTAGCTGCAGCTCTGGGTCAAACGCTGCCAGTGTTTTGTGCTCATCTACGTCTCCTCTCTACATTGCTCTGTCTCTTGTTCTATTTCCCCGACCCTCCTGTTCTCTCTCATGTGACGACTACTTTCAGAACCCTCCAACCTTTTCCATATCCACAGATCTACCATCACCCACCCAGCTTTTATTAGAGACCATCTCTCACACTCCTCCTTTTATCCCTGCTCATCTCTCACTTGATCCTCCTGACTGCCAGACTGGAGCCAGCTATGCCTTTTTTTACGATAGAGGCTGCCATCTGTTAGCATCTCCTTCTTGGTAAAAGCAAAAGCACATGTCATACCTCTGTGATGCAAATACCCCTTGTTTTTGTAATATATTAATTTCATGTTAACAGCACTTGAGCACTGATGTTAAAGTTAGGTTCAAGCAGGGAGTAAAGATAAACTGCGCTCCTGATGACCACCTGAGGGGAGAGTAGAGTTAAGAGAGCAGTTGATTCCAGTTCCAGACATTGCCACAGGACACTCATTTGTAATTCTGTACCCTGCCTACAATAACGTTTGATCATTGCAGAGAGGGAAAAGGAGGAGCAGGGGAGGGGCACAGGAGCATAAGCTTTCACCCGCTCTCTTTGCTCCCCCTCCCCAAACTCTCTACTCGCTCTCTCGCAATTGCTGTCACCCCGTATGCATGCCCCCTCTGGCCCAATGACAAGTCTAGCGTGAAACGCTTGGCTGCCCCCTGAAATTAGCAGTAGAGCCCCCCGGCAGCACATGTTTCTCATGACCAGCACACAGTGGGCTGCCGCCAGATTCTTTTCATTATGACTGTGGCCTGCCAGCCCCCTGACTCTACTCCTTCTGCCTCTTCCTCCATCAAACCTCCCTCTACTCCTCCTTCCCCCTGTGCCTCGGCCAGAGCTCAGTCAACAGCATCTGTAGTGCTCATCATAATACTGTCGAGGAAGGAAAATCATGGAGGGAATCAGACTCCTCCTGGATATTGCTGTTATTTTTGTGTATGAATGTCTTTATGAGCGCATACACTGTGTGATTTAGTGAGAACACGTTTAGTACACATATGCAAATGCACTGTGTCTACATGTCTCTGTGTGTTGGCTTGACTGGATTAGTGGGGGGAGAGAGTTAGCAGTAGCAGCATAAAGTGAGAAAGACAGAGAGAGAAGGAGAGCAGTAGAACAGAGCAACGCCTGGAGGCTCAATCTGTTCCTCACTGAGCTACATCAGTGTTAGAGATGGCGGCTTGGGCCGCGGGGAAGCCTCCACTCGCTCCATCAAACTGTCAAGCAGCCAGCGGAGCTGCACAGGGAGACTCTCAGCTGCCCCCGGGGCCAGTTCAAGTCAACATCCCATTTCCTTGCCTCCTCACCTAATTTCTCCTAGGCCCCGACTTAAATTTCCAATGCCCAGTGTCTGCTGCTGCAGCTCAGAAGCTCTGGGCCCAGGGCCATGTCAAAACACAGGGAGGTGCTCAGGATTGTGTGCACACATGTGTGCGCACTCACTTTTGGAGGTGAGATAGGCAACCAGCTACAGAGACAGGACGAAGGAGAGGGGTGCAAAAAACCCTATGGCTTTTTGTTCTCATTCCCTCCCATCTTTGTGCTCATTTTTCTTTCCTGACTATATTCATAGCACAGTTGTGTATTCCCTGTCCCTTCAGGTTTCTGACAGTTCTTCTTTCTCTCTGAGCTGAATAAATGCTCCCTGTTTCCTCATACATCTGCCATTACTGTCTGTTTTCCCCTCGCCAAACTACTCGAAGGATCACACTAACAGCCCAGCCAGTTCTGCCACTCCCCCGGGGTTCTGCTGAAAGCAAAGGTTGAGGGATTTGGAGAGGACAAGTCGGTCATTTAATTTAGTGAGGAAAGGGGACTACTCTTCAAGTTTATCCACACTGCTATCACCATCAATCTGTCCACATACCTCACCACTTCACACACACACACCCCCACACACACACACACTCGTTCCTTTTTGACTTCACCGCATACTTTGCATGGAAGTGAAGTAGAGCACTGCCAGGTCTCCTTGCTGTTTACATGGACTCTGGGTAATGTTAAAGTCTGCTTAGTTTGGCCCCAGGTCAGGACTATATCTTTCCTCACCCTGTCTTGATTTACATGACCCCTGCTGACTCTTCCCTTAAGTGTGTCAGCTTTAAACCAGAGGCTGCTGTGTCTGTCTAATGCAAAGTGCTCCCTGCGCTTGTCTTCTTCAATCCTCCTTTACTCTCATTCTTTCTCTGTCTTCTCTCAGTAGGCCTCTGTGAAAAGCCGTCTGTTTGCACAGCCAATTCCAAGGTCCCGAGCTCAAATATGGTTTTGCGTTAGAGCCTGTCTAGGCCTGCTGGTCGATATAATTTCTGCCCTGCAGAGCTTTTTCTCTCAAACTCATTCCCTGTGGACAGTACATCTTCACTGGGATCAATACTTTCGTAATCCAGAGCTCCCAGGTTGACCCTGAGTAATCAGCTGACTTCCCATTCTGCCTGCTGGGGAGGTCAAGAGTCAACTGGATGTATATATTTGATCCTGTGATCAGATCACTCTGCTTGGTGATGCTTTCACATACAGCCAGTGGGATCAAGAGCAATCACTTGATTTATTTTTTATTTTTTGTAATCTATGGTTATGAGAGTTAAGACCGGTAGTCCAGTTGCTGATATATTCATCCATCCATCCATCCCTTATCTGCTACTTGTTATTTATTGTGTTATGGGGGCAACAGCTTGAGCAGGGAAGCCCAGACATCCCTTTCTCCAGCCACCTCTATCATCTCTTCCGGGAGAATTCCAAGGCATTCCCAGGCCAGCCGAGAGACGTAGTCTCTCCACTGTGTCCTGGGTCTTCCTAGGGGTTTCCTTTCAGTTGGACATGCCTGGAACACCTCCCTAGGAGGTAGTCCAGGGGTCATCCTAACCAGATGCCCTAAATCACCTCAAGTGGCCCCTCTCGATGTGGAGGAGCAGCGGTTCTACTCTGAGTCCCTCCTGGATAACCAAACTTCTTTGCTGATATATGAGCCAGATAAACCTGAATATTTAATATTTACTCATTTTTCTTAAACAGCATTTGTTTATTAGATTTTTTTTTTTTGCTTCAAGTGAAAACTTGAAGCAAAATGGGGCAAAGAGTTGAAGTAAGAGTTCACGTTTTGCCACAAGGCCATTGAGACTTTCACAAACCCTGCAGGTGTTTTACGCCTGGAAGGATGTCCCTCTGTGGATTTGAGGTTCCGCATCCACGCCCCATCAGAATGGCCACAGATCCTACATCCCCACACCTCATCCCAGCGTCTGCAGGAGGGAAATTGCAGGAGAAAATTGTTGTTGTTCCACCAGTATCCACCAATGCTTTGGTCCTCAACTATCTAAATGGACCATTACCCCTCTGTGTGTTCTCACTTCAGGAGGTCTAGGTTTGCCAAAACTCTTCTTTTACAGCCAGGTGTATCTCAGGATGAACTTGGAAAATGCCTTCTAAATTGAAGCTATATCTTCTATAAATGAAAGTTTGCATTGTTAACCTGTCACTTTATTTGCTTGAATAAGGGATTGAAGAAGTAATGGCTGTCTTACTATTGACGACAGATTAACTCAAGTTGTTATTTCAGTGTCAGCAGTGTTTTGGGCATAAACCAATTACTAACCTTTTCTTTCTATTCCACTGCCTCCAGTAATATCTGTTGTCATTATATATTAAAGTAATTTAGTGCCAGCACACTTTGAAACTAGAGCCAGTCAAGAATTCATCACAAATTATGACTGTCACAGCACAAACACTTGGATGCATATGTTCTTCTATTCTGTTTGCATTCATTTTGTTTATAGCTTTGTTTTAGAAAGAATTGACAGTGACACGTAAATGCCAGCAGCTCTGGCAGCTCTTGTGTTGCTTATTTTTTTCTGCATTTCCTGCAGCAAGTCAAGTGTTGCAATCAGTATTCAGGAAGACAGTTGTTGACACCCTGCCAGTATTTACGTAGCCAGGCGAGATCCTCTTCTGTTCCTCTCTCTATCTGTGAGGAAGAATTCATGGCAGCATGTCCTTTGAGCGTGACAAGTGGAACTGTGTGATTAATTTGGCCAGTCGTTTTATTGTGCTCCGGGACGTGCAACATTTATTGTCTTCCCCTTGCATGTCTACTGGAATCTGCCAGAGAAATTGTCCAGTAGAATCCAGTCATCCATCTCTCCCTCTCTGTTTTTATTCTCTCTGGCTCGCCTCTTCTCTCAACCCTGCCTCATTTCAGGGCTGAGCTACAGGGTCGTCATGGGGGACAGTCCAGGTCATGGCCTGGCTCAAGCCAGGGCCGCCGGCGGAATAAATATCCTGTCTCTAAAGTGTTGAAAGCTGTGTAAATGTCAAACGCATCCGTCTGATGTGCTCCCTGAGAGGAGGTGGAAGGAAGCTGGGAGTATGAGTCTCTGTTACCCTTCGCAGACAACTGTTATCAGGTGCAGATGTTGATGCTACCTCTATTTCTCTGAAGAGCTGGCCAGGGTTTTTATTTTTTTATTTTTTTTTGGGGGGGGGTCAATGTCTGTGAGACACAAACCACTAGAGGCTTGGCTCCTGTCAGACAGCTTAGTGAGCAGTGCAGCTTTGAGATTTTAACAACATCCCTTCTGACCACCAGACGTCCTGTTCAGGGAGGACTTTTTTTCTTGGTTTCTAGTGTTGCATTTTCACTGCTTGGCTTCCATTTTTACTGAGAATATTTTTCCTAATGCAGATAGTTAAATAGACATTACATGTTAAAACACAAGATCTTTTTGCCACCACGTCGTTGCATTCACTAGTATAAGCCAATTTTGTACTTTTATCTTATTTTTCGCTTTGACTGAACTAAAAATAACAACCCAGTAGGCCAATCACATACAGTACTGCTAAAATTGGTCTAACATTACTTCCATCCACACATCCCGTCATCTTTATAGCAACCCCCCCGCCTGCTCTTACTGTTTTGCTTCCCCGTTTCCACCTGCCTCTCTTTCCCCTGCTGCGTTGTGCTGTGTCTCCGTCTCTGTCTTAGATAGTGTTCCTCTTTACGCCCTGGTGCAGTGCATGCTTCTTGTAAAAGGATAAGCACCACGCTGTGCTCTTTTGATATTATTTTTCCTCCTCGCCAACTCCAGCCTTATGAGGCCTCATCTCTTGTGTCGTAGTGACTGCTGCAACAACAAGGAAAGCGCGTATCCAGGGAATAGACCGAGCCAGTTGTTCATCTCCATCACCCAGGGTTTAAACTCATCTCTTGTAATAAAGTGGAGCCCACATGAGCTGTGATGGAAGTCATTTCTTTAGCTGCATGCCTAGATTTCCTAAGAACATGGTGATATTGAAGATTTCTTCAGCTTGCTCTCTTTTTATTTATTTATTTACTGTAATCTTTTTTTTATGGATCAAGATGGAAAGGGAAAAACAATATTAATAATGTGACTTTTGTTTTAAGATGAAATGCCAGAGGTTTTAGGGGTAAATAGATTGCAACCTGGCCCCAATTAGAAGCAGACATTTGTCTTAACATTGACAATATTTAAATGCACCTAATGAATAATACTCAGGATTATTTCTTTTTTATTGTTAGTGTTTTCTAGCTGTCATGGGCCATCTTCCATTATTTTGTGTTTGCATGTTCTGTTTTATAAATAAAGAGTAAAAAAATAAAACATGTATGTAATGATGACATCTGTAGTCATAGTTCACCAACAAAAATGTTCACCTTGTGGTTAAAAATTACTTCATCATGTCGTCATCCTTGGCACAGCGGCGTAGTGGTTAGCGCTGTCGCCTCCCAGCAAGAAGGTTGTAGGTTTGAATCCCAGCCTGGGGCCTTTCTGGGTGGAGTTTACATGTTCTCCCTGTGCACACGTGGGTTTACTCCGGG
>JAOXNZ010000001.1:9035781-9067015 GCA_028566095.1 Kryptolebias brasiliensis | reverse complement strand
CCACCCAGAAAGGCCCCAGGCTGGGATGCGAACCTGCAACCTTCTTGCTGGGAGGCGACAGCTCTAACCACTACGCCACTGTTCCACCATGTTCTGACATGTAAAGCTAAATAGCAATATATGTAAAACTAGAATTTAAATAGGGTGCACTTTAATTTTTCATGACTGTATCAATGTTATAACTATGTATAAAGAATAGCACATTATTCAATATATTCTTTTATGTGGCTAACAATATTTACATTATACTGTCGGAGTAGAAAACTACTGTCTCAACTTGAAAACATCAGCAGCAAAATCAGAACTGAAAAAAGTTAATGAAAATGTCCAATAAACTTTTTTTTTGTTAATGTACCACTGAAATTTCCATTCACAGATCATTCTTGCTTTTTCATATCTTTTTTAGTTTTGCTCTCATTTCTTGCTTTCTTTCTTCACTTTTAGTTGTCCCTCTTGGTGCCTAAAACAGTTTGATAAAATTTGTGGTCAGCAAGAAATTTAAACTAATTTAAATTTTATGGGTTATTTAAAATACACAGAGCTCTAAACTAAAGCAGCTGGATAACGGCCGTAGCAAAGATGACCTATTTGTTTCTTCAGAAACACATATGCAAGGTGATGAAAACTGAAGCGTCCATGAATTATAGAGGAAGAAAGAATGAGGAAAACATAATTTGACAGCTCATCACCAAAAACAAAAAAGAACTATGAAGGAAATTGGGTTTCATGAGGAGAAAGACAAACACTGTCATTTGTAATTGCTTAAACTGAGGATAACTCGACAGCGGTAATTTTCTGTAACTTTTTGCTGAAACAGGTGCCAGCTCTCTCATATTCATCCAGTGAGACTCCTTTCATATCAGATTACCAGGCACCTGAACAGCCACATTGTCAGGATTTCACAGATTAACTTCATTAGAATATTGCTTCCAGGTGTGCCTTCAGGGTGCAATCAGTTACAGTGTATTTGAAGAACAGTGACGAGTTGCTACAGCAAAGTCAGTTTAGATTGCTGCATGTCGATAAGCTTGCTTGTTGACACAGCATGTACTGATGTGTTTCTTGCATGTGTCAGACTTGAACTCACAGGAGTTTGTTTTTTTTAGCTCAGCTCCAGTTTCTCCAGCAGGGTGTTTGTGTTGATGGGAACAGCAGTGATGAAACAAGTAATCAGAATCTTGGTTTGGGTCCACATCATTGTCTTTGGGAGAAATAGCCTTGACTTATGGACACAGAACTGTTTTTTTCTGTTGTAAATCTTTACTTGGTGGATTTGCACAGTAGTAGTTTCTTTAGTTAGTTTTAAAACACCCTAAATAGATTAAAATCCAACATATCCCTAGAAAGTTTAACTCTCTAAAGTGATCCCAAGTTTTAATAAACTCAGTTTAGTTGTTTTCTGTAATGTTGGAAATGAGCATTCACTATAATAATCAGCCTTCAGTCTTTTGTGCCTAATTGGAAGAATTATCTGCCAGATAAGGTGTAAAGAAATACCATCTAAAACCTTGTGTCAGTGATCTACTCTATATGTTTTTGTTGCAGCAAAACTAAAAGTTTACAACGTTATGGTCAATTGCCTTCAGTTCAACATGAGCATCCCAGCATAAATTTAATTTGATTTGATTTAGCATGGGGGGGATGGGGGGTAGTACTACTTCTTCTAGCTTTTTGTCAGTCACGTTTAGGGAATGACTGAAAAACTGAAGGTTTTCTCAAGGAAGCATAAGAATATGGATGATCATTGACAGCTGTCATTAAGTTGAGATTTTGTAGCTTATTCAGCTGATTATCTGCCTTGTTGTTCTTGTAGTATTTCTTTGTCTAAGCGGCATTTCTCTTCATCCGCCACTATGATTATCACCCACCACCGAAGGGCGACATTAAACACATACTTAAGCACTAACAGATCAAGTGAGATCTGTTTTAAAAACTTTGCCATTAACTATTGGGGTCAACTCTGTCTGTTTGTTAGCAAAATATCTTATGAACCACTGCATGGATTTTAATGAAACCTTTAGCAAACAATCATTGGATGTACCTCTATAACTGGTTATCATTTGAGTCCATCAGATTGAAGCTGGTCCCCACAGCCACCTGACCTTAGGAAACACAAAAATGCCTACAACTCAACCATTTTTACAGTTACTGAGCCTAAAATTGGAGTGGTAGTAGCTGAGCATCATCCCAAGCATACTCTGAGCACCACACAGTGTGTAATATTTTTGTTTAAAACTTTGGCAATATCAGTTGGCAACAACCCTGTCTCTCTGTTAGCACAATATTTCACGAACCACTGGACAGATCTTAATAAATCTCTCAGAAAGTAGTCACTGGCTGTACATCTTCTCCTTCTCTAAGTATCATGCCAGAAGGCGTTGGTGACCATGGCTCTGCATTCTGTACGATCTCTCACTAACTGCAGCAGGCCTGTGGGTGTCCTAACCATCCATTGACTCAAGCTGTCTGTCAACATTTCCATCTGTCTTCCACAGCTCCTTCTTCTCTTAATCTTTCCATTGGTACAAGATGTTCTAACCCGTCTCTCCTCATGGTGTGTCCGAAAAAATTGGCCTGTCTCTGCATGTTCCCTTTTGCAGAGGGATCTTTTGTTTGCTTGAGATCTTAAGCATTCTTCTGAGAAACCACATTTCTGCAGCGTTTATGATGTTATGATGATAGTTGTGTTTAATATCATCATATAAGCTAGATTTTGTGTAGTAGTAGCTGAGAGTCATCTCCATGATATGGTTTGAGCACTAGCACATCTCATGAGATATCACAATATTGCTTGAGATCACGCATAAGGTCATTTACAAGGTTTGACTGAAACTCTGTCCCTTCCCATCATAAGATTACCATCTGCCAAGGAGGTTATGTTTTCAGTAGTGTTGGTCGGTTTGTTAGTTTATCTGTTTTGCAAGATTATTCAAAAACTAATGAACAGATTTTGATGAAATATTAAGGAAATGTCAGGGTTGTCACAAGAAACAATCGATTAAACTTTGGTGGTGGTCACAACCCTGATCTGACTTTTTTTAATGACGCTATGGCCTTGGCAGGGGTTTGCACTGTCTGAGTCCTAAAGTCACACAAAAATACAAGCTTTATTGTTATTTATTTTGCATAATATCTATGAAATATACTATTTGAATTTATCTTGATTTTTCTATTGTTTCACACATTGTCACTTCTTGTTTTTTTGTTAATTAACAATAACATCAAGCAGATAACTCTTTTCTATTTTTCTCTCCATGTGTTTCAAATGGAGTCTAAAGCCACTAACCTCTGACTGTTTCACATCAAGGCAGTCATTTTCTTTTATTGGAGAGTGAAAGAAAGAAAGTGGGATTCATTCCCTCTCCGTTTGTTCATGCACTCCCCTGGGGTGTCATCCTATCTTCATTAGGTCCCAGTTTCTCTCTGACTGTTTTTTTTTTTTCCTTCTGATGTGAAATGGCTCAGCCTTGTGTCAGACAAATCACCACCAACACCATAGAATCACCAAAACCTCAACAGAGGACACCCAGGTTGGCTAATACCATTTGGTCTTATTTGCTGAACAGTCATTCGGCAGAAAGTGTATCAGTCTCACAGAGAGTCTTAGAGGACCATCATCACATCCTGATATGAGCTCTTTTATGGCTCATTTAGTGATCTGTCAGAACTGCACACAAGTTTGGATTGACATATTATTTCCTTCTCTACTGCCATATCTTCCTCCAGTACAGCAAATGAAGACCATATTACTACATCTGAGTCTTTACCAGCTAATCAGTAATGATTCATCAGCTTATAATTTTCTCTCAGCTAAAATCTACCTGTAATTATAAAAACATTTTTTAACGTTAACACTGACATCATTTCTTCATTTCTTTTCTTTATATCAAATTTGTATCTGTTCTTTTTATTTGGGGTTAACTAAGGGGGGTTATTTTATCACTTCTTGCCTCTGTCGCCATTTCAGAAATGGAAGAAAGCTAACACTTATCTATATTCATGTACTGACAGTATGTTCTCTCTCCTACATACCCCTCCACAAACCCCGCTGCTTTGAAGTGTTCAGACAGGTCTCTAGGAGTCATCATATTCTATAACAAACAGGCCACCCACCAAGCCACTGACAACCTTAACATTTTTCTACGGACGGTGAAAAGGGATCATCTTAATGTTTCAACACAAGTGATCATCCGTCCTCATCTCTTTAATGAAATTAGATTAAGTGCACCTGGGAAAGAGCTGAGAAAGCAGAATGCCTCGCCACCTCCTTTAATCTAAAACCAATTTGCCAGTAATATTCCTTTTCCCCCAGCTTGGGATTCATCTGCCCTGATTCAAAATGGAGGAGGAACGAGATGAGACCAGAGCTGACTGGTTGCATTCAGTTCCCCACAGGCACTGTGAAATTAGAACTGACACCGGCAACACAGGCCTTAATATGGAGATGTCATTTTTCTCCTCTTGCCTTTGTCTTTCTTCCGCCCTTTTTTCTTTCTCTTTCCTTTTTCTCCTACTCAGTTACTTATTTTATTTAAAAGAAAAAGCAGACAACCCTATAAATTAACCAAATCCTCCAAACTTTAGTATTGTTTGGATGCTAGGGTTTAGATTAGTGTTAAGAAAATATTTGGTCATAAAGAACAGGTGTTTGTAGGATGTTCCTTCCATTTATTTTATTACCATGAATCTGGAAACACGTATCTTTATTTTTCATTTGGCTGTGTGCAACATGGTCTCATTTATAGTCCTCTCCAACTTATGTGCTTAACTGGCTACGTTTTTTTCTTTGCCGCTGCTGCTTTGTGTGATTGTCAAGCAGTGCATCTGTTGTACATTTAGTCCGCAAGCATGTGACGATCAGGGAGCACATTTGCCTCTGAAGTGAAGTAAGGGGCCCTTAGTCTCAGCAGTATATGATGTGTGGGTGTGTATGTGTGTGTGTGTGTGCACACTAGCTCAGAGGCAAGTGAGTGTAAAGCTATGCTTAGCATTGAAAACCAATCCCAGTGCATGTTGGGAAGAAGAGGCGTGATGACAGAGAAAGACTTGGAGCCTCTGCAGGGCCAGCCAGCAGACAAAGCCGACTGACATCAGCAAAGACAGCTTGTCAGTAGCAATGCATGTCATACAGCCATGCAGGGACAGTCAGCGTGGCTGTGGCGTCATTGATGTGGCATCCAGTACCCTGGTCCAGATTCCCACTTAAAGGTTAGAACTGATGTTGGCATTGCAGATGAAAATAGAAGAGCTGTGGAAGCAAAACCACACTAGCCACTCAGAACAAGGGATGTGTGAAAACACAACATGGCACCAACACTGTAATCTTCTTTCACTTACTGCCTTTGCTTAGGGAAGCTGTTTGTGTGGGCAGAGACTGTTATTAGAACTTCCTTTTGTTCTGTTAAAATCGTAACGCAGATTCTACCCCTCTTTCTGTGAAACACCAGTACTCTGCCAATTCTTTGCGAAAATCCTGTCACCACTCAGCCACGTTCAACAGCTTGTGATCATTGTAATTCAAGGAGTTATTGTTGCCTCGATGAACACCAGGTTTTGGTATAAAGTTTTCCTACACAAAAGTAGATCCGTTTTTGAAGGTGGTTTTCTTCAAATTCTGTTTTTCCTACCTGAGAGCTCTGGTTCTGTAATGCAAGTCTTCAGCAACAGCCGGGAGAAGCGCTCGATTGAACAATTTTCTGCTAGAGATCTCTTTAGTTCAATGATACAGCAATAGAAAAATCATGGCACACCATATCAGACAAGACAAGCGGTGAGGTTTTACACCAGTTGTGGTGCTGCATTTTTTCTAACTTGTAATGTGTTTGTAGAAAATTGTTCTTCTCAAAATAATCACACATGTGGCCTCTATTATTTTTGAATCACTTTCTTATTTTTTATTTTCTTAACTTAAAACATAATTTTTAGTGTAAGAAAAAACAAGAAGATTAGCGATCAAATGACTTCATTGTAAAGAAGGTGGTGACTTTCTTTGGAAGCATTTCTCCATTTTCTTTTGAATCATTGAATTAAGCTTTGTTCCAGCAGTTAATGCATACCTTCTTAAATGCAAGTGAAGCATAACTGGCCACAACAGAAGGAATGTCAGTGTTTTTGTATGACATAATGTTAGGCATGTAGCTAAAATGACTATAAACCCATTATAAATGTGTGTCTGCAGCTCTAAAGTCCAGCATGGCACAACATTTATTTCCCCTAAATGGCCCCTGTTTGAATAACAATCCAAAAACCATATACATTTTTCCACATGAGTAATAAATGTAAAATTGACTCCATATTGACTGCAGATGTTCTGTGGAAAGAGAAAAAGACACAAACGTTTTTGTGTGCAGGGATGTAAGATTTGAGCGTTTCTGATCGTGCATAAACACAATGCCTAAGTGGGTTTTTATTCAATAAACATGGCTGGACTGTAATTACTTACACATTTCTTCTGGCTGGAAATTCAAGACAGACTTTGTGTGCATTTAGAGTTGGCGCGCTAAGACCCTTGTCTGTCCCTGCCTTGGCCTGTCTGCATAAGATTTCTTAATGCAAGAAGACTTGATTTCTCTCTACAACAAATGGCATATGCAGTCATCGATAAATATAGAATCCCCTCATTGTTTTTAGGAATCTGTGCTACTTTGGACATTATTTCCCTGAAGAGATGTTGCTTCTTCTTTGGTCAGGAATACATTAGCAAAAGAAGTTTAGGTTCACTGTGGCTTTGAAAAGAATGTTTAGAGCTTTAATATCCTTTTCAGAAAAAGAAGTTAATCATCAGTGCAGTTCACTGGCCATATTTTTTGTTAGAATTACAAAAGAAATATCAACATACATTTGTTATTAAGTTATAAATCCTTAGTCTCTGTATTTTGTCTGCAGTTACAAAATATTTATTACTGAGGTCAGGTTTTGCATCTTTAAGGCAAAGATCATATGTGGCCCTCATAATGTTGATGATGTACAATAAAGGAAGTGGGCAATAAGCCACTTTCTCCCACCCACTGAGAGCAACCCAGACCATTTTTCTTTTTTGTCAACCTAAATCATATCATACCCAAGTCCGTCTAAACACTCAGATTCCTCTGGATGTGCAACTGCCAGACCTCAAGTCCTGCAGGTTCTCACGTGGCTTGGGCTTTGGAGGGAACTTTCCGTGGGCAAATGTGCATGTGAAGTGGAAAGCTGAGAACCCTGGAGAGTACACTGAGATCAGCCCCAAACACACACAGAGTCCAGCTGCCTTCAATTAAACCAGAAACCCCCAGCCATGGAAATCTCTGATGCACAAAACCAGTCTGCTTTGATCTGCTCTAGCCTGGGGAAGCGGTACGGGACCTTTAAGGATTACAGGAAAAAATAATTATTGTATATGCCATAAAAGTTAACAGGCTCAGAGACAGAAGACGGTAGATGTTAATGATGGCTGTCACTCATGTTTATTTGCCAGATATTTTCCCTTTTCTCAGTCAATTTGATTAGCTTTAATTAGTGAGCACACCTGGCCTCTCTTCATATAAACTGTGGAACATTCCTGTTGTAGTTTCTATGAGCACTGAAGACCATTTCTGAATTATGCAGGGCACATTTGTGCAGCTGAAGCTTATATGCTTGTCAGTTTCAGCTTGACACACAGAAGAGGTGTAACAGCTCTCGGATATGTATGAAATTTGGAGCCCGAGACAGAGATCAGCATTAAAACGGTCCCCCTGCCAAGCACCTCAGACGCAGGCAGCATGGGCATCCATTAAATTAATTTGACTTCATTAGTGCAAACCTGCTAGGCCTAGGGTGCCCACAGAGATACCAGTGGGTGGGAGGTAGGGGGGCGGTGGTTGAGTGGCATCAGCCGCTGTGCTCTGAGGAAAGTGAACACATGGCACTGACAGGCGGAATATGGCCCCAGTTCCTACACCGGGACGGCTGCCAAACAAAGGCAACATGCGTCACTGGCTTTAGGGGAGCTCAATCAACACCCAGTCAGAGGATTAACGCCATGTGCACCGCGCCACATCAGTGAGGAGGCTGTGGGTCGCCGGGCAGCCTGCAAGTCAAGCATGTACACCCAGTGAACAGCAGAGTGAAATGATATACAGACACTGCCAATAATGTGAGTCACTCTCATCACCTTTGTGTCTGCAGACAAAATGTTTTATCATTGTGTTACAGAATTTGTCTTTATCTAATTTTAAGACCTTATAATAGGGATGTACATCAGTAAGCCATAAAATTATGCCCACCCAACTATACTTTTGGATAGCTCATCCTTTTGCAACAAAAACAGGTTTGAACAGTCAGGTTATGAATAAGGAACAACTTACAATGTTGTCTAAGGTGTCTGATATTGGGACATTAATATTAGAACTTCTAGGCAGTCCAAAGTTGGTCTATCCTTGGATTTGTCTTGCCTCCCCCAAAAGTTATTAATGAGTTTGCTTGGAGTGTAGATCCTGCATTGCATTCCTATAAGCCCAATCCTGTTACAATAATCTCTAGGTCACCACTGGAGTGTCTTGGGCTGATCTGGGCTCTGCTCGGAAAAGTACGCCTGACAAATACCTAAATGTGAAAATAAATAAGTAAATAATGGGAGGCACAAGTTGATATAGACCTGAAGGTAGCCTGAGGGTGGAAAGTGTTCTGCCTGACAGCAGCAAACACTTTGATCAGAGGGCCCCGTCTGAAGATCACTTCCACATCTGCACATGGGGAACGAGCTGTAAACTGCCAAGAAGCATTTTAATGACAGTTGGATTATAAAATGAAAGAGGGCTCCAGATGGCAGGCAGTGCAGCGGCTGTGGTTCGGGGGGGGAGGTTGTTTAAACTGCTTTTTTATTGATAAAATATGGGGTGAAAAATTGTGCTAGGCTTATTAGGCATCCCACTGTGATGTTGCTCAGCTGGCCAAGCTGTTCAATGTGGCCCTTGTCCAAACGTGCCTGCATAAATTTTGAGAAGTCCTTTTAAACCTATAAGACCCCTGCTTGTTAAATTCACCCTGGTTCCCCCAAATCCTCTCACTGTATTTGTCTTTTGAAAGACTTGCTTGTTTCCTATGTTTTTAGGCTATTAGGAGAAAAGCAACATTAGTAGCTCATCGTAGACCGAGGAGGTCAGAGGGGATTACCCATATACCAGGCTCATTATAGTCTTCCAAGAACAAGAGTTTTGCCCTTAAACACCTTAATTCCATCATGATTTAATTAGCTTTGCTCTCCCAGAGATAAAATGAGGTTGACTTTATTAATTTACCACACTGTGCTTGTGCTTACACCAGCACACAGTGCACTGGGCATTGACATTTAGTAACTGGCTGCAGCAGTGGTGAGGAAGAGGAAACAAGTTAAAATCTACATGTCTCATATTACTGTAACAAACAAGGCCTTTTTAGTTACAGTTTTTGCAGTAATAGGGTCCCTGTTATAAAAAAAAAACCCCATCTGAACACTTCATAAATGCACATGCACAATATTACTTCACACTAAACTAGAGTCATTCAAGATTTTAATCTGGTGTTTAAATTGAATTTGGCTTAAATGCAAATAACCCTAATTCAAATGCTGATAAAATTTCATGATATGAGAAATATGATCAGTACTGCAACATGTTCCAGTGAAATATCACAAATATGACTTTTAATTAGCCATTTGGGGTCTTTTTCACTAAAATGTGTAGTTAGCCACCCTAATTTAAAATCCACATAAGCTGATATTGTGGTTGACTGAAAGGCTGTCCCGCTTCCCCTGCAAAAATAGCCACATAATTTTTTCTTTCTCTTAAACAATAAACCCCAATTTATATTCTATAAGTACCACTTTAAGGCCAACCCAGCACTCCTCCATTCCACACTCTGCCTTCCCTTGGCATCAAAGACAATTACTGTCAACATCACATCAAATTACAACTGTTGGTTTGCTTGTTTGTCTTGTTATGTGACTTGAAAACTGCCATTTTCCACCAATGGAAGGTCCCCTCCCATCTGCTGTCCTCTCTGTGCCCACACTGATGGGCCTACACACAACTCACACATAAATCCCTCCCAGTGCAGAGAAGAGAAAGGACAAGCAGACGACAGCCTAATGGACTAATTTGTAATTGCAAATAAGAAAAATCTGCAATGTTGGATCTGTTTTAATTTGATAGAGTGGCAGCGCCGAGCCAGATTATGAAGCTTCTTTCCCAAATCTTTCCTTCCTCTTTTCTCTGCCTTTCTATCAAATTCTTTCTTTCTTCTCTTCCAAGGAGACTAGTAAAAAAAAGGTGATGGCAGAAATGCTTTCGGCACATTGTGATGCCCAAAGCTCTTGGCTCTGTCATATTTCTTTCTTTTTTTTTCTCCCAGCCCCCTCTCACACCCATTCCTCTCTTTCTTTTCTACCTTAACATGGATTCCCTAGGATAGAATAGGAAATGTATCTCAACGCATTCAGATGTGTTTGAAGTGCAGGACAGAAGGGGGGTGGAGGGGCTTGTGGGACTGTAAAAAATGAATTGAGCCAAGTAATAGGAGAACTGTTTTGAATCATCACCTTCATAAGTTATTTATCTGGGGCCCTTAGTGTAGAGGAAGACTTCAGAGTACTCCCTTAATGTAGCTTCTGATGACTAGTAGGGGGGTTGTTCCAGGAAGTACTGTTGTAAAACAGGAGGAGAACATTAGCAGAGAAGTCTCTTAAGGGCCAAGGGAAAAAAGAGGAACGACACAGAGGGCGGCTCTTTCCCAGCATGCAACACTGTTCAGAAAAGAAAGGTGTACAAAAAGATGTCCCCGAGCCCCCCACCAGCCAGTGATATCACATGAGATACAGAGCAAGATGTTCTGTACTGTGATTCCCACCAGGTTAGGCACAATCAAGTGGACAAGATGCATTGTATTCGAATAGTTGTTAGAAAAAAGAAAAGAAAAAGAAGACTCAAGAGAACCAGAAGAATGGAAGGCTGTGAGTTCTTCTTATTTCACTTTGTTCAGTTTTCTATTTTAATTTTGTTATTTTCAGTGCAAAAATTATCACCATTCCATCACAGTATGGTGGATTATCACTGCCTGGCTTATGAATGTGCTAAGGTGCATCTTGGTACAGACACATGGTTATTTCAGTAAGACAAAGACAGTTTAGTTTCATAGAAAGAATGTGTGTATTCATCTGGCCTCCTCACAGTCCATATACAGTATGTAACGTGTTAAAAATAATGTGGCTCATTATGAAAAAGAGAATTTTTAAACAATGACTACAGGCTGTTAAGCAGGTAAGATCTTGTATTTAAGATGAATGGACACATATTCCTTAATCTAATTTGCAACAATTTTTGTCCTCCAGTTATAAACTAATGAAAGGTGTGATCAAAATTGGGGATAAATAATTTTTAGTAAGAGTGAACCATGCAATAATCTAAAGACATAGATTGCTAATAAATCTACAGTTTTTTAATTACAAAAATAAAGATTAGTCAGTTTCAGTTAAACTACTGATAAAGTCAACAAAAGGTTCAACTCAAACCATTAGACCAACAACTTCTATATTTACAATTTTGGCCCTTAAGTCACAATACATTCTTATATATCTATATACATATATAGTGTATGTGTCTTATATATCAAGGTTAAAAAAAATACACTCACAAACACAACCTTGTAAAGCACAGAGAATGTATGAAAAGGTATGAAAGAACAAGCAAATTATTAATTCAAGTTTTTGTTAACTTTTTTAGAAATCTTTACTTTTTTCTGGAAGTGGAATATGTACATATCAAAGCTGAATGAACATACAAACACTAAAATGAATTATTCATTTTCAATGAAATGTCCTTCAGTATCATTTTTGTAGCATGTTTTAATACCAGGTGAGCAATAGGAAGGCCTCACCACAACACTTTACGACACAAAGTGTAACACTCAAAGGTAGTTTCTGATCACACCAGGCTAATGGCCTCTGAACTGATCACTGAGGCTAATAAAGAGCAGCTAATGGCATAGCTGCTTCATTTGTGCTAATTGGTCTCCCTGGACTTCTGCTGTTGCCTATCTCTCCAAACATCTGTCATGAGCGTAATCCCAACACAGCTCATACTCTGCCCATGGCCTGAAAGCTAAGCTACCTACCAGAAACAATTGTCCTCTGGTGGCCTTTTACCAAACTATGCTATGGTGTAAAATATATAAAATAGTTGATATTTTGATTAACCTTTTGCTGCAGAGGTGTACGGTATATATATCACCAGACCTTCTTGTATTGCTATTAAGTGGTTAAGTTTTGATTCTCTGTGTTTTCTGTACATTTATTTTAATTGTGGAAACTGACAGCTCCAGTTCATGCCCAAAACTATTTTTGAAGAATTATTTGTTGTGAATCATTCAAGCATATAAAAAGGCACCTTACTCAAAGGGTGTTCCAATTTCTTTAAATGAATTCATAAAAAATACCAGAGATAACAAAGTTCAACAGACATATTGCATTTTTGCACCAACATAATTTCAAATAAAATTCTTGGTCAAAAAGTTTGCACATGCTAGGATGATGTTCAGTATGTTCATAAAAAACTTGAAAAAAAAATTGACAAATCAAGGACAAAATAAGAAAACCATCTACAGCAGATGAACTGCATCTGAAAGTTCTGTTGTTTAGGAAATAGGAAAAAGAAACTCCAGGAAATGTCTGACAGAAAACCTAATGGATTATTCTTCAACTGATCACCAAATCTTTGCTAAAAGCACATAAAAATCATATCAGTGCTATACAAACATTCTTAAATACAAGGGGGTCTGAGGTGCCAAACTGTACAAGAACATGACTGAAAAACTGTGGCCATAGATCTTCTGAATGAATTATTCCAGGATAAAACTTTGGGCTCAACAATGTGTAGAGAAAATATAAGGATCGAGACACAATAGTGAATGTCTAAAGCCATCTGTGGGACAAGGTGGAGGTTCTTTGATGGTTTGGGGTTCCATTTTCCATTTCTGCCAATGGTATTTAGATTTTGTCAAACTTGATGATACTATGAATACAGAAAATGAATACAGAAAATCAGATTTGGATCTGACATACACCATCTGCAAAAGCATCAACACGACACTGAAGCTAAATATGCAGTTAATGTTGTAAAAAACATATCTTCTTATATGTACCCAATAAAACATACATGTACAGATGTATTATACCTGCAGTCCTTAGACCATTTATGTGTGGAGGCAAGGTAGCACTCATATTTTTCCAATGTGGCAAATTTGTGATATGGCAGTGGCGATTTTGAAGCACTGACACATGGTGCAGCATTACAATGGGCTGCAATTTGCATATCATTTCATGTTAGGGATATTAGATTAATGGCTTGTGACTAGTGTGATGAATACTAATTTAGCCTTAAATCATGTCACTGTTAGAAATCAACAGCCTGCCCAAAAGACAGTATAACAGCTCAGTGCTAGACATTTTATAAGGTCAGCTAACTTCTTTGGCCAAATTCTTCCTGTTTCCTATTTGCTCCACTCCTTTAATGCAGTTATAAATGTGTGGTAAAACAAGGACAGTTGTCTTTGAGGCTATCTGAGCCTACCACTGGTGTTAATGCCATCTCTATTAAGCCTGGCAGACAATAAAATCTGCTGATAGACTCAAACCAGTGGTGATGGCAAAGCTGTGTTTGGTGACTATTATAAATGTTGTTGTACAACCCCTCCTCCCACTGGCCCCAATTTTACTCTCAGCATGCTGGTTCCTAGTGTTGGCAGCTTTTGAGGCCACAAAGCGTAATGATGTTAATGTTGCATGAAAAGGCTACAGAGCTATGTTAGAGAACAACACATCACACAGTGTTTTGATGCCTTTAGAGACCATTTTAACACACACACGCAACAGGTTATGTAGTCAAACAACATGTAGAATGTGGTCCAACACAAAGCTCATGAATTTCTTTGAATTACTTAGTTATTTTTGGCTAATTGTGAATAAAATTCATATTGGATTGCCAAAAATAACTGAAAATGGTAGCTATTTATTTCTAATTTGCAGAATTCTTGTTTTTAAAGGATAAAACTTCATTGAATATCAAAATAAATAAAATCAGTATTGGAATATGACCATAATAAATTCATTTTTAGCTGTTCTTTTGACTCATACACATGCATACAAAGCCGCTTACTTTTAAAGATACTGATTGTACAATAAAACAGAATCAAACAAAAATAAATATTTTTGCTAGTTGTTCTTAATGAGTACAGATTGACACATATCTGCCCTAATTTGTCAGGAACACAGAACATAAGGTTTTGTTATTGAACTGTTTGTTTCATTGATCTCAACAGAGAAAAAGCTCTAGCTTTTATTGTTAAACTTTGCTAGTCATTGTATTCCTTTTGCATAAATCTTTAAATGTGATAAGCCTTGCTTTGTGTGATTGTTCCACCACTTAGGCTACTGGCATGTATTTGTGTGTGTCACTTCATTAGTTCTCCTGAGAGTAGATGGCTAGCCAGGAGTTTGCATGGAAGATGTGGGAGGGTGTCCAGAGGGAACAGTTTGATTGATGTGTTTTGGGGTAGAGGAGCTGTTGAAGGGGTTACTGGGGGGTGGGTGGTGTGGAGGATGATGAGAGGATGGGAGCTTGATGGGATTCTGGTCCTAGAGGTAGGCATGGCTCTTAAGTGGGGGAGGAGGGAGCTGGAACAATCTCTAGATTGTTAGTGACAGGCAGATATTTCAACACTTAAAGCAGAAGGTTTGATTTAATCACAGAGCTGTCATTTGTTATTTGTCTGGCTTGGCCCACTGGGGCCATGGCTGATCAACTGCTTGATCCCAAGAGAGCCCCTTTTCCCCCCGTAATGTCTAAATCCCCTGCACAAATTACAGCCTACACCTCTCATCCCAACCCCCACTCCCTTCCTTGCTTCACGCCTGCTACATTAAGAGATGAAGACGGGAATGGGGAATTCACAAAAAGAGGAAAGCATGTTGACAAGATGTGAGCAGGGGAAAGAGAGTGATACAGGAACAAGAGACAGGGAGATGAAATGGCCTGAGGGCCACTAAAGATCATTAATAGGACTGTCAGGGAGGTTTCCAGTTGGTTATCTTCTCATAAATAACAGATGAGCTCCTCCCTCTTTGCCCATTCTAGTTCATTAATAATGCCTGCTGTGGCTATTTTGTTGCATTGTACTTTAAAGGGAAGAGAGACTGTGAGATGGAGGGATTATCAAGGGAATTGTAGGGATAGACTGGCCTCACGTTCCTGGTCTCTCTGGTAATCTAAGAGGACAGCTTCCCATATTAACAATGAGGCCACAATACTGCAGCACAGACTCAAATAATCCCGCAACCAGCTGGATGATCAAACACAGAAGGACTGGTGACACAAGACAGAGGAAAATGACAGACCGACTCTTCCATAAGCCTGATATTGTTCTGACATTGTGTGGCTATTGAGTGTGTTACGTGCAGCCACTGGTACAGGAACATGTTGGTAAAATATGGATGACAGATGTTCCAGTCGACCGCTGTCTTTAGATGTGGACTTACGTAGAACAAAAAGAAATCCCCAGATAGAAAGGTCTGGTAGTTAAAAGTCAGGAAATAAGTTCAGAAGGGTCATCCTCCAGGTAAAAGCTTTGCCTTTTAATTAGGGTGAAAGGATATGGTTCTTATATAAAGACCAGGAGCCTAGAGGGGCGTTAAGACTGATATCAGTCAATGCCATTCATTAACCCTCCTTCCTGCCCCCCACTTACAACATGACTTTATTTGACAAGGTGCAAATAAAAGGTGCACTCAAGTGCAAATGACAGGATTGCTTCTGGGTTTGGTTCTCTGTACCACTCTTTTTGTTTCATTACACTTTTTATGTTTGTTTTTTCTTTGTTCATAAGATCCTTTTTCTTTGTTCATAATTTCATTTTTCCACTTTGTTGCAAAAGTGGGATTATTTTATATTTGATAGCATCCTTATCAAATTGAGTTCTTTTTACTTTTGAAATAGTTTTTGTTTGTTAGACAGCATTCTCTTCACTGATAAAGCTAGGAACCATATATAATTTCTGCTTTTGTGTATTCTAAATAGAACACCACTTCTCCCAAAGAGGGCTCTAAAACAGGTCAAATTAACACAATGTCTATATTTTGTTTTGTTTTGTTTTGGCAAGTCCTGAGTGCTTAGTTTTTGACCCTCTTAATTTTCTCTCTCTCTGGTAATTTCTGGTTATTGAGCATGGTCATAAAAATGGCAAGGAAAAAAGGGAAATGGTAGGATGCCAGGTGCAGGAAAACCATGATGTATGATTTTATTCATTTTTTTCTTCCTGTTCCTGATTAGGGGCCTTTAAACTGTGATCACTGACCCTAGACCAGCCTCAAATCAAAGGCAGATAATGTATGTGCTGAGTGAGGGTAAAAAAAAACATGGAGGCACAAGAGGCCTGTGGCTCTGAGGTGCACAGCAAGAGGTTGATTCACTTTGTACAGTCCAGCCAGGGAATCAGAAGATGAGGTTGTGGGCAATGAAAAACCATGGCATGCACTAACCATTGATTGCTGAGAGGTACAAATCCGTGTCAGTACATTTAAAGGCATGAACACAGATAAGATTGACCTCCCTTTACGCTTGTTTAGTTTTTGTTACCAGAGTAATCACGCAACTTCGTAACAAGAAGGAAGACAGAACAGGCGCATCCTGCTATGCGTCCTTTTCCAGCCATGTTATCCAGATGCTTAAACTCCCCAGTCCACCACATCCACATCTTACTTGAGCTCATGACCTCCGTCAGTCTTTTCTTCAACATCTCCCCTTCTTACAGTCTTAATCCATTGTGATAAGTCTTCAAGAGATGAACACACTGCAAACCATTTGTAATGCCTTTCTTGGGAAGTCAGAGCTGGCCCCCATACCTTGGGGATGAATTCTTTTTTTTCTTTCTCCATCTCTCCTTTTTGCTGTGCTGCCAGAAGAGCATTCTGATATGTAATCTTTGGCTGGAGGAATGGCAGACAGACAGACACATGTGCACAGTGCACATTTGTTTTCCTTATCTTGACCTACGATCGACTGTAGAGCTGCAGAGAAAAAGAGTGGAAAAATAAAATTACAACAGATGGTTCTCCTTAAGGAGCTGAGATGAAACTCTTTGTGTTGCAAGTGCTCTTTGGTCTTTTTTAAGTCTCCAATCGGTTCACGCTCCCCTGCTGGGCTTCATTCCAATGTGCTGAGGCCAATTGAGTACATGGGTATGTGGATATAGTCACACATGCACACACATTTTTTGGATATCTTGATATATGTTCTCACCTGTCTTTGCATATGAAATTCCTGGGCAAAGAGAATTTTAGAAAATGCTAATAAATAATCCTTGAAATTGATTTTCAATGAGAAATAAATCACAGTTCTTGATATTTGAAAAATATATATTTCAATATGAAACAAAGAATGAAAAAACTTCATGACTTCATCCAAAGAAAAATGCAACAGAGCACTTATAATCTTGCATATCATATGCTTCCAGGTTGTTACACTTACTCTTAGTAAAAGATTTTGCTGCTTTTAAATCAAGCATGTTCAAAAACATGCTACTTAGCAACCCACTATTGTTATTTTGGAGGCCATAATGAACGATCACTGCACATGTTCTCACCCAGCAGTATGTTACAACTGATTGATGTTGAATCTCAATAGGAAATGGAGTGCATCTAGCAGCTGAGGCATGTCTCAGAAAGAAAGTGGGTGGGGTGGGGGGATTGCATCCCAGCCAGCATGATGGCATCACTTCTCAAAGCGCACACGCTCGTGACAAGTAAACTGAAATCATCATTGATGTTATTTATTTTCAAATGCTCCTCGCTTGACAGGCGACATCTTGTTCGGCACGTATCCCAAGGGAGAGCTCGGTGCACAGCGTTTCTCGGCTCCATCATGCGCAGACAGCCGCTCAGCACTGACACCAAAGCAGTGGGACTCACTAGAGACTTGCTCTGGAATTTGTCACAATCCTGCACCACGCAAAGAAAACAAAAATGCACTCAACATACTGTTTGCACACATATCCAGATCTGTCTGAATAGTTGTCTCCTATTTCAGCATCAGCCACCACACTAAAAAACAAGAAACTGTTTGCATAAACAGTGTTTTAAATTTGATCATCTGTGCCAGAAAAAAAATGCCAACAGAAGTTCAGTTTGTGTAAAAGAAGTGTGATGAAAATGCCACACAATCACTTTATATCTCTGTTTGATGGTTAGATGACACATAATTCAGGCATAAAGTATTATTCAGCAAAATCTCTATTTTCCTAAACCTTAACTAAATCCTTGATTTTTATCTTGCCTAGTTAAATGTTTTTTTCCCAAATAATAAGTAATGGGTGATACTAATCACTTTATACTACATATAATCACTACTTGTTTCCCCTTTTTTTTTTCAAAATTAGTGTGCGCTTTTTTTGCCAGTTTCCACTGTAATTTATTATCATCATGTAGCAGTGGCTCCAAGTACATAATTCCCAATCAGCCTGCCAGAACTTCCTGTCTCAGTCAGGCGCAGTGTCTGTGTGGTTGCACACTTTTGTGTCATAGGTAGCCAGGCCATCAATTCATGTGTACATGGCCTCATTATCAGTTACTGTCTTTGCTCAGGGGAGGTGGTTGAAATGAAGAAGTGAGCATGGCGGTGGGCAGGTAAACCAGCCATGAGCTAACAACAGAGCCAAGATACCCTCAGCATAGCTCCACTAAAGGAGTCCATTTGTCAAATGTGTCTCCACTGAGGCCCACTAGGGAGTACATTAGTGGCTGAGGCCTCTGCAGGGATTGCTCCTCTGACTCCCAGCCACCCTAACTCACCAGGCTGGCCGCCCAAGGTGCTTCCCGCAGTCAGCAGTGACCAACCCTCAGCGTGCACTCATACGATTGGCTCATTAATAAAACAGGCCTAACCCAAGTGCAGAGGACATGCTCCAGTGCTCTGGACATGGCTCTCTTCAGCTAATGGGACCAGCCGGGAGAGGTCATTGTCTGCACCTGACTCCCTGACATCCTTCAACATTTCAGACAAGATAGTGCAAAGAAGGATGAATGATTTTGACTGTGTGAAGCCTAGATTCATGTTGTATGTTAGCCAGGGTTAAGGCTCAGTATTTATCATAGACTTCTCTGTGTCTTCACTCTGGCAAAATGCCTGTTTTCCCTCATCAGTTCTTCTTTAGCCTTACTTGACTAAACCTCCTCAACTATGTTTTCTCTCAAAATGATTGTGCACTGGCTTGCATGTGTCAGCACCATACGATTATAATATGCAGTGATTTTCAGCAACTGTGCACCAACTCTTCCACATTTTCCTACATTATTTAGCCCAGTGTGGACTTAGATATTTTTTACTCTCTTTTTCCCTATTCTTGTTTTGCATGTAGAGGCCTGATGGTAGAAGCTGTTCTGATTCACAGCTGGGCTCCTGAGGGAGAAACAAGAGTTTTGTTTGTGTTGTTGTAGGATGTAAATCTAACAAGAGAGGTGGAGATGGAGCAGTAAGGCTTATGGATCCCACAGGGGTCTTACTGAGCCCCTCGCTAAATAAATCTGAATCGAAAATACATATGGAGCTGTAAACTGTTCGCATAAAGGAGCGCTTGTTCTCCTCCAGGAGAGTATCAGATTTACTGGCCCCACACTCTGTCTACTGGATCCCACCCTTAGAACAGTAACACAGGAAAGGCATCCAACTGACTAACAAAAACAGTGTACACAAAATTCATTATCATGTATACAGTCAATAAAGAAGTAGAAGTTAAATCCATTGTTAGACCTCTACAATAGATTTTTTTCTGTATCCAGTCAGTTTCTTTCTCATCGCTACTCTTCTAAAATGAAATTTAGGGAGATATTTTTTACTACTATTACCACAGGTATCGTCTTCTTGTTTAGCTGGAATGCAAAGTCTATGCCATGGTAGCTCCAGACACAGCTCACAGGGAGAGGTGGCTCTCCCCAATTATTAGCTTAAGGAAGCAGTCTAGAGATTTATGAATATCCCCAGTTGACTTAGAATGGCTCTAGTCACTTCCATATGTGACCCTGAGGCCGAGTGGTTGACAGGGCCCTTCCAGGCAGATTAGGCCTTGCTGAGAGGCCTGTCTTGTTGGCAGCTTGGGGCCAGGGGGAACACAGCCTCTTGAGCTCAATTGGTAAAGATCACAGATGTAGAGGCCCAATGAGGGCAGCCAGTTACTGGGCTGCCACAGCCAGTGAGGCCCTCTTCCTTGACACTGGGTTTACTGTTACCCTCAGTCGCTTGAAGAGGAAATAACAGAGGCTCCAATTAAAGCTTTAAGACATTAAATAAAAACCCTCTGTAGTTGGCTTTAAAACATCCCAGTTAATGCTTGTTTGTCTTTACGATGGAACCACAGTCTGCTGCCATTACTCTGTTTTTGATTAAAGTGAGATTGAGTGGTTTTGTGTTGATGTTGTTTTTTTCAACCCATTCTACAATTTTACAATTTCTTTCAGCTTGTGGTTTGATTGCTATATAAACAACCATTTTATAACTGAAAACCATACGTTTAGGAGAAGCCTTTCTATTCATAGACCCATCGGTACACTGAAAAGCTTAACCTGACGAACCTCTTCAATTTGTGATAAGTGCAACTATATAATGTTATAAAGGACTTTATGTATGGAAATCTAATGAGAGAGGTGGAGATGGGGAACAGTGTTTCGTGAATACACAAGTTTTTATCGTTTCAGCCTTGCATCCACCTGGAAATGCTGTTTTAAAAGCCCCAAAACAGTGTTTCTTTTATTGTTTCCAGAGTAAAAAAAGTCTTGAAATGCCACATTTACATTTTTGTGTAGACAGACAAAAAAAAACTTTTGAAAACGATATCATAGACTCATTGATGACCCCAAACACGTCCTCTTCTTCTTCTTGTGTTTACAGTTCTTACCCAGCATGCAAGCTTTAAGCGCTTTCCCCCCAAGTCCCTTTTCCTGTTTTTGCTGTATTTTTGTGGCAGTATTACAGCACCACATATAGGCCTGGCATAGTTACAATAGTGTTTTGGGTTATTTTCAGTGTGGATAAAGACGTTTCTAGAAATGATGTCGTGTTTAAGAGGAAACAACAAACAAAAAGATAGTTTTGGAAGAACTGCATGTGGACAGAGTTTCAAAGTAATTTTGCAAATCAGAAGATATTTGCAAGGAAAATGGCATTCCTGATAACGGTCATGGACTCTAAAAGCTCTTCTCAATTCAAACAGATTTTAGGAGAGAAAAGAGACTTGATCTTTAACTTGAAGGGGGAAAAGATCCCTTATTGAAACAATTAAAGACCTCCACACAAGTTTAAATAAAGATTTTGATTATTACTGTAGGAATTTCTTTAAAACTGCATAATGTGTCTGTCTGCTTTAGCATTTTTTCCATTTCTGTGTATGTCTCTTAATGCATACAGCATTTATGTACTCATTTTTGTAATTTCTGTGTTCAGTTAGAAAACCAGGTAACATGGAAGGTCTGGCAGAGGTGCATTGTCATGCCCTACTTAAATACATTTCACTCATTGTGTTTGAACAATAAACAGTACAATTTTTTGATATTTAGAAAAATGTACATCCAATAACTTCTCTGACTGTTGGATGAAGCTCATGAAGACAGAAAGTTGTGATCTGAACCCCTGCAGTGAGCCTGCAAAGGCACAAAAGACACAAAGGAACAAAAGACCAATACAAAATGTCAGAGGCACTCAGTTTCTGTCTCTAAAGCTGTATTGGTGTAATTAGCGAGGAAGGCCCTTGCCCTTGCACTGGTCTTTTGTCAACCCCACCCCCATCCACACTGGGCTCTGGCATGAACAGAGCAGGGCAGTTTACTTGGGGGAATGGAAGCAGTGGTCATGTGGGGTATGTCTCAGGGGAAGACAAGGTTAGAAGTCATGACAGGCCTGCGGCCAGATGAACGAGGGAGCTGTGTTGCAAAGAGGCCTATCTGGCATCATGACCGAGCTCCCTGGGAGTTAAGTAATCCATATTACATACACAAAGAACCCACAGATTAGCAGACAGCCAACAAAAATGAATTAAAACTTATCAATTTCAGAGAGGGGATAAGAATCTAAAGTAAAAAGTGGCTTTTTAAAATCTTTTTTAATCAAAAACTGCTGAGAAGACATTTCCTTCAGAGATTTTATGTAGGTTAAGATATTCAGATTGAACATCTTAACCTCTGATGTGGAAGCCCTTGGAGGGCAAGTGTCTTCTTGCTAAAAATATGACATGTACATTTGTAGGCTAAAATGAAAACCATGAAAACCAATGAAACCCACATTAACAGTTTCTTTTCTCCACACATTTAAAACCAGGCAAGCATTAAAATGTTTCTTGTCTCACTGTTGCTTTACAAAGTCTTCACATATGAACTCAATATTGAGTAATAACATGGCCTAAAGCTTGGCCTCAGTTGGACTGTACGTTCCGTAGTAATGAGATGTGATTGAGTAAAGGCAATTTTCTGTTAATGTACTATAAGTGGTTGAAATCTAATTTCAGTAATTTTCTTGGTCTCTTCATAATTAATTTGTCATTAGCTCCATAATATTCCACATTATTTTTCTTAAGTGGGTGTTCTTTGTGAAATGCCAAATAGAAGGACAGCAATAGTATTTTGTAAAGAAAAACTTGATGAGAGATTCACAATCTTAGTTGGTAACTGTTAATATGTGTCATTTGTTTTAGTCTACAGTAGCTGAGCTTCATATAGTTGATAGTGGTTTAATGCTGGGAACTGTTGTTCACCTGACTGCAATTAGATAACTCGTGGTTTGTTTATTTTGACTTTTTCCAGTAGCGGTGGTGAAGCTTGTCACCAGTTCACTTATGAGTTTAACAGCTGGCCTCTTAGTCCTTAATCAAATTGAAAATACTGTTGTAAATTTTATTTTGGATAATGCGATACTCCTAACTTAATTTAAACTAATTACTTGCTGTTGATTTTTATTTTCCAAAGGGACTTTTTTTGATTGAGGCTTTTTTTCTGTTCTGACATGAGTTAATATTAAATTACTCTGCTTCTCTTTGTGCCACAGTCAGAAGCATTTGTGCACTCAATCATAAGGAAATCATTTAAGCGCTTATTAGGGCACCAGCCTACACGCACTGTAATGGGTTGAAAACATTTCGAAGAACCTCATAAGACTTGCTGACGTGTCTTTGAGCTTTTTCATTCAATTGCTTCATAAATCTAAGATTGGGGCAAGGGCAGTTATTCAAAGAAACCTACAATGTTCTTTTTTCTCTTTCTTATTGTGCAAAAGGATGTGCAAAATGAAAAGCCCAATGTTCCAGCTCACAGTGAAGCCACCTACCACCATCTTAGCGTCTGCTGAGCATAAGAGAAGGCAGCAGCCATTTTGTTTCCCTGTTATCCTGAATGGCTCCTGTATAAAGCAGCCGCCTGTGCATGGAGTTAATTAAGCCATAGTTTTAGAGCCATAATTGATTGAGTCATAGTCATAATAGAAATTGCGGGGCCTTAGCAGCTGTGTCTTGCTGAAGTGAAACCAGTGGCATCCTCTGCTGGTGAAAGGATATGTTAATAGGAACTTGAATGCAATCAGATTTTGTTGTTTTTGCCCTTTTTAAAGCTTGGGTGCTTCTTTTTTCCCCCCTAACACTTTTCCTCAAGGGGACTTATTATGCACTTCTGTAGCACTAGAGAGTTTGTGTGCATCGCAGTGGGAAGCCAAAAGACCTTCCCCAGCTCCCTTAAATCTGTCAAAGCATCTGCCTCATCCACCCTGACAAATCCTTTGACGTGTGGGGCTAAAGAGCAAGCCTTGTATCATTCATGAATGCTGGTGGATTTCCATATCTGACACTCTGCTGACTTACTGCTGAGAGACTTGTGTCCAATCCTTCACCATAATGCACCAGCATATGGTGCCCACAATAATTTCACACGTGCACAACTGTGCAAAACATGCACAATCATCCACACCCCTTACATTGCACACAGTCAGTTTTGTTTTTGTACCTGACATTATTGCACAAATAAAATAAAAACACTGGAAACTGGGATTTGCTGGAAACATATAGAGAAATTTATACAAAGTGTTCTGTGTGTCCTCTGTGGTTTCCATCATCTCTCTTATTTGCGCTCCTTGCACCCACTCTCTCTGCTATTTTCACTGGCTGACCCCTTCTCTGCAGTGCTATAGTACAGGGAGGTAATGATGAGAAATGGAGTTATATTGCTAGTTGTTAAACCTCAGGCCATACAACAAATGTGCTTCAGAGACCTTGCATTTGTCTCTGAATGGATTAGGTCTTTGCTCTGGTAACCCTATATTTAATCTCACTTCAGTCTCTGCTGGCATCTTTGTGTTTTTCATAGTGACAAATGTTTTGTCATTTTCTTCTTTTTATGTCTGTAACCCTTGTTGCATCTGAACTACACTAGTCTTTGTTTGCATTGTGTCATCTCCTGTTTTCTGACATGTAATTGGAAATTTAAATACTTCTTCTCAAGAGTCTGTTCTTTGTGCTAGTTGTCTTTGAATGTCAGGCATACAATGAAAACAGCTTATGTAGCTGTACTAGATGTTCTTCGTTCCACCTGATTGCTATTACTCACCTATCAGCCTTTGGCCTTTAAGTCTTCTCTTGACTCTAACTTGCATTTTTCACTACAGCTCAGTATCTACTTATGAATTATTTTCAATGTGGTGCTTAAGCTTTTGAGCCTCATTAAGTATACCAAATGAGATCATGATGATGGGTCATTTTTTTCTGATTTCACAAGTAAATTGTGAACTTATAAATAACATTTCTAAGCTTTTATTGTGATATCAGATTGCCTTAAAGCCATCTTCACTTTTAGTATGGTATTTGACTACAACTTTGGTTGGCCTCCTGATAAGGAAGTAATGATGGTTTCCTCCGAAGTGTCACACATTATGTAGAGATTATTCTCAGAGAGGAAGAGAAGTCATAGAATGTTAATAAACTGGTGCCAGTGTGTATTAAATAATCTATGTGCATGAAAAATTCATCCCCAAACGTCTTTCACACTCTCTGAGCCAGAGCACAATTCACTTTTATCTTGTTAAAGAAATGGAAATTTTATTACAAGGGAAAATAACACCACTTGTTTTTAATTTTACGTTTCACATCCCAAGCAGTGAGTTTGACGTGAGATGGTTCTATTACTGTGAATGCTTTCAATATTCGCTCATAATTTGATTGGTTTTGGTTTTCCTCTATGTTGGCTTAATAATTCTGAAGCAAGTGTCCTTGCACTCTGTTCAGAATGAAATGCTACATAGATGCATATCTGAGGCTGTTATTGCAGCCAGTTGCTATGAGGCCATAATTTACCAGGTAATCTCACTTCACTTTAAGGGCCTGTAATTTATGACCTGGTTGAAACAATTCAGTGACAACACATCACAAGGGTGTGCCTTCTGTTTTCACGTATTTTAGACGAAAGCATGATAAAAGAAACAACGTTTTTGCTTTCGTCAATCTTTGAAATAATTCAGGAGGAGGGAAAATGAAACCTGTGGGTCTATAAACAATTGCATATCAAATACAGAATCTAGTTTACACATTTTCTTCTGGAAGAAACGCGAAGACGATAAAGAATGTCAAGGTGACATGTGCATTATTTTGGAGGGAGAATAAAGCCAGAAATGTCCTTGCTGATTCTATCAGTGAGAGCCTTTCTTTACCTTGTTCATTGAAAGAACAAGGAGTGGGGGTGGAAAGCTCTGAGAGGACGAGGCTTTAGGAGAATAAAAATCCAGTGAGAGCATAATATCGCTCCCAGATATGCTAGTTTAACGAACATTGTTATCAGCTCCCAACTGCTTTTCCTCCTGATCGATACATGGTGTTGGGCAATGCAAATGGCTGCTGCTTGCCCTGGGTGTTCTACCATCAATGGAGAGTAATTATCTTCGGCAACAACCAATATTGGATTGTTAAGCCTCAGGATAAGGTGGCTGGCAGAGCCTTCAAATAGTCACTCACCTCTATGGGCTTGAAGGCTGATGGATGGATCAGCTGGGACTGGCTGCTACAGGGGCTCCCGAGGCAAACTAGCAGAGTACCAGCTCTCATCTTCCTCTGCCCTAACAGAGCAGCCCTTTGAATCCCAGAGAAGATTCATTTTTAATGTGCCTGGCAGAGAACATTTTTGTTCTACATTGCCTTGATCAAGCAAGAGTTCATTTTATGTTGATTAAGAACCAATACTGGAGCTTTGATGAGAAAACCAACTACTTGACAATGGAAACATGACTGCAAAATGTTGAAAACTGCATATAAGTGAAAGAAACTACCAATACCAGAGTTCAAAGCTCCAGAGCTCCTATATTACTGTAAAGCCCTTTACTTTTTGTTGGGTCTCCTGAGAGTCCTACAAAGTGTCTGACGTTTCATGGCCTCTGTTTTCAGTGGAAGTACTTGTGTTTTGAAGTGCTCGGGTACTCTAAATTGATGACCTAGAAAGTCTGTCCATATTGAAAGATGGGAGTCATTGAATAAGGTGCTCATTCTCACATCGTTGGTCTATGCTACTCGAGTCTCCATAATGAATAAATCATGGACTCTGCAAGGCCCTCTCCAGACAGAAATTACAATGTACAGCTGCAGAAATAAAATGGAATAAAACATGACTAGGTTCCGTTTTGATGGTGACAACCTACGTGTTGTCTCTCTACCATTATTACTGGTAATGGCAAGTATTCAGTCTGGAGATAGTTCGATTTCAAACTTGCAGTGGTTTTCTGTTTAGGCAGAACGGCTACAAATTATTTTACAGCTCAAATTATCTGAGTGAACAAAAGCTGCGTCATAATTGGCATTTGTCAGTTCAGTGAATTCTTTTGTCTGTATCCCTTTGAAAATGTTCAGATCCATCAGATTTTTTTCTTGATGATATTGTGTAGAGGGTTGCAGGGATGTGTAGACTACAGAGCAAATTTGTATTTTGTCTTTCAGTGCTTTTGGGTTTTGATATAATTTTTTGCAATATTTGATTTTATTTTCTTCTTTTTATGTCTCAATTTCATAAACAATGATAAAGCTGTTATCAAAATGGCATCTTCTCAAAAATATTTGCTCAGTGGCTTTACGCTAAAGTTGCTCTTTACTGTCAAAATGACTTCCTGTCAACATCTGATCTGCAGTTTGCATACTGCTGCCCTCACACCTATCTCCACTCTGTTTATAATCGCTTCTTTGATAGTACAAGCTCCAATTTTAGAAAGTTGTTGAGTAGGGAGGTATTGTATGCCAGATGCTATTTCCACAAGGTAGATATTTGGACTAGGCCTGTAGATCCACTCAGTCAGTGCAGGCTTACCTGAGATTAACTGTTCTTCTGGCCGAGGCTTGCAGCATTAGTGGTCCACCACTGAATGGACGTGAAGCTGAAAGCTGGTTGTTAAAGAGCTGAAGGTCAGAAAATACACCCAGGCTTTCTCCCAGAGGAAATGTATTGAATAAACCCTTACCTTTGGAACTTTATGTGGCTTTGCTGTAGGTAGACTGAATGGCACAGCGCCGCTCATGTTTATCTCAATTCTATTATTCAGAAATCACAAGCTGCATAAGGGTTGTCTGTAAGCATGTGCAAAAACCTTATAAGGTACCTTTATATTTTAGGACCATAAACTGTCCGTGCAGCATTTTAGTTCAACAAAAAAATGGTCATGCATTGAAACTACACTATGTACTGAGCGCAACAGTAACTATTCTTAGTGACTTCACCTGCTGTATTACAAAAGATCTGTGCACATCATCAAGTGTCCAGGTTTACACAATTTTGCTACTCTGTGGAAAAATAGGAATTTAGATGCACTGGTGACTATTTCGTACATTCATCTTTGTTTCAAACTGGAATTTTGTTAATGGTCCTTTGAAGGAAAAGATTGAATACTGTTCAGGAAAACCACCAGGAAGGCTCAGAAATGAGTGAAGCAGAAACAATTTTACAATTTTACCCTCAAGGTTGACGGTGCTTTATGACTTAAACATTTTTATGACCCTTCTTAGTATCTACTGTATTGGACCAGTTTTTTAGGATACCCCATTGGTTCGTCATAAGATTTTTGGCCCAGACATTTTCTGAAATACTGCCATACATGTTCTTTATTGCTGGTTTTGGTTAGCTGGTGGCTTGAAGTGTTTGTGTCTATATGTCCTTGATTTATAAATGAAAGCTTAAGGATGATCCCCTATCACATTTAGCTGGGAAACAATTACAAGATGTGTATTCTTCACACAAACCTGTAGAATAGGCCATAACTTATGTTGGCATTAGCATTCCCCTATGGAAAATCTATGAATGCTTCGTTTGGTCCATAAGTGTCTTACTTATACCACGACAATATTTATATATTTATCTAAAAATGTTTTGTTTCGTATAACAAAGCTGCCATTTTCTCAAAGGAACTGGTGGAGTTTAACACTGGATGGCAGAAAGCAAACACTGATCATCTTTAAAAACCTCCACAAGGGGTTAAAGTTGTAAAGGAGACCACCACCCCACCCCACTCTGCCTTGGCACTTTGCAAGCACAGGGTTGTTTCAACCCGACTTCAATCATGGCTAAGTTAGGCAGGTCATGGGAGTGAACAGGATAACCACAGGGCTAACTTTGTAGGGGATGTCAAAGCTCTACCCTCCTCCTCTTTACCCTCAGAGAGTTTTCCTCTGAACTACATTATAGGACTAACATCTTCACTGTGCAAAAGGAGCAGATAGCTCCTCTGTCAGGACTGATGCCAATTCTTACTCCCTGTGGCTACTGAGAGTTTTAGGGAATTGTCAGACTGGAGGGGTCAATAGAAAAACAGAGTTGGACCCCCCCCCCACCCCAACCACCACCAACACTCAGACACACTCCCACTCTATTGTAAAACTTGGTATTGTTGTAGAGTATATTGCATTGATTGGTGATCATTGTCCTGTTGTAAAATTAAAATTTAATAAAGTGCATTTTTTTTTAAATCCAGCCCAGATCTAGTAAGTTACAAAAGAGTTTATAATATAATATAAAAGTCAGTCAAAAAGCACTGGTAACTGATCGTTCAAATCATTTGTTCCATCAAACATGGAAAGACTCATTTTTACTTGTTCACATGTTCACTATAGTACAGTTTATATAAGAGTAGTTGCATACTCCTGGAAAACCTTTCCCAAGCGTTAAAATATAAAAGTGTTTAAAACAAATGTGTTTCTACATTTTTAAAGGTTACCTATTGGCCAATAGCGTTAGCAAATCAGATCAAGTCTTCGTTCATTGATTGCTCTGGTCTCCTCCTGTCCTCGTTTTCAACAGCTGCTGCCACACACACACACACACACACACACACACACACCCTGGCTGACGCGCAGAGCAGCACAGTCTCTCGTTCTGTTGCGCGCAGGAGAGCAGGTCGGAGAGGAGCTGAGCGCACTGCGTTTTTTTTTTTTCTGGCCCTGTGTTTTTGTACTAAACGCGCCGGGATCTTGTGGATAACCATCTGCTGATATATTTATTTATTTTATTTTTTTTTTTCAATTCACGAAGGGGGTGGGGGAACCCCCGCGCGGCTCTCGGATGTGTATCTAACCGCCTTTCCCGTGTAAGATCGACACATTCTTCGTGGGATCTGCTATGGACGGTGTTCGGCGCTGCCTTCCGCTGTCCGACTTGGAGCCATATGAGCGGTGCGGGAGTCTGGCTGCTGCTCCTCTCCAAGACCTCCAATAATTCCCTGAAGAACTTTAGAGAAAGGAAAGGAGGGGGGGGGGAACCACGAACAAAAACAGCGCTGTTATTCTACACTGTTTCCTGAAGATCCCCGACGCTTTTTTTCTTTTCGAGAGGAGGCGCAAAACCCCCATCCGTGAAAGATTTCTCGTTCCAGCAGGTTTCTCTGCGTTTAGAGAATTCACATCGTCTCACATTTGAACAGTCTCGTATTTTTTTCCTCTCTCTCTCTCTCTTTCTCCATATTGGATTTAACCCCAATAAGTTTTCTTCAAACATATGCACGAATGCGTGTTGGCATTCTCTCCAGCCTGGCTGATTTGGATATCCTCCGCCACCGATCGCAGCGCGTTTCAAATCGGTAAGGTTTCATTCGGACGATGTCTCGTTGCTTTTGTTGCCTTTCAGCTGATCTACTGGCTTATGACGATCACACGGATGAACGATGGGTAGTCTCCGTCGAAATGACTGGATGTAGTTTTAAAACAACGTGTCTATTTGGGGGCATTTCTCTCTGGTAGCCTGTCGCCGTGTGCTTGGAGGCGCATTTTCCTCCGAGCAGCGCGCCCCGATCACGTTGCAGGAAAATAAAAAAATTAATAAAAAAAAAGGAAGAAAACGTGCCCGTGAATAAGTTTGAAACTTAAACCGGCTTTTATCTGCCTGTTTGATCATTCCAAACTATTTTATAAACCAGTAATTAGATGACAGCTAAGTTGTAAAAAAAAAAAAAAAAATATCAGGGTTGTGGTGTGTGCGCCAAAAGGATTTCTGTCCAGTTTAACAGCCGATTTTTGAGCGAACAAACGGCGAGTGTGTGACCTGTTTTTAACGTAGGGTGACCTTTGTGACGAATGGCTTTAAAGCATCTTTATTTGTTGTCTTCCTATTTGGCATCTGGATGCAGTCACACACCCTTCAGTTCAGCAGGCGGGACGGCACAATATGAGTGTGTCCCGCGCCTGTGTTCTACACCCACGGGAGGAGCTCTTTAATTAGGTTTTCTTCCCCCGTCGCACCCCCCAAGAATCCGAAGCATCAAGGTCAGGCAGGCTCACATGTCGCCTGGTAATATTAGTTCAGCCCTTCAGCTCCTTCTGACACGGGCCTGTCAGTTTGCCGTCGACGACCCAGAAGTCTTTGTTGAAATTATTGTTCAGTTCAAGCCTTTAAGACGAGTTTCCAATCTGCAGGTTTTTTTTTTTTTGTTTTTTTGTTTAATAGCAGTCTTAAAAGGGCTTTACGCGCGTCCTATTATTTGTGAGCTTACAGTGGTTTGGCCCACTTTATTCTCTTCAGAGCATTAGCAGCATATTCTACAGTGTTGAGCTCAAAGGGACACAGTCATCTGTTAATCTGTGCTACCTGTTTGTTTCCCAAACTGTTATATCAGAAAAGCTATATGTTTGTTTTTATACCTCCCCCAAATTCACTCTGAACACAAACGCTTTATTCCTAAATCTCAAGCCTCATCAGCAAACAGAAACATAAGAT
>JAOXNZ010000001.1:9016520-9028320 GCA_028566095.1 Kryptolebias brasiliensis | reverse complement strand
AGACAGCTCAACGCTCGAGGTAGTTTACAGGCATCATTGTCAGGTTTGCTTTATTGACAGTAAACTTGTTTGTTAAGGTAATTGTACACACTGGTAATGAGCCGGTAAACCTTGTCTTTTCCAGTACACTGCAAAATTTAAAAAAAAGAAAATGAAAATCTATCCAGTGCAATATGTATACACTCCAATAACATCACTGTTGCTAACATAGTTGAAATGAAAATCACTGCCTTCTGCATGTGACTCTGCATTTATTTTATTAATTTATTCTGCTTATACAAAGAGAATCAAGGAAAAACAAAGCTTTTAACAAGGACTAGGATATTCATTATTGTCATCATGAACAAGCCCAAAAAAGGAGTACTGGTGTTCCAGGGAGCACCTTTTGCTGCTTGTTGTTGTTTTCTTTTACACTTCAATAATTTAGGCATTTTTATGTATGACAAAGTTTCATTGACTTGTTTCATTAATTTTTGATTTAGAGCAAATGATGCTCTGCATATACTTGGCATTGTTAACCATGTTTAATAGACATCTCTGCAGCGATTGCTCATAAATCTGTAACATAATCCAAGCACAATAAATGTTTCCTCCCCAGTCTGTCCATCTCTTCTGCCCAGGGCTTTGTGTTCAAATGGATAAAATTCCTCCACAGGTGCTGTTATTATCAGAGATAATAATCAGCATGTTTCATAGAGTTCAAAAAGACTGAAAGAGAAAAATAGTTTCTACTTTTCAGTATTGTATTATTGTACAGTTACTAGAATGTAGTGTTTGAAATATTTCTTTAATGGGGATAATTATAACAATTGGTCAGTTAATTCTAATCTAGTATGGTATGACTGTCATTACTTTTTAGGTGTCACTATGAGTTACTGATATCATAGGTCTTGTCAGTTTTTAGCTGTTGCAGTAGGTAGTAATCCCTGGAACTTTAATCCTCTACACCCATGGCCATTGTCAAGGTCAGGTCACAGTGTGCTCTGCTAGAATGATGTTACACTGTAAGTGTCAAGTCTAAAGCCACAAGCTCTTTCACAAGATATCTGCAGTTGTCATGATGGAGTTAAACCAGCTTGCAGTAGCTTCACAAATAAACCACAGTTACCAACACACCATCTCCATCATCTCCTCCCCTGTGAAGCAAATCCCCTGACATGTCCTACTGATAGTGTCATCACAGTTATTAATACAGTTCCACCCACCCTACAGCAAAGTACACATCTGGGCTATTGTTGACTGAAGAGCTCTCCCATATCATGAAATGAATGTAAGGGGAGCAGAGTGTTCTTGGCTCATTTCAGGACCAGACTTTCTCAAAGTAAAGATTGATAACATGTCTGACTTCAGACTTTGTATTCATAAGAAATTCAAACTTGTGGAAAATGCATTATCAAAGTCAAAAGAATGTGTAACTTTGACCGAGCAGCAGATATACCGCAAGCTTTTAAGTTTCATGTTTTATCTGTTGCTCCTGCAACTCAAAATGAAAACATTAAGTGCATGAATAATCCATTCGAGAGCTGAATACTTATTATTAGACATAAAGTTCATTAACAGCTTTGTTTTTGGTGATAAATTTTAATCTCTGTCTGGAATCCATGTCCCTCAACAACCCCAACCAATTATCTCAGTCACTCCTCTCCTTTTATAATGGCAGCTGAGCAGTGAAGGCATCTCTAAAGGTGACTGCGTGGGTATTTGGTGTCCTGGATAACCCTGCAGTGAGGCCCTAGGGAAAAGCTTGGATTACAGCTGTCAGAAACCTGAGGCCTGATGTCTGCATCAAAAGTAAATTCCACTTTACATGCCACATCCTTTTCTACGAAGGCCTGGGGGCTTTAGGAGCCGCAAACTTCTTTATATAGTGCATGCCACATTTGCTTCAGATGGAGGTGTGAGGGCAATAGGATGTTTGGCAACGGGTGCCAGTCTCTCCTACCCCATTTCCAGTTTTCCATTTCAGCACTTGCCATCCCGCTCCCACCCCTAACTCCTTCTTCATTCCTCAGTGGAACAAGTGTTGTGTTGATCCTGAGAGCCTTGCTGCTTTTCACAGGTGTGACTGATATGAGTAGGTTATCGATGTGAACACCTAAACTTAGGAGAGACATACTGAATGACTTCCCACCCCAGTCCATTGCGCTGATCATTTATGAACTCCACAATTAGGCAAGCTGAAAGTTTAAGGGTCGCGGATATCTGGGAGATGTGTGGTGTGGAGTCGGTGCAGGTAAAATGAAAACTGTAGAATATGAAGAAAGGTGGTTCAAGCTTGGATTCCCTCATAGTTTGTTTTTTTAAACCAAGAGCCAGCCTCAAACTCTCACTGGTATTAGAACAATATTTATTTAGGTTAGAGAGGAGGTGATTCATTTTTTCTCAAAATCACTGGCATCGTACAGGTGAGATCTGCTTCTTGCTGCACATTTTTTCCTCTCATTAAAGGTGTCCGCACCCAGAGGAACAAGCCAATGCCTACCACATATTTTCATTTAGTGCCAGCTCTGCCTTTTCTTTTCTTTGTCTGCTGTCTTTCAATGCAGAAGAAACTCACTGTGTGTGGGTTGAGGCAAAGGAAAGGGTCACAGTTGTCTTTTCTCTTTTTTTTCTATCACTGCATTATTTAAATCCTACCAAGTTTGTTTTTTCCCTCATAGCAAATTCATCCAAGTCAAAAGCACAGTACAGTCTTAAGAGAGAAGAAGAAAGAAATGTAACTTGTGTAGCCTGAGGTGGGCTATGAGTCACCGAGACATTGTTCAGATGGACTAAAAAAAGTTCAATGGTAGCTTTTATTGAGCAGTGCTTAAAACCACCTTTCTCTTAACAAGCTGCAGTGAGAGGTGGTTTGCCTACCAAGCTTGCCTGCAGCTCTCTGCAGGGTGATTATGTCACAGCGGGCCAGTCAGAGTGATGTGTATCTTTCTGTTCGAAGGCAGCTCGGATGCAGCAAGGGCTCTGACTAGGAATATTATTATTATCTCCTCCAGGATCCTCTCCACAGCAACAACGGTGGCACATTGTGAGGGCTCTGGAGGAAGCTGTTTTTGAAATAATCCGCCTGTCTGTTATCATGCCTCTCAGACAATAACATCGAGAAAGGCTTTTTACTTCCCACCACCCACACTGACAATGGTGTAAAGGCTTTACAACAAGGATGGGGTGGATGTGGGGAGAGTGAGTTTTTGTGCCCTCTCCTAATCATACCTCCCTATCATACCTTCTCACACCCACCCAGAGGGAACAATTTGGTTGTGGCTTTTGACCAACCAATCAGGAAGCGGTGAGCCATGTCTTAAAGGGCTATCAGCCATCTCTGCTGGCGTGAAGCCTGGAGAGGCGAGGGAGGCGTTCGGTGCTCAGATCTATACCAGGGCTATGGAGTAATGACGAACAACCCCCTGATTCCACAGAGAGATTATCCACAGTTCCTATCGCTGCTGGCATACATTTTGACATTAAAAAGAAAAGAAGGCCAAGCCCTTTTCACACTCGACTGTGCTTCACTGAAGAGAACAAATGCAATTCCTGCTTTTGTTTTTCCACCTTTCGTTACCTTTCTGCGTCCATGGTTTTATGCAGGGCTTAATGTGCCCCCTACTAGCCACAGATGCTTTAAAACCACTAAGCATAGATGTAGTGTTTCATTAATTGAGTTAAATGGATTGCAATGGTCGAGATGATTTGTCTGTCGGCTTTTATTGCTGCAATTTAAACTGTGCCTCATTGCATTATGCCACTTAATGAGAGCCCTCACCAGATGTTTTGTCTCTGCTAGTATTAACATCCACACATTCACTTATGTGCAAGTGCTAATTTTCCCCAGTTTATAGTTTTGTAATCTGTTAAAATTCCCTACTTTTTATTCTTGTAGTTTTTGTCAGCCTATGAGGTTGATATTTTGATTTGTGGCCTCATCATTCCCTATACCCCACATCCATACTTCACTCTAGGCCCTTGCAGGGAGTTTGAGCAGATCTGGATCCTCTCTAGTGAAATATGGCTCATCCTTTTTCCTTCATTTCTCCTTATCTGGTTAGTTCTGGCTGTGGGCCTGCTGTGGCGTTGATTTGTGACCCTCTCTGTCTGCAGCAGTGAGAGGCTTTAATGCAATGTGTGCTTCTGCCCTTCTCCCTACAGATGAAACAGGCCCCTGCATTCCCCTGATAGACTGCTAATTTGTATACTAAACTGACAGGCAGCAATGATAAGGGCTAGCAACTGCTGCTCAGCCTGGGAGGGAGGGAAGGGAGGAGTGATAGTGTGGGGCGCAGTAAGCGAGACGGAGGGTAATATTTTACACAAAGCTCAGGCCCCCGTGCTCCTCCATCGGTATTAATTTCCTTGAGTCTGTTGCTAGGGGGAGAGAAAACAGGAGTTTCCAGCCTCTGTGCTCCAACACAGACACACAAGCATTTATACGTGCCTATGAAAATGACACTTTGGGCTAAGTCCAGAGTGGTTTGTGTGTATTTTGCAAGCGCGCAAGGAGAGACCACTCTATTCTACTTGGTCACCGTGGAATTCATTATCATCTTAATGAGGCTCCAGCTGAGGCCAGTATCTGCTGACAGATGTGTGGGATGCTTCCTTCCTTCTCCATATATATCTCATGATGTTTGCTGGAGTTTTGCAGTCTTACTGGCCCACACCTGTTCTGACAAGCGAGCAGTGCCTGATGTGGAGAGAGTGGAGGATGGGAATTGATGGTAAAGATATCTGTTCCAATGAAATACATAGCACTGCTTCAGCTTATTAGAAACGACCATTCGGTAGGTCATTAAGTTTCTGGAATGGTGCAAGGACAAATGCTGGGAAGATAATTAATTTGGTGTCTCCTGTTGCAGCCTGGGAGCTGTAGGCCCACTGTGCATGTCTAATGGCAACATTTATTGCAAAAGTAGGATTCACAGACGTCTGAGGAGAAAAGGTGACGGTACTGTATGCCATTGAGGGACACTGATTGTAGCCTTTAATGATTCACCATATTCATGTTGCCTTTGAAAACATTACAAGATAACAAGCATACAAAATTAATTCTATATCAGAATTCAAGAAAGGTTTTACAAAAAGATTTACAAAAAAGAAAAGGTCACTTACTCCACTGACCTGGTTTCCTCGAGCAGCTCCTTCCATCACATCAGGGCTCTTGACGACAAATGCTGTGTCACCTCCAGTTTACAGCTGCACCTTAGTACCATTCTGAAAAGAGGGGGGATACAGGAATTCAAGTGACAGTAAATGGAAAATTGGAAAAGAGGGCAGTGAAGGTGGAAGTTGACAGTGATGAAACACCAAGCAGGAAAGCAAATTAACAGTGTTGGTTTGTGCGTGTGCATGTGTGCGTTCAGGCGCATTTGTGTGTGTGTTTTATTAGGTAGGGGCATGGACAGACAGGTTCAGTCTGGGTAATTGAGTGCCTGATTGTCCATGTAGGATATGTGTCCTCTGGCCCACTTCCTTTTTTCCCCTTTTCACCTTCTTCTTTTGTTGCACTTTCTATTGAATCATTTTGTCCCATGTCATGTCACATCAGTACAAATATAAAAATAGCTGTGTACACTGGTGCATCAAGCATCTTTGCTTTCATCAAGACTTTCGACCGTCTCATCGACAGCAGCTGTGCGGGGAAGCATGAAGTACAAGTGTGCTGTGCTTTCTTTGTGTGCGTTTTGCTTGTCTGTCACTTTTTTGAAGAAGTAATCTTTTTTTTGTTCTGACCATCAAAATCTGTCAGCCCTTTTACAAGAGTTGCCTTTTCAAGTTGAGAAAATGTCATTTTGAAAACTTGTTGGCTCACATCTAGTTTGTGGTATGCTCATATTAAGACTCACCACCTTACCACTTGTCCAACAACTGTCTGTTTAATACATAGCATGTGCTAAATGACTCAGAAGTAAATTGTAATTATAGTCATTACAGGAATGAGCCCACAACAAAGCCTACTAACTGGTTTCTTTGTTTTCACACCACATCTGTTGTGATAGCACTGCCAGATTGTTTAAAAATTATACCAGGGAAGAGAGTTGGTATACCTCTTTTTACAGGGGTGGGAGGAGACTGTTTAAGAAATTTGATTGTATTTAGTCTACTTTTCTCCAACCTCTGACTGCAAGGTTTCTTCCTTCTTGGAGATAATTTGCTTGGCTACATGGAATGCAGGACATGAAATAGCGCTCTCAGATCAAAGGTAGATTGAAAGCCTGGGGATCATTTGTTATAAAGCAGAGCTGGGCTGCTGTGTGGTGGGTTGTTGGGGGAGAAACTGGTCTCTCAGCAGTCTTTACTAAATGAGGTTAATTGAATCTGGGTAATTGCTGACCTTCCTGTTTCAGTGAAATCACAGCTTTAACTGATCAATGCTTTTCATAAATTTATGCCTCAAGGTCACTCAGTTGATTATGCCGCCCTCCCTCACTAGCTACATCGCTTTGCTCTGGTGGCCCATTGTGTAAAAATGAAGCGTGGAGGCATTTGAACACTAAAAGAATGCAATTAAGCGCATCTCAGATTTGCAAAATTAATTAGCTTGCAAAGTTGTTAAGTAAAAGCAATATGAACACAGAGAAATTTCAAAGAGTTTTCCGCTTGCTTCTTTGCTGTTAAAGCAAACTCATTTTGCCTCACAGTGAATGTCTCACTTACTGCTTGTTAGGTTTTCTGCCTCTCCACTTTCCCTCTGTGGCCCTGCTATCATGTGGAGATTTATGGGGCAAATAAGTCATTGGTGTACAGGGAAGTCGTGGACTTTTTAAAACAAACAGCAGTGTAATTTGTAATTTGGCATTCCCTAAATCTGGGAATTATCATTCAGCATGTGGTGCTTTAGAGAGTCAGCACTGTAATGGTGGGCTTGCTGGCCAAGCTCCCTCCCTGGGTTCCTTTTCTTTCTCCCCCCGTTCTTTTTACGTCTGCCGAGGAAACAGGAGGATTTCACAGCTGCTGAGATCTGAGCTCCGGCTGGGCCCTGTGACCTCCTTCTTTCTTCTTTATTTTCCCCCCTCCCTCAGTCTCACTCCCTTTTTTCTCCCTCTATCCAGCAGTCTCTTTCCTCAGGGAGCTCTTGTGTGGCTCAGAGGAAGCTGAATCATAAAGCATGGCTAATGAATAGAATAGGGAAGGAAAGCTGAGGCCCGCTGACGGCCCTCAAGAGAGGAGGCCAGGCCCCTGAAGCCCCAGGCTCAAATAGCAGACGGCCCTCACAAAGGTCAGGCTTCCTGCGGCTCGCTCCAAGGGCTTTTGGCTCCTAGGCAATACAGCTTAAATTTCCCTCATAGTTTTTTTAAATGGTTAAATTTCCCTGTTTCCTTTGGAAAACTTGCCCTTTGCTCCTTATTTTCATTGTCTTTCTGTTTCTCTATATAAGTGTTTCCCCTCTGTCTCATCTTTCTCTGTCTGTTTTTAATGGCAGCCAGGGTTGCCTCAACAAAGAGAGTGTGAAGAATTTGTTATACATGACCTCTGCACACCACAACCACAAGCAGCTCAGACTGCCAGCAGCACAGCCCAGTAAAAAAATGTCAAGTTGACCAACGAAGCCCAGAAAGTTCTACAAAAACAACAGCTAGCCAAATCATAGCTCTGCTTTGACATGCCTTTTTAAGAAGGGCTTTTGCAAGCTGGCCTTGTAATTGTGGATTATAGGACTGACTGACTCATACAGACTTAGCAGGTGCAAAACACAGCATTGAACCCTAAATATCAGTTGTTGATGTTACTTGGAATACAGTTGAAATATAAAAGAGCTTGCTTTGACTCTAAGAATGGTCAGAATAAGAATAGAAAGACCTAGGTCATTTTGGCAAATAACAAACACAGGTTTTCTGTTCTCATGAACATGTGTCTGTCATGCTCTCTGGATAACCACCCTGGTCATAACAACTATTTTAACTGCTACAGTGAGTTATAGCATTACCTACCCTGTTTTTTTTTTTTTTGGTATCGTGACCCCTTGCCACTCTAAGCAAGACCCTGAGCCAACTCCCGTGTCCATTTGACAAGCTTCATTTCATTCTGAGCCCATATTTTCCTTCCCGGGCCTGCCGGGCCGTGATTCAAGGCTGAGGTTGTGCTGCTGCAGTGCTGAGGCTTGGTACTGGAGCGTTTAATGTCATCCAAAGCCAACAAAGAGCCTGTGTTGTAGTCTGGCGCCCTGGTTCTGGGAGATTGAAAAAGGGCAATGCACAACACTCTGTCTTTCCCCTGCAGTCTCTCACTTTGTCTACTGTAAGAAGAAACATGAAATGTTTTTGTTCAGCTGAGTGTTTGGCTTTCTTTGGATGTTCTACTTGGAGATCAAAGAGGTGTTAATAATCTCTCCTTAATGTACAGCATTTGCAATGAATTATTTTACTACCATAAACACACTGGATGGCAGGTCTTTCAGTATATACTGCTGCCTATTAATCTCATTACTGAAATGATTACAGCCACCTTAGCAATAGCTCACTTTACCTGGTGTTAAAAAATACTCAGCTGTATAGTTTTGTATTATGCATAATGCATCTGAGATTCAGACCTAAAAGCTTAGTCTCCTATTGTTGGCATATTACGAGGAGATTAGAGCAACTGACTTATTATGTCTTATTGCAGAGTAGATGTTGACAGAAATCAATATTTCTCTGTAAATATCAACAGATAATTTATTTTACTGTTTTCTGTAGATTCAAATGTTTACATCCACTATGAGTTTTCCCTTGAGGTTTCATGTTTGGATTTTTTTTACACCCTGTGTGTTGGTAAAGCAAATTAGTGTGAGAATTTATGCTTTACTTGAGCTCTGTTGTGGTTGTCGCTGAGACGAGACATCAAGCTCAGACACACAAACATTGTACAGAAAAGTAACGCAGCGGTAGTCAAGTAGAAATCGGGAGGTCTTGGAAAGAAGAGGACGTCCTCAAAACACTTGTGAAGAACTAACAGGGATGCCAAGGACAGCCATCTGTGTTTACAAAATCATTTGCTTTCTCTTTCTGTCTCTCTTGTACTCGCTCAGATTCACTGTTCATTCTTTACATATGCTCCCTTTGTGCAACACGAAATACAAGCGTGGCAGTTAAGGACACTCGGGACCTTTGAGTGGAACATATGTTCAACTCCTGCAGATTTTTACAAGTCTGCAGATCTCAGATGAGAGGAGCTAACGCAAAGGGAAATTGTGGCTTCAAATACAGCCCCCTATATTGGCTCGTAAAACAGGCTGAGAAAGATTTTCATTGTTAATATCTTCCAAGCACACCAGTAAATCCATTCAATGGTAGGGTTTGTCTGGATTTACTGATTTTGGTCATGGTCATAAAGTTTTCTGCCTGGTCAGCGAGGCATTTTTGTAAAACTATATGTTTTAGTTTGGGGAGTGCTTGCCAGCACATACAAGTCCTTCTAAAGCATAACGGAAAATATGCTGGCGTAGATTCTCAGCCATCCGTTTTTGTTTTTTTACTTTTTTGGACATAACAGAAAATACTTGGCAGTATTTAGTCTTGACATTTCCTTTATCACTTCATAGTCAGATACATTCATATGTAAAGACTCAACAACCATTTTGTTTGTGTCCTCCAGGTTTACACTTCTCAATGTAACATCGGCTCAGTCAGTGACGCATCATCAGTGGATGTAGGATTTGTGCAGATTTCTCTTCATTTGACAAAAATAAGAATAAAACTGAACTGTGTTATGGAAATGAGAAATGCTATTTCTTTTTTAAAATATTACATAGCAGTGTACAGTGTGATTTCTTAGCAGCAACTTGTTTTCAAAAGCCTTTGTGCTCTAGTGTTGCATAGACAACTCACTGTTTTTTTTTTTTATGTTCTTGACAGCGTTTCTTCTGAGGGTTTTCAGGTGGCCCAACAGTGCCATCTAATGTTACCTCATCAGGAAAAAAACAGACAACTGTACAGAAGGAGCTCCTTTCCTTGGCTGATTGGAGACTGTTGATTGTATAATGTTGTGTGTGTGAGAGCGGAACTTTACCTCTTAGCACTTATAACCACATTTGTGGCTGAATAAGTGTTTTGCTGGTTAGACAAATGTTTACCTGTGCCTGATCCTTTTGTAAATTATATAGTTTTTGGACAGAATTGATTTGTAGCTCAGTGATTCGTCAGCAGGCAAATCCACCTAAAGTCTGCTTTTTGTCGTTCTAGGTGTCTGATGTAGGATCAGAGAAGCTCTTTTCCCCTACCACACCCAAAGGTAAGAAATCTGTTTTTCTCTTTCAGCTTCAGTCTTTTCCCCTCCGCTTTATTCATAAACATAACAACAACTGGGTTTTGCAAATGAGTCCAATTCTGTCCCACTCTAATCCTGCAGCTTCCATTCAGATTTAAATGTCTCCAGACATAAACAAGGTCTGGTGACTACATATGCATGCATTTTTGCCTGGGTGCATAGTGGCGTGTCTTGGACGACCTCGCCAAAGGCTTAGTCTTCCTACATATTGGTTCATTAGAGGGGATTTAAAGCCTCCCTGCCACATGCTCCCACAAATGGGAACTTCCCCTCAGGCATTACAAGCTCTCTGACAGCAGGCCTGGATCATAATGGATGCCAAAGGAAAGACAGAAAAAGAGCTTTGTCAGCCTCCAGACAACACAAACTGTGTGCATTCAGATATGCACATTTATAGATTGTAAGGCCTTCCTTTGCTTTTGTTTAATATGACCATGACGGCTTCTACAATGTTTTTGTACTTTTGTGTCCATGCAGTGGATATTTTTTGGCATGTCACCGGCACCATGCAGGCACAGACTGCTTGCTGCATCTGAATATTTACTACATGCAATGATGCTTAGCAGGTCAGAGCAGGGGTAAAAGTGTCAAACTGTGGATGCAGGGAAGAGGGGAAGAGGCACAATCAGCCTGCTCTTGACAGATAGCAGCATGCAGACCACGTCCCCTCTGGGCAGGAACCAGGAAGGAGGCCCATTAAGACAAGCTGAGGGAAAAGATGGTGGATCTGCTCACTGTAAACTACAGCCAAATGAGGAGGGTTCAGGAGACCGATGGGAGGAGGCATGTCTGCAGTCTTAACAACCAGATCAGCCTGCCTCAACTTGGTGCCATTGTGTTTGTCTATTCTGGGATGTTTCATAAACATTTGTTGTTCAGCTTACCTGTTCTGTTGTTGTTGTTTCACCCAACACTGAAGGAGAAAGGCTAACAATGTTTTTGCCTGCGTCTATGTCTGTGCATGTGTTTGTGGCCGCCACAACTAAGCAACTTTAGCAAACACAAAAATTGCATGTGTGGTAGTAGCTGAGAGTCTTTCCCAGTACGTACTCCGAGTGCTATACATTGTACGACATCTTTGCTTAAAACCTTGCCATAACTGTTGGAGTCAACTCTGTTCATCATTTAACAAAATATCACATGACCCACTGAATGGGTTTTAATGAAACTCTCAGGAGGTAGTCATTGGATACACATCTACAGCTCTTTAACATGTGGAGTCGACCTAGGTCAAGATGGCTGCCTCAGCTTATCAACCTTAGCCAACACAAAAATGACTGTAACTTATTCACGTTTACAGAAATTGAGCTTAAGTTTGATGTGGTAGTTGCTAAGAGTGATTAAGAACACAGACTCTGAGTGCTAATGCATCTTGCAAGATCTCTCAATATCATATGGGATTGTGTGTAATATTTACAAGATTTGGCAGAAAACAGCTATAACTCCACCCCATTTCATCATAAAATGATCTTAGTTTAAAAGTCTAAAATGAAAATCAGCGGTTTGGTTTATTTACTGTTTTTTTTGTTTAGCTTTGTTTTTGATTTTTTTATTTATATATATA
>JAOXNZ010000001.1:8989203-9013392 GCA_028566095.1 Kryptolebias brasiliensis | reverse complement strand
AAAACCAGATATTATCCACATCAATGATATAAAATGTTGAAACTAAGAAATTGTACCATTTTTAGTAAAAAAAAAAAACGTAATATTGAATTTAAGGGCAGCAACATGTCTCAAAAAAAAGGGTTGGGACACGGGCAACAAAAGGCTGTAAAAGAGTAGAATAAGAAAACAGCTGGAGGAGCATTTTGTTACTAATTAGGTTAATTGGCAACAGGTCAGTAAGACAACTGGGTATAAAAAGAACATTTTAGAGGCTGAAGTAAAGACAGGCAGAGGTTCACCAGTCTGTGGACAACTGCATCTACAAACAGTAGATCAATTTCAGACTAATGTTCCTCAGTGGAAAATTGGGAAGACTTTGAATATCCCATCATCTACAGTTCATAATATCATCAAAAGATTTTTAAGAAACTACAGAAATCTCTGAGTTCAAAGGACAAAAGGCTGAAAGTCAGTATTGTGATCTTCAGGAGCCACTGCATTAAAACAGGTCTGATTCTGTTCTGGACTTCACTGCGTGGACTCAGGAACACGTTCACCAGCTTGTCTGTAAACACAGTTCAGTTAAAGCTCTATCATGCAAAGAAGAAGCCAGATGAGGACACCATCCAGAAACTCCAGCGGCTGCTCTCCTCGGCTCCTGGACGTTTACAGACTGCTGTTAAAAGAAGAAGGGATGCTTCTCAGAGGTAAACGTGGCCCTGTCCCGGCAAATTCAGAATTACCTTTATTTCTTCCTTTAAATTAAAACATTTCCTCATTTAAACATTCAACATGTTTCCTATGTTCTGCTGGGAGTAAAATATGGGTTTATGAGATTTGCAAATCACTGCATTCAGGTTTTTTATTTGTCATTTACACAACGCCCCAGCTTTGCTGGAACTGAGGCGGCAGATAAAACCACAGGATTAATATCTGCGTGCAGAAGAGGAAAGATTAGTCAATGAAAGGGAATTATCTGTACAATCATGACATCATCAAAACATATAATGAAATATATATAGATATATAACTTGTCTCTGATTAAATCCAGTTAACAGTTACCGTGCTTTAAACTTTCAGGCTGATGAAAAAACTGAGCTGCGAATCACAGGACGGGTAAAGGAGTCCTGCTTTAACAAGAACAACAGCTCCAACTGGAAATGTGAGTCAACGTTAAACACGCTCTATTCATATCAGAGTAAATAAAAACACATCCTCGTCTGCTGAGTGTACTATGCGTGGGAAATGTGAAGGCTAACCATCATGTTTAATTTCTCCCGGTCTTTGGTGTCAGCAGGACTGCACAAAGTGACCCGGGCTTCATGTTTTCTCTGGTTTCTGCAGATATTGTTTGACAACACTGACGATAGTTGACACCTCTGCCATGGCGCCTTTACCTACAAGAACGTAAGAGTTGGTTACAGAAGTACAGAAGCAAGGAAGCAGCAAAACAATCTACACATACAAGCGCAATTAAAGTGCTTGAGAACATTTTTCAGGCAGTTCTTTTTTTTTTTTTTGTATATTTGCACCGTTTGCATTTGAGCCAGGCTGTCGACATGGTTTGCTACGAGCCAATGCTAATCTCACACAAAGGCACTGATTTTATTTGTTTTAATGTAAACTTTTTTTGGGGGGGGAAATATCTTCTATCAGGGCTGTTTTTTTTACTACTTTATACATTGCGTGCAAAAAAATGTACTGTTGGGTGCAAAGAAATGCACATGTAACATAATTTACTCAAGGCAGGATTTGAGAGGATCTGGGCTAGGCATAAAATAATAATAATAATAATAATAATAATAATAATAGGTCTGTGCAGATAAACTTTAAGGTTTTGAGTCACACAGAGCAGAGTTACACTGACACTGAGCTAGAAATATTAAATCTAATCTCTTGTCTGAAGCTATGAGAGAGAAAATAAGCTAGATCACAGTAAACAATGAGGCTTCACTGACCAAATCAAACCAAAACTGACAAATAAAGCCTGTATATTTTTCACAAGTCAACTAACTTTAAAGTGTAAAGGCAACAAGAAGGAAAAGATGAAAATACAGAATAACATCAAGCTAAATAACAAGCAAAACTGCAACACGTTCAGGTACACAGTAGCGTTAATGATGCTGGATAAGCGTAAAGCTTAATTATCTGGGTCAATAATGTTTAGTTTAATACAAAAGTAAGATTATACGAATGATAAATTACAAATACATTACTTACATGCACCTATTTGGCTTTATTTCAGCTTAATGCAGTTATTTTCCTTCAGTTTGATGCACTAAGGTTGGGTCAACATACTCTCATAGAGATGATTCAGATTATTTGCTTGTTGAATCGACCAGAGAGAAAATGTTTAATTAAAATGCTTATCCACTACGAGTGACACAGGTGTGATTAATTATACAGAGATGCATAGACCATAAATATATTTAGGTTAGGTATGTTTAATGAATAAAAAAAAGAAGAAATAGCTGTAGCACCCTGTAATGTGGAGTCCATATAAACCAAATAATGCAGGTGTTTGGGCAGAAAAACACTGGAATATATGGAGCTGTGTCAATGAAAACACTACATTTAAAAGTGGCTTCTTACACAGAGACACATCTCTGTGTCCTTCGGTGTCTAAAGACAGGAAGATGTTAACTAACCACCATTTTCCCTGGGTCAACCTTTAGACAAAAGAGCTGTTGTTCTGAACACTTCAAGGTCAGTTTGAAGAACGAGCGGAGACGGATACTTGGGAAAAATTATCTGCACAGATTCGGCACTCATTGTTCGGCTTCTGTTCGGACACGGATATTTATGCAAAAGTAGAGCAGGATGAAAATCGAGAGCATGCGAGAGAAGTTCAAACAAAACCAAATGCTGCATGAAGTAGGCGTCTTAGTTGTTTTGGGGAAGAAAAAAAAAAAAAGGTAAAATAACTGCTCCTCTGTTTTACAGTCAGTGTGTTTCAGGCACCGTTCAACAAATATATGACGAGCACTCTGGGTCACTTTAGTACACAGTCCAAAGGGTAGAAACACAGCTTAATTCCAATGTTTCTTTATGTTGCATCAAGAATCATTTGAGGAGCTAAACCTCAAATATTGAGAGCACTGAGCAGATTATTATGACCTCCTACACCTGTGGTATTTACCATTTCCTTTTCATTTACACGCTGCTTTGCTCTTGCTCTGAAACTGGGGCAAACAAGTCAGGGAGTGCTCTTTTTGTCATTTGAATATTTTGTTTTATGTTTAGGCTAAAGGTTTTATCTCTTGATCGGAACAGTTTTCAGTTCTTTGGAGTATGTGGTGGCAGTCATAAACTCCTCCTCCCCCCGATCCAGCCAGCAGCAATGGTTTTCTTTAAAAAAAGGACATGGCTCCTGATTTCTGGTTCTTAACACCGACGATGCAAACAAGAGTCACTCAGAAGAAAAAAGAAGATACGGATATTTTTTAAAACCCAACTCCACCAGGACATGTTAACATCCTACTAGATGAAAAACCCTGATTTACAGCAGCCTTTCCACAACCTTCTTTTGTTCTTTCAGACCATATTTCTTCTTTCTGAAATCAGTAAGTTCACGGGTAATCTTTACACCCTCCTAAATCACAATCAAATTCTTTAAAAATTTATGTTGGTGAGATCAGAGCTGTCCTCATTTTCCACCTTTGAGCTGCCTGCTTCCATTTGCAAGTCACAGCTACATCAAGAATAAAAAAAAAACAAAGACAACAAAAGACGAAGACAGACATGTGACTGTAGCAGACTTTAGTTTATCTTGTCTTCTGAATAACTGGAGCGTTTCAAAGAAAGTCTCCTGGTAAAAAAGAGCCGACTTCAACTTCAAAGGTCTGAAGCTGTTCAGTAAGAAGGATTTATTGTTGGTTTTCTGCCATTTGTCCTCTGATGTCGTTTTAGGTTTGGTGGAGTTCTTTTGACAGCGACATGTGTGAGACCTCTCCAAAGGTTTTCAACAGAGTTGGAAGAGAAGTTTTAAAGCATCCACTTTCAGACGTTCTTTAAAACTGTTAAATGAGAACCTTTTCATTGTTCAGATCAAACACCAAAGACCTTTATTTTGACTCTTATTTGATACAAGACAATTTTTTCATCCCTAAAATGATTTGTTTTGTTGTAATTTTCTTCAATTATTATTTTTCAATAGAAATCAATGCTACAAAGTAATCCCACATCATGACTGAGCCTTCAGCAGGTTTTACTGTGAGAGTAGTTTAGTCTTACTTATTTCCTTGTTTTAAATCTTTTGGACAATAAAGTTTTTTTGCAGCTAGCCCTGTGTACTTAGGAACTGTAATTTCTTTTTTTGATAACAGTATTCCTGATGCTCTCTGACGGTTCTCTCATCTCGTCAAGTTAGAAAAATAAAACAAAACAAAATTCTAACAGTTTTTGGGGGCAAAACAGAAAACTGCACAGCTGAGTGGCGTTGTGTTCTTTATGTTTAGGTGTCTTAATCTAGAATAAAAAATATGCTTTTTAAACTCTTCAGCATACCTTTTAGTTTTGGATATTTTACTAAAATATTCTGATTATGTAAAATGTATATATTTGGATGTGTGTCTGTAAATATTTAAAATAAGCAATATTCAGGACTCCCAGTGACAGACAACTGAATGGAGACTAAATATCAGTAGACGTAAACTATTTTTTTCTGGAATTATTTTTGGAGGTATGGCAACTTCACATAAATCATAACTGAGTAAGAAAATAAATGAACAAAATGTCCTTTAAATAAAACAAAAAAAACAAACCCACCTTCATCTCCACATACTAGCTTTTTAGCTATACATGGAATTTCCACATATCCGAACTCTTCGAGCCTGGATACCTGTTGGGCTGTAATGGGATGCTGCCACATAGCTGTATTCATAGCAGGGCAGAAGAGAAGAGGTCGACTGATATCCCAAGCTCTTACCACACATGTCTGAAAAAAAAAAGATCCTAGTCAAAACGTCAATAATTGCAGGGAAAACGTGTGATAGATTTTTGTTTGTCAGTCTATTTTATAAACAGCAAAATCTTTTTCCCCTCATGTTCTCACCAGCAAATTGTCACAAATGCCAGAAGCAATCTTTCCCAGAGTGTTGGCATCAAGGGGAGCAATGATCAGTAGGTCTGCCCAGCGCCTTAGCTCGATGTGCAGCACAGGGTCTGACCTCTGTGTCCAAAGCTAAACAAGAGACAGGATGTTTGGCAATCAACCAGTGAGACAAATGTTTCTCAACCTCCTCGCGGAAATGCATAGTGCCAACATTTCACAATCTTTCTGGCCCTTGACCAGATTTCTGTGTCTCAAATTTCTCACAAATGGCTGCTGAATGAGTAGTTACGAACTCACAACAAATTTTAATAGATTTAGTGACTTTGACAACACTTAAAGAGCGTGAAAGATCATCTGGGCTACATTAATATACATATTATGGTGCATATTTATTTAATACATATATTAAATAATTTGAATATCCATGCAATAGGTTAAAACAAATTAAAACGATTAGAATTTGAATGAAACCAAAGTAGTAAATACCTCCAGTGGTACCAGTTAATAAAAAAATACACAAGGAGGTTTGAAATAAACGCATGTTTTACCTCCCACTCATCCTTGTCACTGTAGATTTTTACTGAAACTTCTGCAGGATTGTAGAAGTGTTTGGCATGCTCTGTAGTGACCACCCTTACATCCACCTGAGACACAAAACAAGACAAAGACAGGGATCATTTCTACGAGGCACACTGTCCTTGTGCCTAAATAGAAAAACAGGTAGTAAAATTCTCATTAAATTGTGTCATTAGATGTTTATTCGAGTATTAGTGCTTTGATATGGCTGACAAATGTCCCCATCTTGCGGTAAAGATAAAACCATGCAGTCAGTTAAATAAAGGGGTGCGTGGTTTCGCTGGTTTCTGTGAAAACTCAATATATGGCAACATAAATGTTAGTAGTAACAGGTTTTACAGTAATTGTGAAGCAGCTTACGCCGGGGAGCTGAAGAAGTTCGGAGACCAAAACAGGCAGTTTCAAAGCTGCGACGCTTCCTGTCACGCCAACAAGAACACAGAATGTGCCGGAAGATTTAAATAGGTCAGTTTTTAGGGACGAAACCGGATTCTCGGTCTGCATATTAGCTTTGTCGCTAAAAAAAAAAGCTAAACAACTTGCTGTAGGGGTGCGGAGCTCTCTACTTCCGTAAATATCCACGACGAGCCAATCAGAAAAGAGCACGGCCGAACGTTACCGACTCATGCGCGAGCACGTCGCTACGTCAGCGCGTTGCGAACGCGCACGTTGGCAGAATCTTCTGGGGTATTAGCTTAATGCTTCTTGGGTTGCTAGCATGTCGCGTGAAGACTCCATTCATTGATTATGCAGTGAAGTTTTTCATTTGAAACGAGCTTTTTAAAAACTCAACGATGACTCTCACGCCTCTCGTTTACTGGGCTCAACGTCACGAAGTCATTTACCTGCGCGTGGAGCTGACAGACGCCCAGGTGAGTTGGACCTGTTTCACGGGCGGTCTTTCCGCTTTATTTTAAGCCTCCGAGGGTAAAAATGGATGCAAATTAAGGGCTGAGCGTTTTTTTTTTTTTTTTTGTAAACACGCCTGTTAGTTTGCATGTTGGAAAATGAATACATAGATTATTTTAGGTGATAATTAGTGTTGACAAAGCTCCTTGTCTCTGTCTGTGTGGGTTGAACCTCACCAAACCTGTTCACTCGTGTGTTTTGGGCCAGTCACGTGGATTAATGATACCATTTAATACCCTTTGGCACCAATAAACGCCGGGCCGGGTTGTATATCAGGGTAATGATTCTCCAGAATATTTATCCAAGCTTCAGACTGCAAGAAACTCAGTTTTGCAGCTCATTCGGTTCACACCTTTCCTGAATTTCAGGCATCTTAGCTGCAAAAAAAAACCACTTTGTTTTATAGCAGATGTAGTGTAGATCCGGGGTGGGCACTGTGTGAAAACACTCATTTCCTGAAGAGGAACCTAAAGGGCATGAATAACTTAAATGTCATTGTTTTTTGGATTATAAATCGTTGAGGTAAGCTTAACTTGTCCTTTTGGGGCCCTAACTTAATGTTTTGTTTTTTAGCAGTGTTCTGCACAGCACTGAAAGTGAAGTGATGCTCAAATTCTCATACGCAGGCCTTTTCTCTCAATAGGTGCTGAGTGGCCTTTGTTCCACTGCAGGTGTTTGCTACATGTCAATAAAATTAACATGGTCTCCTCCTCTTACATTGCACGGGCTGGTCGAAGTGACAGGGCTCCTCCTGCCGTGGAAGCTAACATTAAATCCCAGTCTCACCTGCTTGATTTTGAATGCCAGAGAAGTGAGGAAGGACGGTGATTGGAGAGGGAGCACTAGGGTCAGGGGCAGGGGGATTGAGGGCAGCTCAAACATAGTGAAGCAGATGAGAGAGCATGTTTGTATTCGGCCGAGCAGCTCTCCTCTGGCCCAGTCAGCGTAATGTATCACTAACCTTGGTGGCCAGGCTGACTGTTTGCAGCCTCTTGCCCATTAAATAATGAATGTAGGTTGACCCTCTAACCAAGCATTGTGCCTCGATTAAATCAGGATAGAGTGTAGGTAGCTGGAGAATGTGCCTGGCTGACTTTTAGGCAGACTTTGTATCTGGAGCATAGACACAACACTGGGAGAATATAAAGGAATACATAGGCTTTATGGAGACCAATGAGCACTTCATGGACTTGAAAGTAGCCATCACCGGTGTGAAAACTAAGGCTTAGTTTAGATGTTGTAAAAATGTTACACATTCACACAGTAATGCTGTGATCACAATTGTTGTTTAGAAGAGACCACAAAAGACATAGAACCTGCTGTAGTTTTCATGCTAAGTAATAGCTGGCACTGTGATTTTTCTATTTCAACAACACACGCATGCGTGCAGGCACTTCAGTCTCGAGCATGAGAACAGTTACATCCAAAATGCAGAATAAACGAACGTTCGTTTGGACTGACAGTAAGGTTGGGTTGCTGTTACACGCTACTTTAAATTATAAATCTAAAAAGAAGCAGAAAAATGTGACTGTAATCGTAATGAACACTTCAGCTTTCAGGTAACTTGCGTTTTCCCATAAAACAATGCAAGGAGTTTCGACAAAACTTCCACCCTGAGACCTAGATTTAAAACGTTTTGTGTCAGAGAATCCGATGTTGCTCTTGTTGTGTAGACGAACGCCAAAACGCAGAATTGTCTCAGGTTCATTTAAAAACTGGGCCTAAGCCTGGTGAAACTCTTTTTTTTCTTCCTGCACTAATTTGTTTTGCAAATGTCAGACACGACATCCTTTATAATCAGAAATGTCAATGTTACTGTAGTGTCACAGCACTTTGCTCAAGATCAGGTGTTATGAGTCTTGGCCATTTGTTTGTGATGACCATGTTTGCACAGAGGCGCCTCAGCTTGGTAGTTTGATGTTCTAAAAGAAACCCTCCTCCTCAAGCCTAACTCATCACACTTTAATGTGCTTAAACAGCAGCTCGTGTTTCTCATTATTTGTTTTAAATATTTAGAGGATACAAACTTCTTTCAGATACCAGAAGGCAGACAGGCTAGTTAACTAAATATTTAAGAAGGAAAACTAAAACATTCCTTGTTTCTTTATTAATCTTAAGGTTATTACTGTTTACAGCCATAAGACTGCTTATAAGCTGACTGATTTGTTTTTGAGAAAAGGGGCTGATATTAAGCTGCCTTTATTGATAGTGCTAATGCTGTTTGTGCAGCCATCCTTGTCGGAATGATGAAAATAAATAGGGGGAGCTCAGCAGAGATAAGACACGTGTTTAATTATTAATTGAGCCATTACTGACAAAGATTGCCTTTTTTGATTTAAAGCAGGAAGACCTGCCTCAGGGACAGAAAAAGCAATTACAGAATTCCCAACCTTTAGTGCTGCTGCCCATCGTTCAACATACGCCACGGAAGAGAAGCAAAGGGAGACAAAATGCTCCCGCACACACAAACGCTCACACGCTTGTGACACTGCGTTGTTTCATAAATTATTTTAATTCTTCTTCAATATTTATAGCTTTTGAAATTAAATTTATCTCATCATGTACTATTTATGTGGAGTGGCAAACAGTCAGTAGGACCAAGCCAAATTATACACAACCTGTATGGGATGTGGTACTTTTAAAAGCTGACTGGAAAGCATTGTTTGATTTGGTAAGATTCAGAAAGGGATGTCAAAGCTTTTTACAAGCTGCCTGTTTTCAAAGGCAGTCTAGATAATTTGTGTGTTGCAATTAGTTGTCTTGCAGAGTTATTGCTGATATTTCACACTAGCCCCATGTGCACTTCGTGGCTCCTTTAAAGGTCTATTATGTCCATTAGAAACATGCTTGGTATGTGCAAAGACTCTAGGGTGCATGAAATATTAACTAACTTCCTTTAAAACATTTGGTCACTGCTGATTGAGTTTCATTCTTGAAACAGAAACCCTGTTTGATGGTCCATGCGTTTCTTCTTTATTGTAGATGCTCTCTATTACTGATGGGAATGCTTCACATAAGTCTGTCAGCTCTGTTAGTCAATGCCATCTTTGTCAGTGAGCCCATAGGTGGGGGTCAGATATTGTGACAAAAAATGGGAGTCATGTTGTAGGCTGTATGTTGAGGCTCCTTTGTGTGGCTCTGTGGTCATTGACTGAATATGGATTCAGCTTTAGTTGTGGAGAGGGAGCAATTACAAAATCACTAAAGGCTTTAATGGACTTTTAGAGCAGATTGTCGAAAACATGACCAGCCTTTTGGGGGGGATCTTGTACATATGCACAAAGCCTCTCAACATATTAGACTATGTTTTTGTTCACTTTTTTTAAGTGCTTTAGTTTAGTTTGGTCAGTAAAATGACACTTTATGCTGCCATTTTCATTGTCCTCAGAACTGTGCACATCATACTCAAAAAAAAAAAAGACATCAGATCTTATGGGCGTATATTCCCTCACAGATCACTGCAGCTGTTAAAGTTCACTGACCAATTTGCTCCATCATCTCAACGTAGTTGTAAGATGTTGGTCCTTTTTTTTTTTTAAAGAAAAAAACTTAAGTATAACCCAAAAGAGGCACAGCTCTCATCACATCAACTGTCTAATCTTAATCCTCCTTCTTCAATAAAAACACATTGTGGAAGGACTTTTTATTGTTTACTTATGAAAATACACAACCAGAGTCTTATCACTGCTGTCAGGCCTGAAATGTAAAGCGTGACGCCTGTCATCACTTTCAGGTTTTCTTGCTTTTAATCCTTTATTCCCAGCTTTAGTCAATCTGCCAGCAAGACTGTCATATTTTCCCCTCACCCAGCTTTTGTTTGAACATCCCAGTTCTTCGCTATGTGCGTTTTAAGCTCATTTATGTCGAGAGGTTCGCAGCCAACGTTGTTTGCAGGATGAGGCTGTTACGCTCATTCACAAAGCCAGATGGTAGGTGAATCTGGCCAAACACGGTGCTTGGATAATGTACAATCGCTGGCTAGCGGACAGTCGTCAGCCTAGATGGATATTACAAACATGCTTGTAATGGATTGGACGTTTATGGAAGCAGTTTACAGAAGCTTATAAAGATAGAAACAGCATCGCCAGGAACAGAATGAAAGTAAAATGCTTCAGATTCCATGACAGACAAGGACATCCAAGTATCAGAAGAATGTGCCAGAGTATTCAGGGGAGAAAAGAGAGAAACTTAGAAAGCAGAATCCCAAATGAAACAGAGATATCAATCTGCCTTCTGACGTATACTCTACTTATGTTCAGATGGTGGTCTTCCTTTGGTCTTTGTTTAGTATTTCTCATACCACAGTAACATACAATACCACAGACCTGGAGTAGGTTTGGCAGGCGCTGGCTTTGGAGAGTTTTGTAAGAGAGGCTTGCTATTAGTCTTGAACTCAACACATGGTGAAAAATGTAACCCAACACACACTCCTGAGAAAAGGCTTGTGTTTGGTTATATATTTCATCAAGTGTGAGTGCCATTAATCGTCTCAGTGTTTAACACACAGGCGATAATTCATTTAGACAGAAGGGCCTGCATTTTGGCCATATCAGTGGTGGTTTAAAAAAAAGGGACATGCACAGTGTGGTCTTCTGCAATACTGAAACGGTCATCTGTTTGGCTGTTGTTTTTGGCTACCAGCAAATTCCCTGCCCTGGGCTCTGGTGGTGGGGCCTCTAATGGCCTCTGACTGACTGTAATACCCCATTCAGCAGAGCATTGGCTCCAACCTCGCTGGCTGTTGGGTTAGTGCTGCTGTGTTGAAGGGTGAGCAGCAGTTCTGGGATTTCACTGCTGTTTGCTTTGGAAAGAAATTGTTCCAGTGTCACACAACACATTGAGAAAAGTATACAGAGTACTACCAGCAGGTTTGGATTGATATATACTCTTAATTATGTTTGCCCTTAGTTAATAAGTTAGTTGGTAGTTATATGTGCTGTTGTAATTCAATAATGAAATAAAGTAAGCTGTTTGTATGGTGCAGTAGTACAGTCTAATATTTAAAATAACACCTAACAAATATGATATTGAAAAACAATTTGTCTGTAATTTTGTACTTTATGTACAATAATAGGAAAAAATGTACTATTAACCATAGTGTTAGTAGTGTCATGCAGTCATTTTTTATTCTTAGTAACATTATGAGCACTTACATTTGCTTTTGAAATAACCCATCTGGTCAGGTGAAACTGTGACAAATTGCCTTTATTTTTTCTTAGAAGGAAATCAATGTAAAGCTATCGCTATCACTAATGATACATTTATTGACTCATCAACTGTTATGTCCAGGGCAAGTGCTGAAGTGCCTGGGGCGACTTATCAGCTGTGGTGCACTCTATTAGTGTCCTGGGTCGGTGTAGCAACAATGACCGAAGCCTGGTAGCAGGTGCCTCTGAAGCCGAGAAAGAGTGGACATGTTTTTCAGAGAAGATGAGCCATCTGGGTCTTGATACCTTATGGTGCTTAAAGCCCACTCTCAAGTGTGACACTCCCAGCACTTACCTTTTAGCTGCTCACAATAATCTTAGTTCTGGCTGCTAAAAGGAGAGTGGAGGCTTTCAAAAAAATTTACAGGGTTTGATTTGGTGTGGAGCCTCCTGCTTCATGGGATCATGAAACCGTCCGACACACTTGGTGGTTTGATTTTGATTCTTCTTGCTGCATCAGTACTGTTTTTGTCATATGTGAGCAGAGAATAAAGCGTGTGTGTTATCAACCACTACCATGAAAGAGATGTGATTACGCTATTGCCTGTGTGCATGTTTGTCTTTTAGCAAAATATTTGATGACTCACTGGATGGATTTGAATGAAACTCTCAGAAAGTAATGGCTAGATGTACAGATCTACAACTGATCACCATTTGGAATCTACCCAATTCAAGATGGCTGCCAAAACTACCAAATACAGAAATAGCTATAATAGTTGTTTTTACAGATACTGAGCTAAAATTTGGTGTGGTAGTAGCTTAGAGTCATACCCAACACATGCTAACAATCTGTGCAAGATCTTTTGTTTGTTTGTTTAAACTTTGGCATCCAAGGCAGCAGGTGATACGTATTCCTTCAAAAAATGCTACTTTCATTTTGTGTGTTTGTTTTGTTTTGTGCAGTCTTGTTTGACACATGTGATTTTTGTATTGCATTAGTATTTTATTTTTTTAATTTTTTGATGGAGTTTGTTTCAGCTTACTAGCAAATTGGCCCTTTCTCAGAGTTCAATTTTGCTCACAGTTCACCTCTCTCTTCTCGCTCACATTCACACATTTCTCCAAAGTGACAAGCTCCTTTCACACCCCAAAACAAATTTATTCTTTTCTTCTTATGGCACGCTTGGAGCACTGTAGTGATATGCAGTCTTGAAGATGTGCAGGCTGCTGTTAATGTTCCTTGTCCACTGGGGCTTCAAGGAGGCCAGACTAAGATTGCCTCAGATACCTTTGATTGTATTTGTGTGTGTTTCTTTGAGTGGTGGGAAGCAGACTGTAGTGTTAGCAGCAGCCACACAGGTCAGGATCCAGACCTTGTCTTCATTAGTTTATTTGACACAAATCTGTAGCCAACCCTCGGCTCCTTCCCTTGCCTTATTAAGTAACTTCACTCTACCCAAGTCTGGGTCACTTTACCCCTCTTTCTTTTTAATGCCCTCTCCTTCCAATCAAGAATGATGAATGAGGTGCGAGGAAGGGCAGCACATGTTTGCAAATCCTCAGCCCCTAAAGTGTGTCATCAGCCTTGACATGTTATTTTTCAATCCTCGTCTCAACAAAAAGAAAAAAGGAAGAAAGTAAAGAAAATACAGAGTGGAGAAAGATTTTTTAAAGACTTTGCATTCACATGTTCCAAGCTCTGATCACTGCTGGAAAAAAAAGGCTTGTAGCTCATAAATAAGAGCACAGTTCTTTTGGCATGAAGCCATTTGCAGGGAAAGTAGCAGCTTTTAGTCTAGTCCTTAACAGATGCTGTAAGCCTAATTACACAGCAGCACCCCAGGAGCAGCTCAGCAGCTAGATCCTCCTATAGAAGTGGCACTGATTACGTTATTGGTTCCATACGGGACAATATATTTCCCTCGGGCCTTGCAGATATGTGAAATTTAAGTCAAAGTTCTTTAATGCACAGTGGGATTTTTGTCTTCTGTAAGGCAGTCTAAAGTAATAAGACTCTATTGCAACCAAACTTCCTGCCAGGAAAATTTAATATGCATTGAAAATTGTTTAGCAATGGTCTACAGTTAGCTTGAGCAAATACAAATTCCAAGTTGATTTTTAAATGCCAGACCATAACAAGTGTTCATTAATGTCATGTAATTTTATTTTTTAAAATGAAAGGAGTTAACCAGTAAAACTCGGTCTGTTATCAGTACTGACTGAGTTATCTACATGCAACATCAACATATTTTTGAAATGCCATGTCAAGTGCGGTGCTTTTACTGGAGCTTACTGATGATATGGTTGCAATCAGATGATACAGATCAGATGTCTGGAAACCCTGAGACATTGTGTAACATACAAGGAATTGTTTTCCACAATAACATGTTCCTAAACAATTAGAAAAGTTGATGTGGGCTTTGATGAATACATTGAAGGGCAGAAGCCCTGGCCTGTGAAAACACGTTTCTCAAACAAGACAGGTATGAAGTAGCTGATGGCTGGCCCACCTTTTCAACATATGTTGATGTTGCATTTGTGGACATCTAGCCCGACTTGCTACCTCAGCACTCCTTAAATCAGATTTGACAACATGAAAAAAAGGCTGCTGTATTCGCAGGAAACAAGTAAGTAGTTCAAACGACATCTTTGTCTAACTCGCAGCATACCGATAAACCGAAACACTTGAAGAAATGCGATATGTTGGCCAAGATGTTTGTTCTACCCCCTTCATTGCGCTCAACTGTAACAGCTTCAAATGTCAAAACAGGCAATGAGGTGTGGTGAATGTTTAGGAGCTGTCGGATTCCAATTGTTGCTTTGCTTTGAGCTTGGAGGGTGAAAATTGAGATGGAGGAGGAGGAAAAGAAAAACACGGCAGGCTCTTTCAGCCTGCTGCCATGCCACTTAAGATTTGTTGAAGGATTTTCACCCAACCATTTCCATCCCATTGAGAAGTAATCAGTACGGCACTGAAAGATAATATTATATCCACTTAGAGGCATGCAGGCTTTATGCATGTTCATACATGAAATGAGGGTGGAAAGCAGTTCCTCTGTTTGCATTACTGAATCCTCACTCCCTTCATCTCTGCTTGGACTCGAAGCTTCCTGAAAGAAAGCTCTCTGTCTTTGTGTGTCTTACATTCTTTCTCCCCCTCTTTTTTATTTCTATCTTCTTTCCCTCCGTTCACTGTGGATTGTGAGCCAGCTGGTGGGCTAATAGAGGATGCTTTCCTGTGGGGCACCAAAGTGATACTGTTCAGGCATTCTGCGAGCTTAAGTAAAGCTGACACGCTGCTCAAGAGCTACAGCCCACACTGAGCTCCACAGCAGCCCATGGAGAGATGCTGAAAAGGTCTTAAAGGTATAGACACAGGGAGGCTGCCGCTGTCCTCCCACTGCTGTGCTGTGATGTGGGAAGCCGGAGTTAAGTCCTTTATTAGAAGTGGCAGGCGTTGTCTCCAGTCACCTCGATAATTGCAGCACCACGTCCACTGCTATAATCAATTGAGACAGCTGCTGCTGCGGCGTTCAAGTCCATCAGGCAGGCTTGTCATGCTAATTAATGAAATGATAAGGTGACTGCTTGCAGCATAGCACAAATAACTCCTGAAGGCCCTTCCCTTTTTTCAGTACAAAATTTGCCCATAAACCCCCGCCCTTTTCCTGCATGTTGTCTGTCTGTCCACAGTGGTCTTAGAGTAAAAAGGGTCACAGGGCTAGTAAAGGGTCACTGACAGTGAAAGGGGTCAAATTCCAGACTGGCAGGGTGGGCTGTGTCAGAAGAGCCATTAGACTTGAGCTTTTCTGTTGAAAGTTCCAGGATGTTCACCCTTTTATTTAGCTGAGCCCAGTGGCACTGACCTTAGACGACCTAGCTGTGGCCAACAGAAGCTGAGACTGATGGCTGTCCCAGAGCGCCGCTGCTCACAGCTCAGCAGGAGGCAGGGCTATGATGGACATTCAAAGAGGGAAGTGTGAGTGAGGAGGCGTCTTGTTTTTCTGCAACACATTATAGCCAGGGGTTAATGAAGGTTTAACATTGGTTTGGGAGCATTACTTGTCCACATACGACATACAGTGATTTAGGGTCAACATCTCTGCTGTTTCCTCTCTTCCCTTCCTTCTTTTTGCAGATTTAGATTGGCTCCCTGCTATTTGCCTTCCATCTACAACAATAGCATATGTGCCACGAGAGGTGACTGGCATATGCGTTTTGCACCATATGGCTAGAGTTTGAATTGGGATCTGATATGCACAGGAAAATCTGATTCATCCCTCAGCTTGAGCTGCCAGCTCTCTGAAATGAACATTAGGTTCTTGATTTATGCCTGGGCTTTGACTGTAAACGTGTTACAGCTTAACACCCATCCCCATTCTTGTGCCATCAACTCTTTTGTGAGCTGAAGCACAGAGACAGAGAGGAATAATTGAAACGTGCCAGCTGTCCCCACTCTTTAGCTGTCTTGGCCAGCTTTCTCCTTGCCCACTCCCCTATTACCATCTCTGAGTGATTTGCAAAAACATCGCCTTGGCTCCCCTCTTTACCAGCTTGGAGATGCTTGAGGCAGATTAAATAGTGTGAGGAAAAGCAAGCCGTTGCAAATATTTTCTATGATTTTATTATTAGCACGGTGATTCAACACTGCTCAGCCCTTCTGTTCCCCCCATACAAAATCATTTTGTTGAAATCACCCTGCCTTTTTTTATGACTGAATACCTCACGGCAATGAAGTGTTGATTGGCAAAACTGCAGTTTCCTGCCTTCTGCCAGTATCTGTTCAAGCCATCTTCCACAGTCATTCACTCGTGAGCTAAGCCTTAGCTCTTGGCAGATTGCTTGTCTAGAGAGGTACAAAAACCAAATCATTGTGAGCTCAACCGTCAAGAGCAGGAGAATATTCTGTCAACCACAGCCAGCAGGAGACAGATCAAGGCGGCCGCATTCTCGCATACTCTGTGCATCCTCCAACATCTTTCCGCAGAAATGCTGCTTTATTTAAATATCTGTCTGTCATGTCATTTATCAGTGCACTGACTGTTTATGCTTTGGCAAAGCCATGAAGGGAGTAAACCGCAGTGTTTGCCTAGTAAATGAGATCACCCAGTGGCCTGAAGCTTCTCTCATACCACAACATCCTCTTGTCATAAAGAGAATTTCCATATTCTTGTATCTAATCTTAAAAGGCTTTTTGCATACAGGTTCTGTTTCCCAGGTTGTTGTATCTACTGGCCAGAGTGTCAGAACTGAGCAGGAAATTTATGTAACGCACCGATTTACATGCACAGTATTAGGTTACCAAGGGGTTTTAGTTGGAGGCTATTCATGAGGCCATTGGGTCTGTTTGCACGTTGCCAGGTGTGTGTTTAAAATTAAGTGGCCTAAAAACGGCTTCAGAGTAATTTGATTTTTTTTTTTTTTTTCAGTTCTACAACTCAAAGCATTTTAAAACCAATGTGTAAAGTACTATTCCTACAGTGTGACTGTACAGTAGGGTCTTCTTCACAAGAGGAACCACATTTTCCTTGGATTATGACTACAAACCCATTCTTGTCTAGTTTAAGCCCAAAATATTCCAGACTAGTCCAAGCCATTCCAAGCTGGGCCATCTGGCATAAAGGCCATACAGGCCCCTATCAACGCCAGCTCTCCAGATGTTCCACAGGGACAAATAGGGTCACGTGCAAAGGATATCGAAAGCAGGAACAGCTGTGTAGCGACACTGTGTTCACCCCAGATTCCCCCCTGGACACATCAGTCATAACCAGCAAATCCCTGCAGCTTGTCGTCTGCCTGCTATCTCAGTCCCCGTCTCCCTCCTCTTCACCCCCTCCCCAACTTGCAAACTCATATCACTGCAAACCAAGGCACGTGCGCCTAGAGCAAGTCTCAATTCCCCACAGTAAGCAGAGCCACAGGAACAACTATAAAAAAAAATCAATACTGGGATGAGATGTCATCTGGTGAGCAGACCTGCCAACACCCCCCTCGGGAATGTCTATGTTCCCCTGGTGCACAAACCCAGCTAACGGACGAGGGGATCCACCCCCACCACTGGGCTGCCCTCCAACCTGCCTGCCTCACTTACACCATCTGCTCAGGTTTGCGGAAGGGAATGGTACACACATTCGTTTGGCATTTGTTTCACACGACTGCCTGTGGCTTGCCTACTGTTGTACTCAGCAGGTGATAACAGGCAAGGTGTATTCTATGTCCTGACAAAACAAGAACAAAACAATGCCAGATTTGGCAGTTTGCTGAAAGGCTTGAAACTTGAGATGACAGTTCTGCCGTTTTGAGACAAGAGGATGGCATTTCTTGGTGTTGTCACAGAGGCATTGCTGTCATCTTGTCATCACTGCATGGGAGTTTACACTCCAAAATGGTTGCTGGAAAAACCACAAATAAAACGACAATGTGTAGAAGTAATAAAAAGGATAACGGTGTTCTTTGTGCTTTTGTCATAAATTGTTCACTTTATTAGAGAAATTGTATTTAAAGATGTCAAGAAATCTTGTTTTTTAAGCGCTTACATGTACTAATGCTGTGTATTTATGATAATATAACAAGTACACTGTCTAACATGTCAACATTACTTGCAAAGAAGCTATTGCAATAATGTATTGTTTTGTTTTGTTTTTAACAAATGTAGTCTGAACCCCCACCCCCACTCATTTTGTTCAGCACTTCACTGAAGTGAAGATGTCTGGAAATCATTTGTTTGTGTCTGAATATGCCAATACTAAAAACTTTTTTGTGTCCATCATCTGTTGTATTCATATGTTTGTGTGTGAGAGCCTTAGCTTTCAGTCTGGTTTTAATGAGGGGTCTGAGCTGAAACCTCCCTCCCTCTATTAGAGCCCATTAGCATCATCATTAAGATAACCCAGCACTTGTTGTGACCCTGGTGCAGCAGCATTAATATGAGAAGCCCCCCTCTATTTCTTAGTGGTTGTACTGAGATTTTCTTTAGTATTATTCGCCTTGCATTGTGTCTGAGAGAACTTGTTGCCATGGCAACATCACCCAGCAGCGACATTTTGACTGTGGATATTTGCCTCTTCGCCTCTGTTTGTGTGCCGATGCCTGTCTGTCTTTGCCTCGAGTCTTCCTTCACCCCCCCCTATTTTTCCTTGCGGCAAAAAGAGTCTGACAGTTTAATCTGTATCCCAGACCCTTAAAAATGGGAGGGTCTATATACGCCTGGACCCCGGAATTTATTTGAAAATCGTGACACCTTAGCTGGCCCCAGTCCTCCTGTAAACGCAAAGAATAAGGGGGGGGGGGCTCAACAAATAAAAAAAAATTAAAGCTCTGCCCTGCCTTTTTATTGGCCTTTTTATGGATGTGAGGATCCTTGAAAGATTAAACGGCCTGTTAATGGAGACTGGATATTCCATTAGTGTGTAGCTTGTCGAGTTCTCACTGGCTTGACAGCAGCTTCCAGCTCTTCTCATTTTTTGTTACCATCAAGAATGCTCACATAGCTTTTTTTTAATTGAAACACTAGTAGCCTTATGACTGAAGTATTGCTGCATCATAACTGTAGTTTTAAAGGACCATTCTCACCACTGGGTTGTCTTCTCTCTGTCTCACATGTGAATACCTTCTTTCTTTGATAGCTTGGTGCATGGAATGTGCTAAGCATTAGATTTCCACCAGTAGCAGCTTGGATTTGCAAAAGACCTATTTTGCCATTGTAGCACAATCATTTCCTCATACTTGATTTCCTTTTTTTTTTTGCTTTTGATTCAACTCCCAGAAAGGCAGAATATCACAAAATGTCTTGTTTTTTTAATAACATTCATAAGGGTTGTAATATTCTGTCTGTTAAAGATGTCAAGATGCTGCATTTGCTGCCACTTTGATTTTCTTGCTACAAAAGTACATAATTACAGTGATTATATTGCAAAAGCAAAAGTATGAAAAGACATTCAGAGGAATGCTGTAGAAAAAGCTACTTTTATGTTGAAAAGGACCCCTGATTTATGGTACAGACAACGTGGCCAAGTTCAGAGTCCTTGCTGTGGTTTCCCATATCCCCTGAAAGAACAGGAAGCCAGGCTAGCACAACCCAGTGACAGAGAGGCCACAATCTCACTTCACAGCACAATTGAAACATAATTATTTCATGCCAGATTGTGTGCTCAGCAAAGCCCTGAATGGGCGCTGACATTTAACTTTAATTAGCTGTGATTTATTCATACTGACTAGATCGCAGGAAGAAATTGGATCATCTGATTATAGTCAAGCATGAAAATGCCCTGATTAAACACTTAATGGAACCTAGGGAGAGAAAACAAGAGGAACCTTGCACAGGGGACACTTAGACAACATTATAAAGGAGGAAAGGGAGCTGCTTTTTACTTCATCAGGGGTGATCATTGATTAAGTATACTTTTTTTTTTTACACACAGCAACTAACAGTTACCCTCTTCCAGCTAATACTGGTGCTGTGGAATATGATTAGGAAGTGGCTCAACATGAGACAAATTTTTTAGGTCTAGTTCAATTTTCATCTTACAATTTGTTTTTAATTTCTTTCCAGGTGTGCCAACGAATGAGAATCCCGAGTCTAAGACTTGTAGCTCAGCCAAAGTCTCAGGACTCCAGCGCAGCCAGGAGCAGAGCAACACTGAGGTGCCCTTTGCACCGCCCGTGCCCAGCCCCACCCCGGCTTCAGCACCTACGGGCTCCCCTGCACCAGCAGCAGCGGCAGCCCCCCCAGAGCCTCGTGGGCCACACCTTCCCACACCTCCTCTCAGTGTTAAGAAAGAACAGCAACCACCTCCCCCTATTCCAACCCCACCCCTACTGAAGGCACCACCCCACCTCCAGCTTCACCCTCCCCACCCACACTCACACCAAGAGCCCCGTGTGCTTCCACCCCCACCGCACCACACACGGCCAGTCATCAGCCACCAGGTGCATCACCCGCTGCAATACAACAGCCTCCACGACATCAGGTAACTTCCAGCATTGGTTTCTGTGGCACAAACATTGAAAACACACCTGTCAGGTGAAGAATAAGAGTGAAAATGAAAACATTCGCACAGTATTAGAAGCAGATCAAGCAACAGTTCATCCTCAGTCAGCTAAGATGTGTTTGAGATCAAATGAGATCTCTGTGCCAAAAACTAACAAGAGAGAAGAAAACTACATTTCCAGGAAGCTGTCTTTACTTTCAGTTCTACCTTTTCTAATGTTCTAATTTTGCAGACATAAACTTTACATGTAATGTATTACTGCTAATCTAGTGTTGTCAGTGATAAATTACCTGCAGGAATTCTGTAATTACTCACTCACTCAGTGATTTTGGACCTGCTGAATCCTGTTCAGGGATAAAAGAAGGTGGGGGTTGAGGGACTGGAACCTATCCCGGCAGAGATAGGGGTACATTCAGGACAGGTCGCCAGTCTATCACAGGGCCAACACAAAGACACCTGAAACAACACCACCTCACTACTGTCAGTTCATTTCCAAATTAATAAATTTCAGTTGATAATTGCTGATTTTCGCCTCATCAGGTGACAATCAGCAGTCCAATTTATTTATATTCAGCAAGCTGCAAAACACACAGCACAGTTGACTATTTCCCATTACACCTATTTTCTCAGCTTGTGTCCTCATCTTTTTCTTGATCCAGTATAAGAACTGTTCTGGCAAAACTGTTTAGCTGTCAATGCAGTGTCAAACTTATCATTGACATAACTGAACTGCTACCAGAAAGGTGCATTGTGTAATACAATAATAATACAGTTTTTCTCAATTGCTAAAAAATTAAACCCTGTTGTCTGAACCAAATGCTCCATGCCCTGAACCCATTTATTGAAATGGTCACCCTATTGGCAGAACCTTAAGCACTTTACACCTAGTTAGACACAACTTGCAAACATATTTTCACCCACTAAAACACATTTTGCATTGTGATACCCTTGGGTTGCATAATGGAAAGCACAGGCAGCAAAAGTGAAACTCAGTTAAAGCACTGATGTCTCAACTTAGACGCGGCAACTCAAAATTGATCACACGTGTGGCTAATGATGTGAACAAATCAATTTAAGCCAGGACAAGGAGCCCTGGTTGTTGAAGTTTTACTATGGATAGACACAATCGGATATGAAGAGGAGGAAGAGATGGAAGATGTATGAGACAAAGAACAATTATTTCAGATGAAATACGGGCGACTGTCATAGACCATGTTTTTGTTCATAGTTCGACAATGAGGGAAGCGGGACTTCGAGTTCAGCCCAACCTAAGTAGATTCACTGTGTCCAGTGAATGAATAAAATACTAATTATATATATATATATTTACACACACTACAAGTGCTAAACAGGAGTTTTGTTTTGACAATCCATTTTCCTTTGTGGACAATAAAGATTTCTAAAGCTTTATGATCTGATCCTTGTGTTTTCTATTGTTCTATGTAGTGTTTAGTGACTGCTCAGTAGTGTTTTTAATTTTGATCGACTTGGGGCACAATTTGACAATTTGTTCAGTTTTGAGCACAGATTGAACTGTTCTGTGGTGAAAGTTGGGTTTTGCAAAAAGAGTCTGAGGTTTTGTGAAGGTAGCTTGAAAATTGGGTTTTGTGTTCACAGTTTAGAGGAAACGAGAGCAGCTTTCGAGAAATGTGTCTTAGCAGTCGAGAAAAACTGTAAAACTCAGGACCTATGTATGTATTTATATGGTGTTGTTGTATTTTTACTTTGTTTTCTTAGAACGTGTTGTTTTTTTTTATTTTTAAATCTACAGCCACAGCAGCAGTCCAGTGGGTCTTCCCAAACAACACTTGCCTCCATCCCCTCACCACCACCTGAGTGGGCTCCCATCTTCAGCTCCCACTTTGCCTTTGTCCATAGCTAATCTATCTACCTCGCACTATTCCTCCTTACGGAGCCCCGCCCATCGCCATTCGGCCATGTTTGCAACCCCAGCCACACTGCCGCCACCACCAACCTTACCGACTAATAGTTTAGTGGTGCCTGGACACCCCGCTGGCACACCCTACCCAGGTAAAGCTGCACACTTTGCACACTGGCTTCTCTGTAGGCACAGTCTTTTGGTTAAATATAATACTTTTACAGGGAAGAACATTGGCTTTTTATTTTTGGCTTTGATTTTTTTTCCTCCTGTTTTTATAACTGTTTTTGAGAAAACAGCACTAAAATATGTGCTCGTTTTTTTTGTCTCTTCTTACCATTTTATCAAAAGCGTATTCATCAAACATACTTAACATGTTTGTAGTTAAACAGTTTTTTCAATTTACCATCTACTTTTTGTACCATACTATTCAGTCTGTACACAACCAATCACAGAGTTTGAAAAAGTCTAAATACTATGGTAACCACTTAATGTTTTACAGTGTATTTCATTCTTCAGTTGCACTAAACCTGACTGCACAGCTTTTCTGTATTCATGTTACAGTTGTAGCAATAACAAAAGGTTTACATTATAAAGACAAGTTCTTATAAACCATACAGCTGGCCTTCAGCCTAAAATGATTAAATTGGATATATGGAGCTGAAACAAACAATGTACAATGGGCTTCTCTGGTAAGTGCTTTTTATTACATTGTAACTTCAGAAATGATGTATGTGACCATTTAAAGTTGCCAAATCTATCCAGTTCTACTGTTTGTCTCTCCATCACTGAGTTTAAAGGCTGGTTTTGTAGTTTACAAGGTCCCACTCATTCTCTCTGGTATTAATCAGAAGCACATTTTCATTTTGGTTTGGCTTGTAATGAAAAGATTGCTTTCAGTATTCTCTCCAAATTCCATTTTAATCAGTTTTCCACAGAGCGTTTGCATAGTCAGATCAAAATTTTGTCTGACTAATCCTTTATTTATACAGTAGTATATAATGTTTTAAAGCTAATAATACACAGTAACAATGGCAGACAGTGAGGCTTTTATTCTTGCCTGAGGTTAAGCACATTTCTTTAGGGCTATGGTTGATCAGTAGCAACATACACCTCAGGAAATCAGATAAGACATTTATTTGAGGACCTTCATAGAAAAATCTGCACATGGGTCAAACAGAATGAGAAGCCTATAATGGTTTAAAAACCATTATTTTGGGTCACTGGTTGAGGACACCATAAATCAATTGACTGGTTTTATAGATGTGCATACTGAAAGTATATTTTAAGAAAGTCTTAAGGTCACTGAAAGATGACTTGGATGAAACTTTCAGCTAACAACTGGACAGCCGTCCCAGCTGGAGACCCTTTCAGAGTTCTGTAAACTAAGCTGTGGTAAAGGAAATATGGCCCATATTAAGCCATCTGAGATGTTTTCTAATGCCAAAACTGTAATGGTGTCAGTTTAATGCCATGCTCTAAAATTTTACCAAAAACAAATTGTCTGTTGTTAAACAAAGACAAATGTCTCCAGTGGTGTGACGGGTGTCTCCATTATACATAAGAAAATATGCCAGTTATGTTTTGACTTTCTAATAGAGGGCAAGAGTGTGTGTGTTTTCTGCTGGGATGACTCTTGGTTCTCTCTTGTCT
>JAOXNZ010000001.1:8947693-8957957 GCA_028566095.1 Kryptolebias brasiliensis | reverse complement strand
TCATATCAAAGCAAACCTTTGTTGTAGTCTTTCAAAACTTACTCCATGCCTCATTTGAAAGGTGTTATAAGTAAAACCAGTCAACTGTTTCAAAGGTTAGGCTCAGTGTAGGGTGACAAGTATAGTTAATGTTTTTTTTGTTTTTGTTTTTTTTTACAGATAAAGAACGTGACGTGGGTTTGCCCCACATCTCCAGTACAGAGGTGTCAGGTTCTGCTCAGGGAGCTCCCGAGGGTCTTTTGCCCAAACCAGCAGTGGAAGGGACTAAGACGGACAAGATGGAGGAAACCCTGACCTGTGTTATTTGCCAGGACCTACTTCATGACTGCATCAGGTGAGATCTCTGAGGTCGTGGAATTAGCATGGATATAAGAGTTGCAGTATATGCTGTAACCCTCTTTTGTTTTCCAGTGAGTCACTTAACATGCACACGCTATGTCCCAGTTGTTTAATTCTGAGTCCTCTGTTTCTGTTTAAGCTTGCAGCCTTGCATGCACGTTTTCTGTGCTGCCTGCTACTCAGGTTGGATGGAGCGCTCCTCCCTTTGCCCCACCTGCCGCTGCCCCGTGGAGAGAATTTGTAAAAACCATATCCTCAACAACCTAGTGGAGGCCTACCTCATCCAGCATCCAGGTTTGCACTCATACGGAGCATATCGACAGCCAAAGTAGTCACAACACAAGTCTGACAGGATAGGAAAAGACACGCTTAGCTCTACTTTATTTTTTAAAAATGCTTTCAGTAAAAGAAATGGCACACACAAACGGTGTCTCTTTGTGTCCAACAGAAAAATGTCGCAGCAAGGAGGATCTGAAGAGCATGGACAGCCGTAACAAGATAACTCAGGACATGTTGCAGCCAAAAGTTGAGCGCTCTTATTCTGATGAGGAGGGCAGTTCGGATTACCTCTTGGAGCTGTCTGACAATGACAGTGACTCCTCAGACATCAGGCAATATAACCTACCTAAATTTTGCAGCTAATCAGACAGGAATTTTTCACATTATTTTGTATTGAAGGTACTCTTTGCATGAAATCAAACATAAAAAAGTTATCATGAGCTATATCAAATGGTGCAGTTTGAAAGAGTTTACTCCAGTGGTTTTCCAGATATACTGAATGCAAATCCCAAATGCGGTTGTAAGTGTAAACAAAGCAATGAGTATCTTTCATTGAGGTTTTCATGTAAAACTAATTTAGTAATATGAAAGTAAGTTCATTAAAAACAAAGCAAACGTGCACTTTTTTGTATAAATCTAGGTTATTGTTTTAGTCTATAGTGAAGTTGATGCAAAAGCTTCAATAGATATCAGCTCAACAACCTTTTACATTTTGATAAATTCAGAAGTGTTTTTGAAAGCCTCTCATTACTGCAGTGACTGAACTGGGTAAATCAACTTGTGTTTTAATTACACCCAAGTTTGTTTAAGGGTGTCCAGAGAACGGCTCTGCGATCGTGAACATCTGGTTGTAGTTTTTACTCATTCACCACCATCTGTTCTGCAGTGTGAGCTGCAAGTAAACTACCCTCCTCAGAATCTTTTCATATTTAAATAGAGCGAAAAATAAAGGGCAAACATTGTTGAAAACAGCCTGTAAATTGGCTATTTTTCCCATGTTTCAGTAATGCTGAAGTTAGTCTTTGACAGGTGTGTGGTGCCTGGTCCTGAATGTGAGAATATTCCTTCCAGTCTGAAGCCAACAACATAACTTGGACAATTCAAAATGTCTTCTCCTCATTCTCCTGGAAATCTATATTTGACACTGAATCAGCTTGAAAGTGGTAGATCTCCAGCATCAACAAATCAAGACTTTATTCATTTAACCACCTTTTAGGACAGTGAAGTAAATTGTATTTGAGAATAAAATCACCATATGACTTTCTTTTGTCCTTTTCATCCCCAGTCAGCCTCTTGTGATGTGCAGACAGTGTCCTGGCTACATAGGGGATGTGAGCCAAGTACTGTTTGCCACAAGCTCAAACTACTGGTTCTCTGGCCTTCCAACTCTATCGACTGTACCTCCACCACTCAAACCACCAAGTGAAGAGGGAGCAGCAAAGCCAACAGGAGAACAACCCTCAACATCCTCATCAGGTGAGTGTAAGATTTTTATCCTCAAATCTGTGTTTATGTTCAGTCCAGCAAATTTTGTCACCAAACTTTTTAAGAAATCGCATATTTTATAAAGAGTAACCTCCTTTAGAAGAACATTGACATGTCTTTGTGCTCGTCTGGAATGCTCTTCTACCTCTGCCCCATCAGCAGCAGCTCAGGAGTACCACTGTCCCCCTCAGGGCTTCCATCTCATCTGCACCTGCTGCCTCCAGCCGATGCCAGACAGACTGGCCGAGCAGAACAACCAGCAGGTTATTACTCAACAGTGTAAGTGCTCCAAACACTACGCTATGATTCACAAGCCTATATTTAACAGCAGTTTAATGGAAACGGCTGTTAATATGACTTTTCACTCACCACTATGTGAAATTGTTATCAATTAAAACTAATTGAATGTGCAAAGTTACTTCTAGGAAACAGATGCGTTGGTTGAAGTAAAACTCTTCTAGATGTTTACATGATGTGTTGTGTTGACAGGTACGTTGTGCCAGCGACCTTTCTGTCACATGTACTGGGGTTGCCAGAGGATTGGCTGTCAAGGTTGTCTGGCTCGATTTAGCGGTAGGTATTCATTTAAACCAAACAGATACTGGCTCATTCAAAAGAACGTTTAAACAAAGTATCTGTATTTCTCTTGGAGGTTGTTCCTACATCTCTTTGCACTTTAAGCACTTGTTTATTTTTCGCACGCTAAAAAACAATGCTGGGAATGCGGTGCTAAAGCGAGGCTCATCGTCTCACACCAGTAACAAATATACAACAGTCATTTTTGAAATTATGACACTTATTTGTGGTCTCCCTTATGCTGCCAAAACAGCTTTTACCCATCAAAGTGCTGGACTCCACTAAAACTCTGAAGGTCTGTGATGGTATCTAGCAACAAGTCATCTGTAGCAGGTTTTGTAGGTCTTGGAAGTACATTTAAGGGCACAGACAGGCGTCCTGACTGGTTTATAAAACAATATAATGTAAACGGTGCATCAAAACTGCAATTTGAGCTTCAGTAGGTGCCCTATTGGGTCAGACAACACGGGTCTACCCTTGTGCCTTGTGCAGGAATAACCCTTAACCACTAGTGACCTTGTCACTGGTTCACTGGTTTTCCTCTTTTTTTCAGTAGGTCCTGATCACTCCAGATCAGGAACATTCCACTGGCTTGTTAAGTTTTCATTTGCTTTTTAAGTAATTTGGTGGTTGTCAAAGTCACTCAAAGGACAGAATGTCCACTTGCTGCCTGATTTTTCTCTCACACTGCCATGTACAAATGTAACAAAAGTTTTTCACTTCACCTCAGTGGTCACAGTGGTCTAACTGGTTGGTGTTGCTTTAACAAGCAATGTTGCTACATCCTTTGTGATAATCAGCTGTAGTAATAAAATAGTATTTTTATAAAAACAGATTTGCATTATGACTTTTATTTAGGTTTGGTGTGATATAAATCTTTGGACTTGCAGCTGAAATAAACTTTGACTAAAGTTAGTGGACCTTTTGTATTTATGAACCACGACAATTTGTTACAGTAATCCTAAACAATCCAGCAGTGGAACTACTCATATTTTACTGACTTTTTTTATGTCATCTTCAAAATGTATTGTATTTAAAGTACATTGTCTTTTGTTTTCAGAGCTCAATCTGACTGACAAGTGCCTGGACGGTGTACTGAACAACAACAATTATGAATCGGAGATCCTTCAAGTAAGATGTGCTCTGTCGTTATTTTTAATATTCTGCTCCTTTTTCTCTAACTGGTTTGTTGATGTGTACTACTTGTTTAGATCAGTAATGCAACACGTCATTTATATGCTCAATTTAGTTTTGGACACTTCTAAAATATAGAGTTTTTATGATGTTTTTTTGGTTTCCATTCTTCCACCAGAACTATCTGTCCTCCAGAGGGAAATCATGGAAAGATCTGCTCCAGGAGTCTTTGCGAGGTTTACAGCTGGGAAACTACTTCCTGACAGGTGAGCTCAGACCAAACCCTGCTACTACTATGATATTCTTCCTGAACTGTGTTGTGCATACATGTAGGCTATTTAATTAACGAAACACCACTGATGCACTCATAAACCAACAGTTTTATTTGGAAAGAAAGGGGGTAACTCTGTCTTGTTTGACCATATCTCGGGTCAGATTGTCGTATCTCTGCGAACACCGTCCTGTGTTTCTGCTGTGGTCTGCGAGCCTTCAAGGAGCTGGCCTACAAATACCGGCAGAATATCCCTCCATCTGAACTGCCAGGTTAGACAAGCCTACACAGTTCTTTACATTTTTCCACAGTGTTAAACGTGTTGCAGCTCCATTTTACTGTCATCCCAACATTCATTACACCTTTGTAACAACACCCTTTTGGTGTTTTGCCCTCAGCTGCAGTAACGTCTCGACCCGACTGTTATTGGGGGCGCAACTGTCGCACGCAGGTGAAGGCACATCATGCAATGTAAGTCTTATTGGATGCAAAACATACCATAAAATTCCTTTTGGTTCAAGTTGCTGCTCTCTCTGTAGTGATTTTATGACATTTTCACTTTCTTCAAATGGTGAAGAAGTAAATGTTTTACTTATGCTCCTTCCCTGTAGATTAGGACTATTGGTATTATTTCATCTTAATAAAATGATTCTGACCAACAAAAAGTGCAAACTAAGTAGTTGTAAATATAAAATAATAAATACAAAAAAAAACAACACATTGTCATGGTTTTTGGGATAACGTATGTGCATTTGATTTTAGTCTTTTAGGCATTTGTCAACACTTTGAAAAGCCATAACTTGGATTGATAAGTGTCTTAAATCTGTTTTAAATGGCCCTGGTACTACTACAGTCTACCATGATAAATGTGAGACATCAAGTTTTGGGTCTCGGCATGGTTTTCACCTTTTTTACCACTAGGAGGAGTCCTTTTATAAAATTAGGTTCCACGGTTCTTTCTGCCTTACACACTTGTGTCCAATTCTGGTTCTGGATGGCCACTATCCTGCATACCGTACCATACATAAAGCACTTAAAAAACAACTTAACAGCTAAACAAAGTGCTGTAGAAAAACAATATAAGAGAGAACAGCAATAAAACAACTATAAGGGGATATAAAGGAGCTACAGAAAATTATAAAATGGTCCAGGTTAAGAGGGTAAAGTATTAAGACCCAAACAAAAGCCAAGGCGAAAATGTGTTTTTAAATGAGTTTTTAAAACAGCTAGAGATGGAGCCTGCCTGACCTGCAGCGGCAACTCATTCCATGCTTTTTAGAACTGCAAAGGCTCGGTCTCTGGATTTATAAAATGTCTCTGAGGACAGTCAAAACTATCTGGTCAGTCGATCTAAGGCTACGTTCACACTGCAGGCTTTAATGCTCAATCCCAATTTTTTTTGTGAAATCCAATTTCTTTTTTGGCGTGGTCGTTCACATTTCCAAATATATGCGACATGTATGTGATCTCCTGTGTGAACTGCAAACAAACCTAAAAGTGTCCCGCATGCGCGGTAGAGGACGCAATAGCCTCACAGGTAACGAGCGTGCTCAGTGTAACGAGCGTGCGCAGTGTTTGCAGAAGTAAAAATGGATGGTAATGGTGGAGCGTTTCTTGGGATCTTACAGTTGTTGTCCAACCGGTGTCAGCACATTAAGAACTTAATCGTCTTAAGATCGAAAAGAAAGAGTCAGTTTTTTGGCCATGGTGGCAGCAGCATCTGTACAGAGAAACATGCGGGTTCAGAGTCAAAGCTGTTTGTTGTTGTTTTTCTTCCCAGACGCAGAATAGTGACGTTTGTTGAGTATCAATGACGTACAGGTCAGATGAATGTGACCTGGCCGTACAGACACAGGTCAGATTTGAAAAAATCAGGGGTCTCATTTATAAAACTGGCGTACGCACAAAACGGGACCTGAAACTTGCATATGTCCCTTTCCACGCTAAGTTTGTGATCTATAAAACACAAACCTGATGGGAAAATGCGCGGTCCCTCACGCAAACTCTGACCCATGCTACCATATACGCTTGTTTTGGAAACAGGGGAAACTGGAGACACAGATGGTGAAGTGGAGAATTGAAGCCACACTGCATCATGATTCCTCTCTGATATTTAATTTCACTCCATAATCAAATTTTAATCTTAGATCGACTTTATCATAAGCTTTCAAAACAGCAGTATTTTTAATGCTTCATCCAGAATTTTGAAATGGATTCGTAACTGAACGGGGAAGCCAGTGAAGTGAGGCTAAAATCGGAATTATGTGCATGTTTCAGGTGTTTCTCTTCTATGACACACCTGATTTGAATGACTGAGTGATTTACAAACTTCTGCAGAACCTAAAGACCTGCTGAAGAGCAGAGAAGCATCTAAAACATGCAGGATAGTGGCCCTCCAGGACCAGGATTGGGCGCTACTGGCCTAGCACAAGTTGTTTTAAGTCATCTCTTTTGCTTTGTGCTTGAATGTCCAAAACATTGATGTTTTTTTTTGTTCTTTTTTTCTAATTTCAGGAAATTCAACCACATTTGTGAGCAGACGCGTTTCAAGAGCTGAAGGAGCAGGATGCTTGTTCCTCCCAATTGTGTCAAATGTAAATAAATCAGCATCTTGAGCATTGGGAGAAACACAATCTTAAGTTTTGTTGTATGTTATAGCCTTATGCAATAACCCTATGCACATATTACTGTCAGTGTCCATTTACAATAGTGGTCAGGGTGTCTTTTAATGCAGGTGCCTGTGAATTAATGCTATGCACATTTGATAATAATTTAAGTCTTTGGATAGAACACAGATCTTGTGCGAACGGCAACAGCTGTTATCTCAGTCATTTGCCGTTTTATGTCCTATAGATTAATCAGGTAAACCACTTTTTGATGAAGCAGGTGAATTATGTGTATCTGGTGGGGATGGCCCAGAGTGCTTCCTGATAAGTCTGATCACCACTCTCTTTGACTATGTACTCTTTTATGGTAATGCTTAAAGTACCTCATGTGGATTTACTGTGTTTGCAATGGAAATATTTTAATAATGTCATTACTTCCTGAGTTTAAAATTCAGGGCCTTGTACAACATACTGCAGATTAAGAATTCTGTAGAGTATAGGCAGAGTAACAGTAAAGTAATTATAAGTGTTTTGAGCCAAGACGTGTTATCAAGCTGCTCCCAAGCACCAGACTGCTAACTTTAACCAGTGCCACCGCTGAGGGATTTTTTTTTCTTTTCTTGTTTAACCAGAGCATTACCACGTTCCCAGGCAAGAGCAAAAAGCTGCATCAAAGCCCCCCCCCACTCACATATGGGGTCAGATTTGTAATCCCATGTGATATTTGTATAGGATTTCATGTCTGTGGGAAGGGGATCAATGTGTTGTAATGCTGTCAGAAGGCAGAAGGGGCCTCTGCTCTGTGCTTTGTTCTGGATAATCATCTCCAAGGTGATTTTACCATAGTGGAAAAGGGACACTTTCCTATGGCCCCGTAGTAAGGACTAATCTGTGATTAAATACACAGCTGTCCCATGTGGACTCAGCAAAGGTAAAAGGTGCACTCAAAGCAACCACTAAAAGTTTTTAGTGACACAGGTCAGAGAAAACTTAAATGATTTTAAGAATGATGCTGATGCAGCAGTATTTTCTGTTCCAGTGTCATGGCGATCCACTTTTCACTTACCTCAACTGCTCGGCATCTTTTGTTTTTCTTCAGAGTTTCTATTTCTCAGGTACACAAAGCTGCTGTCGTATTTTACTTGCAGGTTAGCCGCATCTGGCGGTTGAAGGTTTGATGTCAAAAAAAAAAAAAAGGAAAAGCAGTGAGTGTTAAAAAAGCACTGACCTCAAGGCTGTCGTCACCTATGTTTCAAAAAGATTGAAATCTGATTATTAATGTTGTAAAAATTAGACAAATCAATTTGTATATTTGTTTTCTTTATCCTAATAAAGTTACAACTTCCAGAGAATAGTTTGAGGCCTTATATATTAAAATAGTATGATGTAATGTAATAATCTTTTATAGAGTCTGTCATAAATGCTGGTGGATGTGAAGTGGAAGCTAGTTAAAGCAGGCCGTAGCATGTATCTAGTACATTTTGTGCAATTATATCATCTTTTATTGTCTGTATAGTTTTAGTGTTATTGATTTGGAGGAATATTGAGTTAGTACAATATTTGCACATATTTGTGTCGCATTTAAGGCTTTCTTGCCAGCATTAAGTTCATCAAAGGAAATCCTGTGCAGAGTAAGCAATGTAATCGTTTGAAGAGATTCATTCCATAATCAGATGTTTATGATAAGGGAAAAAAAATCAAGAGGGATAAAGAAAGTCTTTGATAATAGTCACTTTTGATACGTTTATCTGCATTGGTAATTTTTTAATGGTAAATAGCAGTATGTTTTGTTTTCTGATGTAGTCTATTAGATTTTATTTGTTGGGAAAAGAAATTGTGAATGACCACTTTTTTTTTTTTTTTCTCTCCCCCCCCAAGTTTCTTACTCAATTTGTGGTATAAGCGTGGTGGTGGATTGTTTCCAATATTTCCTTTTTTTTTTTTTTTTTTTTAACCTTTCATTCATGCTGGGTTTGTGTAAGCATTCCATAGCAGCTCAACACAAGCTTAATCGATCCCCCCCCACACACACACATACACAAGTTTTAATTATTTTCTACAAGAAATCTGGTCACCCTAAGCTGACAGCAGTCCCAGGCCGCTCCAATCAGGAACTGGCATTAAAGGCTTTGCTGGAGCACTTTTTCTCCTGGAGTGATGGGTGTGTTTGGGGTTTTATATGTTCTATACTGAGGTATATGTTTGCTCACCTTTTCTGCAAAAGTTTGGACTGAGCTGCTCAGGAGTAAAGAAAAAACAAAACAGGTTTCATTCTACCTCATCTCAGCTTTGTAGAATTAGAGACTGAAGGGTTAATCAGTCGCATTCAGATCAGACCAAAAACAAAAAAAAAAAACTGCACTTGCGTTCTCAGTAAGTGTGCCAGAACTCCGAACTAACGCCTGTAAAGTTTGTATTCAATGCACTATTTTAAAACTTAATCTAGATAATCGACTTTTTTTTTTTTTTTCAGAGTAGCACGAAGCGCATGCAGAACTTAGTCATAGAGATTTAACATTTTTATCACGTTTTAGCAATACTAACATATTAGAAATGCATATGGTTTCAATTTGCCTGTTTTTTTAACTATAATAAAATACTGATATACCTGAAAGCAAATCTGGTTTGTTTTTGTCCTGATTATTTCATTTAGATTTTAGTTAATACACCTAGCTATGTTTAAGTACAAGAAACTATTCTTGGAGTGTTTGTGTGAAACTTATGATTCCAGATGGCTAAAGATGGACGTACCCTCTAAAACAAACAAAAAAACAAACATGAGTAGATGTATGAAGGCCCTGCATATTTAATTATTGTCAAATTAAAGACAAAGTTTTTTGACAGTCTTTATTGAATTTTAATAATCCAGAACTTTAAATGCTATTATGTTACCATACTACCTAATTGTGTATATTAATACTCTTAATTTCCCTTTTATAATCCATTACTGATCTAAGAAGTATACATAAAATGTTTTAACATTGATATAAATGAATGAACTATGTTCTATATAATACTTTTGGGTAACTAGACACTGTATAATCCTTTGTAGGCTTGGGCCAAAGAAACAACTACATGAAGAACCACATAAAAGAAGAGCCATAAGCAGCATAATTCAACACTGACAGTAATATTGAAAAGCAAAGTGCAACATATAGTGTGATGAAACTAAATCAAACATTAAACTATTTAAGACATCTGGTTAAAAGGTGCTCTAACAATTGCAGTGATGGTGCAGTTTTTCCAAAAAAAAAATAAAAAGAAAGGCAAAGTCTTCTTTCTTTGAGCGGAGTACATCAGTCAGTGCCTTGGTATAAAAAAAGCAGCATATACTTTGTCCTTGAGCAATTTTATAAAAACTGTAAAATGAGATTGTTCCAAAAGAAATCTAGTGAAAATGAAGAAATTAATCTATAAGGTTGATTTCAGGAAACAAAACGATTTTGTTTTTTTAAACAATGACACTAAAAGTTGAGAAGTACAGAACTGGCCCAGTAAGAGCAGAGGTCCCCAATCCTGGTCCTCGAGGGCCACTGTCCTGCATGTTTTAGATGTTTCTCTGCTTTGACACACC
>JAOXNZ010000001.1:8900498-8916775 GCA_028566095.1 Kryptolebias brasiliensis | reverse complement strand
CCCGCCTCTCGCACAGTGACTGCTGGAGATAGGCACCGGCTGCCCGCGACCCGGAATGGAGAAGCGGTTAAAGAAAAGGGATAGATGGATGGACTCTCAGATCTACAGCAAGCATTTAAAAATATGTTCCTACTTTATGCACTGATGGTGAGAAATCACCATCTATGGTCTTGTGGCATTGTTTTGAAATGGTATCTATTAGTTGACAAGACTTCTCAGTTTTACATTTAATAGCTTCAGACTGTACATACTTACATCTTAATTTTGCATGTCTACAAAAATGAAATACACAAATATGAGATCTGAGGCAACTGTCTTATCTTAGAATAACAATTTACCCACAACACAGTACACAGGATGTTACATTTAGCCTCAAAATTATATGTAATGCATGCTTTTTAGGAGGATGGGGACAATCAAATTGAGCAAAAATGTTTAAAACCGTTGTAAGTAAACATATTAATACTATTAGTCTCCCTCCCCAATATGGCGGCGTTGTTAACGTCCCAAACTGCTAGCTGCCCAGTGTCTACGTATCGTATGTTTGTGTGGCGCAGCTACAAGAAACATTTTCCGTTCTGTATTTTGGTTCGTGACATAAAAGTAACAGTCTTAACTATACTCTAATAACAGCCTTCCGAATGAAGTCACATTCTGTTTTATGGCGCTTAGATTTGTCACTCGAAGCGCGGTGAAAAGCTGTTTCAGGCTCTTCTTTTCTGCTCTCTTGTTTCTGGTCGGACAGATGAAGGAACGGAAACTAAACAGCCACGTAGAGAAAGACGGAGCTCGTAGAAAAGGTAAGCATTTAATGTTTGTGGCTATTTAGCAAAACTGTCATCTTATAATTTACACTTGGGCGTTGTAACATACCTTTGTGACAGCGGATAATTTACTGAACTGCCTAAAATATATTTAAAAAAATCACCCTTCTAATAGCGTTGTTGATTTTTAGCTAACTGCTAGCAGTTTTAGCTTAGCTGTGTTGTTAGCATCGCTATTTTGGCCACCTACAGTCTGGTCTGCCATCTGTCATTGACTAGTATATGAACCAAGTAACCAACTAGACCAATGTCATTGGAGAACATTTATATTCACGTCTGTAAATCACAGTTTTGACTGATAAGTGTCGCCTACTTGAAATGGAAAAAGGTTCATTTATCAACGCTTCCTTCTTCAGTTCAAGCCAAGTAATGATGTGTCAGCCATGACACTATTTAAATGATACCGCTGTCATTGTTATTATTGTGTTTCAGGCGAGGAACCTGTCATGTTTACAGTGGTTTTGTCTTTAAACCCTAATGTTATTGCAATTTAAGCTATGTTTATTGCGACACTATCCCCTTAACTTCAGAGCCAGCTCGTTAGCGCTTGACTTTGGCTCCTAGCTAAAGCAAACTGTGTTGTTGCAAAACAACTGCGTCTGCAGCAGCAGAACTATTGTGGGGATGTTTAAGATTGCCGAAGATTTATTTAAACTATTATCATTTTATTTCCCCTGTGGTTACAGTTTAAACCCCTCTTGGACACGGACATACTCTTATGTAGCTTGCCTCCCCAGAAGATGAATTTATAAGTTATTTTCTTCGTAAAGCACCAGCAGTAGCGTGTCTGTTCCTCTCCTTAATGGAAGCTGATACTGGCCAACCCGAGGCAGCTCAGATGGAGGCCAGCGCTCATCCAGATGACCAGGTTGTAAAATGCAAAGAGGATCAAGTCTCCACTTCAGATTGTGACGCAAACTTGAAACAAGGGCTGGAGAGCACACCAAGACCCAAGGACACTCAGAATGGTGAGTGTTGATGTTTTGAAAGAAGATTTTTATTGAATTGCTTCGAATGAATGGTATGTGATGGTGGGACCCACCCTTCCACACTGCGCTATCTCTAAGTGATAAAAGTGTTAAAAGAGGGTCACTGGTTAATAAAAATTAAACTAATATGTTAATTCCACATTTGTGGACCTTACTGCAGTACTTTTCATACAATGTTGCGCCAGTTAGTTTTAATTCCACCCTTTTTTTTTCTGCAATTTCTCCTTAGGCAGATATTATTGGTGGCTTCTTTATTTAAAACTTGTTTTCCAGAGATGCTTGACCAGTTTGTTTGGTGATCATTACAATGACTGAGGCCTCCTAACATGCCAAATACCTGAACCTAATTTTAATTATTGTCATCAAGAAGGCAGCATCATTTATATTATACAGAGAGAAACATTGTGGAGAACGTTTCAAAACTCTCATGAGACAATTTTAAAGAAAATGTCAATCTTTAAGCTCTCAGGCTTTCATTAGGCTGATTGGGGTTCCCCTTGTGTTGATTTTGACTTGTTATATTCTGAGCATCTCTCTTTAGGCAACCATTGGACCCAAGTGTGCCTCTCATTTCAGATTTTAACTGTAATTTATTTTGTGTGTTTACTATTTCAAAGCACATTTTTTATGCCTCTTCTCAAGTTGACATCATTTCCTTAATACATCTCTTGACTCCCCTGCTCTTCTGGGCGTGTGGTCAGTCAGGCTGAAAGAGAGCCAGACTGTTCACGTCATGAGCAGCCAATCGAGCTCAGCAGCGTTCAGAAAACTGTCAGGAAAAAAACACAGTTTAATTCTCAGATAAGCATTTACTCCATTTGCACTCATGTTGTAATTTTTACACTGCGTATCTTCTCTATCAGTCCTAAGCTTCAGTGTGGATTTATTCTTCCGTGTTTTTTATAGATTTTTTTTTCCTTGCGTGTCTCAGTTTTTGGAGGCTAATGTCACAAACTGATGTTTTTTAGGGCTAATGTTAAAACATTGTAGCTGTTTCTTATCTTTCTCAGCTTCTGCTAAAGGTTCATTCAGTGACAAATAAAAAATCATAACGGCCAAAGTTTTACTAAGATATAGAGCATGGTTTTAAGTTAAAGTAAAAAAAGATTTGACAGTTTTTTTTTTTGTTGTTGTTGTTTTTCTTTCTCTCTCTGAACTAGAAAAGTGCACTTCTCTCTTGCAATTCTGATTTGATCCTTGTATGGGATGTTTTCAAATCTAACATGAATGTTACCTGTTGGCTTTTTTAACTCCAGATGTTGTTTGACAGTGTTGTTGAGCCAGTTTATTGAGATGGTTGCAGTCAGTCTGGTGTGTTCAAAGGAACTTAGCTATAGTTTACACATTCCTCATTCAGGTTCACACTGCAGGACCTTAAACCAAATTCATAGAAAAATGTTGGTGGTTTCAGGCAAATAGCCCAGATGTGAGGGAAGTCTCAGGTTAGATTGGAAGTTACCAATGTGTGAATACTTTGAGCCTCAAAAAGCACCTTAGACACACCAACCAAATTGTCTCACATGCTTGATCATTTGAAGGACTTGGGTGGGTGCAGGTGTTGACCTACATGTCAACTAAAAGCTACAGCCAGTTAAAGTTCAAGGGATATGAAGAGGAGGAGCGATAGAACTTATAAACATACAAAAACGAGCCGAGAGGTTGGTGAAGAGGTGGTCTTCTTGGGAGCAGGAAGCTTTTCAGAGTTTATTATATCAGATTAAAAAAAGACTTTAGGAGGAAACGCCAATTCTTTAAAAAAAAAAAAACAGAAGAGGAGCGAAAGAGAAATTTATACACCAGAAGCTTCTTTAATTTTAATGTCAGTGATGAGAAACTTTTCTGCATGATGTCTGCAACTGTTTGATATAGATCTGTTAAATACATTGGGGCTCAAAATCTTCTAATGTGTGACCTCCCACCCTGCTTGTATATTCTGAATCCACTAGTACTTTAAAGCTCCTGATCACAAGAGGATTGCACTACTTGGTGTAAACAATACATCCATCTGATATGTCTCTTATTCACTTTCAGGTCCTCTCATTTCAGATGTGATGCCAAATGGAAATGGAGCAGATGGTTTCAGTCCCGCAGGTGACACCCTTGTAAATGGGCCCCTGGCTCCGACAGTTCTTCCCCAGAGCACCAGCTCCCCCATCGGCTCCCAGACCCAAGAGTCCTCCCCAGGTGTGGCTGCTTATCCACCCATGGTGATAGAGAAGGCTAGTGCTGAGGTCACGGTTCACAAGAGTGATGCTTTGCAGTCGCTCAGACTCAGTATGCCTATGCAGGAGACTGAATTGTGTAAGCATAAACTTCTGTGAAGTGAATGCCCCCTCTGTATCCCTATTTTAACTTTATTTTGCTGTGGAATGCTTTGGGTTTTGGCTCGTTTACGTATCTTTTTCTAACTTTTGTCTGTGTATTATCTGGACAGAAGGATTCAGTGGGACCCTGTTTTAGTTGTATGAGTACCAGCTTTCTAAAACTCCCCTGGGCAGTTTGATTGCTTGATTAGTATTATGTGTGAGTGATTAATTTGAAACATTGCATGGACTGTTGACTGTTTTAGAATTAATCCCTGTGTTATATTAATTTCTTGGTCATGTTTTACAACTACACACAGTTGCTATTCTGTGTTAGGAAATGTAATACTTGTAATCATGCCACAGCCTGTCACAGAGAATTTGTAACACCACAGAACCATAACCATTTCAGATTTCAGAGGGGTTTACATGACTCCAATTTGAATCCATAGTTTAAAATTTTAAGAGTACAGTTCAAGCAGTTTTGTTCATCACATTTTATGGAATGACAAACATTAACACCGAACCAATACTGCAACATTTGCTTTAGAGTCTAGATTTTGCAGGTATTAAATAATTCTTGTTTAATTTACTTTGATGGGAGCCATTATTCAGTTTGGCCAAATGTCTCTCGCTACAGCCAACCAGAAGCCGTCACTGGAGATGGAAAATGAAGAAAAGATTCGCCTGGAGGCTCGCCGACGTCTGGAGGAACAACTCAAACAGTACAGGGTGCAGAGACACAAGGAGAGGGTGAGTAAATGCAGTTGGTGTCAAATTATTATTTAACATTTCTTAATTTAATGTTCACATTTCTTTACATAATATTAAGTATGTTCAAGGTAGCTTTTCATTTCCTTTTAAAATCCTGCTTCCCTACTTGTGGCTTCTGCCAAATCCTAATTTTGATAACGTTCTTGCGCATATAGGCTGTAATTTTAATGGAAAACGTGACCTAGAGTATTTAAGTTTCAGCTATTACAAAAACAAAGCTTTTAATTTGTATTGACAGTTTTTTTTTTTGTTGTTGTTGTTGTTTTGTTTTTTTCAGTCTCACCGCACTACTTCCAAAAACCGACCATTCAGCACTTTAGACCCAGAACTCATGCTCCATCCTGAGGCACTTCCCCGGGCTAACACTGTTGCCATGACCAAGGAGTATTCTTTCCTCAGGACCAGTGTTCCACGAGGCCCCAAACTGGGAAGCCTGGGAATTCCACCTTCCAAGGAGAAGAAGTCTAGATCACCTCGCCCCAGTAAGATTCACTCTTTGGCTGACTACAAGACTCCAGAGAGTGATGGTGGAAGTGGAAGAGAAGGTGGCGTCATGACAGCAGATAACACTATGGGCTCACGTCAGTCCACCATTAGCTCAGTGTCCACACTATCTGAAGTCAGTGTCATGTCAGAGTCCAGCACAGATGCAAAGGCCGGGGCTTCTCTCCAAGTCAGCGACAGCGTGTCGGAACTCGATGGCAGTGAATCAGGAGTGAGGCCAGGGAATGATGGCAACGATAGTGACAGCTCTTCTTACAGCAGTGTGTCCGCCAGAGGAACCTACGGGATGCTCTCTGCTGCAGTGGAAAGGCAACGAGGGCCGTACACTGTGGAGGGAAAGGAGATTGCCCCAGAGGCCATGGGTCAGTTCCCGTCTTTACAAGAGGTCCTTCAGGCAGCGAGTGAAGAGCAGCACCTGCTGGAGATGGAACAGGAGAGAGAAGGAACAGCAGAACCTCGGAGCCGCAGAGACAGTTTCTCCAGCAGGTATTTTTCTCTGTTTCGAATACTGATGGTGTAACAAGATTTCAATGATGAGACTGGCACCTATGAATTTATTGAAAATGTAAACTTTAATGTGGAACTTGTCAACTAATTTTCCATTTTTATTCATATTTACTTTTGGTTCAGTGTTTCTTTGGAGAGTTCAGTGATGGGCCATGATGAGATGCTCCAGGTGCTGAAAGAGAAAATGAGACTCGAGGGTCAGTTGGAGTCTCTGTCATCTGAGGCCAGTCAGGTAATTAAACAGAGATCCAAATAATCCAGTCGTTTTATTTCCCTCAGACATAGCATCCATCCATTACAGCTACACCTGTGGCCAAAATAACATGAAAACCTTAAAGCATCTTCCAAAAGGACTCTTAACCCAATCTGTTATCTGTGATAAAAAAAAAAAAAAAATCATATTATCTTCAGTGTGAAGTTGTTCTTCAAGTTTAAAGTTTGAGATATCAAGAGGGGATATTAAACATCTGGTACTCACTGGATATTAAAAATAAGTTGAGTACATCTGGAGATAATCAAAAAAATTAACAGAGCATTATTTATTTCACAAAACTGAGTAAAAATACAGAGGCAGTGTGTGCAAATTACTTTTAAGTACACATTTTGATTCAACAATTGTAGAACCTATGACAACTCGTTCAAAGTGCTTGATTATGGCAGAGGTCAGAGCCACAGACTGCTAATCACTCAAGCAACTTGCAGTTGTTCTTTATGGGACGAGGTAATGGTGGCAGACTCCAACAGACTATTGCACTGCTGGTACAATAGTCTGTTGGAGAGAGACACTGAAGAAATGACTAAAAACACCAGCTAAAAAAGCAGTACAGTCTTTTGAAATGGTGCCTGTAACATTATCAGGTGCTGCAACGTTATTTGGATTAGCTCTGCTCAGTGTCCTCTGATGTGGACAGTTTCAGCACCCGCTCACCACAGGCTCCTGATCTGTAGAGCAGCTGCGCCACCATTTATTTTCAAAGCGGTGATGTAAAGATGTCTAGACTTTATTTTGACTAAATTTTGGCCTGAAAGTGAACATTTTGTAAATTACATCTGGTTTCAGGTCTGCTTTTTTGTCCCAAAGTAACGTTCTAGTGAGTATTGAACTCAGGTCTTCTGTATAACAAGTATGCTGGATATTCCACTATAAAACCAGCCACAAGCTTAGTTTGTGAACTAGTATGTTTATGTATTCCTGATTTTGTTCACCCATTTTATATCATCAGGCACCTGTGGGTTGGTTGGGTTTCTTCCCTGTTTTTGTTATTTCAATCTTCAACTTTCAACAACAACTTGAAGTAATTGTTTTCTGTATTACATCATCAGACTCTGTTTTGTGTTTAATAAATTATATAGACATAATGTTCTTAGAATATTACATAATTTTAAAGGCCAAGTTAATTATGTAGTATGTGAAACCTTAAAATTGAAATAAACTAGACATAATTAGAGCTGAGTGTTTAACACTATAATTGCTACCCAACAGGTTCACACCACTCATGAAGTAGTATTACACTAGACACTTTAGGAAGTCTTGGGTGAGAGGCTGTAACCACTTGTCTCTTCCTTTAGGCTCTTAAGGAGAAAACAGAGCTTCAGGCCCAGCTTGCTACAGTGAATGCTCAGCTGCAGGCTAAAAAAGAAGAGGCTCAAACCAGCCAGGAGAAGCAAAGTGCTCTCACTACGGAGGTTGGCACACTGCGGCAGAACTGCAGCCAGCTAGAGAAGGCCATGGTGGAGCTCCAGAGCAGTCTGGAGAACAAAAATGCCAGTTTGACCTCTCTAAACAATGACCTTAAGGTTTCTGAAGACCAGTACAACAGGTTGATGGTGAAAGTGGAGGAGCTGCAAAACTCTGTAACTTCAAGGGACATCGCAGGTGATTATTGTAGAGCCTTGAAGATGTGTGTCTGTGTGTGGTTAATCTTGTCCTTGTTTTAAAAACTGGATGCTTTGGTCCTTCTCTCTTGCAGTTCACGAGTTACGTCAGCAGATGGGTGGCCTTCAGAGTCAGCTTCAGCAGGTGCAGTTGGAGCGTAGCACCCTACAGAGCCGACTAAAGACTTCTCAAGCTGAGATCGACTCACTCCAGCAGGTCAGACAGTGGTACCAGCAGCAACTGGCTCTGGCCCAGGAGGCAAGAGTGCGACTGCAAAGCGAAATGGTTAACATGCAGGTAACAATAATGCTTATTATATTGGTTTTGATACAAGTGACTGCCACTGAGCAAGCAACAAATTGAGGCATCACAAGTGACTTTGTTTACTTTTCTTTTTTTTTTTTCTGTCAAAGGCTGGACAGATGAATCAGATTGGCGTTGTGGAACATTTGAAGCTGGAGAATGTGACTCTTTCTCATCAACTCACTGAGACCCAGCATCGCTCCATCAAAGAAAAAGAGCGCATTGCTGTACAGCTGCAGAGCATTGAGGTATATTTTCTCATTGTCCCTTTTACCATCATTAGGTTTGTATAAGCCAGAAATGAAACTTGATTTTAACACACCTGGGTTTTTAGCATTTTGAGTAAAAAGGTTTATTTAAATATCTGGTTGTGAACTGTACATTCTGTCTGATGTAGGCAGACATGCTGACTCAAGAAGCTGCTTACAAGCAGATTCAGGATGCAAAGACTATGGTGGAGGAGGATCTGCAGCTCAAACTGGAGGAGTTTGAAGACGAACGAGAACGCTTAATAAAATTAGCTAACACAGCCAGCACCCTGGAAAGGGAACTGGAGCAGGTAGTCATACCAAACTGAACAGTACTTGGTTTTCTTCCAGGAATTGACTGCAGATTTGGACTTACTTTGTGCTTAACTACCTATCAAACCTGTTTTTTTTTTTTTCTTTCTTATTTTTAGGTAAAGTTGACTCTTTCCCAGAAAGATATACAACTGCAGTCACTTCAGAAAGAGCATCTGGAGCTGATGCGCCAGCTGACAACAACTCAGGAGAACCTACATACCAAAGAGCAGTCCATCAACCACCTGGAGGCCAGGTACCTGGAGCTGGAGGCCCAGTTGGCTGAGCTGCAGGCAGAAAGCAGCACCAAGGATGACAACATCCAGTACCTCCAGAATGAGAAAATAGTCCTGGAGGTTGCACTTCAAGCAGCCCGGGCTGAGAAAAGCCAACTAGACGAGGGTGCTGAGCGACTGGGAGAAGATGTGTTGGTGGCCTCAGATGTATTAGATCAGCTCAGACAAGAAGTCCAAGTCAAAGCCAGTCAGGTATGAGACGACAGACTGTAATTTTACAATAACTTAAAGACAGCTTAGTTTAAGACTTATAAGAGCACATGACAAAAATACTTTATATTAATGTGTTGTGAAATTATGAGGTGCTTGTGAGGGCAAATAATGTGTTTTTTCTAGGGCATTTCCTCATGATTTTTTTTTTTTCTTTTGAAGAAGTTTTTTTAAGAACTTATCAGTCTGTACAAGATTACAACTTCAGAGTAAATTAAAATGGCATTAAAAATGAGTTATCTTCAAAATTTGTTACAAAACTGTTTGTTTGTTACATCACAGATTGAAACTCTCCAACAAGAAAACAACTCCCTGAAGAAACAAGCTCAGAAGTTAAAGGAGCAGTTCCAGCAGCAAAAGGTAAAACCTGTCCCCATCTGTTACTACGTAAAAACAGTAGAAGTCAGGAAGAAAACTAGCTTTTCAAGACTGCATGTACATTTTAGATACACTTGTCATAAATGTTCCAGCTGGCTAAGGCTGACGCTGTTGTGGGAGGATCTAATTCAGAGCCAGATGGCAGTCAGATTTTCTGAACAATGCTCAAAGTGCTGGTTAGATGCCTTGTTGGATTGAGCAGTGGTTGCTTCATCGCATTGACAAGCTGTCACGAAGAGGGTGGAGTTATGTGACAGAATGACAGAAAAATTGGCATGCATTGTTTTCCTGTTTAAGACTTGTACTTTCGTAAAATCTCCAAAAGAACTGACATTCGTCTTTGTCCATCAAATTAGTGTACTTCTGGTGATGAGTAATCGGTTATTTTCTGAAAGTCTTTATCTCCTCTGCATTAAAAGAAAAACTTTATAAAAGAAAATAATTGAGTCACACACTTGAACATGGCTGAAAGATTATCAAAAAAATATGTACAAGTATCGAGAAACGAGGTACTTGATGTTAATGTCATCTATTTTAAAAGAGTGAGCGGCATCTTTTTAAACATCCATTTTCTTACAACAAGATTAATTACTTTTTTTTTTTTTAATAAGTTACATAACTTCACATCTGTGTAGTTTTACACACATCAAAATTAAAGCTATTTGAATATGCACTCTATTTTAAAGGGTCGATTTGGGAAAAGAAAACCTTATCTTTTGTTAGTTTCCTGTAATATTTTGAGTTTTTTTTTTTAAAAAAAAAAGCTAATTCCTGTTCTTGAAATAAAACTTTTAAGAGTAAAAGTCCAAACTATAAAACCCTTTAGATGATACATTGTAAGGTTCAAATATTGTTGCAGCTTGATTTCCTTCAATGAATCTCTAGTACACTGTGAAATCGTCTGCCTATTTTAATCTAGGAAAATAGGAGCAAGACTACTCATTTCTTTAAAAGGAGCTTTAGTTCTGTGTAAACCTTTCACCATGCAGGAAATGTTGTTTACTTCACAGGTGATGGTGGAAGCCTACCGCCGGGATGCCAGCTCTAAAGACCAGCTGATTAGTGAGCTTAAGTCTACCAAAAAGCGCCTGTTGGTGGAGGTGAAGGACCTGAAGCAGGAGCTGCTGGGCGCCCAGGGCGAAAAGCAGAAGGCCGAGCTGGAGCAGGCTCGGTTACAGAAGGAGGTCGCAAGAGTCCAGGAGCAAATCAGTAACATGGAGGCCCATCTGCAAGCTATTCAGACAGAAAGGGATCAACTAGAAACCCAGATTCAGGTACTGCAATTTATCTGTTTGATGCTAAATTTTATTTGCAAAACAGTTTAACAATAAAGGTAAACAAAACAGAAAACTTGTTAAGTAGTTTTGCAGTTTGATGGGGAATGTTCTGTTTCCCTCCTTACCCAGTCTCTGCAGTTCGATCAGAGCCAGCTAGCAGCAGTGACTCAAGAGAATGAAGGCCTGAGGAAACAGGTGGAGCAAATGGAGGCTGAAGCCAAAAAGTGAGTCATGTGATGCTAAGGGATGCAGAAGCTTGCAAAATTCCCACAGTGATGACTTGGACTGTGATGCACATTTCTGTTGCCGTTCTATTTATAAATCCGAACACAGGACAGATTATACAACGTCTGATCTCCTCATATAAATGAGTCAGGACATATGATTTAGTAAAGTACATGCATGTAGATCTACATGCTTGGTGTGTCATTTGTATCTGTAGTTTTATTTAATGTGTTTGTTCTGTCCGCCGACATCTTGTGCCCATATTTTATGCCGTCAGCCAAGTTAATTTCTTATGTGCATCAAAACAGGGCCATTTCAGAACAGAAGGTCCGCATGAAGAGGCTGGGAACAGATTTGACCAGCGCTCAGAAGGAGATGAAAGCCAAACACAAAGCCTACGAGAATGCTGTCGGCATCTTAAGCAGAAGGCTTCAAGAGGCTCTGACTGACAAGGAGACAGCAGAGGCAGAGCTGGTTAAACTCAGGGCCCAGGTTTCAGATGGAGGAAACAGCCAAGCCTTACAGGTAACATGGACACCTGCAAAACCTTCACAGCTCTTTAAGAATTCATCCGATAATAATTCTCTTATTCTACGATAATACAATCTCTTTACCACTGAAACAAGAGTTTGTTTATCTATTTATTTAATGTGTAGGTGATTATTTTAAATTTAAAGTATCCTAGACCTGTCTAAATCCAAACTGAAGACAATTCTTAGTATCATTTCTGTAGTTGAAGAGGACTTGAGCACATATGCCTTTAGATTTTAGCATTGCAAGTATATGATATGATCATAAGGTGCAATGCTGTTGTAGTTGAGTTTTACAGCAGAATTCTCAAAACCTACATTTCTTTATAATAAATATAGTTTAAATTCATTATGAGTAAACCCTGGTAACAAGAGTTATTGACTATCTGGAACTGGTTGAAATGTATCATTTCTTTATCCCTTATGCAGGTAAAAATTGAGGCTCTACAAGCTGAGCTGCAGGCAGTGACAAAAAGTAAGACTATGCTGGAAAAGGAGCTGCAGGAAGTGATCACCCTCACCTCCACGGAGCTTGAAGAGTATCAGGAGAAGGTTCTGGAGCTTGAGGATGAGGTAAGGTTTTATTTGGTTTGAGTTTTATTGATATTATTTTTTTCTGTAAAACAACATAAATTTTCTACTGTATTTTCAGATACAGCTATGTATGAGTCTATGTTTTCTCTTGTGGAATCCCCTACTTCATGATTTGAATTGTTTTGTTTTTTTTTGTTTTTTTTTACAGCTTCAAGAGTCGCGCTGTTTCAAGAAGAGGATCAGGAAGTTAGAAGATGCCAATAAGAAGTTGGCGCTTGAGCTGGAGCATGAAAAAGGGAAACTGGCAGGATTAACGCAGTCCCACAATGCATTGCGGGAACATTCTAACATTTTGGAGTCTGCCTTAGCAAAGAGGGAGGCAGATCTTGTCCAGCTCAACTTGCAGGTGAAACGCTGTACCTGCATTTCTTTTATTCTAAAGCGTATTTGTATCTGTTGATAAAAATTCTAATTAAAGCGATTTTAAAAAATGAAAAAAAATTCAATATTCTTTTTGTTCAAGGTCCAAGCAGTTCTTAAACGGAAAGAGGAGGAGGATCAGCAAATGAAGCAGTTAGTTCAAACTCTACAGCTTGCTTTGGAGAAAGAGAAAACCAAAGTCAACGATCTGAAGGAACAGGTAGGAGCTCTGTGCTGTGAGTCACAGTAAAGTGTTTTCTTTGGCTCTCCAAAGAGAATTGTAACATCATTGGTTTTATAAATCTATTAAAGGAATGGCACACAGATTCAGACAAGACTTATCTTTTCTGGTATTTTCTCACTTCAATCTGACACACTTGCAAATGTGTCAAGAGCACCATGGCTCTTTCCAGTTCTAACATATGCTAAGATATTTTACGTGGCACATTGAATCTTATAGACAATTTCAAAAAACAACAAAAAACAGACAAGTGAGTTGTAATCCTCTGTGTCAAGTCTGATAGGATTCACTTTTTTTTTTTTTTTTTTTCTTCTTCATTCAGATTTGTACGCCTGGTTATTTAGGTGGTAATTATGAGATTTGTCCTTTAGGTGGCAGCAGCAAAGGCTGAGGCAGCCCACAACAGACGGCACTACAGGGCAGCCATGCTGGAGCTGTCAGAGATCAAGAAGGACTTGCAGACCAAAGAGGACCTTATTAAAGCTCTGCAGAGTGAAGCTCAGAAACTACAGTATGTATATTTGTCAGAGAAAAGATTCATGTGAATTCAGTAAAAAGGAAACCTGATTTCATACCACTTTTTTTGTGTCATTTTCTACAGGGCTCAGGAAGACCAGCACGCTCAGGATGTTTCCAGGTTCCAAGAGGAGCTTGCTGAGGCTCATGGTCAGCTCCAGATCCTCCAGAAACAACTTGATGAGGAACTATCTAAGCAGCCTCTCACTAACCAAGAGGTACAGACTACTCACTAGGGTCTGATGATACTACTTATTAGGAAAACAATTTATATCTTAACAAACACAAGCTGTAGTCAGCCTCAGGTCATATTGGGAATGTTTGTTTGCTCTATGCTTTCAATACTGTAGAATATTTTAATTGTCCACAATATTTTATTTTAGTTGTGCAACCTTTCAGTGCTTAAAAATCTGTTTCAGCTTCTCAGACGCATCATTTGTAGTAGATCAGATATCTTTGTGGCCTTTATGTCTAACTCTGACTGCTGACTCAGGTGGAAGACCTGAAGTGGGAGGTGGAGCAGAGGCAGAGGGAGGTTGAAGCTCAAAGGCAGCAGCTGGAGATGATGGAACAGTGCCACCACAGGGAGCTGGACAACTTACAGACAGCTCTGCAGGCAAGTTTTGACTGTGCTCCAAAATATGGATACAAACTATGAATTATGATTTCCCATTAAAGAGAAAATTGACAATTTTTACAATTACATTTTTTTAACAGTTTGTTTGAAAGCTAGCAAATAATTAAATTACCTTAGTTCTTCCACATTTCCTGTTGTACAGTCATTGATGATTTGAGAAAACAAAAACTTTTTTTGATTCAGAACATAAAGGTGGAGCTGGAGTCGGTGCAGGAAGAGCTGAGCAGCACCAGAAAAGACAAGTTTATGCTGCAGGCCAAGGTGGGTGAGCTGAGGAACAGCATGAAGACGGTTCTGCTGCAGAACCAGCAGCTCAAACAGGACCTGAAACAGACTCGTCTGAGGAAGGTAAAACACCTTTGGTTGCCTGTTGCCCTCATGTATCAAAAAAGAATCGTGTAATTTAGTGACTAAGACCGTCCCTGTAATAATGTTGTTGGAGCAGCAGCGCATGGAGTTGAAGAGTGAGGGGAACCCATCAAATCCAGTGACTCCAGTTAAGATTCCAGACTGCCCAGTGCCTGCCTCGCTGCTGGACGAGCTGCTGAAACCTTCAACTTCAGTCAACAAGGAACCCCTCAACAACCTGCACAACTGTCTGCGGCAACTCAAGTAAACCTACGGTCTTATCTGAAAGACTGATAAATTACAATAAAAGAAGTTGTGAAAATACCAAAATTGCTGATTTTTCTCCTTTTTTGTTTCTCAGGGAGGAGATGGACAGCCTTCAGAAGCAGATGGAGGAACACACAGTGACAGTACATGAATCAATGAACTCGTGGACAAACCCAGCAGAGGGACTGGCTGAACTGGGGCTTCAAAACGACGTCTCCAAATCGCCACCAGTGATAAACAACACCGTGGTGGAAAATAACAACAAATCAGAACCGCAGCAATCGTAACTAAAGAACTTATCTCAGGCCATTAGAGGAAAAAGTGGAGTTTTATCCACAAAGGCACCTTTAAGCCCCATATTTTTTTTTCTTTTCTTTATAATTGCTGCCAACATTTGGCATTTCTCCCATTAGCACAGAAGTGCTTTTGCAGAGTAATACTTTATATATCATAGCTTTATTTTTTTTCCTTTTATTTGTTTTGTTGTTTGTATTTGTGTTAAGCTCCTGTCACCTTTTATTTATTACAGCCTCTCCAAGAGATTCCACCATATTCAGCTTTGCTATAAAAGTGTAGGAGTTCAGATTAATCTGTGGAGCCAATTTCCCTAATAGGCTAGCGGTTTTCTAGACTAAACTGTAGTCTGTTATCCACCTCATATTAATAAATCAGTGGCATAGATGCTACTTAATGATAACCTCCATTATTTTGAGATGTGTTTTTGCTGACAGAAACTACAACCTGTTCTTCCATTTGTTTGTGTCTATTTCCTTTTAACGCCGCCCATCTATTTTACCAAACTGGGTAGGCATCAGTATGGTTTTCTAACAGTTCATTAAAAAAAGCTGTATTACCCCTGTTCATGAAGTAAGAACTCATGCACAGTTATGCATAAATATTTTCGATTGCCTCTGAATAAAATGCAGTGTTTATGTTAAAACATTACATAATCATATCACCTTAGGTTATAAACTGTAATCTCGGTTACATATGTCTAGCATGGACTGCAGTAATTTGAATGCAAAAAGCCTTAAGCAATCTTTGATATGCTGTCAAGGACTAAGTTGGATTGAATGAGTCTTTTTCTTCTAAGGGTGCAAGTTGTAATATCTTATATTGTATAAGTGGGAAAATCCTTACTGAAGGACTGTTTATTGTAACTAAAACATGAACTGACATTGCACACTAGATAATCAAAATTGAACTGACAAAGTAAGCTGTAAAATGAAACAAAGGTTACAAGTTCTATTAACAAGAGTATTGTGTTTATTTTTTGTTGCATATGATACTGACTGTATTTACAAAAAAAGAAAAACATTGAATCCATCAAGTCAGCAGATGTTGAATTGTTTTTTGGGGTTAATGTGTTCAGTTGTTTTCAGTTGTTAATATATTAATACATGTATCTTTTCTATAATTGTAAATCAGTCATGATTGTCTAATATTGCAAGGGAGGTGAAATATGAGATGCCATGCAAACCAGATGTAATAAATCTGCTCCAGCTCCAGGTAGATCTGAGTGTATATGGTACGTTTCTGCATGCAACTGTGCTGCAGCCCTTGTATTCCCAAACTATTTTTTTTGTCCCATTACCACTGTATGCTTGTGCATTTTCAAAGGGGCAATAAATACAAAGATAATTGTTTAAAATTAAAATCATAGAAAATGAGTTAATGTACTGAGTGTTACATAAAATGCTTTTGGGTTGTGTATATAAACTTGCTTCAAGCTGTTTTTTTTGTTTTATTCCTCCCTTT
>JAOXNZ010000001.1:8805140-8817502 GCA_028566095.1 Kryptolebias brasiliensis | reverse complement strand
GGGGGTTAGCGGATGGAGAAAAGAAGTGACTCCCTCTGTAGACTAACAGCTAACAGGAAACAGAGGTTTTAATCAAGCTGAGAGCCACTAAAGCACAGTAAAGTTTTACATCCTGTTTAAACTTAGTCCCGTTTTTCTAAAAGCTCAACGTGGGGGGGGGGAGTCACCGCGTTCGGGTTGTTGCTGCAGGGTTTTTGATTTACCGAACCACTGACTCGCATCATGTGTACCTGGACCGGACGTCACGTTCACATCTGGCAGCAAACCGGCGATGCTTTTGTTCACTCGAGGTTAGTTGTGAACAATTTTAGAACATTTATTACGTCCCTGCGCGTAAAAACTCTAGAGTTGAAAGAGGGTGGACGTTCTCGTTCCTGTGACTGCATCGAATTATCGCACGGCGCCGAAAGGCGAAGCGGGCGATAATGTTTTTACCCGTGTCTGTGCGCTTGTTCATTAACTGTACTGTTAGCAACGTATCTCATAAACCACTGGATGGATTTTAATGAAGCTTTCAGAAGGTAATCACTGCGTTAACATCTACAACTGATTAACTCCTGGCGTCTACCCAATTCAAGATGGCTCTGCCATTTTTACAGATATTGAGCTAAAAATTGGTGTGGCAGCAGCTGAGCATTGTCCCCAACACATAGTTTGAGGGCAACAAATTACACAGAATCTTTGCTTATAACCGTGGCAATATCTGTTGGAGTCAACGCAGTTTGTCTGTTAACAAAATATCTTAAACACCTGTGGATGGATTTCAATGACATTTTCAGAAAATAATCATTGGCTCTACATCTACAACTGATTAACTATCAATTCAAGATGGTCGCCACAGCAGTTCCACCTTAGCCGACGCAAAAATGGCTACACCTCAGAGAACTCTACAGATATTGTGCTAACATTCAGTGTGGTAGTAGCTGACAGTCTTTCGCAACACACCCTCCAAGCGCTAACAGATCTCACGAGATATTGGACATGATGGTATTTTCGAGGTTCGACCAAAATGCTTACACCGTTGTCATTTCTCCACATAAGATTATCTTAATCTAAAACTCTGGCATGAAAGGCCGCGGGCGATATGCATTCCTTCAAGGAATGCTAGGCTTTCAATTAAACAAAGAAATCACAGTGATCGCACCATGTTAAGTAGATGTTAATTATAAATAATGTGAAATAGTATTAAGAAGAGGTACGCCGATGTCCCCCCGCCGCTGAGGGTCTTGAACAGTGAATGTTTTTAGTTTGACTCCAAGAACTAAAGCATCGGTAGAGACACTCAGAACAGGCTGCCTGATGGTGTTTAGCTGCACGGACATGTTGGCGACTGAAACTAAGCTTAGAGGAAGCTTTTTTCCACAAGGGATGAAGTCTTACATTACAGCTCTGCTGAGAAATATTTGGAGGGAGAATAGATCTACCTTGCAGTGACGTATGCTGGTGAGCGGAGGGGGCAATTTTATCCGCCACCAATCACAATGGTGGAGTCAGAGGGTGGCCGTCCCAATCAGTTTGGGGAAACTAGGCTTTCTAGTTTTTATTTTGATTAAAAGAATAGTTTCCTTACTTATGCCTAGACACCTCCACACACCAAAAGGGAAGTCGGAACAGAGCAAGATGCTGTCTAATCAGCATCTTGATGTGCCGCACCTGTGAGGTGGGTGGATTATCTCGTGCTCACTAACAGATTTACACACATTTGTGAATATTTGAGAGGAAAAGGCCTAATGTGTACCGAGGAAAGATCTTGGATCTTTGAGTTCAGCTCATGAAAAATGGGAGCAAAAACAAGTGTTGCGTTTAGATTTTTGTTCAGTATATTTGGCGGTGGCTATCTTGGTTTTTTTACGTGGCAACCCAATTTTCGATAGCGACCTTGCTTATTCCTAGACGCGTGCACACACCATAAATAGAAGTCGGCACGCCACTTATTTTTGAAGTTCTCCAACTCACGAGACGAACCGCACAGAGGGATGGACGGAGGGTATTTCCAAGTCCCCCCTTTGCGTTGCGACAGGGGGACAAAAAGTCAGGTTGTTCACGAGATGGGATTCCTTATTACAGGTACGTGTTGGACCCCAGGAAAAAGCCCCACTTCAAAATCCAGCCCCCCTTCATCCGACCCGACCTCTCAGACCGGCAGATCACCATCAAGGTCAGCGACAACGGGATCCACAGCACAATAATCAACTCCAAGGTGAGCGGCTCACGAGCAGCGCGGCGCCCGCACGCCTCCCAGCGACGAGCAGACCGGCAGCTCGTCCACTTTCTGTTTCGTTCGTCCGTAGCCTCGAGATCCTTCTTGTCCTTTCCTGTTTTTAAAGTGAGCAGGATTCAAGGCAGTAGCTCACTAAAGACATTTATATTAAAGCATTTCAGCTACGGCAGGATATTATTAGACTCCTTGACTTCGAAAAACAAACGACTCAGATGGAGGATAAGGAATGGGACAACTGTTGACCCAGAAAGGATATAATCTTAGTCTATATAAAGTCGGTGGCTGAATTTAAAGACAAAGGAATAATGTTTTGGTTTGATGGGTTTAGTTCTCAGACGGCCATCTGTTTCTGTTGGCTGCCTGGGCACGTTATTTTTTTATTTATTTTTTTTAGCGTTCTGCACACAAAAATAACTGTAACAAGAATATCTCTTCCAAAGAAAGGACGTGTTTTAAAAAAGAAACCCCTTCAAGTCTGTTGTTTAAACTCTTACTTTGAAGAAAATCTGAAAAAAAAAGCCAAACTGTGAGCGGCAAACTGGACAGCGGCCTTCAAGGAACGCTAGGCCTGATCAGTTATATGCAGTATACATCTGTTTGGACCGGAGATATCCTGTTAAATCACTCGTATTCATTTGCCCCATGGGTCAGAGGGAATGGGACTGAGGTTGTAGGGGCCATTTTGCCCTTTAATAGCTATTTGTGCAGGAGATAAAGCAGGAAATATGGGGAGTGGAGGAATGACAGACAGCAAGTGAGTCACACTCATCTACCTCTGCAGATGTTTTTTTTTCTATCTAAATATAATTATTTTCTAACGTCTACATTTAGAGATGACCCACTTTTCTGCAGCTTAGAGAGATTTGGTCAGTATTAGGCACAGAAAGAAACTTCTTTTCTACCTTGAAGGGAAGGAGCACCAACATGACATGAAGTATTGTAATCTTTGGAAACGATGGTGAAGAAGTGTTTGCACAAAACGTTAGTAAATGCCAAACTGCGATACATCAGATAGGTCTGAACACTACATGTTTAGACATTTGTACTAGAGTTTTGTAGTTTGCTCATTTGTGGAATACTCATTTAAGATGGCGAAAAATTGGCAAGTTTTTTTTCTTCTTCTTCTTTAGCCTCTAAAGCACATTCAAGAAGCCGGTGCGGAGCAATTACCGAGTTTAGCTTCTCCTCTTTCCAGCCCTCTGTGTGAAACATGTTGGTTCCTTAACAACAACAGATGGTCCTCTCTGTTAAATGTGCCGTTACCCCCCCCCCCTCTCCTCCTCCTCCACCTGTTCTGCTTGCTTTTAACGCCCTTCTCTGCTTCTTGTAGTCCAAAAGCAGCATCGACGGCCTGGACAGCAAAGAGAGCCAGCCGCCGCTGCCGCCCAAAGCCGAAAGGTACAACCAGCTGAAGAGCCAGCTGACCTCCAGTGAAGGTACGAACCCAAACCACACCTTCCCTTCCTGACAGTCATCATCAGGCCTGGTTTCTCTTTTTTTTTTTTTTTTTTTTGTCTTTTGTCGTCAGGGCCAATCCCTTCCAAACCTCCTCTCTGCAGATCTCCAGTGTCCCAGTTTTGAATTGGCGCTTTATAACAGGCTTTTTTTTTTTATTTCAATTGCTGGTGATGGTCTTTTTGATGCCTGGCCAGAGAATCAGCGTGATATTTAGCGACAAAACAAGCCCTGCACCGAATCTGCAACAGACCTGTGAAATAATTGTTCTCTACTGGTATGTAGTAAAGGCTGGGAGGTGAAATCTCTGTGAATTGGGAGCATGCTGTGATTTATAGTCGAGGGAACAGTTTCATTCAGTAGTTTGAAGTGTCAGTAATGTGTGAAGTGGCGGTAACACCAGGTTCCCTCCTGAGGATCAGCAGTGTAGTGCTGCATTATGTCAGGGAGTGACCTCCTCCTGCTCATTCACAGAGCACCACTGCTACCTGCTGGTACTTTAGAGAACTGCAGTTCTTTCAAACAGATAACCTTCTCTTGTGCAACTCATTACATGCTTTAATTCTTTCCTATTGTGTGTTATTTCATGTAGAAAGTTCTCTCTCTGGAAAAACCCACCCATCCACTCCAGCCATGTACAAATTCAGGCCATCCTTTGGCACCATGCCTAAGGTCCACTACCACACAGCTGGAGATAAGGTCAGAAGAAGGGTTTTTTTTTGGCTCTTCTGTATGTCACATTGTCAACAGTTATTGGTGTGATGTTATTTATATATTGCAACTTGTTTGCTTCTCAGATTGTTATGTCAGATGACCGGAAGAATTCAGCCATCTTAGAAGAAGGTGTGCGTGGTCACGACTACCGATCAGAGCCAAACCTGGACCTGCCCGAATACGCCAATGCTCCTCTTCACCGCACTTTCCAGTCCTCACCTTATCAGCTGGACTCCGATCCCATCAACTCCCGCTCCCTCAGCCTGAAGCAAGGCCACCGTCGGCTGGAGAAGGGCCAACTCCAGGCACTGCCGCCCCAGACGGTCACTTCCACCCCACACAAGGGAGTCTTTTCCCCAAACACTCTCTCCAACCGTAATGGCAGCCTGTCCTATGACAGCCTGCTCAACCCCAGCATCTCTCCAGCCAGTGCCAATGAGTGCATGGCCCATCGTGGCATGCCCTCCGTGGGATTCCATTCACCCTACCTGCCCACCAAAATGTGCCACATCCGGGAACCTGAAATGCATAGACAGCAAGTTGCTCAAACCTACAGTCCAGTAATGCCCCCCAGGGGGATGGGCAGACAATCCCCCCACCTCAGGGACAGAGACCCATCTCCTGTGCGCTACGACAACCTCTCCCAGACCATCATGGCCTCCATCCAGGAGCGAAAGGAGATGGAGGAGAGGGAGAAGCGGCAGATGCTGCACGGGCGCTCCCAGACCCATATCTATGCCCAGGACTCTGGCATGTTTGATGGGGGTTACGGTCTACCCACCACTGCTTGCTTCCCAGATGGGCCACGTGGCCCAGGCTCAAGGGGCCCAACACCCCCCGCCTATGGAGGCTCTAGGGACAACTTGATGGGGGTTGGGCTGGTGAGCTATGGACAAAGAACCCCTGTGTTGCGGCATGCGGGCTCCACTCTGGGCCGCGCCCCTCGGACTTCGTCCACCTCCCTGCACACTGATCACAGTAGCACCAACAGCAGCCAGAGCAGGGCCCTGGGCCACGAGGGCCCCTATCGCTCCCCGGCCCACCAGCCCCGCTCCCCGGCCATGCCCCGCTCCCCCTCCTACTCTCACCAGAAACTCTCCTACATCAGTGCTCACGAGAGGACAGACTCGCCTCGGCCAGGGGGCCCAAGGTATGAATCCTGACGTTACCCTGGGGGGGCTGCATGCGCTGTAGCGAACTACTGGGACCTGGTGGGCGTTGAATGTATCCCCACTGGGAACTTTGCTCTTTCTGCTAAACACAGCCAGTGATTCGTGGGTTCTGGTGTATTTCCTTCTAACTGAGGCAACATGTAGCATCTGTATACAGTTTCATATTTGTTCACCTGGTCTTTTCTGTCCCTCTATTCATTTGTTCTGTCTGGTGTGGATCTGCACATGTTCTCTTATCATTTGTATGTTTGCCTTTTCTAGGAAAAAATAAATAAAAAAATTTGTATTACTTCACAAATGTCAGTTAAATAAACTAGTGTGACGACTCATTTCTTCTTCATCTGCATGCTTGGCACTCTCTCATGTAACATTCTCAAACCTGTTATTTTTTTTTATCCCCCCCACTAACATTAAAACAATCATCCATGTGGTTGTGTTCTTTCGGTCACTGAAAACGGCGTTAGGCTGCATGTTTCCACGGCTCTTGTCGTTCGGTTTTGTGTGGAAGCTCTCCGGCTCTGTGTGTTGAATTGTTTTCTCTTGTTCTTCTCTTTCCCCTCAGAGAGGCCATGAAAGTTAATGGGCAGATGGACTGCCACCTGAGCACCCAGGGTGCCCCCCTCAGCCCCAGTCGCCACAGTAACGTCAAAAAGGTGACGGGCGTAGGAGGCACCACGTACGAAATATCCGTGTGAGCGAGGACGCCGCTGCCTTTAACCACGCCTCTCTGCCGCAAAGAAATCTTCTTCTCTGATGGTTTTAGTAACACGGCGGGCAGTAAGGGGCGATCAGAGAACGAGACTGCTCGTGTGTGTGTGTCTGTCGATCCCTGCTAGATGAGAAGGTTAAAAAATGTTGTTAAAAAGTGTCTGTGACTCGTTGTCTTGGTTGTAGGAATAAACCGTCTCAGCAGTATTGTCAGTATCTCTCAGATCTTCGTGGAGTTTTCGTTGCAGACGTCTTTGCAACGAACTTCCCTCCAGTAAAGACTGGAGGAAGAAGAAGAAAAAAAAAACCCTTTGGATAGTTTGAACACTGGCATCCTCATCACAGACCTCTGCGAGAAGACTCCTTCCTGAGTCAGCTGACTTCAAGAACTCCAGGTGCTTTACTTTAACTCGTACTGTTCATGTTGGCTGCGAGAACGCTGGGCGGGTGTTTAGGGAACGGGAGCGTCAAGAGAAACTAGGGTTGTGAAGGTGAAAGCCATTTTAACAAGTCTGGTGGTTGCATTCCAAATTCAATGAGAAACGCTCGCTTTTTATTCAGAGAAGCTAAATTTATCTTTGTTAAAAATATATCTATATTTCCTCAGGAATTAATGCAACCAGCAGAGCTGCTTGTTGACATGAATTCATACATTGTTGAATGTTCTTTGTTGATGTTCATTGCAGACTCTTAGGGCTTGAATATAGCCTTTATTACCCACATGTGGGGGATGGGGGGGTTGAACCGTACACCTTTGTTTTCTGGGCGCAGTTTTAAACGACACAAGCGCGAGACTGATATATTTGCGTTCTGAGACCAGAATACCTCATCTCGATATTTCTCCTGAACGACTCTAGTCCTGCAACCCAACCACCCCCCCGCAAAAAAAGACTTTAAAGTTTTGATTAAAAAAAGAGAAAAATGTTTAGTGTGAGCTCGTGCTATAATCATGCCAACGGAAGGGGATTAAAAACGAAAAATCATAGATAACTTTACATTTTTATGATTTTGTAGGTTTTAAATTTTATTTTTTTTTTACATTCACACTCGACAGCTAAATTTGACACGTCTTTTAATAAAACACATTAAGCCAGGAATGGACGCTACGTATTCAGATTCTTTTTATTTTCTTCATAAATGATGAATTTGCTAAACGAAGCCAATCTAACCCCCAAGGGTAACTAAATCCAAACATTTTACTTTGTTGTGTAAAACAAGTGATGCAACGGACAGTTTGTGTTGTGGGGATTAACGTCAAAGTTGGGATCTTTGATGAGAGAGAAGACAAATTGTCCACAAAGAAAAAACTCAACACTCTTCGCAAACACACACGCACATCATTCATGAGTTACTGCAAACGGGTGACAGCAGCGCTAAGTAAAAATGAAAACTCAGATTGAAGTAGCTGTCTGGTACAGCTCGGGTATTATCTTTTTTTTTTTTCTTCTTTGCCATCAAGTGTCCAAACATAAGCTAATTTAGGAATTTAAACCCAGGTGGACAGGGACAGAACTAGCTAGATGTGATATTTGGTAGCATTATGTTGATACACTTACATTACAAATAAAACCATTGTTGCCTTTTGAGAAGAAAAGTTGTTTCCTCCACAACTACCTGTGTCTGAAACACTCTAATACCCTAAAGGGACAATGCAGTATTTTCTATTGAGCAGAATGGGACTCTTTGGCTGAACTAAAAAAAAAAAATTAGAAAATGTAGTTTGTTTGAAGTGAAACAAAATGTAAGTTGTAAAATCACATCACTTCTTGATTTTTTTCCTTCTTCTTCTTCATTGTTTAAAGAAAATTCAGTTTAATTTCTCCGAAGCGCCCAGCAACCACGGCAGTCTGCCACTAAACGCAAAACATCTGTGGAAAAATGCCAGATTTTGGTGAGGCAAAATAAAAAGTACATGAAACCATCTCAAAATGTTTTCCATCTTGAACGTGACATGGATCCTGTACCTTTCAACTGAAGCCAACAAATCTGCTGGGAGGGAAAAAAATAGATGCAATAAGCTGCGCACACCCCCTTTGTTTGAAGGGTTTTAAATTACAGCCTTCAGTCTGCCACACCTTGACTTAGTCATATTTATCCACCGTTTCAGGTCACCCCAGAGTTTGGTTTGGTCTTCAGCTAGGACCTTCCAAAACTTTCTATTTCCTTTTGGTGACGCCACTCTTGTTGATTTGGATGCATGCTTTGGGTCACTGTCATGCAGAAAAATTTAATTCCTCTTTATCTTCAGCTTTTCAGCAAAGACCTGAAGGTTTCAGGCCAAAATAAAGATGCATCTGGAACTGTTCAATATTTCATCCACCTTGACTGCAGCCCCACATCATGATGCTGCCACCACTGTTTCACTGTAGGTATGGGTTTTTTTTTTTAAATTGAGCTACAATTCTTTTTGTGCCAAATACACCTTTTTGGAATTGTGGCCTAAAACGTCAACACGTTCTCATATGCTTTGGTGGAACTGCTTCTTTATTTTTTGCTAACTTTAGTCACAAAGTGATTTCTTGCAACCTTACGCCACGGTCTGGGTGTGAAGAACTTCCTGTAGCTCCTTCAGCGTTGCTGCAGGCCTCAGGACAGCCTCCCTGGCCTGTTTCCATCAATTTTGGAGGGACAGCCAATCCCCAATAACATCACTGTTCCATATTTGATGACTTCCTTCACTGTTTTATGGGCTATCTAAAGCTGAGGATGATTTTGTAACCTTCCCTTGCCTGATATCTTTCAACAATAAGAGCCTTTTGGTTCTTCGAGCTCTCTGTGAACCACAGATTTAGCTGCTGGAAGCAAATGTCAGGAAAACCCTGCCAGGACAGCTGAATTTTATTTCAGCTTGATCCATCACTTTAATTCCCAAGAAAACTGAATGTTGTAATTATTTCAAAAAATGCTTCAAAGTAATAAAGGATGTGCGCACTTTTGCAATTAGCTTATTGCCCCCCCCCCGAACAGATTTAGTTTTTCAGTTGAATTGTACATGTCACACTGAATGTAGGAAGTTTTGAAATGATTCATCAGGATCTCTTTTCTTTTTCTTTTTCCAATCACAAAAACCTGCCATTTTAAAAGCTGTGTAGACTTTCACCCCTGGGTTTCATCCAGCTGCCTTACTCAGTTTGTTGTAAGGCTGCAATAAGGACTTCATGGGTTTCGGGCAAATTAACGGGACATCTTGAAATGCCAAAACACTCCCTTGATTCTCCCGTATTTCTCTCCAACCCGTCGGATCACAAATCAAAACGCAATCGATGTCATTCCTCCTTAAGATGACTGCCATTAGTGTGTCGTTTCTTTTCTAGGATGGACATCACTGCAGGTCAGGGGCCATTCCTGACAGCTTTTGACCATCGGCCACAAGCTGAGTTTGTTTTCTGAAACGAATCATGTATGATACAGAATACATTATAACTGTATGTGTTCCTATTTTTGTGAAGAGAAAATATTCCTGGTGAACTGAGCAAAGTAAATAAAACTTTCCAACTTTAAGCGAATCAGTTTTGTTCTTCATTATACTCACCAGCAGTCGGGCATCATTTCCAACTCCTCTTCTAAGGAAACGAGCGATTTCACATATGAATGCAAACCTTACGGTCTTTGACAGGTTTTATTTGAAGTTGGAGGAAACATTTCAGATCATCCGAGTGCAAATGAAGAGCAACATTTCATCCATATACATGTATTTACAGATGCGCTGGCACTTAGATGCACTTATGAATCGAGGTCGCAAACCTAATTAGTGGAAAGAGAAGGAGTGGGTGATGAGCACACAGATCAGATGGGGGCACACTCCATTACATAGAACTCTACATGCTTTAAAGTTTGGGAATGTTAGGAGCTAAAGAATGCAAACTTGAATCTTGCTGGGAAAAACTTGGGTGAGAGGGGCAAAAAGCTACACCAAACTGATGAACCATTTACTTTGGGCTTAGAAGTTTTGAGACACTTAAAAGGAAATATGACGTTTTTGTTTTTTTTAGCGAAGTGCATCTGATCCCGTCAGTAAGCTAGAAGGGAACATTTTGACCTGTGTCTGTCGTCTCTCAACTGTCTGGAGTGGATTCCTCTCAAGTCGGCTGCCATCAGATCTGCATAAAGAGGGAACTAAGAAACAACTACCTCTACAAGGCATCCGCCGAGAAGTCTTTACCTTACTTGTGATCTAACAGTAGAAGTGTGGACAGGGTATGAAGGCCCACTGAGATGCCTCACGGGGTTTCACGCCATTCCTACAACGCACCTCCATAATGCCTGGTCCCTGACCCTGTGCTGCTAAGGAGCAGGCTACATTACCCTCTCCCCCTACAAATGAACTCTGCTTCAGAATAACAAAACAAAACAAACAAAAAAACCCAATGTGGGAATTATCACTATCACAAGCCTCTTCAGTTTGTCAATGGTAACCTTCAATGACAAGAATGGAAAAACATGGTTTTCCATTGTGCAAAGAGAAAAAGGGAGGGAGGAAGCATGTTTTTTTTGCTGCTGTTTACATTTTCTCTGATATTTTTTCCCCAGTGGCAAAGACTTGTGATCTTGAAGCAAAACAGATAAAAAAAATAAAAATAAAACAAAAAAAAAACCTAATATGCAAGTGTCCAAATTCAGTTCATTCCGAGTCTATTGTAGAAAAAGAGGAAAAAAACAATAAACTGAAGATCAGCAAAGCAAGTTCGTGGTTCTTAATTCTTCTCCTCAGCTTTCACCTCTTTTTTCTCATCTTCTTTCTTCTCGCTCTCCTTTTTGTTCTCTTCTTTCTTGTCCTCAGATGCCTTCTCTCTAACGGATAGCACCCCCAGCTTCTCAACCACCTCGTTCGCGCTATCAGGGTCACCTGTGTTAAAGTAACGACATGCGCCATCACATCATACGCTAGGAGCTAAATACATTCCTTGCCCTATTTTTTTTTTTATTATGATCACTATCCGAAACTAAACTAGCAAAATCAGGACCAACTTGTGACAATAAACCTAATGTAGCAGAACATACTGACACTGGCCTTCTCGTAAAGCCAGCAGTGATACATTCTGCGTGTTCATGTCGCAGACAGAAAAAGTCCCAGGCTGGAGTGCACAGCAAAGAACAGAGTGAGTCTGCACGCTCTCAAAAACATGCAAAGTTTCTCACTAACATGTTTATGTAGGTTAGGAGCCCTACCTATTAAAGTTTGAAAATAGCTGACGTTACATGTTTGTACCTCAGCAAATATGACCAGATCCAACATTTTCTCTAAGTTGTATTCATATTACCTAAAAAATTATTCTTTATGTACCTGATTTCTCAAGGATTTTCTTGACCTCCTCCTTGCACTCATCAAACTTCATCTTGAACTTCTGAGCGTCTGTGGAAAGAAAACAACTTCTGAGCAAAAGTAACGAAGTGTGAGCAGCTTCTATGCGTAGCAGCTGATTAAGTGTGTCAACACCTACTTTCTGCATTTAAAAAGCGTATCGCCAGGAGTTCCTGTTTGGGGCATTCGTCTGCATAATCTGCTAATGTGTTCCACACCCACGCTCTGTCGCTGCCGGCGTTGGGCTTCAGCTCCATCGCAGGAACAACTGAGGGTGAAAAGGTCCACACATGAGGACCACTGAAGGAGCAGAGGTTGCACAGCAGCAACACGCGGGGCAGGTCATGACTTGTGAGACACGTTTGATGTCGGCTGACCCACAGGCATGTGTCAAACAACCACTCAAACTCAACCATTGGAGGAAATACATTGATCATAAACAACATTAAAATTTGATATTAAAGGTATCTTTGCATAATATATTTTAAAGCCATGAGTACATGTACAATGCAGTGAACAGTGCCTTTAATGAGAGTCTGCAGCAGATCTGATGATACAGAGGAAGAATAACCAGGGTTAAAGGTAGAATCTCACTGGGCAGTGATTGTTGGAGACTAGATGGAACCCCAGAATTGCAAGAAAATCAGCAAATTCTCACTGGCAAGCCGAGGGGCTGCAATTTCTTTAACTATATTTTGAAAATTGTGGCTTATTTGTGTGCACAGCTTGCAAAACTGTATTCTAGGCCATGCACATAGTTTTGTTGTTTGCCTCAGATCGTACACACCTC
>JAOXNZ010000001.1:8779478-8790881 GCA_028566095.1 Kryptolebias brasiliensis | reverse complement strand
CTCTAATGAAAGATTGTAATTTTATTCCAAATTACCTTTTTAAACATAACCTCTAAAAACAAAATGAGGTAATGTTGGTAGCTTTTTCTTTTCTTGCAGTATTTTTGTGTATAAAGTCCCACTACAATACGCAAGATTACTGCATTTTTTAGAACATTTACTGCAGAGCAACTACTCTCGACATGAAACATAAAGCTGGCTACAAGGAAGCAACACGCAAGGAAGAAGAACAGGACGGCATAGTCCAGCCCAGGATCTTTTCTTTTCAGAGTAGTTTGCTGACAGAGCTACACAACAAAATATTGAAGACCCATAAAAAGAGAAGGGAAAAACATTGTCTCCTCAGAAAACTGTGACTCTTACCCTTTGCGTTGCCAGCTTCTTCATTTCTTCTTGCAGTTTGTTCAAGATGTGGAGGTTTGGCTTGTTCTTTTTGGCGTACTGCTGAAGCTCGATCACACTCTTGTCAGAGCTCTCCTGAAAAGAGATCACAGCTCATCCGGTGCACGCTCAAAAATAATGCACACAGCTTAATATACCTACTCAAACACAAGACGACACAGTTGATAAACCAAAACAGGCAGATGCTACACGATGAGGCAGTACGCTATCAGAAGAAAATACAGAGACTCAACACAACTGGGTTTAAAATGTTTAAAATGCTACAAAAACTACAAGAGGCAGTCCACCTTCTATAGGGTTCTGCGAATGACCATTTAACTAAATATTTTTGTTTTGGGGAAACATTATGAACCATATAATGAGTCCTTCTGACTGAAAGGTGCATTAACTACGCAGAACGATACAATATTGAATAGACAACAACAAGAAGTCACCCGCTTGTTGATTGTCTATTTCAAGCAGAAAGTTTCCACTCAGCGCCGCAGAGTTTCCTCACCTTTTTGACCATCTTGTTGCTCTCTCTGCCGTACATTCGTAGCAGTGAGCCCCAGTTCTTAACATGGGGGTGGAGCATCTGTAAGATCTTCTGAGATGCTAGTTGTTTGCCAACCCTCTTGTTCTTACCTAGTGACAAAGACCACAAATGTACAAAACACCGTTACTAAGAACTCCATGGGTGCTGGTGTGTAAACATGTAAATGACAAAATGTAACTTGGAAGCTTGCTTTTGCTTGAAGCTCACCAGTAAATAATAGTTTTCTTGTCTACAGCCCTCTCGCCATTTGTGAATATAAAGGTTAGGGTTTGGTTCTACTTACACCACCCTCGAACAGTGTGTTTCCCACATGTCATAACGTATTCACTCTTCTGGTTTTTTCCAGGGATCACCTCAAATTTAATGCTGGTGTCCCCCATTCCATGGTTTCTGCAACAAACGGCAAACATTGTCTTCCATAGACATGTGTGGAAACAAACTCCACGGGCCTTTTGGGTGCACTGTTAACCAAAAGGACATCACCGGAGTGCAACTGTTGGCAGAGTTCCCAAAATGTCTCAAAAGGCTTGCAAGAGCTTTCGTATTCCTTACACACATTGTAGGCGATTGCAATTGTATCGCTGAGGTTTTGAACACGTCTGGAAAGTTTTACAGGATAAATTTAGTCTCAAATAATGTCCGAGTCGTTGCAGGGGTCTTGAATCCATCTCAAACACTAAATTTGGTTTCCATGAGTAAGAGTGTGAGAACTGAGACAAAAAGGGAAGGATGGCGACCGATGAAAACAAACTGATTCATTTTTAGAGTTTATTCTCTTTGTCTCCAAACAGACATATTTAAGACCTTTTGACTAAATCAAGCCAAATTCATTCACAGGAACGTCCCATTTATTTGCAGTTATGTGCATGTTGTAAGCACCAAACTCAGTGTGATCTGAAGTGAAAATTTGGGTATTTTCTCACAATTTTGTGTCTCCAAGTTGCCAACAGTCACATTCCAGTGAGATACAGGCTTAAACAATCAAACAGCTGATTTCAGTGACTACAATTTAAGCAACCATCAAGCAGCTTCTGTTAATAAATATGGAAATCATCATGTCACTGAACTGCGTCTTCAAAACGGTTTCTCATGCCAATCTGACATGCATGGGCACAACAAGGACTGCTAACATTTAACTGATGCTAAAAATAGAATCGACTTTACCTTTTAAGGCACTCATGAAGAATCTGATATGGCGAAAGAAGTCCCGCTTTGTTGGTCAGCTCGTACACCCGAGAGTCTTCTATACTGATATGATTAAAATACTGTGTGTGGGGGGGAGGGGCAACCAGGGAGACAAAGGAAATGCCATTTTCAGTTCTTTAAATGGGTTCACATCCAGAAGAAAAAAAAAAGATTTTCCTTTATCAAGAACCTATTTTGCTATGCTTCTTTTAAATATAAAATAAAAACCGGTGCAGACAAATATATATATATATATATAAAAACAACAATAAAACATACCTCTAGTTCATCACCCTCAACAGGCTTCTCTTCTGAGGTCTGCTTCACAAAGTCAGGGATGAGGATTTCCAGTGTGGCTCGAGCTGCAGTTCAGCACATTATTAATATGTAAACAGCAACGAGCAAATGGAACAGACTACTATTTGTCAGATGATTTATTAAGGTGATAATACAGCAAAAGCCAATACACACTTCAGGACAGATTAATAAGCTGTCAGAACACCCACTGACCTATAATAATGTTTAGTTAAGTATTATAAATATAACCTTACCAGCTTTGTTCTTGGCAAGTTTTTTACTGCTCGCAGTTCCTGTGCCGTAAGTGACTCCATCTATGATGACGGACGCTCCGAAGGGTTCACTGGAGTTTTCTGTAGGCCACAAAAATACAGCCTGAGGTGAATATCCAACCTCAAACTCATCTTTTGAATTAAACAGAATAAATGGATAGCAATGTTTTCCTCCAAGACTGAATACATTTGACTGATGAGTAGGTAATCAGCTGGTAATTTTGGGATTCAAATCTCTTTTTCTTTTATTACAAAAGTAAGTAACTAATAAAAACCATCCCTCTCTCTGAGAAAAGACGGGCCAAAACCTCATTAAGGTTTCAAATTAGTTAAATAATTAAAGTCTTTGACAAATCACCAGTACTGCAGAGTGAAAAAAAACACATTTGCACGTCCTGTTCTTGCTGACTGAGTGGAAAAATTAAAGATATAGCTGCTTCTACCTTTGTTTCAGAGAAATTAGTTTACATGCAGTGTGGTGAAAATCTTTTACTTTTGTGTAAAGGGGATTTAATTAAAAAAAAAAAAAAAAAAGCTTTAATGTTTGTTGTCCATTTAGGCAGCTACAGCTCACATTTACACACCTAACAAAAAAAAGCCTTGAAATACATCTAAAATGTTTAAGGAACTTACCACAATCAAAAAAGTTGTAAACAGGTCGGACCTTCAGGACACGCTGCATATATTCATGCAGGATGCAAACTTCAGACTTTCCGTTGGGATTGATCACAAATTCTGTTGAAATAAAAAAAAAAAAAAAAAAGTTTTGGTTTTGATGCAATCAAATGTTTTTTAAGGGAACAAGTTTCCCATCAACACATAAAATACTGACATGTACTGAATGAAACTGTCAGTGTGGGTCTAGGTGTCGTACCCTTCTTAGTAGGAGCATCTTGGACTGATAATGTGATGAGCTTTTGGTTGGCAGGCAGGATAGGCCTCTCAGACTCTGCCTGCTTCCTTTTCATGTCTCTGTTGAATTGTCTTCGCTCAGCCCAGGTGCGAAACTTCTTGACAGTGACTTGTTCAAAGTCAAAACATTTTTCAAGATACAGACGAAAATCTTCAAGTTCTGAAAGGAAGTCGCACGACGTTTTATGAGAAGGAACTGGGGCAAACGTTGAAGTGGTTTTGGAAAAACCCTTACCTATGGACTCGTCCTTGCACACCTCCACCTTGGCCTTGACCTGCCCTAAGGCTCCTTGAGCAGTGTCGAAGGGCAGCGGTTCTTTTTTCTCCCGGCTGTTATCAGCTGCAGGAGGCTCCCCATCTTGGGCAGCGTCAGGGATGCCAGGTAAAACACCATCCTGCTCCTCCTCTGACCTGGCTGCTCTTTCTTCACCAACAACCTCCTCGCCAGGCTTCGCAGGAGACTCCTCTGCATTAGACGCCACCTCCCCATTCAACTCCCTTTCCTCCTGTTCCTTCATTTTTTTGTAGTGTAGGCAAGGGATGCTGCTAACAGGTGGGTCGTGTTTCTGTATGAACAACAACAAAGATACGCTGAAATCCTTTCTTGTTTCTGTTTTGTAAAGTATTTGAAAACAGACTAAATGTTGCAGCTTATTCTGCTGGCAATAATCTGTAAAGTCACTCATTTATTTTCTTCCACTCGATTTCTTTTAACATGAACCTATACTTGAGGTAATTTCAACAAAAACTTAAACGAGTAACTTGTTACTCTCCATCCTAGAATAAAATTGAGGATAAAGCAATTTAGAGATAAACAAATTAGGAACAGGAGTTGGCTTTCAGTGGCAGATACTCAAAGTTGAACTGCTGTTGTCCACCTGAACTAGTTAGATATCAAAATAAACTAAATGTGTGACCAACTGTTCCGAAAGATGTTCAACAATCAAAATGACCAAACAAAATGTTTCATTTATTTTCCCTCGTGTTGCTCAGACACAAAATATGCTGCATCTTACCCTAATACTGCCAGTTCCAAGGAAGTAGGGTCTGGACCAGGTGACCACTCTGGTCTCTCTGTGCAGGTAGACTGGAACGCCTGAGTTATGGAATGTCATGATCCATCCGTCAGGTAAAGGCTCAGTGGGTGGACGGCCGCGACCTGCCGCAAGACAAGACATGAACGCGACTAATACAACAACAGGGGTACTCTGAGTTACGCTACAGCCAATAAGGAAAAGGACATCCCGGGTCTTCATTAGGATCAAACTTTGGTCCTGACTTTGCCTTTTTCACAATTCCTTCAAACAAAAGCCAAGATGTTAGTGGATATATAATGGCTATAATGAGTCATTTTGAGTTTACAAGCAGTTTATAAAGACAACCACTTTTATCACTTTTTTTTTTTTTCTAAAGCTGATCAAATCAACCTGAACTGATAAGACCCAAACTTCATCTTTAAACTGTGCGTTGTTCATATTGAACAGGCACACTTGTAAGATTGAAAAGACTGATTTTCTCAGATTGAGGATTTAGAGAATGTTTGGTTTTTGCTTGTGACATTTTGTATATCACTAATGTGTACGTTCAACACTGTTTCAGAGGCAACCTGATCATCCTCCTTGAGAAAATCTTTACATACAACTAGAGTTCGACTAATGAGTTTGTTATGGCTGATGACAAGCTTTAGAAATCACGGCAGCCAATGGCCATCACAACACCAGTTTTTGGTCAATATGCATTTTTCATTTATTTTTTTAAGTTCTATTTTATTTGATATGATTACAGCTTAGCTCAATAAACATATTTAAACAACACTTAGAAAACCTTTAAATATAATATATAGAAGCACATTATTGCTCAAAAATAAACTAAACTGAAGGCTACAGTGAGCTGGTTGTTGCAGCTGCATCTTCATTTTCCTACTTGGTAAGTTAATAAATATGTACAGGCATGGCCAAATGCAGATTTTTCTTTTGTTTTTTTTAAGTGGCCAATATCAGCTGATTCATCAGTTCATCTCTACATCTGACTACAGAGAGCCTGTCATGTGGTTGCAGATACTTCAGAAACAGTTAGGTGAAATAAAACGTGACATTTATTCATGATAGTATAGAAACCAAATTCAACTTGTTCATTTGATGACAGCACCAAACCCTAAAATCAAAACAGAGCAACCACTCACTCTTCAGGACAGTCTTAATTTTGGTCATCATGGGCTGAACGCCTCCTTCACCATCTGACTGATGATCACTGTCTCCAACATAGCTGTCCTCTGCGAGGCGCATCTTCTTTGGGACTGGCATGCCCTCCTCCAGCAGAGCGTCAACATCATTATCAAACCCCTCCTGGAAGAGTCAGTGGTTAAGGCCGGCAGACAGTAGAGGGGGAGTAGTGCAAGTAACTTTTAGAAGGCCTTAACTTGGAGGAAAAACCAAACAAAACTCGAAGCGATCGGCTGCCTCTTGATAAAACAACTCGCAGAGGAACAAACCAACCCACTTCAAACATATAAGAATTGTTAGTTCCTCTTAAGGGGGGGATTCCAAATCTAAAAAAAATAAAACCACCGAACATTTACTAAAAGCAAACAAAATTTCACACAACTTTCAGCAAATAATTTGACTTCAAATGAAACTCAGCATTTGAGATAAATTAAAAATGGCACTAACCTCTTCCAGCGTCATACTTCTCATTTTCAGTAATAAAAGAAAATATGAGAAAAGAAAAGCAAGAAAATGTACATTTATACTGCTCAAAAGAACAAGTGATCCTGTCTTCATTAGATATGGGGAGCTGATGCAGAAATGTCTTTAGCAATTGAATGTCAAATTACATTTTCCCTACATGAGCAGGATTACTGTCCTTTTAATCCATTTTCTTTAAACTATAGGAAAGAGCTTCATATTGAATGTGCAACCCATGCACGTTTTATTGCACATTTTAGTTGTCAAGGCAAAAATAACTGATTTGAACTAAGCATTCGGAACTAAAACAGCCACCAGGGCCAATAAATTGTGCTTTTAAGCTGCTTTTCCACTAATAAAAAGACATTTTTTCATTAAGCTGTGACTAGTTGGCAGACAATATTCATGAGATAGGCTCCCGAATGTCTTGAGACTTTTGCTGTGATTATTAACCTTCTCGCTTGAGTCGCATTATTGAGTTCTGAACATGTTCCCAAAATTTGCGAGACAGCTTTTCTCATGAAATAGTCTGCGGTTATAGTAGGATCCTGTCATCCTGGGCATCTCCATCCAACCCATCTAAAGAGCACTGGAGTGCTTCACACCTGCACAGGAGCTCTTCTTTGAAAACATTTCAAAAGTGTACTTCACCAGATTACAGACTGTAAATGTGGGGGAAACACACATATACTGAGAATGCAGTTTGAAAGTTTTGAACATGAAAATAAGCTGCGATTTTCAAAGACTGGCCACGTTTTACAGCTTGTTGGTCACTTGGTTGCAAAAATGTTTTTTTTTTTAATCCACATTTTCTTGCAGATTTGAGTCATCAACTAGTCTCTCAGCAGTCACAGCTCAGTGAGCTACTAACTTAACTTTTATCTGTTGAAAACTTCAGGGACTGCAGTTTAGTTAAAAGTACTGTGGGGAGATGTGGTGAAACCTCAATATGCAATTTTAAGTGTCAGTTCCAACAAAAATATGACAATCGGTATTTAAATTTGTGTAGTTACTGCAGGAAGTGCTCCATTTTGTCAAGATCCTTAAGCACCAGCAAGTCAAGAGGAAAATGAGCTTAAATTGTTGTTTGTTCCTGGAAGATAACAGCAGTCATGGTTTATAGGTGATAATGACACAGGATCCTGCAAACACAGTCTCAGACATACCTCGTAGGAGAAAGTGGCAGCCTCGTCGTCCACTTGCTCCTGCTGAACTATGGCGGCAGACTTAAAGCCGCCGTGCTCATCGTCATCCTGATCCAAGAGGTTCTCGTAATAGTCTTCCAACTCATCCAAGACGGCAAACTCTACCTTATTTTCCAGGTCTACCTCAGTCTCCTCCGACTTTCTGGCTGGATTTCCTGCTCCACAGCTCCCTTCAGCTACTTCTAGCGCACTTGACGAATCATGCAACTCATAATTGAGACCACCTACACCATCGTGGCTTCCTGCCTCCTGCCCCTCACCTGTGTACAAAACCTTCCTGTCTTTGTTGCTGCTGCTACTGCTGCTGCTGCTGCTTTCTGTAAAACTCACGCTGATCTTTACATCTCTGAGCAGCTTGAGGTCTGGCAGAAACTTGGTGACCTGGGGAGCGTGTCGGGCCGTTCTGGGGCACGGCGGGCTGGAAGTGACCTCATCTGAAAGGTGGCTACAGAAAGTTAGTAAGCCCCTGCTGATGGGCTGCTGTGATGTGGCTTCCCCCTCCCCTGGGGTGGATGTGTATCCATCACCACCAGAGCTAACGTCCATTACCTCTGCGTCACTGGACGTTTGCAGGGGAGGTGGTGGAGGTGCTCTGCCCTGGTCTAGACCAAAATTATCAGGTGGCTCCAAGGGGAGAGGGGGTAGAATATCATCTATATCCATTTTGTCTAAACCAGAAGCTAAAAACTGACAATTACGTTAAAATCTTTGAATATATCTCCTATCTCGACTTATACATGCAGAAACTCATCCCTGTATAGATCACGTACCGGAGTTGAATATGCTAAGCTAACTACATTGCTCTTTTCATTAATGTAGACAGCTTTCAGAATCACTGTCTCAATTATTGGAAATCACAATGCATTCAGCTTATTATGGAAGAGAGGCACTGATCATTCTCCACTGCGACCATCTGGGAGCTAAAGGGGGGAAAATGATCAGAGAACAGATGTCATAATGCCAATATATATCGCTTTTGTGATAACAACAACAATAGAAACAACTGGGTTCCTTTGCTTTAAAACACGCTTGAACTTTATTCGGGTTCATAAAAGCAAACTCAACGTGGCATAAAATGGAGAGTAAGCATCTAATTAGTCCGCAGCAGCACACTGGGCCTTACCTAAAGCTAGCGTTTAGCTAATGTGCTAACAAGCCGGGGTGTACGTTTAAAAACGGTTGACAAACCAAAGACAATCAGTTATAAATCAATAGACGTACTCACTGCTAAATAAGACACACGCTTCTCCTCCTGGCAACCTAACCACCTTCCTAAATTATTTTATTGTCGAGGCGGTGCCATACAGCCTCGGTAGCAGCCCCGCCATCTTGAGGAAAAGCACAGCGGCAAGTCATCACGAGCCCCGCCTTCTCGCACCGGCTTTTTGATGATTGATTGATCAGCGGGCCAATCCAACGCTTGTATGGTTCAGGAACTAGCCAATCAAAACAGTAGCTTTACCGGAATTGGGAAACACTTTTTTGAATGTAAAGCAAGGCTGGGCATCATTTAGTTTCCACAAGGAGCACCTTGACTTAGTTACTTTTTTTCAGTCTCACCTGCCAAAGCAAGTGTGCTATCTGTGAAGTGACACTTGAAACAAAATATTTTGATGACAGAAGATGATTAAAATATGCAACAATTAGATTAATTAGAAAGAAGTCATTTTAAAGCATAGGCGGATTCTGGTGGAACAAACTCTTAATTTACAAATCTGTTAAAAAACAAAAGAGCTTGAGACCATTCTTATCCCAAAACTTTCAGTTTAGATATCTAATTAAATTTTTAATTAGTAATTCAATTTCTTAATTGAAACAACCTTGTCAGATTAAGATGAGATTTAAAAAAATGATTTTGTAATTGGTTTGTTGTTTTGCATATAATTAAGTGGAGATGATGCAAGGGCTGTCTTTGGCCCCAAGACCTTGTTTTGCCTTTGTCTGCTTTACTGTAGAAAGACAACATTCACCCTAACACTAAACACTTTCTGATTTTTCCAAATTTATGTTTTAAAACAATTCTTTTATTTATACGTTGTTGCTAAATGAAGGATGATTGGTTTTGTGTGGGTTTGATATTTATAAGCGTCTGAATCACTCTTTCTAACAGGAAAACAGGACTTGGTCAGGCTGACAAAATCTCTGAAGGTAAAGAGTCCGAGTAGCCAAAACATTGTCCAGTTTAAAATTTGAGCAAATTTAGTGAACTTACAAGATGCAATACTCCAACTGACCAGCTGGTGTCACTGTTCGCCTAAAATACAGCAGGGTTACAGTAATATATACATATATAAATATATATTAGTGTATATATGTGTTGTGAGATTTAAACACATTGAATGATTCAAACATTTAAATAAATCACAGTAAATAAAACACAAGTGTAATTACTAATATAAATGATTGTGGGTAATACTTTAGTAGAAAAAATAAAGCTTTAGGAAGTGAAATAGGAGCACCTTCCTGAATCCTCCATCTCAAACCAATAAACACACAGATGACAGGTGAACAAGGTGCTATGATCCACATGTTTAATTTAGGTTCTGTATGCAGGTTTCCTGCACACCTTCTTCACCAGTTTCAGATTAAGACATTTTATTTAATTTAGAAAACAAATCATTTTTCCTGTAGCATTAGTATCCCCAACCACATCCGTTCAACTACAGCATACAAACCATGTCATTATAAAGCTCAGCAACACATGAAGTAAAAAGACAGTAATTTTACTGGGGAGTAAACAGTTTTTGAAAATAAATAAAAAGTAAAAAGCCCCAACTGACAAGCAATTTATTCTTAAATGAATGTTCTTCATTATATATTTCAGGTCACAAGAGCGAAACGAGGAGTCTGGATATCCTTTATTTATTGTCAAATAAATGTAAAACTCATTATTAATCACTGAGGAGGTCAAACACTCATCATCTGGAACATTTTCCATTTAACACCAAAATCTGAGCTGCAGCTGAGTGTTGGAATGATCAGAGACTTAAAAAGGTAGAGAGTAAACCTTATTTATGATGGCTGCTGTAAAACCACATTTCAACACAAACTGTTAAAATAATTATTTTCGGCCTGCAGTCTGGAAATTGCACATGAAGTAAGTTATGGCTGTACAGTTAGAAAGCCTGACTTCAACGAGCTTAGACTGCATGTAGAAGAGTTTCCATAACAGGATTTTGTTTTGAGCCAACCGGCGCTCGTCTTGTGATGCAGGCAAAAATACTCTGTCTACAAAATTACAAATGTCCTTTGGCATTGTTTTTTCTTCTTAATGAGCACACATTTTTTCCCCCAAAAATCGCATTTTAACTTAAACCAAAGACAAGAAACTGATATTGCTAATGTCTATGAGGCAGCTCATGACTAGCTGAAGAAAAAAAGTGCAGGCAAAGTTTTCATTTTCACCTCACTGCTGCGGGGCAGTGGAGCTGCAGCAGAGGGGTCGAGCGTGACGGAAGGAAAGGTGTCGCAGAAAGGCACAGAGTGGGGTATGTGTGTGTGTGTGTGTGTGTGTCTCCATCTCGTCACGCCTGGAGCTTGAACTGGAAAGAACTGGTGCTCCATTTGCTTGTGTCACAGTCGAGCATGGTGCGCTCTGTGAGGGTGACGTTCCCTTCTGCATCTATCAGGATTACCGTGTTGGTCCTGAATGGGAGGACAGACAAAAAAAAACAAAAAAAACCGCATTAATCATTATTGTTTAAGTAATTAAACACCACAGTTTAAATGCCACGTATGATAACAGACACATTCTGAAGAGTGAGCCTTGCCAAATGATGCTTCTTTTTGGCACTGATAAAAACATAGCCCCTCACTTTCTGGCTACAGAAGAGCCTCTATATCTGCTAATTCACCAGGCCATCAAAACTGCACAGGACTGATTACACTGAAGGTTTCTAAGTTATCCAGTT